>OY757309.1:159519117-160225192 GCA_963583905.1 Stenurella melanura
ACCACCGCTTTTATCGGTTTTAGCAAGGTATCAGCAAGGGTTCTAATGCAAATTTCTGCAGATAGATGTCTGCATCATAAAGAACGAAGATCAATATCAGAGACATGGCCGTGACCACCCTTAGGGGTTGAGTCAACACTCCCTGGGGTGGGAAAATGATAAAATATATCTCTCCTCGTTAAAACTTTTACCCCACCCCGCTTTTCGAGGATTCTAATGAATAAAATACTTTCAGGTGATTGCGACAATTCCTACACCATCAAGTGACCAAAACTCACTCCTCTCGCATGTATACGTCAATAGCATAGCAATAGCGTCGCACTATGGTCAATAACATCCTCGAGAACGGGAAGTAGAAGTTTCAACAAGAAGAGATATATTTCATAATTTTCCCACTCCCAGGGATGGTAGATTCAACTCCCAAGAGTGATCACGGTCATGAAGCTGACATTATCCTTCGCCCATTATCATGTTCCGGTCAAATCTGCAGAAATTCGCAATAAAACCCTTGCCGTTGCGCGTCCGTGCACGAAAACCAATTTAAGGGGTGCTTTTGGCTGTTTGAAAAGATTGCCATGAATAAAAACCTTTTTACCCTCATATTCGTGTTCAGCACTCTCGAAAACAGGGGAAGGGCGGTGGTCTGGTTGCATTCCTCACTTGTAACATATTCGCTCTACTCCTTGGCTCCTATATGCAATAAGTAGGAGAAAAATTAATATTTCTGAATGTAATGTTTTAAAAGACATAAGAGCTTTAATTTTAGTCACTTTTAAGTAAGTAAAGCTAGAGTCTAAAATCATTGTAATTTATTTTCCACACTCATATCTCGCTTCGCTACATGGGACAGTTACCACCATCACGTCTGTCCTGTATCCAAAAAAAATATACATTCTAAATCACAGAGGAATATTGAAATGACATAGATCAGGCGAATAAGTAAGAAACCAATGAAAATGTCAGGGTAATTTTAGAAAGCATTGAATCTTCACTTTCCGGTAGGTAATAAGTTAATATTATTAGGTTCAGTTTGTGCATCTCTTTGTGGTGTTTTCGAATGATTGTTAATTAAAATTTCATAAAGTATGTTTTCCTCTCTTTAAATTGGTTCTCCAAACCCACACTTCAAACGCTTCAATACGCCGTCTGTCTGCCTGCCAAGCCCGATCATTATGTGTCTCGCGACATTTCTTGCTCAACTTTGACGTAGCCGATCTTGTCATGTGTATCCTTCGTCGAATCTCACACCCTCAGTTTCTGGTGTTGTACATGAGAGCTCTAAATTAGACCATCTTACTTACTACCTCACAATCACCACCTTAACGTGCCTGGATGGTTTTCACTTGTTCGGTATACAATCATAGTTTTTCATCTGTATCCTTTATCGAATCTCACACCCACAGTTTCCAGTGTTGTCCACAAGAGCTCTAGGATAGACCATCTTACTTACTACTTCAAAATCACCTATGCTTAAGGTGCCTGGATGGTTTTCATTTGTTCGGTCTACAGTCATAGTTTTTGTATTATTGTTATTTGCCCTTAAACCAAACTCAGAGCTTATGGTTTGGAAGTTGTCCAGCAGGTGCATGAGCTCATCTTAGCTAGCTGCAACCAAGGTGGTATCATTCGCAAACTCAAGTTAGAAACCTTAGTTCTTCCCATAATTACTCCACCCTGTAAGTCCTCCAACTCACGTCGCATTATGTGTTCACTATAGATGTTAAAGAGGAGAGGTGACAGAACATAGCCCTGTCTGATGCCTTTGTCAACTTTACATTTATCGGGGTTACTGCTGTCAGCAGAGTTTTCGTCGTACAATCGACGAATAGTAGTGACCAGATGTCTGAGTGTTCCCATCTCTAATAGTGCAATCCATAGCTTAAAGGCTTTTTATATCTTCTGGAAACACTCTCTAGGCTTTATTGGATTTAAATAATTAACCTTTTCTTTTTGAAATTTTTCCTTAAAGTTAATGTAAACCTAGTAAAAAACATCTTGAAAGCCTAAAAGGAAGATCCTTGTCTAGTTTTGACAAGCGATGTCTCAAGAGCTCTTTATTATTTAAGGCCATTTCTAATAAGAGTTTTATTGAGAAGGTCAAAATTCACAACATAAAAATGTAGACTATTCCATTAAGTGCAAGTTTTCCACATTAATGGTGCATTCATTTGTGGATGGGGTTGTGGAATTTAAAAAATAAGTACAACGAACATCAACTAGGAAATATTGGGTTCCTTGTCCTATCTTCAAAGGAAAATATAAGATAAAGTTAGATTTTTCCATTATTTTAGGAGTGAGTAGATGGCATTGAGCCAAATACTTATTTCATGGAACCATTGGTACGAGGGTATTTGTAGAAATGTGGATGTTTCCCATTGGTTTGGGTACTTTACACCAAATTTCAACTATCTAACACGTCTGAAGAAGACTTTGAATTTTGTCTCGTAGATAAATTTTTATTCATTAATAGAAATTCGTCAATAATGACTGAATGGCAAATAATTAAAGATTTTATGTTTTATCTAAATACATAAACAGAAATTTAAAAAATTCGAATTTATTACCTTCACATTGATCGAGATTTTATTTTTTACTTGAATTTAATGTTTCCCTGATTTATGGAAATAATAAATGAGTTATTAACTAAATATTCTTCAGCCATGCTTACTGAAAAATCAATGCGTTATCATTCTAGGTACACCTAAAACATTAGAGATAACTAAAAGCGAATGGCAGGAGGAAAACGTTAATAAATTTGATCCATTAACTAATGTCGACTCATCCATCTTTATTAATTCCACATCTTAGTTTACGCTCTATCGAGTCTGCGACTTCAAGCGACATAAGTTCTCCTGACTTTTATAGCATTGTAAAACATATCTGGGAAATTCATTATCCAAAGAGCTTCTTTCTATATCTTCGAGCACATAAAATAAAATACAAAAAGGGGAAATTCTAGTAAACTGTTTGCTAGATTTCTTATTGATTACTTTAACCATTCAATTAAATCATTTAATTAACATATCAAAAATGTACAAACTGCAAAGATATAAAACTATCTCTAATTATGCAAATTAGGTACCAGAATCGGGTTTATATGCAATAATTCGTTTTCCACCGATATTTCGCTATCAATGACCATCAAGATAACTAAATTCTATATAAAAAAGGGTATATACATTTCTTATTTCAGACCAATAGTTTCAGAGCAGTAGCCGCGCAAAGTTTCCAACGTTGACACTGTAAACACGTAATGGCGAAGAACGGTCGTATGGAAACCCGACACAGTATAGAAATATTCTTCCGAGTCAATAGTGCATTAATCGGATTAGTGGGGGATAAAGTGATGGGATGTTTGTTCTTTTCATTTGGTGGTAAAAGGAGTAAAGACAACTTCATTCAAACTGTAGCCAATAAAACCATAATATAAATTTTATCAGAAGCAATGCTGACAAACTGACACCGTTGTTTCTCATTTTTTTTTTCATTTTTAACTTAATCACATGCATGACATCCTCATTAAATGTTCACCAATCGCGGTTTTCAGTCACAAATTCAACATAATTATTTTTTTATTTTGATATCTTAAAATGATCGTAGATGACGCTCTCAACTGTTTAACTAAGTCTCTCGATCCACATTGAGGTTCTTATTTGCCGAAAATTGTGCAGAATGCACAGTGGGCCAGAATCCGCAAAAAGTGGACAAAACTGTGAAATTTCGGAAATGTAACTGCACTGGGTAGATAATAATTGGAAAAATATTTTAAAAAATCGAATTTTTGGGGTGAATTTCAAGGTGTGAAAAATAAATAAATACTAAAAAATCTAGGACTTTGGAGATGTGTTCAATTTGAGCAAGTAGCCATCGCAAACATAGTTTAGTCTTATGTAAATGTTCGAACGCCATCTTTAATGTTTCGTATTTCCACAAATATTAACAAGGCAGAAATAATAAATTGAAATTCATCCTCAGTGTATAAGCTTTCTATTTGGTCTCTGGCATTGTTTGCCTAAATCTGATACTTTTCTAGTTTTTCGATGAAAATCGTTTTGAAATACTTGTTTTCTTACGATAAATCGCAATTTTTAAACCGTTATAACTTTAATTTTATATTTAATATTTATATAGAACCTTATTTTCTTAATATTTCATTCTCTTTTGGTTCAATGGAAACTTTTTTCGCCATCTTGAAAAGGGGTGGAATCCACCCTCTATAGAATGGAAAATCTCCGCATAATATAAACACGTTTTTTTATACATTTACTATTAAATTATAAAAGACCGCTGCCTAAGGAATCACTACTTCCACATCCAGATTGTTCATCCAAGTCACTTTAAAGGAAACATCTCGATTAGATTTGCACTCTAATATGTGAAAATTTTTGGTCATAGAATTTTAATAATACTTTGGGCAGATGTCATAGAAAAGTTTGAGGCGTTGGCTTTTAACATATACGTCAAAAATTAAGTTTCTAGTTTACCCTACTTGTTTCCCCTACTCACAAACTACCACCTCCCACCCCACCTCAATGGAATAATCTCAATAAAATGTCATTACAATACATACGTGTACTAACTTTCAAGTGAATATCTCAATTTTATGTTCTCAATCCCATTGATGGGGCGGAGGTGGTGGGGTCTGAAACGTATTAGAAAGAAAACTGAGGCCTTAGTTTCTAGTATATACAACAAATTTCAAATTTCTGTACTCTTACCAGCTTGCTTTATTTATTTTCCCCCATTTACTCCTATTTAACGCCCAACCCTTCAACGGAATCATCTTAAAATATAATCTAGTTCCAGATGCCGTTATAATACATACGTGTACCAAATTTCAAGTGAATATCTCAATTTTATTTTATCAACACCTTTAATAATGGAGTAGGGGAGGCGGGAGGTTGAAAAATATTACAAATAATCTGTGACCTTGGCTTCTAGTACATACAGCGAATTTCAAGTTTCTGTTGTACTCTTACCAGCTTGCTTTACTTATTTTGCCCTATTTACCCCTATTTAACCCCCAACCCTTCAACGGAATCATCTCAAAATATAATCCAGTTCCAGACGTCGTTACAATACATACGTGTACCACGTTTGAAATGAATATCTCAATTTCATTTTATCAACCCACTTTAATAATGTAGTAGGGGTAGTAAGGGGGTTGAAAAATATTATAAAAAAATTTGAGGCTTTGGATTCTAGTACATACATCGAATTTCAAGTTTATGTACTCTTACCAACTTGCTTTACTTATATTCCCCTATTTACCCCCATTTAACCCCAACCCTTCAACGAAATCATCTCAAAATACAATCAAGTTTCAGATGTCGTTATAATACATATGTATACCAAATTTGAAATTAATGTCTCAATTTTAGATAAGAGAAAACGTGCGGACAAAAAAAGTTACAGACAGAGAGAGAGACAGATTTTATTTCGCTCAAATTTAAAATCTCGACGTTTCATGACATTCTAAACGTATTTCAAGAAAAAAAAAAATTGATTTTTTTTTACGATTACTATACTTCCAATCCACTACGTGGATGTGGAAGTAAAATAAATTCATAAAATGCCACTTGCACGTTCCGCGTGCAGTCTGCCGATGCATCATATAGTGATTGATGAATGAGTCGCATGTTACCAAAAATAATGTCCAAATACATTATATATATACAAAAGGCGCTTAAAGGCACCTAAAAAGGAAGGTTTAAGGTATTTTTTAAATAATTTTTCAAAGACTTTGCTTGTTTCTCTAAGCAATGCTAGAAATTTCCGTCAAACACCCCATAAATAAAATGATTTATTTCAATATTTCAATCCAAAATCTTCTTTATACCATATCTTAAATTAAAGTACATACCTCAAAGGAGCTTCTAGAAAAATTTCACTTTACAATTAGCTGGAAACCCGGTCAGTCGGTGCCGGGCAGAAGAGTTGTGTTTGAGATCCCTTAGCAGGTAGAAATTTTATTTAATGAGATAGTTATTCTAGAAAGTGATACATTGGTCTTCTTTTTAACTATTCACAGAATATTGAAATAATGGGAAATTTGAAAAAAAACTAGTTTTGTCCTCTTTTTGCGAATTCTGGCTCACTGTGTGATGTAATCGTTTTTGTAAATATAATTGTAACTACCTGCATTGTTTTTGTAGTAAATTATTACCACAGCAAAAAAAGTCACTTTAATCAAGTGCAAAACTATGCTCCCAGCGCCAGCGTTCACACAGCATTTTTCAAACTTTGGGCGGCTACTGCTCGGAAACTATTGGCCTGAGGAAAAAATCTGTATAAACATTTTTCTAGGGAAATTGATTATCTTTAACTTTGAATACCACCATCGCAAGATCGGTAGGAAACGAGTTATTGCACAAGAACCCAATTTTGGTCCCGAATCTGCATAATTAAAGATAGTTCTATTTTTTCTTACAACTTTCCAACTTTATTTATTACTTTTGAAAATGCATAATTTACAAAATATTTAGTTTAAAATGCACATCTAACCTACAGATAGCCTGTCTGTGTGCATACATATTATTTTTATATTATAAATAATTTTTATGTGTACATTGATGAAGGTGTTTGAAGATAGGTTTATTAAATTATTGAATTATTGTGAGATTAAGATCGCTTACTCATTTCCTTTCTGCACCACATCTATTGCTATGCAAAGGTCAATAACAGCAAAAGTTATATGTTTATTCTCTATAGAATATATTTAAAAAAGGTTTAAAATCATTAGTTATCAAATAACTTTGTATGTATTTTTGAAATAATTTAACATTGTTACTCATTTTTATATAAATCAGTAGATTACATTAGCACTATAATATGAAATAAATCTTTGTCGTTCTACTTAAAGAGGGAGCTTTAACAGTATGAATTTCTTTCCCTAGAATGTTGTAATTATGCTCGATGGGGTTATTCTGAAACAAATTATGTTTGTAATAAAATACAAGTACGGATTTTGCATACATGCGATCTAGACTAAAAACTTTAAATTCTTTAAATAATTGATTTGAACGGTAACGCATGTTTTTAAATAGAATAACTTATATTAAATATTTCTGAACAATTTAAGTATTTCTAAATTTGAAGGATATGCTCCACCCCAGATTGAAATTCTATATCGCAGTACGGATTCGGGCAAGGCATAGTACAGTGTTTTTAATATAGGTGCAGGTAAAATATTTCGCAGCTCATAGAATTTCCAAATAATTTTACAAATTTTTATATTTAGATTTCTTATATGTTTAGTCCATTTCAAATTCTGATCTAAAGTAATACCTAGGTATTTCATATTATCTGTGGATTTTAGTACTTGCGTACAGTGACAATTTAAGTAATCATTTGAAATACAAAGGAATGTGTGTAAATTTATTGTTTGAATGTTTGGTAAAAATTTGTTGTAGATACTAAAACACATAAATCTGGCTTCATCTAGATTTAATGTAAGTAAATTTTCAGTCAGCCACTGTGAAATTTTGGAAAATTCTATGACTAACGATTGTTTTGCCTGCTCCCAGTTATCTCATTCCACTAATGGGACAGTGTCGTTAGCGTAAGATATGATTTTGTACTGTGTTTCAAGGAAAAGTAGTTCATTAGTATACATTGAGAATAATGTTGGTCATAGCACAGTGAGTGGTGGGATTCCATATTGCAGTTGATTTTTGTAATCGCCTATAAATTGACCTATTTTTACACACTGTTACCAGGAATCTAGATAGCTGGGATACAATTTGTTTACTAGTCCTAGAATACCGTATGCCGTTAACTTTTCTATCATTTTTTTATGACACACAGTGTCAAATTCCTTGGGCAAATCAAGATACTGCGATTTGCTTTTTGTTTTTATCTAGTGAATTGTATAAAGTTTTAGTTACTACATACATTACATCCTCAGTACTCATATTTCCCATAAAACCAAATTGAAAAATTGATAATAGTTTATCATCGTTTAAATGTTTCACCAGTCTGCTTTTCATACATGTTTCTAATAACTATATCTGTCATAAATAGCATTGCTAATGCTATTTATGACAGATATAGGCCTATAATTTTCCATTGCGCTTTTGTCACCTTTTTTGTATATAGGAGTTATAACTGATTTTTTAAATTCTTCTGGAAAAATACCTAAATAAGTTAAAAAGATAAGTTATTGTTCAGCTGTTTACATTTATACGTTTCAAAATTTTTGTTTTAATTCCATCAAAACCAGGGGCAGAATTTGTTTTTAACTTTCTTGTATTTTTAATTACTTCATCTTTTGTAATAGGTGACAGCATTAAATTATTACAGGCAATTTGCCTTTTTTCAAATGTTATATTTCAGTCAATTTTTTCAGCCGTATTCTTACCAACATTTATAAAATAATCATTAAACATTTCACTTATAGCATTTTCCTCGGTAACATAATTTTCGTTTTTTTTATTTTATAATTTACATAATTTCTTCTTTCATTTAAACTTTCCTTTACCGCTGCCCAAATCTTTTTTATATCATTCTTGTTTTAATTAATTTTATTACAGTCCCTTTCAGCTCTTTTTATTAATTTATTTGTTTTATTTCTGTAATCTATATATTCTTTTAAAATATTTGGGTGGTGATATGTTTGTTTACCTCAATTTTAAGTTTATTTCTGGTTGTGATTGTATTAATTAGTCTGTACTTCTGCAGTTTGTACGTTTTTGATATATTATTCCTGATCTCGGAATAAAGAAGAAAGAAAGAACAAAAAAAACCACTGCCGCCTCAATTTGTGAGAAAATGAACATAGACTGTATGAAGTTGCGATATTATCCGTATTTGAAATATCAGTAGGTGCATTAATAAAGATTTCTATAATTTATTTGATTTTTTTATAAATGCTTTCACCATAGCATATATAAACAAGCACAAGTTTTGTAATTAATTATTGTAATTTACGCTTCAGCGTTAGACAGTACAATTTTTTGTTTGATTTTAAAATCAACTGTAGCACATTTCAGCCATAAATGGGATTTTGATTACTGATATAATTGATTACTCCAGTCAATTAACCACGTGGGGTGTGAAAATTATTGAGCACTCAGCAAAAAGGGATCCGTTTTCGACAGTTTCGATAATGAACAGCGGGTGCAAAAAATGTATTGTCTTAATTAAAATGTTTCAGTGGATATTAATACGAAGTGACATGCTGAAATAGAGACAAGTTCACCTCATAGACTGACTGCTATTTAAGTATTGATGCACTACTCTAATATCACATTATGTATAACGAACTAAGTTGAAGTCGGGCGGTGCCGAGTGCGGATATCTATTTGATTAACATTTTGCTCGAATACGATTCAATTAACTTAATGTTTCACTGAGATTAATTGCACATTAGGATGAATCTTACCTTTGAACATTCGATTTTTATTCACATCGCTCCCTAATTGGTTCCATTTAAAAAAATATCCTGCTTCAAATTTTAAATCAATCGGATACCGAAAAGACGGGGCGAGGCCCATTGATTTTAAAATTTCGAAATGTTGGTAATTTTCCGTTAACAGAAGGAGCAATGTAATTCTTAAGTTTCTATTGCAATAATAATTGGCATTTTCAGTAAAATAACACTTCCTGAGATGTTTGAGGGTAAATTTTATATATACGAGGCCAATGAGTATCTTGAAATTTATTTATTTTATTACTTACGAAATGGGTCCTATAATAAATAATGACAAATTGAAATGAAAAACGAAAACTAGAAACGGTGAAAAGTTATTTTTAATAGAACATGCAGAGTGTCAACTGAAAAAACATTCCAACGGACATAATTAAACATTCATTTGAGACCTTTTGTTAATTTGAAATAACACATACCGTCAAACAGCACCAAAACGTCGTTAATATTTTCACAAAATAAACACGTTTGCATAAATGAAATAGTCCTCATTTAATATAATTTTTATATCATAGAAACGTCTATTGTTTCGTTTGCATAAATGTTTCCCACATAATAATAAATAGGTCGGAGACGCCGGAGACGTCCCCTCACGTTCCGCCTTCCGATACTTTCGTAGACGCCTTTCGATAGTCTTGTGAACGCCTGCTAACTCATAATTCATTGAAGTCAAGAGAACGTTGTCAACAAGTACCGATTGCATTAATGTAAACATCTTGATATGTGGTCGTGTGAACCATCAGTCTGGAGTCCCTGGAACCCTCTTCCCGGCGAGCGGAACAACATGCCTGAAAGTCCCGTAGATAAGTACCTAGTCTTAAGATAAACTCGGTAGAGAATAGTTGAAATCGCGGGACTGGCAGTGGTGGACTGCTAGCTCCAGTATTTTGGTGGTATTGTTTGTATTTTCAATCTTGAGACATTTACCTGTTTCGATAAATCATAAATCATGTTATTTTGTTATTTATGCGACTATTATTTAAGTGATTTTATTGTGTTTACCAATGTGCGGCCTAAATCTAATAGATCCGCCCTGAAACGCCCCTCCCCTTGCCGTCTTCGACAAATATTAATTTTAATAAAATGTTTATTGAACAACGGCCCTGCACCAACCAGATTCCATTATATTTATTTTCTTCGTTTTAGAACATTTTAATAAAAATTTGTTTTTAAACAATTTTTTACTTCCCTCGCATACCGAAGTATTGTATTCTAGAAAAAAAATCACCCTCCGAGATTTTTTCATATTTTCACGTTTCAGATCATGTAGATTACGAAAATATAGGTTTTTCAATTCCGTCAGTATGTATGTCTGGATACTTGTCTAATTTGGTAGGTAGCTGACACTACTACCAGCGAAGAAATGGTTAGACTTTCATTGGAGAATATACAGGGTGGACCGTCTAAATCGAATAAATAATGAAAATAATTTTTTTCGATCAAGTATAAAATTTATTCGTTTCATGACATTCTAAACCTATTTCAGAAAAAAAAATGTACTTATCAATAGAAAGATGGAAATTTTTTTTTGCTCAAATTTAAAATTTCTACGTTTCATGACATTCTAAATCCATTTAAAAAAATAATTCAAAAAGAAAAATTAGAGAATTTTGTAAAGAAAAATTTTTTTTTGCTCAAATTTTAAATTTCCACGTTTCATCACATTCTAAACCTATTTCAGAAAAAAAAATTAAAATGGAAAAATTTCTTGGAATTATTTCTCACTAACTACTTTCCTAGAATAAAAGGTGTAAAAATATTTCTTTTCCTCAAATTTAAAATTTCTGCGTTTCATGACATTCTAAACCTGTTTAAAAGTGAATTTTTATTTGTTCGCTTATAATTGTATTGAAACATATTGATTATAGAATTTTGCAAACAGCAGAAAAAAATTACTACCTATGATAACTAAAAGAAAAACTGTGTGTAAAAATATTAATGAAATCTTTGCATTCTTTCGATAACCTAAATTCTGGTTATACTAGCAAATTAAAATCCTAAAATGAATTTGTCTAATTTCTTATTTGAAAATTCTCATTCTAACACTAGCATCTACACAGTCCCCTATGGCCATGCAGATTAAACTAGTATCTACATAACCCCCTACGGTTATGAAGATTCAGTTAAACATGAGAACAAATGCCTAAAATTAATTTAGTAAGCTACCTTGTCTTAAAAATTTTTCATTTGAATGGATAACACTTCTAGTAAACAGAATGATAGATTTCATGAAAATGCTAGTGTTAGAATGAGAATTTTCAAAGTAGAAATTAGACAAATTTATTTTAGAATTTTAATTTGCTAGCATAACCAGAATTTAGGTTATCGAAAGAATGCAAAGATGTCATTAATATTTTTAAACATAGTTTTTCTTTTAGTTCTCATAGATAGTTATTTTTTTCAGCTGTTTACAAAATCCTATAAACAATATGTTTCAATAGAATTCTAAACCTATTTCAGAAAAAAAATTCTAAACTGAAAATTTTTTTATCAGTAGAAAGATGCCAATTTTTTGTTGCTCAAATTTAAAATTTCCACGTTTCATGACATTTTAAATCCATTTCATAAAAGAAAAAAAATCAAAAAGAAAAATTTGAAAATTTTTCTAAATTTTTTTACTATTATATGAAGGAATTTTTTTTCCTCAAATTTTAAATTTCCACGTTTCATCACATTCTAAACTTATTTGAGCACAAAAAATTTCAAATGAAAAAATGTTTTTAAATTTTTTCTTACTACCTAGAATAAAAGGTGGAAACATTTTTTTGCTCAAATTTCACAAATTTCATGACATTCTAAATCTAATTCATAAAAAAAATTCTAAAAGAAAATCGTTTGAAAGTTTTGTCAAAGAATTTTCTAAAATTTATTGGAAAAATTTTCGTTTGTTCAAATTTAAAATTTCTACGTTTCACGACATTCTAACCTATTTCAGACAAACAAAATTAAAAAAATAATTTGGAAATTTGAAAGAAAAATGTTTCTAATTCTTTCTTACTATAGGTGGAATATATGATGGAATTTTTCTTGCTCAAATTTAAAATTTCCAGGTTTCATCACATTCTAAACCTTTTTTTTTTTTTTTCTTTCTTCAATTCTTTGGGACTTCCTGCCACATGTATGTTTTCTTTCTAAGCGGTGCTAGGGGAATCTACAAAATATATCACAATTAACCAGTATGTTACTGGTAAAAAAACCTCTACGCCTGTGACGTTTACGTCAAAGGATCAGTTAAAGGTTAGTTTTTATAAATAAACAACACAAATAAGTATAAAAACTTGAAATTAAATATTTCGCCGACGTTTCGGAAATCTAATCTGTTTCCTTTTTCAAGGCTTTTTTTGAAAAATCTTTTTTGCTGTGTATGACAAATACACACCTCTAAGAATGTTTGTTATATTCAATATCCATAGATACTTACTATTTACATAGAACTGTTGATATAGTTAACAGTTTTTTAGTTTCTATACAATGTTGAGTTTGTGAAGTTCTTCTTTTAACATTGGTAGCCAAGTTGTACAGACATCTACGGAACAATTCGACACGCAATTATCCTCATTCAATAATGTTATCGCGGACTCTTTAATTTTTCTTTTTTTGCTATCTGCCTCTTTTGTTAAAATTTTTAGTGTAAGATTGGGCGAACATCAAAATTATATCAGAAAAAATGAAATTCAGAGGTCCAAGATCTGCGAACACGCGTGGGAGAATGGACATAGAATAAACTGGGACTCGGCAAAAATTTTAACAAAAGAGGCAGATAGCAAAAAAAGAAAAATTAAAGAATCCGCGATAATATTATTGAATGAGGATAATTGCGTGTCGAATTGTTCCGTAGATGTCTGTACAACTTGGCTACCAATGTTAAAAGAAGAACTTCACAAACTCAACATTGTATAGAAACTAAAAAACTGTTAACTATATCAACAGTTCTATGTAAATAGTAAGTATCTATGGATATTGAATATAACAAACATTCTTAGAGCTGTGTATTTGTCATACACAGCAAAAAAGATTTTTCAAAAAAAGCCTTGAAAAAGGAAACAGATTAGATTTCCGAAACGTCGGCGAAATATTTAATTTCAAGTTTTTATACTTATTTGTGTTGTTTATTTATAAAAACTAACCTTTAACTGATCCTTTGACGTAAACGTCACAGGCGTAGAGGTTTTTTTACCAGTAACATACTGGTTAATTGTGATATATTTTGTAGATTCACCTAGCACCGCTTAGAAAGAAAACATACATGTGGCAGGAAGTCCCAAAGAATTGAAGAAGGGAAGAAAAAAAATTAAGATAATGCCACAAATAACATTCAGACAATATTCTAAACCTATTTCAGAAAAAAAAACCCAGAAAGAAAAATTTGTTTAAATTTTTTCTAATTACAAATACCTAGAATAAAAAGTGTAAAAGTTGTTCTTGCTCAAATTTAAAATGTTTACGTTTCATGATATTCTAAACCTATTTCAGAAAAAAAAAAATGAAAATTTTGTCAAAGTAAAATTCTTAAAAAAAAATTACGACTATAGAATATATAGTGGAATTTTTTTTTGCTGAAATTTTAAGTTTCCACGTTTCATGACATTCTAAACCTATTTAAAAAAAATGTTTTGAAAATTTTAAAAATGTTTTAAAAAGTTTTTAACTATTACAGAATAAATGATAAAGAAAATAGTTTTCGCTTAAATTTCAAGTTTCCACGTTTCATGACATTCTAAGACTATTTAAAAAAAAGAATAATTGAAATTTTTTTAACCACAACTATACGTCCACCCCACTGCGTGGATATGGAACTGAAAAAATGACAGATAGCAATCACATTTTACATACAGTTAACGCACTTGGCAAGGAAGACATCTATTATAGTTTTATTAAAAAGTATACAGGGTAGTCATCCTAAAAAATAACCATGTTGTAAATTTGTAAAGGTATTTACGCAAGCCTTCCATATTTAGCACTTTATATTCAATACTGAACTTTTGCTATCGGCTGTCCACTCTGTTTATTTTATTGACCAAAAGTTATCAAGTTTTCTTTGTAATAATACCTTCCGATTATTATTCCCATATGTGATTTCGCAATTAATAATTTTTTAGAGTTGCCGCCCGGTACAAATAAAGAGGGAAGTTCTGTGTAAATACCTTTACCGATTTTTTTTACTTAGGTTTAATTTTCATATTTTTTTCCTATTCATGTCACTCGTCAAAAGCCCCCTCTAGCTGTTCCTTAAGCTTGAATATATTTTTTTTAGAGTAGGTAGAATATGGTAGAAAATCCTAGAGAGCAGAATAGAGAAACAAGAAATAAAGGTAGGTAAATAATCAACTTATGTCATTAAACCATATCTAAATGTCAAAAATTCTACATATGTGCATTATTTACAGCAATTTAATTTCTACGGGCTACGTCTCAAACAGAATATATTATTTGGAATGTATGTATAAAGAAAGAAAATGCAATTAATCAATAATGATAATTTTGTTAAAAAATAAACAGGATGAAATTGTAAATGCTATGAAATAAAAAGCGTGAAAATTTCCAACAAACAATTGCCTAATGGAAGGATTATTAGTAGATGGGCTTTAACATGCTTTTAGCCAAATCCCTTTATATTTACAGCTTCGGCTATTTGAAATCCACAATTTTGTAGTGTCTTTTTGTTTTTAATCATCCATCGATTACACAATTTTAATTCATAAACCTTCTGCCGGCGCTGCGTTAATCTTATTTGTTTTGTTTTCGCTACTAAATCTATTACTATGGATTACTCTATTCGGTTACATTTATCCAATACAATATTTTTTCTCTTTGTGTGCACATTTTAATTTTAATGCCGTGCTTAATATAGCTAAACTATATATAAGAGAATTCTGGTACATACATTTTCTTTTATTGTTACAAATAGTCGAGGGCTATATATGAGATTTTGAATGAATTTGAAGTTATTATTAGTAGCCCACGGAAATTAGATAAAAAACAGAGGAAACCTGGACAAAATTAGTAAAAGTCTAAATTTTAGCACAGACGTTCTTTGAGATGTCCCAAACTCAAATCTCCGAAAATCACAACAATCCCAGCATGGCTACCCAAGATTTTGAAGGTCAAAGTTTCTAATAATAATAAGGTTCATTGAATAGGAAATCCTAATAATATACAAATTCACTTTCTAATGTATTTACAAAAAATAATAATAATAATTTATACCTAAACAGATAATACATGCACTTACACATCAAACTGATATATACACAATTATACAAAACTACAATAAATAAAAAGGAGAAATATATAAGTAAGTGGTGTTAATCAATCGACTTTATATGTTTTACGATTTGACGTTTAAATTCTGGTAGAGAGATAGATTCCTTTACATCTTTTGCTAACTTGTTATATTGATCGAGGCCTTTGTATAACAAAATTTTCATAATTTGACTTAAATTTTGCCTTGGTATATAAAATTTGTTGTATGGTATTGATGTATTTGGTTAATAAAAAATATAAATTTATTTAAATACTCGGGTATTAAGTTATTCAAAATTTTGAAAATTAATACCATAGCCATGTACAACAATCTATCTTTTACAGACAACCACTGAAGAGAAGAAAGCATATGTTGGATTGAGGTGTATCGGTTGCATTTCAAAATCACTCTCATTCCTCTATTCTGTAGTTTTTGAAGGGAAGTTATTTTATTTAAATCGAAGGAATACAATAGACTGGCACAGTAATCGAAATGAGGTTGGATAATGGTGTTGTAAACTGTAACTTTTGTCGTCACTGATAACTTTTGAGATCTTCTAGAAAAGAAATATAATTTTTTTGCTATTGTTCTTTGTATATATACAAAATGTGCATTGAATTGTAGATGGTTATCTAATATAAATCCTAAATATTTTACTTCAGTAACCACATCTATTTTATCATCATCAATTTTTAAACTAATTAGGTTAGTATTTATATTTTTATATTTATATGGTGTGGTAATAATCATGGCTTTAGTTTTGGAAATATTTAATTTTAATTTATTGTTTTTTAAATACTGCGAATTTTTTTTGAGTGAATTGTTCATTTTGTTTATAGCTAAATCTAAATTGTCATTGCTTACCGACAGCAAAGTGTCGTCATCAAACAGATTTAAGAAATCACAGTCATGGAACTCATTAATATCATTGATATAGATAATAAATAATAAGGGACCTAAGACACTTCCTTGAGGTATTCCATAATTATTAACTATCGATGATGATACGCTGTCACCAATTTTCGTTATTTGTTGCCTATTAGATAAATAGTCCTTTAGTCTTGCAAATAACTCGAGTCCCATGCATCGGATGCCCATGTGGTCAAAGTGAAAGTTATAGAGAATTAAATTATGTATATTTTGCCTTTTTTATTTTTTCCCAAACTTCCCACAACGTTTCGAGATATTTAAGGTCAAACTTCAAGAGCATAGTTTTCGAGAATTTCTCGCGCCAAAAAAATATGACAGCAATAGAGTTATCATGAAAATTGTAGAGAATTCAATTATCCACAAGATTGGTATTCTGCAGTTTTTCCCAAAACCTCGCCATTTTCGAGATATTCAAGGACGAAGTTTAAAGAAACTCTTATTTGTAAATATCTCGCTTCCTAAGCATAGGACATACTTAAAGTCGATGCGAAAGTTGTAGAGAATTGAATCATCAGCATTGATCTTTTGCATTTTCCCTCAAATTTTCACCAGTGGCGAGATATTCAAGGTCAAACTTTCAAAGAAAACAGATTTCTGCGAATATCTCGCTTTCTATGCACCCAGACGTCCATGAATGCAATGTGAAAGATGCAGAGAATTCAATTATCTATAAGATTGATCTTTTGCATCTTTCCCAAAATCTCGCTCTTTTCGAGATGTTCAAGGTCAAAGTTTGAAAAAACCTGTTTTCCGCAAATAACTCGCTCTCTATGAATTGAACCGCGACGAAGTCTACATACAAGAAGCATAGAACTTGAATATCTGCAAGATTGGTAAATTTATAGTTTCTAAACATTTTTTTTTTGAATTGCGATCGTTTCCACACCGCCCACGAGGCATGGCGCGTTTTTTTTACATGGTTTCCTAATGTAGGCCTAATCCATATAAATAGCGTCGATTATTACATAATGTGCTCTATATACATTATTCCTACTCTGACTCATACTTAACTTCATCGAGTTCCAACTCTTTTTGTGAACTATCATTATCGCTAACATTATAATCATTACTATCATAAGAATCAGAATTCTCATTATCATTGCTGTTACAATGTCTAAACTTTTGAAATCATTTATTTAAGCAGTAAATTCTTCCAGTTCAAATATTTTCTTTTTGCTATTTACGCACGATATCCCTCGATAATTGTTGCAAGCTTCCGGAGCATTCATGTTCGATTTTTCTGCAACCACACCTTGCATTGCAACGTTTTCGGTTATTGCAGAAGATTTTGTTCAGTACATTATCTGGTGCTGGTGGGAGTACATCAACTGTCTCCGTACTCGCAAGCGGTTTTGTACATATGAAACAATTTCCATGCATATTGATTCCTCTGTCAAAGTCGGAACGAAGCGCACTGGACAGATCAATTATGAGGAGAATATTCTCGATGACAATAAAAATAATGCTTCATGGACGTTCAGGTGCATAAGAAGCGAAATATTCGCGGAAACCCGTTTTCTTCGGAAATTTCACCTTGAATATCTCGTCAAGGGTAAAAATGCAAGAGAATAAATTTGCAGATAATTCAATTTTAAACAACTTTCACATTGACTTCATGTGCGTCCGATGCATAGGAAGCGATATATTTGCAAAAAATCGTTTTTTTAAACGTCGACCTTGAAGAATCTCGAAAAGGGCGAGGATTTGAGAAAAAATGCAAAATATCAATCTTGTGGATAATTGAATTCTCTACAACTTTCATTATAACTTTATCGCTCTCTGAATTTTTTTGGCGCGAGAAAATCGCAAGAAACCAAAATTTTGAAAGTTTGACGTTGAAAATCTCGAAACGTTGTGGAAGGATTGGGAAAAAATAAAAGGCCAACTTATAGATAATTTAATTTTCTACAACTTTCACTTTGACCTCATGGGCATCCCATGCATAGGACGCGAGATATTTGCATAAAACTTTAACTTTCAAAATCTTGGGTAACCATGCTGAGATTTTTGTGATTTTCGTGGATTTGGGTTTGGGACATCTCAAAGAACGTCTGTGCAAAAATTGAGCTTTTTACTAATTTTGTCCAGGTCAAATGCAAATTTCCGTGGGCTATAACTACTGGAGTTGTATGCAAAGGAAGCATACAATCATGTGTTACTAGATGTATTTCCTAAAACGTTGTTATTAGGCACCCTGTACCTGTAACCAATTTTATCCCGGTATAAATGACAACGTCACAGTTATGACATAACTGGCGAATGTTTACGACATACATTTACCGTATTTTGATTTTTTATTGTGTATGTGACTTTGACATGTTGAAGACACTATTAGGAGTAGTTTATGAGTAATGAAATAATGTGCAAAGGTCCAATGGTCGTACAATTTTACGGGATCGTGGAGCGAATAGTGGTGCTGGGTATGTAAAAGTGTAAGAATAGAGATGTATTGATGCAAATTTGTTATATTTAGCAGTAATTTTGAACAGTGGAACAATGTTTTGTTGTCCGTTGAAAGTCAGTAGGTGGTATCCGAGAAGGGCAAGGAGCATTTGCGCCGTTCTTTTAATGTATTTTCAATCGCAAAAATGGCGCAAATGTTCCTTGCCCTTCTCGGATACCATCTACTGACTTTCAACGGACGACTTTGACTTACCTCAATATTTTGCAAACTAAACGTTTAACTGCTCAAAATTACTTATGATAACTGCGGCGTTGTCATTTCAATTGATTACCGGTACCGGCAACCTAGACACACCGTTGCTAAAATTATACTAAATGGCCTACCTGACTTGGTGAACGAAAAATTGCCGCCATTGTAGACATTAATTTTGTTTTTGCATTGTAATTATTATTAAAATGGTTCTATAAAAATTTGTTAATTATTTGTTTATATAAATAGGCTCTATTGTCTTCTTTCAAAGGTTCCCGCTATATCTCCTATAGTGACTTCAAGTAATTATGAGAATATTTTTATTTTATATCGTTTACATGAATGTTGTTCAGAGAGTTATTATGAAACTACTATTGCTTTTTTAATATCGTTTTGTCAGGTAATATAAACATTCTCTGTGTTTACCATCCAAACGCAATCAATTACAGTCCAAAATTCGGGTACTTATTCGAACTGCAGTTTCTTAAGTTAATACCGCACATAGTTTAAACGGTTTAGGAAGAGTCGAAATATAATGGGGCACCAGGTAGATTGCGATCTAAATAATAAAATAGCTCCAGAAACTTGTGCCTATTCTGGGTACATAACCGTTATATAAATAGTGAGAGAAGGTTCTCAGACCCTAATTATAAAGACTTTATCCTTATACCATGTTATCAAAAAATAATATCATTGTCGAAAATGGTTTTGGAATTAAAAACTGCTATCTTAGCTTACTCGATCCCTTTGTGATGGTTATGTCAATAATTTTTTGATGGTCAAAATATCACAAGCAGTTCTGTTGATGTTCTGTTTCTTTACTATTTTTAAAATCAGTCTTTGAAGCATTTTAGTTATAACTTTTCACCATAAGTCATAATAACTAAAATTTGTTTTCGAACTGATGTGCAAGTTAATGGAATTTGGAAATACGGTCAGTGTTTATGTTTGGACAACTTTCAGGAGCGCTTCCCAAACTTATCAGTAAGACCAAAGGATTTTTATGCATGTGCTACTAATTGGGTTGGTGTGTTTAGAGAAACTGGCTGTGCGACCCATAGAGAAGACGCTGGTAGGCCAATCGTTCCTACTGAAGAAGTTGTTAAAGACGCAGGTCAACGTACAGAACAAGCGTAAAACTTTTGAAACGTTTCTTGTAGAAAACGTAACTTTCTTATGGAACTATAGAAGTTTATTAATAAATTTTAACGACGGCGTGCAAAACTTGACATTTTTTTCCAATGAAACAAAGTTTAAGCTTTGAATATTTATGCTGAATCTCCACCACCTCTTAAAAAATTTGGTGTTGACATGGTAGCTTCTCGCAGGAGAATAGTTTGGCCTGTTTTTTCAATTTTACCATCAACGAGTCAGTCAAAAATTTCGCTCGCTACAATTGCTTTATATATGTTCTTATTGCTATTATATAATAATAGGTTTGAAGCTGTAATGGTACCTCCGGTTTTGTTGTAATAATGCACAATATTTATTCAAACTTATTTCACTTATTAACGTTACTAATTATTCGTTATGTTCTAAAAGATATCGATCCACCGGAAGACTGGATGGAGTAATTAATAACTCAGATCTTAAAACCTGGAAAGGCACCTACGTCAGTTAACTCATTTAGTGGTATTTCTTTAGCATCGTGTGTTTAAAAGTGAATTATTTATTATTTGTTTGCTTATAGTAATGAAACATATTCTGTATAGGATTTTGCAAACAGTGGAAAGAAAAGCTATCTATGAGAACTAAAGGAAAAAACTATATATAAAAATATTAATGAAATCTTTGCATTCTTTCGATAATCTGACTTCTGGTTATGCTAACAAGTAAAACATTTTTTATTTGCCATTCTCATTTTAACACTAGCATCCAACCTAGTGTCCTACGGCTAAGCAGGCTAAACTAGTATCTACATGATCCCCTACGATATGTAAATTCAGTTAAAAATGAGAGCAAAGGCCTGAAATTAATTTATTTACGTATCTTGTCTTTAAAAAATGTTTCATTCTAATGAATTATTATTATTTTATTCATGGATATTGTCTTAGTTTTGCATGGAACATCGTTATGAGTGGCTTTAGGCTTTTCTGATGAGCCCACAATAAGGACAAAAAACGTTTCAAAGGCTAAGCATTTCCAAGAAACTGAATGAGATTTTATGAAAATGTAATTCATTAGAATGAAAAAATTTTTAAAGATAAGGTACGTAAATAAATTAATTTCAGGCCTTTGCTCTCATTTTTAACTGAATTTACATATCGTAGGAGATCATGTAGATACTAGTTTAGCCTGCTTAGCCGTAGGGGACTAGGTTGGATGCTAGTGTTAAAATGAGAATGGCAAATAAAAAATGTTTTACTTGTTAGCATAACCAGAAGTCAGGTTATCGAAAGAATGCAAAGATTTCATTAATATTTTTATATATAGTTTTTTCCTTTAGTTCTCATAGATAGCTTTTCTTTCCACTGTTTGCAAAATCCTATAAAGAATGTGTTTCATCGTGTGTATTCAAGACGTATGAAAGATTTCGACTAGAGGCGTGGTTGGAAAATAATAGGAAACTACCGATAACCCAGTTTGGTTTTAGAAAAAGTTGTTCTACTATTGAGAATATTTCTTATCTTGTTACAGATATAAATATCTCATTTTCTAAAAAATCTTCAACAATTGCTGTGTTTGTCGACATCGAGGGCGCATATGATAATGTGCAACTACACATACTTCACAAACAAATGTGCAAGTTGGAAATACCTGTAAATTAAAATAGAAAAGTATTCTTAAAAATTAATAATGATATATTAGGACCTAGACTTATCTCAGTAGGACTTCCCCAAGGAAGTATTCTGAGTCCTTTACTTTAGATAATATATACATCCGATATAGAAAATCCTATGAAAAACTGTAAAATTCTCCAAGTCGCAGACGATATCTGTATATATGTTAATATTCGTAATGCCGACTTACAAGAGGGAATTACGTCTCTAAGTACATCCTTTAAAGCTTTAAATAGCTACATAAGTCACCTAGGATTAACCATATCACTTCCAAAGACGAAGGTGTGTATATTTACCAGAAAAAGGAAAAACATTCCGAACGAAATTTCCCTGAACAACTACATATTTCCAAATCAAAAATCAGTAGAATACTTAGGTATCATATTAGATCAAAAATTATTGTGGAGGGAACATATCGAAAAAATTATACGAAAAACTGGGAAAGGTATAAATATGTTACGGATGGTGTGCCATACTTCCTGGGGTCCGATCCCTCATCAAGTCTAAATATATATATTACATACGATCGATCATAGACTATGGTTCTATTCTTTACAACGAAGCTGCACAAACACACTTGAAAAAATCGACACAATACAAAACAAATGTCTAAGGTTGTGCCTAGGAGCACTAAACAGCACCCCTATAAATAATTTAATAGCCGAATGTGGAGAAGTACCCCTTACATTTAGAAGACAAATGTTAAGCTCTAAATTTGTAATAAATATGCAAGCAAAAAATAGTCCTGTAATAAATAATATATATACACTTTTTATGTTAGATCTCACCAACAAATTTTGGATAAACAAAAAGACTCCTCTACTAGCAGAAAGCTGCAGTTTTATAATGGAATATAAAGATCATATAAAAATAACAGAAATCAACCCAATCTTCGAAATCAATAAAACATTAGTTAACACAGAGGAGAAAAACATATATTCTTAAGAGATTATAGTAAATTTCCGTTACCAACCAGAAACATATTATTCAACTCCGATTTATTACAAATTAATCGTAACTCAATACATATATTTACAGATGGGTCAAAATTTTTAGAAAATACAGGATGCGCTTTTTATGACGTAAAAGATAATTTGCAGAAGAAATCAAGTTACCAAAGTTTTTTAGCATTTACACTGCAGAGTCCATCGCACTAACAGAAGCCTTAAGATATTGCAAGGATCTAACAGAAAATGACATTTTTATAATTACAGACAGCAGAAGTTTACTGGAGAAAATACAAAACATAAATCCGAAAGGTAAAAGCAATCATCTAATAAATGAAATTATCACAGTAACCCTAGAATTAAAAAATGAAAACAAAAACATCAAATTAAGCCGAAGCACATTGCGGTATAACAAATAATGAAAAAGTTGACAAATACGCGAAAGAAGCATCAGAAGATGGAGTGTTGTTACATTATTATTGCCCTCATACAGATATAATTCCGGAAATTAAATATAAAATTATTAATAATTGGAAAACCCAGTATATTCCACAACAGAGAGGCCAATATTATAACAATTTGCAACCGAGCCCACCACATAAACCATGGTTCCACCAACAAAAATTTAAAAAAAATACAATAAAAAATATTTGCAGACTTAGATTTAATCACACCTTAGCTGCTAGTCATTTACATAAAATCAATATTAAGGACAATCCTAATTATTGTGATTGTGGTGAATTTGGGGATACCGAACACATTCTATTAAATTGCCCGTTAAACGGAGAGAAAATAAATAACTTCTTAAATATTTTATATCACATGAATATATTAAGACCTTTAAATTTACCATAACTTTTACAATCAAACAATTTAGAAATATATAAATTAATTGACAGTCATAAAATTTAAATATAAAAATATAACTGATGTAAAAATACAAGAATTAATAATTATGTTACTAGTTTGTAAGTTGTCCTAATGTTTTTTCCCAGTGTATTTAACCATTCTTTCCGAGGTTCAGTCAGTATGTGCTTGAGACTAGATGAACCCCTAGTCGTTCAGTATCCCAGTCACTCCTAATTCTCAGACAAAAAAAAACACTAAAAAAAATTAAAAAAAAATAATAAGATTAAAAAAAACAACAAAGAACAAAAAAGATAGAAAAAAATAGAAATACAAAAAAAAACAACAAAAAAACAAAAGAAAAGGTATTTATGTGAAAAAAAAATTAAAATTAAAAAAGAGCAAAAAAAAAATAAAAAAAATAACAATTAAAATACATTGGTGTATATATGTACATATATTTTTTACAATTAAGCAATTAATTAAGAAAAAGAATGTAATATTTACTAAGTTCTAAATATAAATATAATTTTTGTAATCACTTACCTCCCAGCCAAGTAAAAAAGTCGGTATTCACTGTGCTAATAGCTACAATCGCTCTAGCCATTCGTTTAATGAAAAAAAAAATATTCGTTATGTTGTAAGAAAAACCACAAGATCAGTGCCATTGCCTTTGTATCACTGATCTCAATGGTGACTATGTTATTAAATAATAATATCGTAAATGTTACATCTGGGGTATATCGATACAATGTAATATGGAAATTAAATATGGAAGTACGAAATTGCATTCCAAATGTCTTGCATAACAAAGATAACAATATCCAAACATTAAAGTAAATCTTAGTACGAATGTAGAGCTAATCCTTACGTACCAAAAGCATTTTATGACTCGTTTTGTGACAGAATATGATAGCGGTTAAAACTATGTAACAATCCAAGTATTATTCTAAAGGGTGCAGAACATATCTGCTACTCTGAGTATACAGATTAGGTTAATCTTTAATAAATCCCTTCATAAAATCTCTATCTTCCATACTCACAGTCACCCGAATATAACTAAGTCGGTGAAAACCGCAAAAATCCATATCAGCTTTAAATCGCAACTCCAGGGATAGAATATAGTTTATTTTACGACATATCTTTTTATATTCTGTGAATTTTACCATTACTTAGCATAATATGAGCCTGCCAATGGGGTTATAAACAGCTTACAGTTTTATTCGCTGTATTAGCGGCGCATAATTTGAAACAATGTAGATAGTAATATATCCATTCTTTATAAAACGTATATAATATTATTCATAAAAAAAATATTACAGCTATTAGAGTGAAACTTAATAGTCGACCAAAATTTCGTGTAATCACGGCATGGCTAAATTCATGAAAAGTGTTTAGTTCTAATCAGAATATACTACTTTTTCCTTGCAGCAAAGGCCTAAAGTGTCGCGAAAGGGGTGAAAATTCATTTTCAGTCGCTTTCATTCCGCACAAAGTTCACTAGACGTCAAAAAATACCAATCTTTACTTCCCTCGCATACCGAAGGGAAGTATTGTATTCGAGAAAAAATCACCCTCCGAAATTTTTTCGGATTTTCACGTTTCAGATCATGTAGATTACGAAAATATAGGTTTTTCAATTCCACCGACAGTCTGTCGGTCTGTCTTCTGTCAGTCTCTCTGTATGTATGTCTGTCTGTCTGTCTGTCAATCAAATTTGGTAGGTAGCTGACGCCACTGCCACCGAAGAAATGGTTAGACTTTCACTGGAAAATATACAGGGTGGACCGTCTAAAGGGAATGGAGAATGGAATTTTTTTTCTCTCAAATTTAAAATTTCCACGATTCGTGACCTTCTAAATATATTTCAAAAAAATGAATTGCATGACGGATTTTTTTTTTGCTCAAAATTAAAATTTCCTCGTTTCATAACATTCTAAACATATTTCAAAAAGAAAATTTGTTTTGAAAATTTTAAGAGAATATTTTTTAAAATTTTTTTTTACCACTACATTAGAATAGATGATGGAGAAAAATTTTATTTCTTCAAATTTGAAATTTGCTTGTTTCATTACATTACAACCACTACAATAGAATACATGATGAAGAAACTATTTTTCTTCTTCAAATTTAAAATTTCCACGTTTCGTGAGATTCTAAACATATTTCAAAAAGATTTTTTTTTTAATTACGATAGAAACATTTTGAGCTTTTTATATGCATGACGGAAAAAAAACATTTTGCTCAAATTTAAAATTTCCTCATTTGATATTCTAAACATGTTTCAGAATAAAAATTTGTTTTCAGAATTTTAAAAGAATAATTTTTTTTTAACTTTTTTCCACTACAATAGAATAGTTGACGGAGAAAAATGTTTTTCTTCAAATTTGAAATTTCCTTGTCTCATTACATTCTAAACCTATTTCCGCAATAAAAAATGTTGATGATTAAAGAAAAATGTCTTTTTCCCCACACAACTATAGAGTAGATGATGAAAAAAAGTTATCAGGTTTTCTCTGTAATAATAAGGCTAACTACATTGCGATTATTATTCCCATGTTATTTCTTAATTAATAATTTCTTCGAGTGTCCATCCTGTATGAACAAATAAGGAAGTTCTGTGAAAATACCTTTACCGATATTTTTCAATCGTGTCGAGCTGAATTTTCGATTTGGACCGTGCAATTTACGATGTCGATACATGGCCGATCTTCCACTTTCGATAGAGAATAAAACGAGCTTCCACTTGGAATATTTATTTAGTTGCGAACGTTTGAAAATCCTATGTTATCCAACATTTTAGGTTAAATTTCAATATTTTCTGAGAGGTCCAAATAGACCATTTTTCATTCACTTTAACGAGTCAAATTTCCGATTTTGCTAATTCAATTTAGTCCCTTTCCATAGAGACGTCGCGCGCATTCATATTCGACATATTTATATAGTTACGAATTTTTGAAGAATCCATGTTCTTCAATCTGTACGAGAAACGTCATTTTACTTTCGTTCGTGTGGAGCCGAATTTTCGGTTCCCCTACTGTGATTTGGCATCAAAATAAGACGCCACTTCCTCTTTCCATGGAGACCTTAAACGACTTTCCATTCCACGTATTCACTTAGTTATGAACGTTTGGATGTGAAAACATTACCGCAAGTAGAATTGAAATGATTTCCTTATTTGTCGTCTAATTCCGCTGAAAATCGGTATGCGCGGGTTTTCGACATCGATTACGAATATTGGAATTGAGAAATTGAAAATGGCGACGCCAAAGTGGCGTATGATTTTTATCATTTACTGTTCGATTCCGCTAAAGATCGGTATGTGGGTAGTAAAGTAGCAGGTTATGAACATGAAATCGAAATTGGAAAATTCAAAATAGCGGCACGATTAGCCGGACACATCATTTATTATTCGATTCGTCTAAGAATTGTTAGTTAATATTTCCTGGCACCAAAAGCTTGTAATTATGTGGGAAACTGACGTACCATGATGGCAAGATTTTCCCATTGTCAGAAAGTTGGAAATTTTGTTCCACTAGAGACGCGGGTAGGGCGGCAAATGACAGTTATTAGTTTTCCTACATTGTCTAACATTACCTTTAATAGAGAAACGATGAAACACGTTCCGCGATAAAAATAATGGATCATTTATGTTTACATGTTCGATAAGCGAATTCATCCCTTTAGCAAGGTCAGACGTGTAAGTAATAATGGAACTTTTTCTTCAGAGAGTGATAAACTATTGAAAAATAATCGTAATCTGCATGCCGCGATGAGGCTGAGATCGTGATCTAGAAGTATATAATTAGAAGCCCCTTTCCAATTATTAAATAAGTAAAACAGGTCAAGGCAGCAATAGTATCATTAAGTCAAGAATTATTAGGTTCAGAATGTCATGGAACGTCTAGATTTTAAATCTGAACGAAAAATATGTTTCTGTCTGTCTGTCGGTCGGTCTGTCTCTCTATCTGTCTGTAACTTTTTTTATCCGCACGTTTGCTCCGGAACGGTTTAAGATATTGACTTGTACACATATATATTATAACGAGACCTGGAACTGGATTGTTTTTTGAACATATCCGGTGAAGGGTTGGGGGGTAAATAGGGGTAAATAGGGGGAAATAAGTAAAGCAAGCTGATAAGAGTACAAAAACTTGAAATTTGGTGTATGTACTAGAAGCCAAGGCCTCGAATCTTTTTATAATACTTTCCGTCCCCCTATCACCCCCCACTCCATTATTAAAAGGGTTGATACAAAAATTGAGATATTCACTTGAAATTTGGTATATGTTTATACTATATTGACATCAGGAACTAGATTACAGTTTGTGATTATTCCGTTGAAGAGTTGGGGGTTAAATAGGGGAAAATAGGGAAAATAAAAATAAAGCAAGCTGGTAAACGTACAAAAACTTGAAATTCGGTGTATTTTCTAGAAGCCAAGGCATCAGCTTATTTTATAATATATTTCAACCCCCACCACCTCCACTCCCTTATTAAAAGATATGATAAAATTAAATTGAGATTTTCACTTAAAATTTTGTACACGTAAGTATTATAACATCTGAAACTAGATTATATACTTATCTAATATACTTGGGATTTGGTGTATATACTAGAAACCAAGGCATACAATTTCTTTCTAATATTTTTCAACCCCCACCCCCACCATCTTCACTCCATTATTAACGGGATTGATTGCATAAAATTGAGATATTTACTTGAAAATTAGTACACGCATGTATTGCAATGACATCTGATTCCGTTGAAGGGGTGGGAGGTGGTAGGTTGTGAATAGCGCAAAATAAGTACAGCAAACTAGAAATTTCATATTTTTACTTCTATATCCACGTAGTGGACTGGAAGTATAGTAATAGTGAAAAAAATTTCAACTTTTTTTTTGACATAAGCTTAGAGGCCATAAAACGTCGATGTTTTAAATTTTAGCGAAAAAAATTTTTCTGTTGGTCTGTAGGTCTGTAACTTTTCTTTTGTCCGCACGTTCTCTCCGGAACTGCTTAGGGTATTGACTTGAAATATAGTACACGTATATATTATAACGGGATCTGGAACTGGATTGTCATTTGAACATATCCGGTGAAGGGTTGGGGGGTAAACAGGGGGAAATCAGTAAAGCAAACTGGTAAAAGTGCATAAACTTGAAATATTGTGTATGTACCAGAAGCCGAGGACGTAATTTTTTTTATAATATTTACCATCCACCAGCAAGATCTGACTCCTGCAACAGCGGATCATTAAATATAAATCGTAGCACCCACGGAATAGAGGCCTGCATCATACAACTCAGTAACAACAAGCCCGTTTGTGACCTATTTAAGAAATTTTCATAAAAAATTGGTAGAAAGGTTCTAGTAGCTTCAAGTGCCCATTATTTTCTTCATATTTTCTTCACTTGTCTAAACTTATTATACCCTGTAACACAACGT
Organism: Stenurella melanura; assembly: GCA_963583905.1. NCBI lineage: Eukaryota > Metazoa > Arthropoda > Insecta > Coleoptera > Cerambycidae > Stenurella > Stenurella melanura. The sequence goes on from OY757309.1 coordinate 159,548,392, forward strand.
TCTGTTGTGTTGAAATTTATCAACACAGCGTCCGTACTCCCTCTCATGCTCTGTGGCTCAGACAAAATATCGCTCGGATATACACTGCGTCACTTTCCGTTTCGTTGTTGTTAAGGTGAGAGTTTTTGTAATTTTTATTTAAAAGATTTGGAATTATTAGAGCCATCCTATAATACTTTGTTGAAATTTTTATTTTTATTATTAGATTATTATTGCATTAAGATAATAACGTAGATATTTTGGGTTAATATTGAATTTTAATCTGATATTTAGTTGAGTTATTGTAGCACATTTAAGGTTAACCTCGTGGTCAATAGAAACCGCTTGTTAGTTGATTACCCCAGCGGCAATTTATTTAATTGTTGTTTTGGACAATTACTGCTGGCTATTTTGTGTTTAGGTGCTGCGGGTAGGAATCCGATTTTGAAGCCAATAACAAATGCAGGACACAGTAAGGAGCGACTTCAGGAAAGAGTGCGCTGGATCGTCATCAAAATAATCTGCCAGGGGTAAATAAACATTCTTGTAATTTAATAACTATTTAGTTTATTTTGTGCAATTGTTCACTTATTTCATGGGAGGTTCAGCATTTCTTGAGATCACTGAAAACGTGTTTTAAGCCTGGGTGATATTTAGGATTGGATCGCTCTAGAATTCTTTGTTAGATAATATCATTTCACAACTAGTATACTAATTGTAAATTATTGAATTTTTCGAAGTACGAGACGTAAAGTCAATCCATTTAAGTTTAATTTTGTAATAGTATGGGAGACCATCTCCAAAATTTTATCTTTTCTTATCTCATTTTTCTTGTTTTCTTATCTTAATATTAGTTTTGTTGAGGCACAAGTAACTAACAGTTTCTATTTTTTTGTGCTACTTTGAATATTTTGTATTATGAACATACTTTTTACTTCTGAAAAATTTTGCTTAACAACGTATTATAATATTAAGCAATATCGTCGAATTCAGAACTTCAGGGTTGATTTTCTTTGATAATTTAGTAGTAGAGTTTTTCTTCTCATTGGTCCTCAACCATTTTCTTCCTAATTCAGTGCTTAAATTTTACAAATTCTAAATTTATTTTGTAGTTTTTACTAAATTCGTGATCTTGGCTAAGCCAATGGTATTCAATTTTTTTTCATTCTGCTCTATAGTTCTTTTTAATAAGTTTTAAAGCCAATTAATCATTTATTTAGAGCCATTTCAATTGTTTGTTGGGACTGTTTTCTCCCAGTTCCGTCAGTTTTCTGTTATTAGATTGATAGTTGAATACGCCGGCGCCCTAAAGGTTTTTGTTAATAATCTGACAATTAAAACAATTTTACACACACCGAACCTTCAACTAACTATTGAGCTAACTGGTTCGTACGGTCACTCCGATTTTCTCAGCAGCCAACTGAGAAAGTTGCGGTTACAACCCATATTTCCGAACATTTCCAAAGTTGTTCACTTGCCTCTTTAATAAAATTGGGGTTAATATGCATCATAATATTTTCGTTCTGCCTGTCAAATAAGTATCATAATGATCAACTATTATATTAAACATTTTAAAATGAGTATTATATTGTCGTTTTAATTCATAAGCGGAAAGCATAAATTGAGGACCTAAAACAAGCAATTTCTAAGCAATCCTCAAATAGCTGTATTTCAGTTTAATGAAACATTTATGTCTTCACAGCCCTTCAAATTCCATTCTCAATATCCTTCATTAATTTCAAAAGATGTAAAAAACAATACATCTACCTGGTTTGCTTTTACCTAATTTAGATTTTCATTTGCTGCTTTTTATCTTTATTTTCTTTTGTTCTTTTTAAGTGTTTGGGTATTTTCGTCAGAAGACAGTAAAATATTCGTTTTTGTGGCTTGAAGGACTTAAACTGTTGAATAAGCTTGGTTGAAAAGCTTGCAAACGACAGTAAAAGCAAGTGACAACTGATGAGGGTCTTCTGGACGCCCTTGCATGTTTTTAAGATGAACATCGTTGAAATACTTTTAAATATTGTCGAGTTGGTTTACAACGCATCTTGGTCAAGTTATACTCTTTTGCAGAATAACTACCGTTAAGTCCCTTTAAAAGACGAAGCAATAATAATTGTGACTAAGAGTAAATGTGTAAATGAAGTTATACATGAAATATTATATTATTATTTGGCAAGCAATAATTAGACAGAATGATAGCTGTTAAGAGGAAAATTATCCTACTATTACTCGTGAACACGTTTGTCCTTAGGTTGGAAGAAAATATTGGTTATGATAAAGAAGTTAATAGAAACGAACTAAAACAATCTTTCAACTTTAAGCAACTAATGTACTATTGAAAATAAACCGGAAAAGCAATAACTGTAATATATAGAGTTTAATTATTATTTATCAGCATTTATGAGCAATTCAAATTAACAAAAGCCAGCTCAAATCAAATTTAAAAAATAATTACATTGTTTTTAATCAGAGCTAGCGTAGATGAGTCGTGACTAGACTAGGCAATACTCATTTTTCAATACGAAAATTAAAGCAATGCCGATTGAGGTTAGAACTTGTTCGAGTCACCCATCAGGTAAATATATCGAACTTACCTCACCTTCTAATGGCTTGTATGCCAGTTCATACGTAGAAGATATGCAACGTTAGGCGAGGGTTGCACAGTGGATAAACAATCCCCGAGGGAGATGTAAATCAGGCAGCCCCTTGTCTGTTAAATGTGAGGTAAGTAAAAAGTAAAAATTCTTCTTACAAAAACAGGTTCGGCAAAATATCCAGGTTGAGGTAGCTTGACCCCTATCGTCAGCAATTGGCTTTAGTAATGGAAATAGGCACATTAAATAAGTAAAAGACAGTAACAGAACAGAACAGAATATTCATAATTTCAAAAAATACAATATAATTACTTGTATTCTTAGTAAGGTAGTGTTATACATCCATATTAAATGTTCGTTGATAGATCCAAAAGTAAACAATCCACAAGTCGTTTTATCCAGTAACTGCTATATGTCTAATATTGGTCAACATTTTACACATGTGATTTTCTCGATGCAGGCGTGAAGAGGAGATGGAGAAAAGATATGGCCGCTACAAGAGATGCTAAGTGAACCGCAGTAGTAGCTGTCGCTAAAAGATACGTTCCTCACTTTAAACAACAAAATGAAATAATCATTATCATAAGTTCGCTTAATAAATGACATGTTAACCAAAATTAGTCTGCCCCATAAAGTCCTCTACAGTCTACATTAACTAGGAGTTCGGAACAAGAAGAACCTAGGAAGATCCAAGTGCTATAAGGTAAGTGCCAGGATTCTCTTCCTAATATCGGCTCTTATAGGCTCAGATCGTCTTTTCCTTTTACTAGGATCATTAAGATGTCAAAAAAATAGTTCAACTAAATTCTTAGCAATTTTTATGCAGGTTTAGAGGTTGTCCAATCTTCCTTTGCACTTTTACTGCGGTTTCTCCAACTGACTCCTCTTAGTGACATAAAAAAAAAATCGTCCCCTTAGAATTACTTCCTATGGGTGAGAATATAAGGCTTTTATTAGCTTTTATAAATGTCGCTTTAACGTAGAGAAAAATCTGAAAAAGCCAAGAACTGATCAAATTTTGATTTTCTATCCCTTTCAAGCTGGCGACACGAGGAGAAATAAGGACTAAAATACTTTTCTCCTGTATTTTTTCTCGAGGAACATTAGTATTGCCGCCATATTGCTTTGTTTCCCGAAAAATGATCAATACTCAAAAATTCACCGCCGCGATCGTTTATTTATATTATTTCTTCATCGAATCAGTATTTCATAATAAAATCCGTATTCTTTCGATTTTCTCCACTTTAAGACTGATTTCTGACGATTTTTCGGGAAACGAAACAATATGGCGCAAAATTAAATACAAGATCGTGTTCCTCGGAAAAAGTACAGAAAGAGAGTGAATATGAATCCTTATTTTTCCAAGTTTGCGTATTTGAATTGGATATCAACTCAAAATTTGATCAGTTTTTTAGATATTTTCTATTATACTCGACGGGAAAGTGATGTTTATAGCAACTGAATCGTATTCTCCGGAAATAACAATTAGGAAGTAATTTTGGGCAGAATATTATTGTTCTTCCTGTCATCACGAGGAGCCAGATGGGGAAACTGCAATAAAATTGCAACTTAAGGTTGGACGATATCTGAATCAGCATAAGAATGACTGAAAATTTAGGTGAGTTATTTTTTTTGACATTAAAGAAAAGAAGGCGACGTGAGTACTTTTTTTCTGGCAACCTTAAATTGAGTACATTTGTATACAATATGTAGACACGATATCGCTAAAGCTAGCAATCTGATTTTGATGATATTTGGCACAAAGATAATATTGGTTCAACAAATAAACTAAGATGCTTTTGGCGTAGATCGAGTGATATTTGGTGTCATTCCGGCACATAAACTGTCTTGTTTTTTAACATAATAACCATTTCTCTATTTTACCACTCTAATGTAGATGTGATTCTAATTTAAACGATATGTCACTCTTTTCTGTTAATTTTCTATAAAAAAAATATCCGGATTGTGGACGATAAGTTGTTAAGTATAAGTTCTAGCACCCTCGGAACGCACGTTTGCATCACATAGCTCAGCTGTGATGACCCCGGATACTAATTACATTAACAATTTTATTTACTGGTGTGGAGATTCCAGCCGTTTTCATTAAATACCCATTTTTTACTGAACAAGACGTTCTTATTAGGGTGAACGCCTCCTCTAAAACTATTGCAATAAATTTTTGAAACAATAATGAAATATACAGGGTGTTTCGCTTAAAACTGTGCTATATTTCGACTTATAATAGATGCCGACGCCTATAATGGTTTAGGCGTCGCGACGACCAGAACAGAATGTTCGATGGCAGGAGATTTGAAAACTAAAGATACCAATAATATATAAATATAATTTTGAGGTATTTTTATTATTAGATTTTTTTTTGCTCTTTTTGTTCGTTTCGGGGTTAATTGAAAGTGTAAATGCTTTTTATTAAAATTTGCCGATTTAATAATTTTTTTTCATCTAATAGGCTTTGACTTTGGCTAACCTAAATATTAACTGTCAAAACGGACATATTAAATGAGAGCTAATGCGTATCATTTTTATTTACATAAATAGAGCAATATCATTGAAATATGTATACAAAAAATATAAATGTTTTAAGCATAGTCAATTTTTTGTTCTAAAATCTAAAAAAAATGAAATATTTTATAACAATTGTTCAAAATTTTGTCCACGTCTGTACTTCTTAACAAAGTTCTTCTATTTAGAGCAGCACAATATGCAACGATTTTGTTTTGGAGATCCGCCATCTCCTCAATATGCCTACGTAAAGAGCGTCTTTCAAGTGACCCCAAAGGAAAAATCGAGAAGAGTCAAATTTGGTCACCTTGCTGGATCATAGTCCCCAATCAACGATTGGGGTACAGTACATTCAAATAGTTTGATACAATTTGCGCATTGAATCCCCATCCATCTTGTTGAAAAATAATGTTCCGCCCAGTTTCAATCGGCACATATTCCAGTAGTTGATTCATTGATTGATGTGGCAGCGTAAGGTGGGCACTGCTGCCGATTCCGGGCATCCATGAAGGTTCGTTCCAAGACGCAGCTTGGTCGTCCGTCGAACACGCCCAACGGATGGCCAAACCACGTGCCGGGACCAAATCTCGGATGTTTTATATACCGCCGGACCAGCTGCATATACCGGGTTGGACATTGGACATGCTTGTTGTCAGCAGCGAGAGCCGCATGACGCATGGTGTGGGAATACTGGATGAGAAGTGTAGGTGTTTGTGAGATGCTTCTTTTAAATTTCCATCTATCGTCATCTCCTTATTCTATATCTAAGTTTTCTGTTTCTTCTGTTTCTGAATCTGACAGCTTTTACATTTTATATATTTTTTGTTTTTATTTATTAACCGTTCCACAGGTAAATATTCATTTACGGTGGAGTTACTGGGAAGAGCCCTATCTCGCGATTGTCAGAGGTGATGTGAATAACACAAAGATCACGTGTAGACTGCTTTATTATTACATTGTATTAGTACATGGAGGGAGGATAATGCATGACATCTCCCCTTTTACAAAAAAAAAATAATTATATATTTATTAACATTTACATAACATTATTTATCACCTACATTTTTTTAAAACCTATTTATTTATTTTATTTTTATTTTTATATACATATAATACAAATACATTTCCCAATAGTTACAAACAAAATTTATTACTAAATTATGTACAATATAAAAACAAATACACACATAATACCACACATAGAATGCAGTAAAAACAGAAAATTAACCGTTCTTGTAAATGTCCTCTTTGAATTTTAGCAATATGACTTAGAACTTGTGGTTTCAATATTTAAATAATTAGGTTTCTTAATAGACCTACCAAAACGACTAAACTTGCCAAACTCTGTATTTCTCGAGTTATTTTCAATGTTTTTTGAAAGGATAGGAACGTTTTCGCAATCATTTTCTTCAAATTTATTATATTTCTTTGGTCTTAAATATATTCTATTCCTTCTTAAAATTTTGTTAGTTTTTAAGACTTTAACCCAATATGACCTGTCATTATGAATTTTTTCTACGACCCCCGGTGACCACTCGTTTGTTTTTACGTCTTGGATGTACACCTGCTGTCCAACTGCAAGCTTTGACAGAGGCTGTGATCTTTTATCATGATAAGATTTTGTTTTTTCACACCTCTTTTTAAAATTATACATTACATTTTTGTTACTAACAACTTTGGGTTTTAGCTTTTTGTTTAAAATAGGTAAGACACCTCTCATATGTCTACTGTTTAGTAATTGTGAGGGACTTGGTATATCATTAGTAATAGGAGTATTGCGTAATTCCAACATAGCCAAATATGGATCGGATCCCTCATAATCTGACTTTTTTAAAATATTTTTTACCGTTTGTACACTACGCTCTACCAAGCCATTCGATCGATGGTGATATGGGCTAGATGTTATATGTTCAAAATTCCATGACTCACTGAAGTTTTTGAATTCAGAAGAATTAAAACATGGCCCGTTGTCTGTGCATACCTGGATAGAAATGCCTTGTCTAGAAAATATACTTTTCATTTGTTTAATTATGTTTTTACTACTTATGTTATTATATACGCAAGATATTTCCACATATTTTGAGTAATAATCAATTAAAATTAAATAATTTTTATTTTTATAGTAGAATAAGTCAACTGCTATTTTATACCACGGTTGTTCTGGTATTACGTGATTAATTAGTGGTTCTGAACTATTAGATTTTTTATAAACACTACACGTTGCACATGCATCACACAAATTATCAATTTGAGCTGTTAATCCCGGCCAAAAAATTAATTCACGAGCTTTATTTTTCATTCTTTCTTTACCGAAATGCCCTGTGTGCAATCTTTGCAGCGTGTCTGGTCTCAAGGACTCGGGAATTAAAATTCTGTCTGATTTAAATATTAGTCCATTTATAAAACTTAATTGATCTTTATAAGGATAATATATTTTAAGGGAGTTTTCTAGATCATTTTTAGTTTCCGGAAATCCATTTTTTATTGTTTTTATTAACAACTGTAAATGCTTATCTTTTTGAGTACATGTTTTTATTAAGGTTATTTTATTATCAGAAACGGGTAGAGTTTTCTCTAAAGAACATATCTGATAATCTATATCCTTTAAAAAGTTATCATTCTCAATGACGTATGCACGAGAAAGTGCATCTGCAATTTTTAGTTTGCTTCCCGGTTTATATACTAAATTTATCGAATATTTTTGGATTTTTAACAGCATGCTCTGTAGTCTAGGGGTTGTTTTATATAATGGTCTTGAAAATATTGAAATAAGTGGTTTATGATCAGTTTCAACTGTGACGTCGGAGCGTCCAAATATGAACTGATGATATTTAGTACAGGCAAAATATATTCCTAGCAATTCTTTGTCAATTTGTGCATAAGCAATTTGTGCACTATTTAACGACCTAGATGCATAAGCCACTGGTTTATTATTTTGTTTTAAAACGGCCCCTAAACCTGTGGAGGACGCATCACACGCGATTGTAATAGGATCATTTACTGAATAATAAGCTAGTACTGGTGTTGTTGACAAGATATGTTTAAGTTTCTCAAATGCACTTTGTTGCTCTGAATGCCATTGAAAATCTGTACCTTTTTTCAATAAAGACCTTAAAGGCTCTGTAATTTGTGACATATTAGGAATAAATTTACCAAGATAGGTTACCATACCTAAAAATATTTCTATGTCTTTTTTATTTTCAGGAACCTTATAGAATTGAATGGCTTTAATTTTTTCATTGTCTGGTTTTATACCTTGTCGTGTTAATATATGCCCCATGTATTTTATTTCCTCTATTGCTATCTTACATTTTTCCCTATTCAATTTTATATTCTTTTCTCTACAGATTTCTAATACTCTTTTTAACCTTTCATTATGAATTTCCAACGTTTCCCCCCATATTAAAATATCATCAATGTAGGTGTCAACTCCCTCTACCGAATCAAAATGTTGTTTAATAAGTCTCTGAAAAACTTCAGGTGCCGAGCACAGACCATATGGGAGGCGCTTGAAAGAATATCTCCCAAACGGAGTATTAAAAGTACATAATTTTTTACTCGCATTGTCTAATTTCACCTGATGAAAGCCATTGCTACAGTCTAAGACACTAAAAAATTTTGCATTTTTTAATTTGTGAGTTATTTCATCTAACGTTGGTATGTGAAAATGTTCCCTTTTTACTGCTTTATTTAAGTCCTTTGGATCTATACATATTCTCAAATCTTTGTTGGGTTTTTGGACTATTACCATCGAGTTGACCCAATCAGTAGGCTCAGTACATTTTTCAATAATATCATTTTTTTCTAGATCCTCTAGTTTACGTTTCAATTTATCATGTAGTTTAAATGGAACCTTTCTTGGCGGGTGAATGACTGGCCTTATACTTGTGTCAACAACGATGTGATAGGTTCCAATATTACCCGTACCTAAAAATAAATCATTGTATATGTTTAATATGTTCAAATTGGATTCAATTTTAATTTCATCAATACTCCTTTGTAATAAATTAAATTTTTTAATAGAATTTAATCCCAAAATAGGATCTTTTTGTGTTTCAATTACGTGAAATTTAACATTCTCAATCATATTTCTAACTTGACAAGATACGTTGCATGTTCCATATACACTTATAATCTCATTCCCATAAGTTGTAACAATACCTGACTCTCTTTTATTGGTGTCAATGGGAATTTTCAGCTTTACAAAATCTAAGTAAGGTAAAACATTTATTTGAGCCCCAGTATCTAGTTTAAAATTAATTTTAATTTTATTATTTAATATAATTTGCTCATACCATTCGTTCTTATTGTCTAATACAAAAATTGTTGATTCAATAGTACCTAAAAAAGATTCAAATTCGTTACAACTTAAATCATCTGAGGAGTTTTGTTCACATTTAAGCACATTCACATTTCGAATTTTGCACATGTGAGAGTAATGATTAAATTTATTACACTGTTTACAACGTGAAGCCATTTGCAGGACACCTTGCATGGTAGGGCTGAGAAGTATCACATCGGTAGCAGGACGATCGCTGTCTTGGCATTGAGTTGGAGTCGTGCGCATTTTTAGATGCGTAAACTGGTGAATTTGGGTACCTTGACTGTGACGTAGATGCGTATAACTCATTTTGAAATCCTTTTTGAATATCACGTGAATCTTGAGGTGGGGACGTTTCAGCTCTTTGGTCGGAGAATTGACTTTGATTGTAAAATGGACGATGATTAACTGCTTTTCCCTTTTTCGTTTTAGGACTATTATTTTTTGTAACCTCTTTGAAGTACGTCTAGTTGCATGGTACTGCTAGTTTTACAAATGTCTTCTACTTGTTTATCTGCTTGCTAAGCAGCTTTACACGTTGATACTGCCAAAGCGAGATCTAATTTGGGAATGCGAAGTAATCGATTTTTCAGCGCACTGTCTTTGATGCCTAATATAAGTCGGTCTTTAATTAAGCTATCCGTGAGAGTTCCAAATTGACATGTTGCACTTAGCCCTCGTAGTTCGTTTACGTACACATCAATTGACTCACCAGGATCCCTTTCACGAGTAAAAAACACGTGTCGTTCATACGTTTCATTTCTTTGTGGTATGAAGTACTCGTCAAACTTGTCAAGTGTATCACTATATTTATTTTTCTTGGCCGGAGGAGCCCACACAAAATTATTGTAAATTTTTACAGCTTTATCACCTATTATATTTAAAAATAACGAGCCCTTATAATATTCATCACTGGAATCTTGTCTCGATGCTAGGAGGTATATTTCGAATTTTTGTTTAAAAAATGAATAGTTATTACTGAGGTTGCCATTAAAGTCCATCTCATCTGGTATTTTCACATTAACGTTTATTACAGCTTGATCCGCCATATTGGGATCAGCTGTTGTGCCTTTTATTATTTTAATTATTAAAATTAAGTTTAACTTATGTTATTTATTCACTTCACTATTTTAGTCTCTACTTGTAATGCAGTTTCTGTACGTTTAACACACTTGTAACTACTTAGTTTGTTCAACTGCCGACTGCGCCATGTCAGAGGTGATGTGAATAACACAAAGATCACGTGTAGACTGCTTTATTATTACCTTGTATTAGTACATGGATAATGCATGACAGCGATAACAATATTTTTGCGCGTTATGAGAAAACAGGTCCAAAGAGATAGTTTGCTTACCCTGTAGTTATGTCGTTTCTTTGAAACAATCGGTTTCAATTTACAGCAATTATTCTCAAGTCCCGCCTTCCAATTCCGGGTATTTTCTATTTCTTTTACTAAATTTTTTTCTCTGTTGTTTAATAAACTGTCCTGTGACAAGGGCTAATAAACCAATAAATAGATATCTTTTCAATTTTCATTTTTAATTTTTCAATTTAAATAAGGAAATAGACTTCATTAATTAAAATAAACAAACATGTATCTCTTTCGTGAACATCTGGCTGAAAGATTTGACTGTCAAGCAGTACACTATCTCGAATTTCTTTTATATACACTCTTTTGTATTGCTTTAGTCAACCAACACAATTTAATGAAATATCAAGTATATGAAATAGCCAGACTCGGGCTAATTTATATCAATTAATGCAGATTTTTTTATGCTTTAATTCAATATAATTTTTACGTTTTGTTGCCGCTTTATCCGGATTTATCTCGAGGTCTTGTAGGAGCCACGAAACACGCGTCTGTCACCGAATTCGACACATTTTGAACTCAATCGGCACATATTCCAATAGTTGAGGTAATATTCTTGGAAGAATGTTCCGGTAACGATCACCATTTAAATCTTGTCAAAACATTCTTGCGCCTTTCGGGATCACCTGGCTCTAACTTATGTACAAGTATCGGTTTGTAAGGATGGCATTTATTTTGTTTAAGAATTCTGCTGGTAGAACTTACTGAGATATTAGTATTTCTCTTAATTTCTCTCAATGACATCCTCTGGTTGTCATTAATCTACTGGAGAACAACAAAATAATCTGTTACTACGTTTGATCATTCTCGTTTTGGCTTTTCAAATGAACCAAAATTCATTAAATATTTGTATAAATTCAAGATTGTTTTATAATCTGATTTTTTTTTCATCAGATAAATCTGTGTGTAAATATTTTTCGCTTGCCACACATCTCACTCACACTCACCGTAAACTAAAACCACGTCCAGCTTTTCTTGTTTAGTGTATTGAACAATTTCTTTTCAAAAAAGTGAATAAAATATTAGCAAACTACAAAATCTTGCATTCCTTGTGAAGAACAGCAGAATATCATGCAAAAAACTCATTTAGCCAAATGCAAAGCTTTGAACACAAACACCGAAATCAAAATTTAATAATGTATAAGCTTTTGACAACTGCTTTGATAGATATAGTTTAGGTTAACAGAACAATGAAAGCCTATTAGATTAAGACAATGTATTAAATTGGCAAGTTTCAATAAATGGCATTTACACTTTCAATGTTACATAACTCCGAAACGAACAAAGAAAACAAAAAAATTGTAATAATAATAAAAACTTGAAATCAAAAGTGCTATTGGCATCTTTAGTCTTCGAAACTCCTACCATGGAAAATTATGTTTCGTTCGTCGCGACGCCTAAACCGTTAAAAGCCTAGGCATCTATTATAAGTCGAAATATAGCATTTGACCCCATCAATTGTTTTCCAGCTACAGAAATTTAATATATCTCTTAGTTCTCGAGTAATCGGTGTTGGGAGTTTTAAGTGGAACAACCTGTACATATAATAATTGAAATGTTCAAATCCATGAAGGATTATGCTATTACGACATTAAGACGTTCGTTTTATTACTTCCACATCCACGTAGTGGATTGGAAGTAATTGCAAAAATATTTTCAAATTTTAGTTTTCTAGAAATAGGATAGAATGCCATGGAACATCGAAATTTTAAATTTGAACGACAAAAAAATTTCGGTCAGTCTGTCGGTCTGTCTTTCGGTCTGTCTGTCTTTTTTTCGCACGTTTCCTCCGGAACGGTTTAAGATACTGACTTGGAATTTTGTACACATATATATATATAATGTCTAAATGTTATTTGTGGCATTATCTTAATATTCTTTCTCCTTCTTCAATTCTTTGAAACTTCCTGCCACATGTATGTTTTCTTTTTAAGCGGTGCTGGGGGAATCTATAAAATATATCACAATTAACCAGTATGATACTGGTAAATAACCTCTACGCCTGAGACGTTTACGTGAAAGGATCAGTTAGATATATATTATAATGTTATCTGGAACTGGATTGTATTTTTAACACATACGGTGAAGGGTTGGGGGGTAAATAAGGGGAAATAAGTAAAGCAAGCAGGTAAGAGTACAGAAACTTGAAATTTAGTGTATGTACTAAAAGCCAAGGCCTCTGATTTTTTCATAATATTTTTCAACCCTCCATCATCCCTACTCCAATATTAATGGGGTTGATAAAATAAAATTGAGATACTGACCTGAAATTTGGTACACGTATATATTATAACGAATTCTGGAAAACTAGATTATATTTTGTAATGGTTCCGTTGAAGGGTTGTGGGTTAAATAGGGGTAAGTAGTGGAAAATAAGTAAATCAAGCTGGTAAGAGTACAGAAATTTGTGATTTGGTGTATATACTATAAACTAAAGCATCACATTTCTTTCTAATACTTTTCAACTCCCCTACCCCCACCACCTCCACCTTGACTCCATTATTAAAGGGATTGATAACATCCAATTGAGATATTCACTTGAAAATTAGTACACGTATGTATAGTAATGACATCTGCTTGTGATGATTCCGTTGAAGGGGTGGGAGGCGGTAGGTTGTGAATCGCGCAAAAATAAGTAGACTAAGCTAGATATTTCATTTTTTAACGTATATAGTAGAAACCAATGCCTCAATTTTTTTATGATATCTGCCCCAAGTATTGTTAAAATTCTATGTCCAACAATTTTCACATATTAGAGTTCAAATGTAGTCAAGATATTTCCCTTAAAGTGACTTGGATGAGAAATCTGGATGTGGAAGTAGTGATTCCTTAGGCAGCGGTTTTTTAATCTTTTTTCGTTGTCGTACTATGTTCTCGCGGAATATTCAAATACTATAGGGAGACCGAACGAGAGAAATAAAAAGAACTTTTAAAATATGTTTTGCAAGATGATCCTAAAATTCAACATGAAAACTGAACCTAAAACATTTTCACCTAATATTCACTCAAGCTTATGAAGTTGTATATTCACTAAAGGCATAATTAATATTCAGTTACAGTTATTACAATTTTATTACATATTAAAATAAACAGCACCCTCGTTAGCTAAGTCAACACTGTTCTTATTTATCGTTGTTAGTAGGAAAGAGGAATTAAGCTAAATTTGTTTTGTGATATGCAAATTACACAAAGCAGAATCTATTATAACTACATACTTGCTTTATGAGTTATTTAATTAACGATCTTAATACAAATAAATATACATATACAGTTAGAAACAACTCCGCACTAGTTGTTGTTAAAGTGTAAATATTAAATTTGGTAATATAGATACAAGTGTATCTTCAGAATTTAACTTCACCACGAAGTGGAATAGTGGAAACAATTAAACTAACAACGGAGAATAAAAGTTAATTAAAAATTTAAAAAACTCCTGACACAAAATTTAAACTTTTAAAAGGGAACAAAAAATTTATATTCACTTGCTCGAACACCTGCTATTTCTATTTCTGTAAAATTATTGTTGGACCATAGATTAATAGTTTTCAGTTAAATAGGTAGGTGCATTAATTGTTCTCTTAGTACAGATATCATATTTATTCGATAATAAAATCATAAGTGTGTCGGGGATTGCTGATGTGAACAAAGGTCATATTTACTAGAAGTAGCATATTGCATAAAATCAAGTATGTATCTGCAGTGTGACCCATTTTGAATGGAAACACCACTGTAAAAAATGTGTTTATTATCTGTTTTTACCGGGGCTTTTTTAAAAAAGGCCATCGAAAGGTCTACTTTATGACAAAAATTAGAGATAAATTTCAATTTTCACGACCTACTATGATTCTTTTTCAATGTCAAAAATGGACAAATTCGATTAGCGATTTTCTTTTTATAAAATCTAACTACACCACTGGATTCAAAAACATCTCAAATGGGTAAATCCAAAATTTCGTGAAAAAATATTAAATTATGACAGAATTAATGTAGGTAATATTTTATAATAACTTTTACATGATTTTTTCTAAAAATCAAAATACTCCATGAAAAAGAAATAATAGAAAGATAAATTAAGTGGATAGTTTTAATAAATATTGTCTTTTTATTGCGTAATGACAGATAAAATAGAGTGCCATGGAAAACAAATTTTGAAGTCAGACGTCAAATCTTTAAAATACGCATATACTGTTATTCAAATTATAAAATTGATCAATAATATTATCAAGGAATAGTTTATTAGTTTCAAGTTAAAATTATGGATAGTCTAAATGTAGTAGAAAAATTGAACTTGTGCGCCTTAGAGGAGATAATGACAGAACTTTGGGAGAAGCATGTAAGATATTTAATAATAGGCACCCGAATAGGCCCACCATCACTAAAAGTACCGTTTCTAAAATAAACAACATTTTTATGAGTGTGGCGCTGTGACAAGGCGTTCTATAAGAACGGATAATGTACAAAGAAGACCCAGGTACGAGCAGACCGATATAAATTATTTTAACAACAATCCAAACGCCAGTGTAAAGGTAGCTAACTTAGATTTGAATTTACTTAGAGAAAATATTCGCTGATGCCTTAAAAACAATACGGTAAAACCATTCAAATCCAAGTTTTTACATACGTTGGAGCCTGACGATGATGAAACACGGATGGAATTTTGCTTGTGGGCTCAAGGAGAGTATCTTAATAACAGAAATTTTTTGAAAACTACTTTATTCAGCGATGAGGCAACTTTTACCACAAATGGGATGGTATCATCACAAAATTGTAGGTTTTGGGCTACAGAAAACCCAGAGTGGGTCATTAATTGTAAAAGACAATATTTCCAAAAAGTTAATGATTGGTGTGGTCTACTCAATGAATCATTCATTGGCCTTTTCTTTTTTGAAGGTAATATGAACAGCATGCAGTTTTTACAGTTCCTACGAAACGAATTTTGGAATATGCTACATAAACTTTCAATACAAGAAGAGAAAATCTACACTTTTAATTAGATGGCAGCCCTGCCCATGATGCCAGAGTGGTTACCAGATGGCTTAATGCTAACTTTTCTAATCTAATCGATGGATAGGCCGCCCCGATGCCCGGACTTAACACCGATGGACTTCTTTTTATGAAGTTTAATAAAATCTAAGGTTTACAGGTCACGCCGGAGTAATTAAGAGGATTTGTGTGCAAGAATAAGACAAGCTTGTGCAGAAGTTACCCGGCAACAATTACAGAATGTCGTAAAAAAATCTTAAAAAACGATTCGACAAATGCATCGAAATACACGGCGGTCTTGTAGGGGCTACAAAAATTTAAGATGAATTGTACTATCATGTTTTAGTTTTAATGTAATATAATTTGTTGTTATTTTGTTTATTAAATTCCTAATTCTTATTACTTTCAATTCATCATACATGTTATTAAGTTAAATATGATTAAGTTTGTTTAAAACTGTTATTAAAAATATCCACTTAATTTATCGTTCTATTGTTTATTTCTCATGGGCTACTTCAATTTTTAGAAGAAATCATGTAAAAGTTATTATAAAATATTACCTACATGAATTTTGTCATAAATCTGTCATTATTTAATATTTGTTCACGAAATTTTGGATTTTCCCATTTAAGATGTTTCTGAATACAGTGGGATAGTTATATTTCATAAAAAAAATCGCTAATCAAAATTGCCCATTTTTGACATCGAAAAAAAATCATAGTAGGTTGAAAATTAATACTTATCTCTAAATTTTTGTCATAAGGTAGAACTTTCGATGGCGTATCTTTTGAAAAGAGTCCCGTTAAAATCAGATAATAAACACATTTCTTACAGGGGTGTTTCCATTCAAAATGGGACACTGAGTTACACCCATATTTGGCTTTATGCCCCCCCCCCCACCTCACAGGCACGGAGAGAGGCGTTATGGGTAAGGCACTTGAAAATTCTCGTTGCCCAACTTCTCAACAACATGTACCCAAATAGAAGCTCAAATGCTATTTTACCATACGATTTTAATGACTTTTGTAATGCAGTTGAGTAGGACTTAATTTGGTCCGAAATGTCTATGAAACCTTTGTATTTATTGTAGTCAGGACACGCAGATGGCTTTTGTACTACTCCACTTCGTTAACGAACGTACACCATTCTTCTCCGAGAAATGCAATGGAACGGAGCAAATAGCAATTATAGAATCAAGAATATCTGCCGAAAAATTGAAAGCGAAAAAAAAAACTTATTGCCAGGCGGGATTCAAGGTCGGGAACCCAATTAAAAATAGTCGCCGATTAGCACGACTGCGTCAATTTTTCAAACATAAGAACTGAATAAATACACAAGCGTCTAGAGAGACCGAAATGCGAAAGCTTCGAGCATGCGCATTACCTTGTAAATTTGTAATAAATTCGTGCAAGTGGAGAAATTGAAATATTTCCTGTTATTTTGTGGAAAAAAGGCGGGGGGACACCCCCCGCACCCCCCATTTTTTTGTCTGCGACGCTAATACTGCCTGCGGCGCTAATAATTGTTAACAATTAGATATCAAAATAAAAACCTACTAACCTAACCTAAAGAAATCACACGAAAGAATGAAATTATTTTATAAAAAGAAGGAAAACCTAAAGAAATCAGAAAAGAATTTGTAAAAAAATATATTAATCGTTCCAGAATTAAAAAAAAACTCTGCGACGTAAAAATTTGAACCCGGGACCCTTCGCGTTATAAGCCAAAGCGTAACCTATGCGCTATCCATCTCACTGGAAGTAAACGCTAGAGTAAAGAAGAAATAGTCAACCTAATGATATCACGTGTTGGGCGTGTCGAAGCTTTCGCATTTCGGTCTCTCTAGACGCTTATAATAAATACGGCTATCGGAGACACGCTCTATGTCGCGATGGCGAGCAGAAGGTCGGTAAAGATTGTACAATGTGAATCGCGAGGTGAAAATCGAAAATTGAGGCCGGCAGGACAGAAAGCGAATCGTCATGTTTTGGCAACTCGTGACAATTCGAAAAACGAAATTTTCGTTCATCAATTTTTTTGCAACATGTAGTTTAATTTTTTTCTCATTTATGCACCACTAAGAGTTTGGTAGAATTGGACCTTCATTTTAGATACTATCTAAACTCTCTTTGGAAAAAAATCTAGCTTTATAGATATTCACGTGAAAAATCTGTCGCTGCCTCCCGGGCTATTTCAATGTTTAAATGTCAAAAGTATTGTTTGGTATCGGCGCGCGGCGCCGTCTAAATTAATATTTCTTATAATGAATTGATAGGCCGAATGTCAAAATTCGATTTTCCCAAAAGCGGTCAATTTCTAAGAGTAATGACAAGTATACTTCCCATTGGCCAAAATAATATGGGTTTAGAATTTTTTAGTAAAAGAAGCAATAATGTTCCGGGTAAAAAAGTTAAGAATATATTTACACCTTAAACATTGCTTACGTGGCTCCCTCTAGTATCTACACAAAAAATGGGAACAGACTTGAATTTTTCACCTCAAATATGTCCTATTAACCAATCTTCATGACAATATTTGAAAAACTTCAAAAGTTATGTGACACAATTAAAAATATAATATTGACTTTAGCACCCTGTATCTCACAATACAATATTATCAAAAATTCATTGTTGCTCTATGGGCCATTACTTATGGATACCCCTGTTTAATCTAATCTGCTACGCTATCGCCCAATTTAATAAAAAATATGAACGGGTAAAATCTAAAAACTGGTAGGTTCAAAAATTGTGTTCGTGTACAAACACGTTTTATTTAACACACATGCCAAATATATTATTCTAATTTTACTTTCTGTTTTCAAGATACACGTATTCTCGGAATATGCGTAGAATATATAATGAAGAATTAGCCGGGTACGCTTCATACAGGGACCGCCTCCCAAAAACAACGGAGAAGTTTAATACAATTTGGTTAGAATATTTTATTCAATTTTGTGTTCCCTATAATTTTTCTAACCATCACAAGTAGAAATATGGATTTATGTGTCTGTATATGTTCTCTAGAACGCCGACATTTTGATTCAAACATACCCTATGTGTCTGATAATTTTTTTGTTAATAAAAATTACTAGTTCATACAAATGCTTTGAAAAGCCGTCTATTATTTCTAAACATTGCAAATATTCGAATACAAATGTTTGAAGGAAATGAAAATATGTTTAATGAAGTATTCTGTTTGTTTATAGTTATTACTAAAAAGCATTTTTACATGATTTTGAAAACAGCAGGAAGTGTAATCCATAACTAAAAAAGCAAATAGGTCTATGAAAATATTAAATTCCATTATTTGCGTAACCTATTAGTGGGTGCGGTACGAATTTTTTTCTTGCGGCATCGCAACTCCACAGGATGTCATTTGGCACAGTTATTCCTTGCCATAAAGAGATTGGTTTTCAATTAGGTTGTGTCAACATTTTCCCTTAGAACCGAAATGACGACCATTTAAATAAAATATTATTGTCCAATTTTTGGTTAATATTAACCTCCTGAACATGAATAATAAACCCTATTTTATTATTCATTAGGGATCAGTATGGCTGACGTATTTTATATTAAATTGCTGAAAATATAAAATAATCAAATATTTCGCAAACGAACATGTTGGGCATGGTTTTCAACTGTTTATTGATTCCCGATCACTAATTCTGAATCCTCAATCACTGTTAGACCAAGATAATGGGTTTATTTTATACAGGGTGGGGCAATAGTGCATCGTACCTCGATATCTCGAGTTCTATGATAGCTAGAAACTTCTAGAAAAATTGCGAGTAAACTAGATAAAAAGTCTATAACTGGAATTTATTTTCAAACATACAGGGCGAGCCAAGGTAAAATTGCAAGACCAAGTGCCTTTTTTTAAATGGAATGCTTAGTACATTTTTGAAGCCTCTTTCTAGGCTCTATTTATTCCTATATTAGCATTGACTATCTCCCAACCACTTGGATGTAATGAATTTTTTTGTTAAAATATTACAATCTGCAGATGGATATTGTAAAAATCACCACAGTGACAATTATGGGTTTTAAGAAAAACTTATGTGAATACCAGTTACGAGACATCTAATTAATATTTTTGAATCATTCTCATTTCCTAAAACTGTACACGGTGGCCAAAAATTATTTTTAAATTAAGAAATTTTTAAATTGAATTTTCTCAATTTCTTCAAATGGAACACCCTGAATATTTTTCAACCATGTGATGTAGAAATGAAAAACGAACAGTTTTTGTAAGTACGTCTCTATGGCTAATTGCAACCATTTTCGTTTTATAAGTAAATAAGTGGTGTCAAATTCAAGAATAAACTTAAAAAGAGAGATTGACACACGTCTTTATGCAATTTTGAAATGAGACCATTTAGTGGGACTATTTCTTCCAATCCATCGAAATAAATAAATAGCATTTAACAGGTCCTTTACTGTAATGTCTTTTGCACATTTTTTTTGCCGTTTTCGATATTGGACAAGGAATAAAATTTCAGTTTTCTATCAATTGTCGCGTACAACGGAGCATTTATCACACTTATCGGTCGTTAGTTACAATTTGCACTGAACTTAAAATATTTGGAATCGTACAATATACATTTTTTTATATTTTTGGTATATTTCGACCCCTTAATAAGGGCTGAAAATGGGGTATTTTCGTGAAAATGTCCAAAAATTGTTATTTTTTATTAAACCCACTCGAAAAAACCTGTTTTTTTAAACACCATTTTATTACTACCCACACAGCATATGACATCCCTAGGATATCCTCATTTGGTCCCGTATATCCTAATCGAGGACAACATTCCTCAGGATATCCTTAGAATATCCCAATAAAATATATACAACCTGAGAATATCCCAAATGGGAATCCTGGCAGGATGTTCTAGTAATATCCTGCAAAGATATTAATATCCTAACAAAACATGCACTGTGGGGAATATCCTGGGCAAGTCCTAAAGTCGTCCTATTAAGGCATTATTATTTAGGAGATTTCAACAACAAAAATAATGAAAAGTATATATAATGTTTGAGGCTATTTATTTATAGTGTCTTTTATTGGTTTGTAAAATTTGCTTCTAAAAACTTATTTGTTTGTTCTGTTTGATAATCCCCTCCAGTACAAATAATTCATTAAAAATGTATTCAAAATGTATCTCTTATTTAAATAGCATTTATTTATAATTTGGTTTTAATACATTTACTGTGTTTTGAATTAGCCGCCTCTTTGTGACAAGTCGAAAGTTCTAAGAAATCCGCCGGGCGTCGATGTCTTTTCCACGTTCATTTTAAAGTTCTTTCGACAAGTAAGTACGTTAAATATTTCATAAATATAATGCTGCTATGTTATATCTTTGTATTTATTATATTATCTAAAAGGGGAAAATGTGATTGGTTATTGTCCGCAGATGTTATTGTCAGATACGTAATCCTTTATATTTTTCTGTGAATAGAATTTTTTTTAAATTCAATATATCATCCCTTATAACTTCTAATAACCCTAAACTCTGTTGATTTTAATAATACCAAAAAAAGCAAGGGATCATTTTTATGTAATATTTCATGCTTTTAAATTTTTATTTGAAACTTTTTTTACTATCTTTTGCACATTTTGAGTAATTTGGAAGAAACACTGTTATATTTTTTTCCACCCTTCTCGGGGTTGAAAAAAAATTTTCTTTCATTAATTGTGTTCAAATACTTCAAAGTAACATATCGAAAATTTAAGTATTTACCTTAAAATTTTGATTTATCGACCTATTTCATTGGACTATATATAAAACCTCTATTAGTTTGATACATTTACTTTTAAAGCGGTATAAGCCAATTGATAGATATACAAATATGTGTATGGAGTTGTACATATATGTATCACATTTTTATTAGTCGTTTTACCTCTGCCATTATATAAACTTGTATTCCTTTGTCTTCGCGTATTGGCTCAGTTTAAAAGTAATGATCTTATAAAATAATATGTCTTTAGAAATATCCAATAAACTCTAAAGAACTGGGGATGTCCTATATAAAGTCCAATCAATATCCTGAGGTTGTTCATAGTAAAGCCCAGGTATAACCCAAATAAGAGCTGATGATGTCCTGTACACACTCATACTGATGTCCTGAGGACGTCATCAGCAAAGCCTGAACTGTCCCATTTGGATATCCTACGGACATCCTTAGGTGATAATGGGATCTTCCCAGGATATCCCATATGTTCTGAAAAGTTGTCCCCAGTATGTTCTGAGGATGTCCTTGTGCTGTATGGGTAAATGAGTATTTTAAGGGGTGGAGGGGACGAATTTGACTGGAGACCTCTCAAACTTCTTTTATATACCCCCAAGTGAATAAGTGAAGTGTTGAGTCTTAATATTCTTTCCTTCTTCTCTAAATGAATTTTTTGAAAAACGATTAAAAAAGTTTTCGGTCGAATTTCATAATATTTTAAGATTTTGTAAAAAAATGGACGAGATTAAGTGGCCTTTGTTACTTTATAATGTAGATACTATAAATTAACAAATTATATAGTTTTTTGTAATAGCAACTCATTCGAAATTTGAGTTATGAACATTCCTCAAAGAAAACAAAATGGACGTCGTAAAATGACTGTTTTAAACATTTGTGTCGATAAAGAGAATGGATGTACGAACGTTTTTAAGTTTTGTGTTAAAATACTTTTTGAGACCTGCGCAATGTCATGTACGCTATGCGTGTTAGTACGGATCTACCTAATTTGTACCAGATACTGGCTCTTGGTCTATAGTACTTTCCATGTGTCTGTCTTATGCAGTTCTAATGAGCTGAACTCTGGCACACCCTACCAGGTTGTGCAATGACTAGTTGAAGCCAATATCTCACGAAATTACATCTACGCATCGTTATTTTCCCCGATTTGACTTCATTAGGCTTTTTTCTGAGGTTAACTTGAGGGTAAAGTTTACAGGCACAGATTGGCCTAAAATAATTTAGTTTCAACAAATATACCGGATGTCATACAAAATATAGATTATGGATTAATTTTTGTTCTAATACTTACATTAGTAGGCGTTTTGAACATTTATTGTTACTGTAATTGTTTTGGTTTACAATTCAATAAAAAGGTGCAAAAATCCTGCGTAGTCTCCTAACTAGATATTTGTTACATTGCTATAAATTTTATATATTATGTCTAAGAGGAACATAGACAGGGAGTAATTAGTTTCATGTCATTAAAAAAAACAGGTGGTAGGGAACGGCAAGACAAACAAAAAAAACCTTACATAACATGGGGTCTAAAGCTCATAGTTTTGGAGAAAAAAAAATAAACAAAAATTTCCAAAATACTTAGTAACCTAGTTTGAGAACTGCTGGTATATTGGGGTAGGTTTTATTGCCTCGCGTCTTGTCGCACGAGACACTCTCACATTCCTGCAAATAAGTATGCCGACAAAGCAGTTAAAAGCGACCGACTGAGGACATCGTCATGTTTTTTGCTTCTTCGCGGTCAATTATCCTATTAGGCGTGCTATACTCTCCCTTCTAATATTCTCAAGTATTAATTTCAGTTTTGTCCTTACTTGGTAAAGAACGTACGCATGACGCGACGTAACCGTTCCTTGGTTTTGTCTGTTGCTTTTCTCTTTGAATTTTGTGCCACTTATGTTAAGATTTATTTTATTGACTTATCGTTCAAGTCGTTAGTACCTGGTTACGTAAGACACTACTTCTCGTTCGTGCTTTTTGTGTTACTTTTTGGATTTTGGACCAAGTTTCTCTTTTTGTTTTCTTTATTGATAACGTTAATTCACAGTTTAGTGTGGTGTTTTAAAACGCAGATTTTGGACATTATGGAAGATTACAGTTATCCAGAGCTCGCGGATGTAGACTTGGTACATGGAGAAAGTGGTGGAAATGCAGCTGGTGCGAAAAAGCTTTAGAACAATTGCAACGACGTATTTTAATGTGCATGGAAGCCATAAAAAATGATCCTAATTTACCAAATGAGTTGAACGGCGTAAGTATGTTATTAGTTCGACGTACCGAAATGTGTATACGTGGAGATGGAGGTCATTTCCAACAACTTTTGTAAAAGATTCAAAAGAATTGTTCAGTTATTGGGTGTTACCTATTGGGCATTAAAGGTATGATTATTATTATTAGTATTCGTTGTCTTGTTTTTATCTGTTTATTATTATTTACATTGATTTTCATAGAGACCATAGACTTGATATTTAGTTTTCGATACCTGATTGGAAAAAATTATGCGCTCAATTCGTTAAAAAAATCAGATTTTTTCCTAACTTAAAATACACAACAATTTTCTGTTATCGTATCTCGGACGTCTAACTGTTCGTTTTTCAATTTCATAAAACAATTATTAATGTTTTAACCTTTTAACAGAATGTTACAAATCGTAATAAACCACTTTTAAATTTTATAAATTCTTATAAACGACAATAAAAGCTACAATAGCTTTGTTACAAATTAAAAATGCATGTAAACAAATCCTATTTAAACCCCTGCGGCCATGCTATGCTTACGTTGTGCCGAAAGAGAAGGAATTATTTACATTTTCATAATTAGTGGTATAAAAAGTTCGATAAAAATAATCCCTTCAAAGTGCCGCACTTCTACAGACGGGAACACAAGTCGGGTATTACAGTTTTTTATTATTTCTAATATTCGG
This sequence comes from Stenurella melanura, assembly GCA_963583905.1. NCBI lineage: Eukaryota > Metazoa > Arthropoda > Insecta > Coleoptera > Cerambycidae > Stenurella > Stenurella melanura. The sequence continues at coordinate 159,572,825 of OY757309.1, forward strand.
AACTATAACATCCATTGACCCTGAAAAACAGTGGTTCTCAAATCTTTCCTACCTTAATATTAAAAATGTAAACCCAGGTGAGTTTTTTTTCAAAGGTCATATAGGTTTTCTATTTGTCTAGTCGGTCCCTATTACCAGTTTTTTTTTAATGACATGAAACTAATTACACCCTGTACATATGCTCCTCTCAGTTGGCTCACTTAACGATTTTTCCTAAAACTTGGGTAATAAATTAAGGGCATAGTTAGATGTCCCGAAGATACAATTTAATAATGATACTATTAACCCAGAACTTCCACTGCTCTTATACAAAGTTAAAGCCGTGTATCTTAACAACAACGTAACGAATTTTCAAACTTGTAATTGTATTATTTTGCTTATAATGGATCTGGTTTCTCATTGATCTGCCCAACAAATCACACACTAAACTAATTAGTAACCTTCTATTGTATTGATATAAGTTTACTAGAATTAGAACTTAACTCAACAAATTAATTAACTTTTGCATTATGTTAGTGAGTAAAGGAGAATGAAAGGCAGTATGAGTTTTTAAAATCAGAAATTAGGCTACTGGAATTTGAAAAATAAACCGCTGCCTGAGGTATCCTTACTTCAGCATCCAAATTTCCTATAAAAGTCTCTTTAAAGGGAAACACCATGATACTATATTCACACTCCTGTGTATGAAAATAAAATAATATTTGAAATCCTCTGCACCAAGTTGCACCTCCATTACCACCTTAGTGCAAAGGATTTCAGAAATTACTTTATTTTCATGATGTCAAAAATTGTTTTAAGAACTTGCGCTATCATACACATACCAAATCACAACTTTACCTTATCAACCTCTTTAATTATGGAGTGGGGATGGTGGTGGAGGTGGCAGATATCGCAACAAAATTGTTGCTTTACTTTCTTCGCCATATTTACCCCACCATCCTTCAGCGGAAAAATCTCAAACTATAATCTAGTAATCTACCAGATTTCGTTATAAAACATAAGTGTATTAGATTTTAAGTAAATATTTTAAACCACTCCAGGTTAATCGTGCGCACAAAGGTACACACCGACAGATACATTTTTAACCTCCCCACCCAGAAAAATGGGAAGGATACTGCATGGTAAAAAAATATATACGTTTTGAGATCCCAGAAACTGGACTAATTGATTTTTAAAAAATATTTGTGTATATGTAGGTATAAATGGAATAGATGAGCTGAAGAGGTTTTGGCGCAGATTGGATGACATTTAGTGCAATTTTGGCATAAACTTTTCTATACTTCACTACGGTATCAATTCTTATTATACTTTTCGAAAGTAGATGTTATGCTGATTTCAACGATATACCACTCTACACCTTTCCGTTCCGCGGCGCGTCGTTTAAATATTATTTCATCTATCTAGGCTACGGTATGTCCACCCACCTAAAGTAGTTCTTTATCGTAGTTGATGTCAGTGTAAGCGCTTTGAGGTCGACATTTTTAAGTATTTTAATCAGTAATATAATGTGTTAAAGGTAGATGAGTATAATATTTCGATTTATTTGTTTATGATGGTGCAACAAGCCTTTAAGCAGATTTTGATAAACAATGAAATAAAAATGTTTTTCAATATGGTGCCGTATTCGTGGATGTTCTTTTAATTAGGTTAAAGATAAAAGCTGAAAATATTTATATCAATGCGAAAAATGCATCGAAAAGGCGCCACGTATTTCATAATTTCTTTATATTGGGCTGTAGAATGCATAATAGTATGTGCGATACCACATTTTACTTAAATAATTGACACAAGAACTGTTAACTTTAATGGTCAAAATATAAATATAATTTAATTTTAAGAAATTATGATTTCAGATAGGTCTGGTAGGTGATTTCTTGAAATTACATAAAAATGAAAAATGCAAACTATTGTTCAAAATCTAATTCTGACCGGTTACGCAAGTTCTCAGTTCCGCAACGGTGGGTCGTATAGTTTTAGGTTCTAGGACCCGCGGCACAGGGGCCTGCATGGCATAGCTCAGCGGTAACAAGACCAGTTGTTAACTGAATTAAGAAATTTTCACGAACATTTGGTGGGAAGGTTCCAGAAGTCCATATTTTCTCTGAAATTTAAATTCTCCATGTTTCATGATATTTAAAACTTACTTCAACTAAAATAAAATACTTCTTTTACGATCACTATACTTCCACTCCACTACGTGGTAATTTCCGTAAAAGAAATGAGTGAAACTAAATCAGTTGTTGCAAAATCAGAAAATAGAACACAATTATACTCAAACAGCACTTACTTTGTAAAAAGGAAAATTGTTAATTACTAAATATTAAAAAAGAACAATTAAGTCACTTTTATTTATTTATAAGTAGATAAGAGGAAGGAAAATTAATAATCTAAAACCGGTATTACATGTCAATAATCTGTATAAGAGCTGGCTACGGAAATTAAAAATGATAAGATGCAGTAAAAATTTGTATGTAAGAACCCTGCGACGTGCTTTCTTCCAGTTGCCTAGCGCATAGGCAAGTGGAAGCGTCACTTTGGCGCTGAACTGCATTTCGGTTGAATTCGGTAATCTCGAGCGCCACCTTTGCAATTTTTACGTGGGGCAAAGGTCCCACATTAGCCTCCTAAACGCAGCCTGTTGCAGTAGGGCTGGGATAGCTACAGTGGAGACACGGTATGTCCAGGGGTCTGGACGGCAGATTAGACTTTCACTCACATTCAACAGTAAAAGGCGGATGTCGGTAAATAACAAAGTTTATTAAGAAATTTTTACAAAACAATAAAAAACGGTTAGGTACCAAAATACGGAGTTTCTGATAAATACAATAACAAAAACTTAAGATAAGTCATTTTAATTTCATTTGAATTAGGTAGGGCGCCATTTTGTGACGTACGGGTAATCAGGCGGTGAGAAGCCAGTTAGCTACTAGTTACTCATTAATACGGAAGCAAGCGGTGGTAAGCAAGCAAACGGTGAAGGCGGTAAAGAAAAAAAAATAAGATCGGTAGAAAAACAGTAAGCGAAAAAAAAAACGGTAAACGGTAAGAAACAACACCACAGTAAGTAATAAAAGCAGGCAGTATGCAAATACCAGGCAAAAACAAGCGGTTATCAACAGCAATAATCATGCCTACATGGACGGTCAGAGTGTAAGTGTGAAGAACTTGGCAAAATGAAATAAAACTGATACCAAATAAATGAAACGGTTTTCGGATTCGGTGCGGTGTGTAACTTAAGTCACACTGGGATCGGAAAGTAAAACGGTCATCGGATTCGGAGCGGTGTGTAACCTTGCTTACACTCGGTCCGGAAAATACAACGGTTATCGGATTTGGTATCAGCTTACGGCAGAGATTATTCTGCCTAGACGGACAGACAGCAATAATCAGAACGGTGGTATTTCGGTTCGGTTCGGAAATGTTGAAATTACATCAACTCAAACCCCACAGCTGGGTGCCTTCATTAAATGCATTTCGGTTCGGCCACGTGGTATCTTGTCGGATTGTATGCGGAAAATGTCTATGTATCAGAATATAATGTTAGTTAATTTATTTACGGTAGCCTAGATTTTACTTTCAATTCCCGGACTATAATAAATTTCTATGAATTATTTAAAAGTAAGGAATTTTGTTCCATTTCGTATTAATACGAAATAATGGGAACAAAATGAACGGTAAATTAACAATAACACTACAATAAATTTCACAAAAATAATTTTTGCAAATACAGATTTTATTTTGCTACGCACTAGCTAAAATAAAATATACGGTACATATAACTTCTACACATTTGGTAGAACAACATATTATTTTATCGCAGTACCATCACAAATGGTCTGGATTAAAATAATATAAACGGTAAACGGTACACAGTTTTCTCTCGAAATATCATCTATGTTCTTTTTCCCATTTGGAAATTATTGCGAACATAGCTATTTGGATAAAATCGGAGAAGTTCACAGGTCCTAACTTCGGTAATCTCGGACTCTCTTACTATATTGTAATAATTTAATAAATTTATTTAATTTCGGCTAAGTCGGGAAATAATAATTATATTCTGATACATTTAAACGCAATCGGTTTCAAATTATTGCTTTAAAACACACATTTCAGTGAATTATTCTTATCGGTGTTAATATAAAAAGGTCGACAAGAAACCAGCGGCGATGATAAAAAGGTGTACTTACGTGTTGTGAATATACGGAATAGTACCCGACTGGGCTGTTTGACGGATCGGACAGAAGTGATATTCAAATGTGCTCTAATGAAATTAATTTACGCAGCTGACATACCAACGCCCCCAATATCAAATCTTGTAATTAATGTTAATATTATGGACAGCCCTCTCACTGCCAGGTTTATCAAATTACCTATTTAAAGTAGAAATCTGTTTCGCGGTTTAAGCTAGCTAAATTAGGAGAAATCTATAATAATAATTTACAATAAATAGATTCGAATGCAAGCGGAGGAAATAACGAGGTATATTATTAATTTAAACTGCATTTTTGGCAACGGAAAATTTACCTCGTTACAACCCTTCTTATTAGCTGAAAAGTACATAGCTCTGCAGCCAGAAGTCCAACACGGAGAGAGAAGCGTGGGTGGGCGGTCGGACGCGTTTATTTTTAAACAAAATAAAATCTTTGAGTGTAGCTCGGGAATTTTGCGTAGTTGTACTTTTCATCTGTAGAAATTGCTGCAAATTATTGCCAGAAGTCTAGGTCAGGGAATAAACGTTTCCAGTAGTCGGTAAAGTTGTAAGAAAATGTTCAAATTATTAAATTTGACGTTGGTGAAGGTGGTGATTTTGTTTTATATTTAAAATCTCCCCATTCTTCCGAGGTTTCCAGTTATTAACGTACCAGTGACATTAATAGAACAAATAAATCAAATTCGCGAATTCTCAAAACATGCTATTTTTTCGTTCACTTCTGTCGGCTCGAATTTTCGATTTAGCCCATGCAATTAACGATGTCGCGAAAATGCCAATTTTTATTTTTCGATATCGACATTAGGAAGCCTTCCTGCTGATGTATTTATTTAGTTATGAACATTTAAAAATCCCATGTTTTACATTTTCCGACGAGACTAATTGAAATGTCAAGTCCACCCCGACCGTAGCACATCACGTTAAGCGACGACTTTCACACCGGATTTCTTGGTCCGAATTCTGAACGGGTGTACCTTTTTAATTTCTTTTCAACTTCTTGGATGACATTTCTTATTATAAAATTACATCGCGTTTATTTATTTATTTCTACAGTTAAAAGCTGTAACTACACAAAATTTCAGAGCTGCACTCAAAGATTTTATTTTAAGCGTTTGACCACCCACCCACTCTTTCATCCCCGGGATGGACTCCTGGCTGCAAAGCTTTGTACTTTTCAGCTGGTAAGGAGGGTTTTTACATAAAAATTTTCACCGCATCTTATCATTTTTAATTTCCGTAGCCAGCTCTCCGTCTATAATCTTGATATTCGCCAGAACAGCCTGTATACTAGCGTATATTACATTTTACATATTTTATAGATGTTCATATTCTTGAGCGTCTGATCAAAAGCCTTGTTTTAAAATTATAATAAAGCTTAGTTTATATAAGGCATGATAGTACACACTTCTGGTTAACACCCTGTACAATAAATGTGGCACAATGCTAATAGAATTCTTCCAGGTTTATTTACATTAATACCTTGAAATACCAATTTTGAATTCAAACGAAGTTATCGGGTTTACAAGAAAGGATATTTCATATGCACACACAAACGTATACAGACATACAGACATTCGTTTCATATTTAATCATAGCGTATTATGAAACTTACTGATATACGGAAATCATTTTTTATGATAATTTATGATAACTTAAAAGTTTTTGTGCGTCTAATTGTCATAAAGTCCATAATACAAAATAAATAATAGGTAAGCAGTAAACTAATTAATTTGCCGTGATCGAATTTTTATCATTTCAAACCAAAATAGAAATGTGTTATTTTGGTAAAGCTAAAAAATAAGACAAAATTTGACAAAAAATAATTGTCTGTAATTGTTTATTTGTGGCCAACCACCTATTTCCGATCCATTTGGCGTCGAGGATATTTTGATTAAAATTTTAAATATTTTTTTATGGCAAAATACCCAGTAAAGAATTAGAAGACTAAATTTAACCTAAGTAAAATAACAAAAATGTTACATATTGTATGACACTTAGATATTAGAGCATTTAAGGTATAAATGAATTTAGGTATTTAGAAAAAAACAAAGATGTAAAAATTAGTATACTAATAAGAATTGAACTGAAAAAATTATTGATTTGTTAAATTTTAAATCGAATTTGAAAATCACAGAAAAAGTGTAAAATGTTTTTAAAGATCTTAACTAATGATAATTATTCTAGTTTCGTGATCTGTTATAATTATGAATATAAAAGGATAAAGGATAAAGGATAAAATGTTGCAAATTTGTGGCTTGTGGCTACAATACAAGAGTAAACTGTCATCAGTATAGAGTGCATTGTGCTAAGAACCAGACAACAGATATATACTATTAATTTGTTTACGTTGGAGAGATACAAAGTAGTCTATAATGTGGCAACTATAGTCAAAATGATGGAGTGATATTTGCTATAAAAACATGTTCTGTTTAAGAAATAAAGTACTAGATATCTACAATTGCAAAGTGACAAAAACTGCGGAACTATAGAATGAAATATGAATGACGAATACAGTGCGATCCAGAAATAAAAAATGAAGCTGAGGTCACACAGAAAAGTCACTAAAATTCTCAAAATTGATTTCTCTTCTATGTGCATTATTAAATCTAATTTCCTAAGTTATTAGACTAGGGAATACTGAAATACAAATGGCCGCCCCTTTGTGGTAAACATCCATCTCTTTTCCCACTTCAGATTGCTCAATCTCGAAAACGAAACGAAATACAGAGCTGCGGCTTACACTATTCTATCTCTCTCATCTTCCTACGTGCCCCTGAAGCTATTCAGATTTTTGCAGCAATTTTAATTTTTTTTGGGAAAACCATTAAAAATCCGCTGCCAAAAGAATCACTACTTCCGCATCCAGATTTTCCAGTCTCTTTAAAGGTAAACTTATTGACCATATTTGCACTTTAGTATGCGGAAATAATTGGTCATGAAATTTTAATATTTGGTGCAGATGCCATAAAGAATTTTACAGAAGGTGCAATTTAGCAAGTTTCGTTAAGACATTGAAAATGAACTTGGTTAACTTTCAAGCCCGGCATGATATTTACAAAATCTGCCAAATGTACAGGGGATAGAAATAAAGAAAAGTTTTAGAAATTTTCAAACTTTCATTAAGCTGGGGATAAAAAAAAAAGCTACACAACTCAGAGTAATTGTAATAAGCTCTACATCAATATTCCATAAAATAATGGATTTCGTAAAAATGCTAGAACATGAATCTAGGTATCAAAATTGATCAAATACACACGTTTCTCAAAAACTATGCTACTCGTTGGTCGGCATCGAGACGTAAAAATGCAAGAATTTGAATTTAGGCATCAAAATTGGTCAAATACACAAGTTCTACAAAATCGACGCTGGGCATCGGTCGGCGTCGAGACCTAAAAATGCAGGATTATGAGTGTAGATATCTAAATGTATCAAATATATAAGTTTTACAAAAACGACGCTAGGCGTCGGTCAGCGTCGAGGCGTAAACATGCAAGGACATGAATTTAGGTATTAAAATTGATCAAATACATAAATTTTACAGAAGCGACACAAGGCGTGAGTTGGCGTCGAGACGTAAAAATACAGTATGAAGCTCAGTATCAAAATTTATGAAATACACAAGTTTTGCTAAATCGAGGCTAGACGTCGGTTGGCGTCGAGGCGAAAAATGGAAGAATATAAATCTAGTTATCAAAATTTATCAAATACACAGGTTTTATAAAAACGACGCTAGGCGTCGCTCGGCGTCGAGACTTAAAATTGCAAGAACATGAATTTAGATATCAGAATTAATCAAATACAAGTTTTACAGAAACGACGTAAGGCGATGGTCGGCGCCGAGACGTAAAAATGCAAGAATATGAATCTAGGTATTAAAATTTATCAAATACACTAGTTTTACAGAAACGACGCAAGGCGTCAATCAGCGTCGAGACGTAAAAATGCAAGTACATAAATTTAGATATCAAAATTTATCAAATACACAAGTTTTACAAAAATGACGCTAGCGTTGGTCAGTGTCGATACGTAAAAATGCAAGAATATGAATCTAGGTATCAAAATGTATTAAATAACCAAGTTTTACAAAAACGACCCTAGGCGTCGGTCGGCGTTGAGACGTAAAAATGCAAGACTATGATTCTAGGTATCAAAATTTGTCAAATTCAGAATCAAATTTGGATCTTTCAAAAAGTATGCGATGTAACAACACCGAACACTTTCGTGTCCAAAAAAAGAAACAGCTGAATTTTCAAGCGTTACTCAAATCGCTACTGGACCCCCGTATTACCGTTATATCTTCGATTTGTTAAACATTTTCTATCTAAAAAAATAAGGCATTGCTTTCTAGCACATACACCAGAAATGAAGTTTCTGGACTCTTACTAGCTTGCTCTACTGATCTCAAGTATGTTTCATCAACACCTTTATTAATGGAGTGATGATGGTGGGGGGGGGTTGAAAAATATTATGAAGAAATCTGGATTCCAGCATACGTACCAAATCTTAAGTTTTTCTACTTTACACACCTTGCTTTACTCATCTTCCCTATTTACCTATAATTACATCCTCACCTCTTCGACGGAATCATATGTGTACCATATTTCAAGTGAATATCTCAATTTTATTTTATTCCCTTAAAAATCGAGGGTTGAAAAATATTATAAAAAAATCTGGGACCTTGGCTTCTAGTGCATACACCGAATTTCAAGTTTTTTGTACTCTTACCAGTTTGCTTAACTTATTTCCCCCTATTTAACCCCCAACCCTTCAACGGAATAATCCAAAAATATAATCTAGTTTCAGATGTCATATATACGTATACCAAATTTCAAGTGAATACCTCAATTTTATTTTATCAGTCCCTTTAATAATGGCGTGGGGGTGATGGGGGGATGGAAAATATCATTAAAAATTTTGAGGCCTTGACTTCTAGTACATATGCATCAAATTTCAAGCTTCTGTACTTTTACCAGCTTGTTTGAATTATTTCCCCCTATTTACCGCCAAACCTTCGTCGGATATGTTTAGAAAACAATTCTGTTCCAGATCTCGTTACAGTATATATGTGTACAAAATTTCAAGCCAATATCTGAAACCGTTCCGGCGAAAACGCGAAGACAAGAAAAAGTTACAGACCGACAGACAGACAGATTTTTTTTTTGTAGCTCAAATTTTAAATCTCAACGTTTCATGACATTCTAAACCTATTTCAAGAAAAAAAAATTGAATTTTTTTTGTACGATTAGGAACTATACTTACTTTCAATTCACTACGCGGACGTGGAAGTAAAATTTATACGATTCGACATCTCTTCAAATAAACCGCTCTAACTGATTCTAAACAAAATTGACTCTCCCTTTCTTGTGCTTGCTCAATTGGAAACTAAATTTCCAATCGAGTGATGTGGGACACGATATGTTCCGATAATTTTTAAGTGAGATAGCGGCCGCTAAAGTAAGAGGTCCGAGGATTTTGCTTGTCCAGCGACACGGGTACGCTTCGAAATTGAGAGCTGACTGCGCGCTGTTCTATCAGCGCGCAGGCAGGCCATTATTTATGAATAAACTAATAAATAAATAAACTAATAAATAATAATAATAATAAGTGTACCGAAAACGGGTCGGCAGCCTTCACGTGAGGTACCTGGACAGGCCGAGGTAACTCTACCTGACAGATGTCGGACGTGGGACACATGGCTAACCACTCTGAGACTCTTTCTCTCTGGTTCTACCGCACAGAGAAAGGGCTCCTCACAATCGACCTGACCCGGATAGAGGTGGAGTTGGAGGGGCCTTACCGGATGGTCTAAATGGTGACAACCCACGCAACGTACATGGATGCTTTAAGTGGACGAGGGAACTTCGCGATGATGCTGACCTGCCATAAGAGCTGCGAACATGGGCATATGGGGTACATGGCGCGATAAAACGAAATCTGGTGTGATCTGCACCCAGAGCATCGCACCTTCTCTGAACAACAGCTCAGAGATCAAGTATCTTTCCTGCGCAGGTCAGGCTACGTAAGTGCGCCCCATCAACAGTGAGATGTGCGAGCCGCACTTTCACCGCAGCAAATCGCAGCTGACGAGGAACATCCCATAGAGTACACGCGTACAACGCTGATGGCCAACTCGTTCCCCGCGAAAAGGCAACCAGAGCCCCAAGCGGTATCGAGAAGGCTAAGCGGCGTGTACAAAAATCAATGGCAAAATACAGTTGGCCAGACAACACGCTTCTCGAATCCAGAATGTGGTGGAATATGTAACAGCTGGCAAGGCATTCACGCCTAAAGTCGGTGCAGCAGCAGCTGGCCTAAGACGCCAGCACCACACACTAAATCTAAGAGTGATGCTTACAATTAAGCAACACTGTTTAGATCGGATTCGAGCGTTTATGGCTATCAAGAAAAGGCTAATAAGGCGGGTAGGGAATATAGAGCAAAATACACTGTTCCGTACGAATCCTTCCCACCTATTTCAAGAGCTACAGCGTGTTGTCAACAATCCACCAGCTGTAGCCGATGTCGAAAGCCTCTGGAAGGGAATCCACGAGACGACACGACCGTTCGATAGCAACACTCCAGCAATAGTACACTTCGAGGCACTTTGCCACAGAACCTTAGAAGGACCAAAAGAGGTGTGCCCGGCAATCAGTTCAGAGGAAGTTCAACAAGCTCTTGTTCAATCCAAGAATTTCGCTTCTCCGGGCCCAGACGGCATAAACAACTGGTGGTGGTAAAAATTTCTTTCCACCCACCGTCGTCTGACCCGAATTTTCAACACGTGGTTGGATGAGAAGAAATTATACTCCCATAAAACTTTCGTGAAATATAAGTCTTGGCAAAAGAGATGAGCCCTAAATGAGCCACTTTGGTCGACGGAAATAGGGTAAAATTGCGCTAAGCACTTAAGATGTTTTTGATACACAAATTGATTTTCTCGTTAAAGAATAAGTATTTTTCTATGAAATTTTTACTGTAAGATTAGGGCTATAAGAGACATATTTTCTGAAAGTTGAAAGGATGTAAGAGCCTTTTTTAAAAAATGAAGTACTTTAAAAATTTAAAAATTTGGACAGTTTTTGCAATTATTTAAACAAATAATTAACCATTTGGATCAACAAGGTCTTAAATTACCTACATACCAGAAAAATCGCGTACCTCTATTGACAATAGTCTTGGACCACTTAAAAAAAACGACTTTTCATGATTTTTGCACATTTAAACGTTTATTTAAAATGGGATCAAATTCAACGCTAAGTTCCTTATTAACGACTCTACCGATTACTCCATGTGGTTTCCTGAATCGAATTAATTCCAATTTTCATCTAATTTTGTCTACATCCACTGGCCTAGAAAACATTCCCATACTACAATGAATAAAATAATAAGCGATGATAGCAGTTTTCAATTCCATGACCGCATTTCACCGAGATAATTTATGATATTACAATACATTTCGTAAGATTTAAACAAAATATAAAACAGCACTATTATAAATCATTTGTAACTTAAACGATTCTGTATTCAGCTCGACACTGCAGCTGACTACCAAGTATTTAAAAAACAGAATTTAAGATTTATTTCAGGCCTAAGTAAATTTAAATTTAAGGAGCGAAGATTTATTACTACATTTCTTAAATACTTTTGTTAAATGTCATTTTTAAATTTCATTAAAACTTTGCTGATTATATAAGGTTTCTAAACACAATCTAAATACCAAGTGCCAAGGGAGGAATTTCAAGGATTATTATTAGCAACTGTGTTAATTTTTCAGACAAATTATTCAACAAGCAATATGCAAATAGCTAGTAATTGTGCTTCTCCCTTCTATAACTTCATTTATTCTGTTGCCCGACAATTATTCCATCCTTCTTTCAGAAACGTTGTTCCAACGAAGCAGTGGCGTAATTTCTACTACGAAACAGTTTAATAGGGTCAGCTGAAAGAATTGTACCTTAATTTATTTAAGTGCTTTATTTGTTTTAAGGGGTCACACTCGGTTGGCGAGGGGCAAGAGAAGATCTCTTATGCTCTCGATGCATTTTCAAACAGTGCGCCAACTTATGAAAACTAAAAATAAGTAATACTATATTTCTAAAATAATACATTTTTCTTTCTTCTATTGAGAGCAATATCGAATAAAATGGCAACTGTTAAAAAATATGTTGTAATATTTCTGAAATTTGTATTCGCGTGAATTAGTGAATTGATTTATTAGTCTTGAATGGTGGCAAAGTTACATGTTCGAATCTCATATTTATGTGAGGAAAGTGGCCTTTCTGATCAGCTGATTTTGTTGTTCCTGGCGCTTCTAAACTGTATACGCCGGCAAAGAATGTAGACAGAAAGTCATTGTACGAGACATAAGTCGCGATAACGATATTTATATCGGTCTTTAGGCCGCATTATATCAAACAATCAATTGCGAGGAATTGTACAACGTCATTGTTGCAATTAACCAAACAAATGAAGTGAAGATTCTACAGTAAATATTTATGTTTTGAAAATGCCGAGCAAGAGACAAAGTTTAGTTTGTCACCAGTGTTTACAATCAGATGCAGCAAATACCTTACTAAAAACGAGTCGACTGCTCGACTGGAAAAAGAAAATTCACAGATTTCGCAATCCTTGCAACCATCGGGATATTGGAAATGATAACATCATACATAAAACATAAACTATTTCCGGACTAGGCTTCGCCTCGCGCGGTAACAGCTACGATCCACTACTCACGCCGCTCGCCGACCGAGCGCTGCGCCATATATATCTATTGTCACTCGATCGTGACTCTAAATGAAAACTGGTAACTTGATCCCCTGTGATATATGCAACTCATATTACATTTGCATATAACAGCCGTTGCATATACGACAGACTCTCACTCGACCGCGACACCGCTGTCTCTTGACCTTGAACGAAAACAGGTAAATCGACACCCATATACGAACATAAACATTTCCAATGTTAAAATGTGAAATTGGCATATGGCATATGATTACACGGCCACACAAAAAAAAATATTTCTGGCCTGGGGATCTGACTATGCTCACTACATGTTATTGGGGTCGCTGAATCCGAATCCGAGGGCTGTTTAACTCCATCACGTCAGGATTTTGCCATAACCTCAAAAAACAGATTATTTAAGCGATTTCGACATCTCTTCACATTAATCGCTGTAACTTTTTCTAGACAAAAATGATCCCATCTTTTTTATACTAGATCGATTGCAAATTAAATTTTTAATCCGATGACGTGTAGCAAGATATTCTTCCGGAGCTTTTTTAGTGAAATATCTGCCGCCAAAGTGAAAGATCCGAGGATTTCGCTTCTCTAGCGATACGGCCCTGCTTCGAGTGCAATTTCTGACGGACGAAAGTTGCAAAGAAGAAGCAAAAATCTGAAAAAAATTGAGGAGTATGTAGAAAGATGTAGGAACTCGTTTGGCGTAAATCTGAGGTCCATGCGTGCCTTGGTTTTTAAGATTAGGCCGCTCAAAGTTACCGGAAGGTGAAAATCGAATTTTTTTACCGATTTCCGAGGTTATATCTCGAAAGCGAAACGAGATACAAAGCTGCAGTTTACTCTATTTGATTTACCTCGCCTTTCTACAGACCTCTGAATTTTTTAGACGCTTTACCTTAGAAATTTTGCAATAAAATGAAAGTGCCAGCAAAAATCTGAAAAAAATCAGAGGAATATAGGAAGGCGAGAAAAATCGAATAGAGTAAACCGCAGCTTTGTATCCCGTTTCGTCTTCGAGATATAGCCTCGGGAATTGGTAAAAACATTCGATTATCACCTTCCGGTGACTTCCAGGGGCCATATCTCGAAAATCAAGGCACGCATCGACCTTAGATTAGCGCCAAAGCGCCAAACGATTTCTTACATCTTTCTACGTACCCCTGAATTTTTTCAGATTTTTGCCAACTTTCGTTTGGAAAAAATGGCGCTCGAAGCTGGGCCGTATCGCTCGATAAGCGATTTACTCGGACCTCTCAATTTGGTGGCCGATATCTCACTTAAAATGATCCGGAGGAATATCGCGCTCCACATCATTGGATTGAAAATTTAATTTGCAATCGATGTAGGGCAAAAAGATGGGGTCATTTTTGTTTACAGAAAGTTACAGCGATTTATGTGAAGTGTTGTCGAAATTGTTTAAGTTATGTGTTCATTAAGGTTATGGCAAACTCCTGACGTGCTGGAGTTAAATCGGATTTGTAGCAGCGACCCCAAAAACATATAGTGAGCATAGTCAGATCCCCATGCCAGAAATATTTTTTTTGTGTGGCTGTGGAATTTAGTCACCTTAAAAGACAGGATTACGGATAAACTGTTTGCAGATACGTGAGTCTTTGAAAAGAACAGAAAAATTTATATTAAAAAAATATTTTGCAGATTGTAGTAGAAGGTGAAGATATTCTAATTGCCTATAATTACTTCCACATCCACATAGTGAAGTGGAAGTATAGTAATCGTAAAAATAATTATTTTTTTTTTATTTTGTTGAAATAGGTTTAGAATATCAAACGTCGAGATTTTAAATTTGAGCGAAAAAATAATTTTTGTCTGTCGGTCTGTAACTTTTTTTGTGTGCACGATATCTCTGAAAGGGTTTAAGATATTGACTTGAAATTTTATACATGTATGTACTATAACGAGATTTGGAACTGTATGGTGTTTTTAACTTATCCGGTGAAGGGTTGGGGGTAAATAGGAGAAAATAAGTAAAGCAAGCTGGTAAGAGTACAAATATTTGGGATTTTGTGTATATACTAGAAGCCAAGGTCTCAGATTTTTTTATAATGTTTCCAGATTTTCACTTAAAATTTGGTACATGTATGTATTATTACGATATCTATAATTAGATTACAGAATTTGTGGTATATCTATTATTAAAGGGGTTGATAAAATTAAATTGAGATATTCACTTGAAATTTGATAGGATATTTTATAAGGTTTTCCTACTACTTTCGTAATTCCTGCAGCATCGCAGAGGACTGGACATTTGAAGTTCATTAATTTTTTTTTTTTCGAATTTCATAATTTTTGTTGGATTCTGTAATATTATAACGACACCTGTAACTTGATTATATTTTTGAGATAATTCCGTTGAAAAGGTGGGGGTTAAATAGGGATGAATATAGGGAAATAAGTAAAACGAGCTGGTAAGAGTACAGAAACTTTGGATTTGACGTCAAGCCAAGGCCTCAAATTTCTTTAACATTCTTCAACCCCTCCACTACCCCCACACCATTATTAAAAGAATTGATAAAATATAATTGACATATTCACTTGAAATTTGGTACGCGTATGTATCATAACAACATGTGGAACTAGATTATATATTGAGACGATTCCGTTAAAGGGGAGGGGGGTGTATTGGGGACAATAGGTGGAGGAAGCTAAGAAGAGTTCAGAAACTTCATTATTGGCGTATATGCTAGAAACCAACATTTCAAATTTTTTAATGACATCTGCCCCAAATATTATTAAAATTTTATGACCAGTTATTGCCACATACTAGAGTACACATATAGTCAAAGCATTTTTCTTTAATGAGACTTGGATGGAAAATCTGGATGTGGAAGTAGTGATTCTTTAGGCAGCGGTTGTTATAATCCATAACATTTCTTTAATATCGTTTTTCAAAATATTAACAGGTACATTACTCTTCGTAGTTTTTCACATTTTTGTAACTATTTGGCACCTTGTACATATATTTTGAAAAACAGTTTAATTTTCACTTTTCATAAAGAGCAGGAGTTTTTATAATGAGTGACTTTACCTCGCAAACCTACAAATAAATAAAGCTTTTTCTCTTTCGAACTGAATCTGTGAACACAATGTATATTCTTTAATGATTCTATGATCGACACAGTGAAAGGTTTTAGAAAGGCAATGTGTTTACCAGGCTCTCTTCTAAAACCGTATATGTCGCTCGTGTAAATATGTTGTTGCGTTGGTCATCGAATTCAAAATGTCGGTCTGTTATATTTTATTTACCCGTCCTTTCGTTCGTGCAAGGTCTCTATCACAGTTCTCTCGATCACAATTTAGTAAAAGTCCGATCGGATCCAAACTTGGACAAGATTTTTGGATGAGCTACACAGAGAATCGTTTTGAATAAATTCGATGAGTTAGTTATTATTTATACTCTTCGCAAATACAAAACAAAGAGTATATTGCATTCGATCGGCATATTTCTAAAACCGGTAATATTGCTCGTAGAGAAAAAAATTTCATATCACTGTGTTGATGATCGAATTCTGAACAACTTTAAAAATGTCCGTCCGTCCGTCACGTTTCTTGTAAGTTCGCTAACTTAAGAACGATTGTATTGAAATTTAGACAGTAAGTTAGTGTTAACTAGAGGAAGATCCTTATTGTTTTTGAACAAAACCGATCAATAAATAAAAAAGTTATACATTTTTTAAATAATATTTTTGTTTGTTTCGTAATTAAACTAAAAATATCTAAAACTAATATTATTTACAAAAAAACTGCGAAAAGTATCCTATAGAATGTACAACAATTATATAAAAAGAGCTGTAAATCGGCGAAGAGTATAATGGTTAGCTTGTTAAATAATTTATTTCACAAAAATGGACATGACGGTTGTGATCTTTAATAAAATAATACAAGAACAAAATATTGCAAAATTTACTGAAAAATATTTCTCCAACCAAACTGATATCATCGGGAGCTGATTAAAATTTAATACAATTACTCCTAAAAAAAATGTACTTATTTAAAAAAAACTCTGAACTTCAACGAACCTGCCAATACTTGATTTTTATATGCATGTACAATTTATTACAAGTCGCTTTGTACAATATCATCACGTTAACGAGTATTACTGTTCTTTCAATGGATAACCATTTAAGAAACCACACATTAATCTAAATAACAAAACCTCTTTAGTAGACTACCTTTATTACAATATAAATTAAATATAATTGCGTTCTGGTGTTGTTCAGAAACCAAAGTGGAATTCGCTTACACTTAATTTTACCGTTTAATTGTTTGAAAGAAATTTCTCTTAATTTGAAATAACTGTCTGGGGTAAACTGGTGTGAAACACTCTGTCTTATTCTGTTATAGCCTGAATTCAGCCATTTAAACTAGGGTACATTAGAGGAAGACAATGGCGTAGAATACTCCTGAAGTACGTGAAAATCGACGGAATAAATTTGAGTCGCGATAAAATGAAACCTTTAACAAATATCTTTCAGAGGATGTTAATAGGATTGGCTATCGGAGTACATTTTTCGTTCTTCGATTAATCTCTTAGATTCAAAATTTTAAAATAGCAAGAGAGAGAGTATATTATTTTTTTTTAACTTCTCCGTTTCGGATGTCAATGAAACTTGGGTGGTTAATAGGAGGCCTTTAGGAAACCTTAATGACGGAAGTTTGGCTCCGTTCGGAAACCGGAAGTACCCGATATAGACGTTTTGAGTTTTTCGGGAAAAATTGAATAACTCGGTAATGGGCAGTCGGATCAAGATATTTTAAAAAGGAAATGGTACCGCTGGCAACGCTTTACAAATAAGTATACCAGAGACTATATCGAAAAACAAATTAAAATTGATTTTTTTTGCAAAAAACTTGGTTTCTTGAAATCTGGCTAGGAAGCACAATAACTGTCCGGGATATTGATCGACATCGATGAGACTCAAAGGTACACGGCCACAAATGAAGCCTATTGCTGGCGGCCCGAATCCGTCGACCGCAAGTGTTTTCTCCAGGGCCAAGTATGATTTTCCAACGAAATTAATAGCTCCCGAACCGAAGGTCCGATTTTGATTTTCAAAAATGGCGATTGTAGGGCTTGATTAGGTATATTAGGTGACATTTGTGAGAAATTTGACAACACAAAAGCAAATCTACAAATCCTGGAAAACTTGACTTTTTTGATAAATTCTGCAAATACCGAAGAGTTTCCTAATAAAAATCGAAAATTGAGTATTCCGTCGATCAATCTCTGTAACCAATATAAAGCACGGAACTTTTGGACAAAAAATAGTATTATTTAAAAATATTACAAATTGATAAATTCTCTGTGCGATATAGGTGCAAAAAATAATGTAATGTTATATTTAAAATATCATCATTTATTTCCTTATTTGGTTAAGTAATGGTGTTAAATTTTTGCGGTGGTGCGAAGTAGGCTTTAAGCTTCAATTATTGTAGCTAAAATAATTCCAACTTTATAAAATAAAAAAACTGATTATGACAAATTTGTATCTTTTGTAAAATTTTGATAGTTTAAATAAAGTTTCAGAAAAAAATAAATTTCAATTCCTGCATTGTACCCATTGTAAAAGAAACATACGAATGTAAAACAAAATAGGCTTTACTATGAAACAGATTTTGATATCGTGCCTTCTCGAAAAAGTCTCTATTTTAGTTATACACGAAATTATCTATAGTTGTCCAAACAAAAAAAAAAATTAGGATCATACCGGAGAAAATTCAATTTCTATATTTGACCGATTTTCATTTACTAAATAAAAATAGACCGATGCCCTTTCTATGTTTCAAAATGTAGTTAGCCTTTACTTTAGTCAATGCAAAAAAAAAGAAAAATAAAACATGTCAAAATGTACAGAGTCATCTTACGACCCTCTGCTGAAAGTGTACTGAATCATTCCAACGGGAATAAAAGGCATATCAAAATGTAGTTTTTTTAGCTTGTTAGTCCAGTGTTTGACGGAAAAGATAAGTTATTTATTACCTCAGAATTTTTTCTGACTACACCGATTGACGTGGAATTTGAACTGTAAGTAGGGAATGGCTCAGGGAACAAAAATTATATAATGCCTATGTGCGGTTTTACCCTGGGGGCGGATGACATCCTTTCTCGAGGGTGGAAATTAGTACACTCAAAATAACCACAGAAATCCGATAGTGGGATGAATTCTAAGTAAGAAATATTCTACGAAGTTTTATCGATAAATCAGTATTTTTCGAATTATTCCCCATTGAAAATATAGATTTTTTATCTAAAAAATGCATGTTTGGAGCGATTTTTTACGAATAACTAGGAAACCTTACGTTTTATCAAAAGAATCATTAGGAGCAAAAATGAAGCGGATAAAATATCAAATCGATTGTTCTTTTTTCTAATTTCTGTAGCTCCAATTCGAACCGAGTTATGGCTCGTTGAAAGTGACTGTTTATTCACCGGAAACTGAATTCGAACATTTCAATGTTAAGTAATGGAAAACGATGAATTTTTGGGGAAAAACTTGTCAGACTTTTCTTGAAGTAGGTACTTTAAAATACCTTTTAAATGAACTACTGAAGGTAGTTACCATAAAAACTTATTGAGTTATAATGAAAATAAAACGACTGTCTCGTTTTTTCGGAGGAAAAATCCGCTTAAGCGGTAGAATAGAAATTAAATGCAATCCATTTATAATTTACTTTATTTAGGCACTAACAAAATGTTCTAGAAGTTCGAACTATTTAGAATCCCTAGATTTGATAAGAAATTTGATTTAATTTTAAAATAATTTTTGATAATTTTGAAAGAAAACATTTTTTTCACAATAACCCAAAAACTAAAGAAGATACGTAAACAATGCAAAGTAGAAACATTTAGGTATTTTTTTGCAAAAAAAAATGTTGTTATTTTTCATTGCCTAGGATCAAAATTAATTTTTTTTTTATTTCGCATCGAGTGCAAGGAGTACCTTCCCCGAGCTTTTTAAACTAAAAAATCTCAAAAACAAACAGTTTAATGAAGTTCAGCTTTACAGAGCTTGTAGCCCTTGAAGTTTTCTGCTTTATCGTTTTTGTAGCGATTAGATATCTTAAACAATAAGGAAGTTAAGTCATTGACTTCATAGCTGATTTTTTCTCTGAAAAAACGAGGCAACCATTTTATTTTCATCATATCTCCGTAAGCTTTTATTCTAGCAATTTTTACTAAAGCTCATTTTAAAGATTTTTTCAAGTACTTTAAAACAGGTCTAACAAGTTTTCCTCGTTTTTCCGTTACTTAACGCTGAAAAGATCGAATTCAGTTTTGGGTGAACAAGCAGTCACCTTCAACGAGCCATAACTCGGTGCCCATTGCATCTACAGTAAAAAAGAATAAAAAACAATCGATTTGGCATTTGATAAGCTTTATTTTTACTCCCGATGATTTCCTCGTTAAAACGTAAGGTTTTTTAGTTACTCGTGATAAGTCGCTCTAAAGCATGCATTGAATAATCAACATTTTCAATCGAGAATAACTCGAAAAATATTGATTTATTGAAAATACTTTATAGAAAATTTTTTGCTTAGAATTCATCCCCTTATCGATCGGTATTTTGAGTGTACTAATTTCTGAACCCAAGAAGGGATGACATCCACCCCCAGTGTAAAGATGCGCATACAAGGTGTCCCATAATTGAGTTGCCGGACGGAAACCTGTGATTCCTGAGTTCATATTGGGCCCGTATATTCCAACTTAGCTTAGTTCAAAAATGTACCCCTGAGGAAGTACATCCTCTTAAAGTGAGACAAGAAAAAAATGTCTCCAATCATTTCCATTAAATTGAAGATAACATTTTGAAATTTTTGTTCATAATAATTAATATTTAATTGTCTATATTTTATTAATCGTCCTGTAAAATTACTGAATACTCGAATATTTTTGTAGAGAATTGAAATGGTTGCAAAAAGATACTCTTAAAATGTTTTGTAATATTAGTCAAAATACAAGATATTATCAGTTTGTCATCCATTTGCATTTAACATTTATTTACAATTCCAGAATAAAATGCTGTAATAACAGAAAATTTCAGTTTATTCTAAAAAATACATTAATAACAAATGCTCCGCATGACATCCACTTGTTTCTGTACACAAATTAATGATTTTAAAATTTTGCGTAATATCAGCGAAAGATCAAGAATTATCATTTTTTCCCTGTAGGCCTTAGATGCTTGTGAAACAGGAAACCTGTCGCGTTTGAGAAACAAAATATATTTAGTTTAGAGTACTTATAGAGATACAGGTCCCATGAAAACTTGAAAATTTTATCTTCAGTATAACGGAAATTATTGGAAAATAAATTTTCACTCTCACTTTAAGAGAATGTAGGCATGCATTTTTGATTTAAGGTAAGTTGGGTTATATGGATCCAATATGAACTCAGGAAGCACAGGTTCCCGTTCGGGAACTCAATTCTGGGACACCCTGTTTTGTTCCTTGAACCATTCCCTACTTTCTGTCTAAATTTCATGTCAATCGGTTTTATCCGAAAGAATTCTAGGCGAAAAACCATCGAACACTGAACCATGTAGAAAAATTGTCATATGACCATATTCTATTATTTAAAATATTTTATATCTAATTACAAAATTATTTAATATTGGAAGATCGTGTCCAATACGTTGGAATCTTTTAGGTAAATCAGTATGAATGTAGCGTTTTAATCTTCGCCCTGCCGGTTTTTTCTTGAGGGTCCTTGACAGTTCATTGGGGTGTTGGTGTAGTCTCTCTCTAAATAATTTTGAGTAAACTTGGATACTTCTTCTTTTACAGTGAGTTTTTGGAGATCATGTCGGATGTAGTTGTTTGTAACATGGTTATATGGTTGGTTATAAGACATAGAACTTTTGATTCGAATGTATCCAAGATTTTTAGGAGGCGGACCCGTATAGATGTATTCCGTAACTACAGATGAGTTTTAGGGCAGCTTATTATGTGTCGATCTTTGTGATCTGTAACCGATGAACCATTCTAGATTCCGAAATTTGAGTTCAAGTTGTTTTCTCTTTGTGAAGATATGTCTTTTCCAGGCTTTTGTGTCGAGGCGCATTCCTAGGTATTTGGCTTCTTGTTGTTGGTCAAGCTGTTGCTTATTCAGTGACTCTGATGGACAGCTCCTACTCTATTAGTGAAAGTCACATGAACCGACTTCACTGAATTTACTTGCATGCGCCATATTGTTAACCAAGTTTGTCCATTATTTTGATTGGTGTGCACTTTTGGGATGCCTGGTTTGGATCTACAGCAGTTTCATCAGTATATGTGGCTGTAGTGACTTCGTTGTTTGTGGATAAGCCGTGTACAGTAAGTACAGTACAGGGCCGAGGATACTACCGTGGGGGACTTCAGGCTTAATGCGATACAGTGACATGTACTCATTTTGATGTTTGACGGAGTAATGACAATCTTCTAGATAGAATCTTAGGATTAGAATGTAGTTAAGGGGATAGATTTTTCCTAATTTGTATAGGAGACTCGTATGCCAGACTTTATCAAACACCTGTGTGTATTCAGAAAAGTTGCAGAGCGGTATTTCTTCTCTTGTAATGCTTGGTTTGTTTTTACTTACCCGATGAACTTGCTTGATAGTTGCATGTTGTGATCTAAAACCGAATTGATGGGCAGGCATGAGCTTACAAGCTTTCAGGAGTGGCTCTATTTTTGAGAGTATTAGCTTGTCTAGGACTTTTGACATTGCTTGGAGTAGACTGATCGATAGGTTTGGGGATTAGGATTATTTGGGGATTAGGGCTACCTTCCACATGATAGAAAAATGTTCTGTTCTTAGCTTGGCATTAAATATTTGTGTTAAGTGAACAATTCCTTTTCTTGGCAACTCTTCGAGAACTTTTCCTGTGATTAGTCCCTTGGGGCTTTTCTTGGGTTTAGATTCGTCTTAATTATCTTATTTCGTTTTGTGACCACACTTTTCTTTCCCGGTAATTCTAATTAATATGGGACTTCTGAGTAGGTCAGAAGCTCTGTTTTGATGTTTAAATTATTATCTGGTGGATACGGTTGGAAGGCCTTTTCCAGATGACAGGCGAGGCGAATGCTTCCGCTTTTTCGTTGTCGCTTCTTGTCTATATTAAGTGAAATATTTACTCCGAATTCGTAACTAGCGAGCCCAGGAATAAAGAATATGTCGAATGAATGCAGTAGGACCAAAGTCCATATGTGTATTGTTATGTTATTATAACTTTTTAAATCTTATTTTTTTATTATATTTAAAATTGCCTGGACGCCAGTCACGCTTAACCCCGCGACAAGGTATTATGCTATTACATTAGATCAAACTACAAAGTGGTCTCTATAATTACAAAATGAACAAACTTACACAAACTCTTTGTTTGACATGTTTTATGCAACTTTTATGGAGAAAGTCCTAACCAAAGATTACCACCAACCATTTTATAAAATTTCTACTATTAAAAATGAACACATTCCAGTGCTTGATGTGTGGTTACATACACTTGGTAAGTCTTTATAATCTTATCACTGATTTTAGTCATTACGAGGCTTGAAATTTTTATTTTCCATAACTTTACGTTAGCTGCGGGAGAGTTTTTCACTATCTTATAAAGTCACTGAGTTTAGGTCTCCCATTTGATTTTTATAGTTAAGATGTTATTCATTAAGCACTTTCTTAGCCTATTACATTTATATTTAAAGTTTCTTTGTGAATACATTCTTTTTAAAATGTTTATTTTGTATTTTGTAGGTTCTACGCTGGGTTCCAACTACATCTATGCACTCTGGTAGAACACTACCTATGTTTACTACTTATTATTGTTACATAAGCCTTTTGTAAGTTAAACGATGTACCAATATCCTTTTTTAATATCAGGTATGTTAAATATTTGAATAATAAAATTAAAATTAATTGATATTCAGTATAATTCAAACATTACTGCTACGCGTTACTATGGCCTATACATTTTGTATGAGCCCTTCTTTCTACCATTTCACCTTACCATATTGAAACTTAGTACCGTTGCAAGAGGCAACGTGCAACATTCTCTCATGCTCTGCGGTGAGGTAGTTTCTGGCTTAAACGTTCTAATTTACTATTTTTAATTTACGTTATGTGTTGCTATTTTGGCAAATCTTTATTAATGAACACTTTATTGCTGTCATTGTGAATCAATTATTTTGTAATTTATACCTTACTGTTGTAAAGTTTAGCTTAATTATAAAATATCCCAATATCATAATAGTATGTATGATATGATACGTTCCGGAATAGTGCATAATGAAAGAAATCACATTATAAATAAATTTCCTGTAATCCTGATATTTTTTTTTAATAGCTCGTGACAGATTGATTCATACGTTTGCAAAGTTCTTTTTTTTAATATATGAAATCGATTGAGAAAGTAAAGCTCTAGGGGTTTTGTGACTACAAAGTGCAAAAAGCCCGAGTACGAAATGTTTCGAATACTCAGTGAACTGCTGCCTGTGAATGTGTTTAAAAAAAAACGTTTAAATGCCCGATTTACATCTAGTACAATATTAAGTATTTTACGTTTTCATTTAGTTTTATAAATAAAAATACCCTCTTTATTTTGCATCATATTATATGAAAATGTACTTCTTGCCAACGTTTGATACGAGACAAATTACACATGAACCTTGAATTTGCTTAGTTAATGACGGTCACCATGTATATTACAGTAGGTTAATTGTTCCATAATTCAAAGCTTTGATATGCAGCAGACTGAGCCTAAAGGATTTTAATTGCTCATTAACAGGTAGTAATGGCAACGTGGTCCTGAGGGATATTAGCATCAGTTATATGGAATAACTGATGTCATTAAATACATTGACCAATAATTATTTACGGCACCGTTTCAATTATTTTAATTCTTGTCTAAGCAATTAAGCTACTAAAGTAAACTGCACTAAACAAGGAAAAATCTAGTACAGTTAATAACGGTGTATTATGTGGCAAGTCCGATTTTTTTTTTTTTTTTATGCCTTATTTATATTAACGTCCTGGCGGAGTTCAGTTAATTGCTGCTCTACCACTCAACCAGGACACGTACACATAGACATCAACACAACAACCATTCCCTGCGATATTGCCATCTACCGCAGCTGAGACTCGAACTCAGGAGAGATAACAGCGACTAGACATGTTGTGCCACCCAACAGCGGTCTAGGTCACTGCTACCATCTCGGTAACACATGAAAAAACGCCACCAACATCCATACCCTGACCAGGATTCGAACCCGGGACTCCGTGGTCGCAAGCCAAACACCTTCAGCATTGCGCCACCGAGCTGGTAAACCTGATCTACTGGGAGCTCCCAGTCATAGCTCCAATAGAAAGACAACGGCGGAAGGGAATGGTTGTGTATCTCCGTCTTCTTCATGTTTAACCGTTGTTCCAACTCAGCACCAATTATAATTATATTTATGGATTTATACAGTGTCTTTTATGTTTTATATCAATGTGTTACATTTCTAATTCCGGGGGGAAGTCTCTAACTTATACACATTTTATGTGTCCATAATTTGACAACTTACTATACCTATAATTGCATATGTAGCAGTCAGATAGCAAACTATTGACATATTGTCGTGGTTGACGGGAAACGTCGTTTCCCCAGGGGTCCGAGGTGCCGACGAAGATACGGAAGAAGCGCGAAATATGAATCACTTGAATTCATTGTAGCTCCGAAAGTATAAAGTCAACGAGAGTAGTTAATATACCATTAGACAATAGAAGGATAAAAGTAAATAACGTATCTGATCCGACTCCTGCAGCATGCGGGACGTCACCGCTGGCGTGGCACGCAAATCGGGACTCTCTCTAATGGTTGGAAGTCAGTTACCGCCGTTCGCTGCTTAGCATACGGACGTCTCGCAGTGACAAATAGGATACCATTTGGTTTGTATCGACGAACTCTAACTGTTAGTAACATAATTCAGTTTGAGGTTGAGTACAAGATTAAGAAGTTATAGTCAGATTTAGTGCGTGAGAAACTGTGAAAATGTACGAACTTTATAAGAGTGTCAAAATATATGGCAAATAGGCGGCTAAAAGCCAATAGGAAACGTGCACAAAATGAATGACTACTTCAATAGGATTCAGAAAAGTTCAAAACTGGCGACATTGGCGCAAAAAGAAGAAGCCATTGCGCATAAATGGGCGAGCGTCGAAAATAAATAAACAACGTTTCAAATTTTCAAACAGTGTTTCATTCATTATCTCATGGCGCCAAAGACCTACCCCCATCTTCTTCTCTTTTCGTACATTGTTGATCGACTTCTGCGTAATGTCATTTTATGGAGGAAACTTTGGTGTCGGGCTGTTGCATCACTTTGACGTACTTATATCATTGTATTTAATATTGACTGATTTTATGCATTCTCATGAAGTTTGCTAATAAGAATTATTTATTGGCGAAACCGCTACGTCACTTGATAACTGGTCGTGTTAGCCGTTGAAGAAGCTGCTTGAATGCTGATACAGCTGTTAAAAATTTTAAACAATGTTTTGAGTTCTGAAAGTATCCTTATACTTAATCTTGTTCTAGTAACTTCTACTATTATGTCCTTTACAGAAAGGAAGGATATCGAGAGTGCACTTATCACTTTTATGAATTCGTAAGTATTAATCGTAATGGAAATATTCTCATATTGTAATGTTAAGAGCTGAATTCTAAATACATGTCTGCTAATCTGTCCGTGTGTTACGTTTCTTGTGTACGATTAGAAGGGAATGTTCGATCGTATTGAAATCTGTACAGTAAGTTACCGGTAGAAGCGGAAGGAATAACCCTCTTGTATTTATAAAAACATTATGTGTAAATATAATAGATATGAAGTATTTTGATTAAGAACGTGTGTGATGAGATTTGTAATATTTGTCAAAAATAGGAGTATTCCATTGTATACTAATCAGTGTTTTATCAACCAAACTGATTAACATGTTTTCAAAAAATCATGAACGTATGTTATTTACATCTAATGTCTATGTTTCATTATTAATCCTTTTAATTATCATGACGTACGATATGTACTGAAGATCTGATTAGGTCGAGAATTTGTGGGCGGACTTAAGATTTCTAACCTGAAAGGTGATGATATCATCTTAAATGCAGCAAGCGGAAATGAACTCGGCAGATGTTTTGGACAACCTCGAAATAATAAACCCTGATTATATAACAAAACAAAAATTATGATTTTAGATCGAGCCAATGAACACCACCCAGGCTTGTCAGGGATAGTTAAGTATGAGGTAGTAACAACATGGTATTCGTTGTAAGTCCTTGCTGACAATCCGGAAACTGCGGGCATGAGCAAAATTTTGCGTGACAGAGATATCACGGGGTATAAGAAGATCAGTTTTGTTAACGCTCTAGTTTTCTCAATCTTTCTTTACACCCCAACGATATGGACTGTTCGGGAGGCAGGTAGAAGGCGTATTGATAATTTCAATGTGTGGATCTGGAGGTGCTTGCTACAGGCCATCACCTTAACATCTCGATTCTCCAAGAAACACGTTTCCCAAAGGGACCAACTTTCCAGCATCATACTTTCCTGAATTCGTTCATTTGTTGCATATATCAACAGGAGAGAAGAACATATAAAATGGTTGCCGGTACAGGGATACCAGATGACAAAAGGCGAAGAGGACGATGCCAAGACAATTATCAAAGAGCTGATGGGAAAAAGTTTTAGTAACGCCGTATGCCTAACAAGTAGTCACGACAGAGGCGTTAGACTGTAAAACATGTTATGCAGCAAAGGATGGACAACTAGAATATTACATGAAGTACGAAACGTCTGTTAATATATTGTAAGTAAGAAGAAAAAGAAGTTCCTAAGTAAACATTTTTGTTGCAAGTTTTAATGATAAAGAAGAGTTAACTTTTAAATTATATTCTAATTAATTGTAGACACGTCCAATAGTTTTATTAATATATTCATTCTACAACACTGAATGGTGATTTGATGAAAACTTACAATAGTGAAGTTAAAGAATATTATTTTGACCTGGATGTGATATTGAAGAAACCAGTATTGTTATTAACCAATCTAGTTAATCGAAAGCTAACTACAACCCAGAATATATAGAAACTGGTCCCTTCCCTTGAACCTCTAGAACGCCATAAGAACGTAGTCTATTTTGGACGACAATTGTTGATAGTTCTTTATGTTTTCTGTATGTCAAAGTAGATAATTCCATATATCTAATTAGATCACATGCCTGCGAGTAGAGTATTTAAAAAAACGAAATACAATATAAATGAGAAGATAATTGTATTGTTGTAATGTGCGTAGGCACACTATTACAAGTTGAAGACATTTTGAGTGTATTTTGGTTTCTTAGAAGTAGTGAAGTCCACATTTATTCGAAATGCTTTCATTTAATTCACTATTCGGTGAGGGAAATTGCCTGAAACTTAGATGTTCTAAAAGAAACATGGTAGATATTTGTAGGAGTAGAGAAATGTAGATAGTGTTTGTAACTATAATTGGTTTAATGGTAATGAATTATTTTTTACGTGTGAGCAATTCAGGGCCGTTTCTTGTCGTCTTCACCTGCTCCTACTTCGAAAGTATTATAATAGCGGGGGGCGGCATTCCTTACAATACAATATTCACATACTAAAGTCGCTTTAATCTGATCATATTAAAAACCACATGACACGTTTATCCGACTGCTAAAAATAGACGAAGGTGTGCTATGCACATCTCGCACACCTGCTCCACACGGTCCTGAAGCAATAGGGATGTTTACAAAAAAATTAAATTCTGTTTAACCACCATAAAATGGTTAAAAATAGTCTTATAATAATATTCACAAAGTTTTACAAAAATCAACAAATCCGTTCTATGGGAAAATCCCTAAAGAAATACGAATATTCATTTGAATGCGCGAAACGCTCCTTGACTGGTGTGACGTCATGTTGCCCATAGTTAAATTACATATGTTAAACGCATGCGAATATAGTGGCTAGGCTTTCATGCGCGTTTCTTATGAGAATAGGGATGGTAAAAAAATGTAAAATATCGATATATGAATCATTTCATACATCACAAGGCCCGGATCAATATAATCGATATATCAACAAAAAATTATCGATATTTCTATATATCGATATATTTTGTAGATTAACATTTAATGTCAAAAATTAATGAATATTGCGTAAGGCATAACTTCGGAAAGAGGGAGGTGGCATTCTTTACAGTATAATATTTATCTCGATATCTCGACTAAAATAAATTTCGAAGAGCGGGGGGTGATATTCTCGCAATAAAATTTCTATTTCGAAGTGCGGGGGGGGGTAATATGCAAGTTGACCCTTTTCGATATATTTAGAAAAATATCGATATTTCAACCCGATATATTGCAACAAAAAAATAATATGAATATATTCATGGTATATTAATATATCGATATTTATTTTATATAGATACATCGTTGCCGTCCCTAAAAATCGGAGACCGATTTTGATAAATGCGTTTAAGGTAACAAAAGTTTAAAAAAAATATCATTGATTTAAAAAAGGAGCAAAACTTCTTTCCTTTTACATTTTGTGACACAGGCATAAAAACCTTTTCTGGGTTATTACTAGGTATATACTGATGTATTTGTACATCCAGTGACAAAACAACACTTGCTTCTATTGACTTTCACACTTTTTGAGTCTCCCATCATTACAAAAACAGAGATAAAACAATACTGAAACAAACAATCCATATAACGTTGGTATACGAGTTCTGCTGAGCATTATAACATCACGCGCGCTACTCTCACTGCAGGGATCGTTTACTAGCCTCGTTAATTTCGGAGTTTTTATTTTTAGTTTATTTTCAACAAAAAAGTTTTTAGGCGTTTTAATGGCTATTACGTGTTTCAGTAGCCTTAGAACTATCATTTTTTATTACAATTAATAAATAGAAAACATCCCTATTATGGGCAACAAGTCCTCGTGATTTCAAGCAACTTACTGATTGGTATAACTAAACAACCGCTGCATAAATTTGTCCGGATATTAATCAAAATTTTACTAATATATTAATTAAAATTAAAAGTGTCAAGCGTTTACATATTAGTGTTACAATTTAATCATGCATTGAACGTTAATAATATAATACAAGTATTGCGACACTTTATACAGTTTATCGTATTATGATTAATCATTATAAATTACGTAATGACGAGAGTGTATTATTCAATTTTAGACTACGACTTTTGGCCATGTTCTAGATAGATGAACCCTTACAAATAGTGTTCCCTAAGGTAGCGGTCACGATACTGATCTTTGAAATGTTTGACAACAGAAAAACAATAAAAACTAAAATCGTAGCCCGTGTTTAAAATTTATCGTGACAATTAAAATTTTGATAAAATATAAGATTTATGTACATAATTATTATTTAAATATGAAGTTTTATCAAAATGAAATCTTGAGAATTTGCATGATCTGTTTTTGTAATCTCTGACAAAATGAATATTTATCAAAAATCAAACGACTTCAATATCAAAACTCAATGTAATGAAATAATCTGCTTATAAATTATTTATAGAAAGGTATTAAATTTATGTAACAGAATTAAATGCCTCAGCTATCACGTACACACGCAATTTTCATCTCAACATCAAATTTTACTTTAGAATATTCCATTTCCGTCACAACATTCATGAAATATTACCTTTTCGTATGCCAGCTATGACTTTACAGTCTACACGTATTATGGACTGAATTATTTATTTTAAAATTGAAACATTTTTGTTTCAGGTATATCCAGACTATATAAACATTTCATGAGAATCTTGCTATACTTTATTGATCCTAGCACGGAATTATAAAAGCATTTGATTTTCTGTCGGCTCACAGAAAATTTATAAATGATTATGGGGTAATTATAACGTCTGCTCGAAGTGTTCAGTAAAAGATATTTCATCTTTTTTTAACTGACTTTTAAAAAATTAAATTCTATTCAATCCTACATGTTTTTGTGTTTGTGTGCTCGTATAATTTGCCTGCTCATAAGTCTAAACCAGCTTCACTGAGCTCCACGAAACTTTCTGCAATGGTTTGAGAATTTCTTAGGTAGGTGTTAGTTTTACCAAACCAGCTATATTGAATTAATTGATTACACTATTTAGTAAACTGCATTTTAACACGAAAGAAGCACCATTTTTGCCAGGCACTATTTTTAACATTACGTTTTTTTCAATCATTCAATTTTTTTAAATAATTTTTTATCGATTTCCAACAAGAATGTTCGATAACTTTTTTTCGTAAAGTTGATATTTTCAATGTTGTTATGCTATTCACAAATACAGAACGAAGAGTATATTGCATTTGATCGGTGCATTCCTAAAACCGGTGATATCGCTCGCGGAGAAAAAAATTTCATTTAACTGTGTTGGTGATCGAATTTTAAACAACTTTGAAAATGTCCGTCTGTCTGTCTGTCCGTCTGTCATGTTTCTTATGAGCACGATAATTTAAGATCGAAAAGTTAGATTGTAGTGACATTTGGACAGTAAGTTAGTGTTAGAGGAAGACCTTCTTTTTATTCTTTTTATTTTATTCTTTTTGAACAAAATCGATCAATAAACAAAAAAGTTATTAATTATTTTAATTCATTAAATTTATACATTTATATTATATAATATTGTTACACTGCAAAATCGGCAATAGTCCCTATTCATATATTCCATATTTAAGAGGAATGCCCTTAGTAGTTCCCCTGCGAAGTTTCAAGGATTACCGTTTAGTTTTGGCAACACCATTTGTAGGAGAAATAACTTTACATTTTATTTGCTAGTGAAGAGAGAACGGATACGTCTTCTCTTTCAACCGCAGGCGTAGTGAGAAGAGGGCAAGAGATTTATTTCATAGCATTATTACCAGAGAACCTATAATTTATATGATACGGATCACATTTGAAGTGAAAACCGTGTAAACAGATAACCACTAGACACGAACAGGTAGTGGGTCTGATGTAGCATCAGACTTTCAATCGCGGGGTTCTGGGTTCAAAACCTAGTGCCTTCTGCTTTTTTTCTTATTTGTTTGTAGAAAAGTTATAGGCATTTATATATAAAAAAACATTATGGGTATTTATGTAAGATATAAAATACTATAAAGAATTTTTTTAGTAAATTTGACGTTGAGTTTACCGTATTGCCAGATACTAACTTTTATATTTTATTCAGTATCCTGAAATACATCATTCTATAAATATTTGTTTGTTTTATACCTATTATTGAACAAAAACCAGAATTGAGTGGCATTCCCCCATTTAAATATTTTATTGCATGAATATCAAAACTTTTACAAATTACCCGGAAATTTGCTTTTATAGTTATGAAAAAGAATGTTAACATTTTCCTACCAACATATTATACAGTTATACACCTACCAGGACAGGTGGCAGCAAAAACAGGGACGTCCTCACTTATGCATTTATTTTTTAAGAAATTACGTACGTATTTGATTTAAACATTCATTTTTTCGTAATCTTGTTAAAAAAAAGTGTAATATGTACTTAGCAAATGTCCAGTATTTTTATCCCAAATGTATTTTTAAATTCTTTTTACCCAAAACAAATGTCAGTTTTCGCAATTTAATTAATTTATTACCGTTTTCTTAAATGTTTTTTATATTTCAAATAAGCCGCCGGACATTACTTAAATTGCCAAAGCTCACATTTGCATTTAGTGAAAAATATTAAAAAATATCTCTCAAAAAAAATACTGCCTTAACATATTTTATTCAATAATTAAAATATACAACATTGCCGGAGCCAACCGCACAACCACGTCGCGCAGCGTCGTAGTGTTAGTGCGGTTGGGCGGTTGACTAATTATATTCCATTGCATTTTTCTAAGGTTATTTCTAGTTTGATTTTCATTAAAATGAAAGTATTGGTAAATCAAACAAGGTAGTCTTGTTGTCACATGGTATTTAATATATCCATACCTAGTGTTATTAAAATTAGAATATTACAGAAACGACGCTAGACGTCGGTCGACGTCGAAACGAAAAAATGAAAGAATATGATTCTCAGTATTAAAATTTATCAAATTCAGAAGGTTCACAACAATGACGTTAGGCGTCGGTCGGCGCTGAGACGTAAAAATGCAAGAAAATGAATGTAGGAATCGAAATTTGTCAAATACACGAGTTTTACAAAAACGACGCTAGGCGTCGGTCGGTGTCGAGACGTAAAAATGCAAGAACATAGATTTAGATACACAAGTTTTACAACAACGACGTTAGACATCAGTCAGCGTTGAGACGTAAGAATATGAATGTAGGAATTAAAATTTATCAAATACACGAGTTTTACAAAAATGACGCTAGGCGTCGGTCGGCGTCGAGGCGTAAAAATGCGAGAACATAGATTTAGATATCAGATGAAAAATATTATAAAGAAATCTGAGGGCTTGGCTTCCCGTATAGGTGCGCACCAAACCTCAAGTATTTATACTCTACACAGCTTGCTTTTACACATTTTCCCCTATTCATATACCTATACTTACATCGCCACCCCTTCAACGGAATCATCTCAAAATATGATTTAGTTCCAATTGTCGTTATAATACAGATGTACCAAATTTCAAGCGAATATCTCAATTTTATTGTATCAACCTCTTTAATAATGGAGTAGGGGGTGGGGGGTTAAAAAATATTATAAAAAATCTCAGGCCTTGGCTCCAAATACATACACCGTACTTCAAGTTTCTGTACTCTTATCAGCTTGCTTTAATTATTTTCCCCTATTTACCCCTATTTAACCCCCAACCCTTCAACGGAATAAACTAAAAATATAATTTAGTTCCATATGTCATTATAATATATACGTGTACCAAATTTCAAGTGAATAAGTCAATTTTATTTTATCAACCCCTTTAATAATGGAGTAGGGGTGGTGGGGGGGGTTGAAATTTGTTATTAAAAAATCTGAGGCCTCGGCTTCTAAATATAAAAAATTGGAGGCCTTGGCTGCTAGTATACATACACCAAATTTCAAGTTTCTGTACTCTTACCAGCTTGCTTTACCTATTTCCCCCCATTTATCCCTAATTACCCCCAACCCTTCATCGGATATGTTCAAAAAACAATCCAGTCCAGATCTCGTTATAATATATAGGTGTACAAAATTTCAAGACAATGTCTTAAACCGTTCCGGAGAAAATGTGCTGACAAAAAAAAAATTACAGACAGACAGACCGACAAACAGAAATTTTTTTTTCGCTGAAATTTAAAATCTCGACGTTTCATGAAGTTCTAAACCTATTTCAAGAAATAAAATTTAATTTTTTTTACGATTGCTGTACTTCCAATCCACTACGTGGATGTGGAAGTAATTCCTCTTTTTTTTCTTGTACCATATTGATACACTTTGCACCTTTAACTATTGTTTATACCCATTACGCGATTAAATGTGTTCCGGTAAAAATTGAATTAAAATAGGTACGCAACAAGCTCAGTTTATATATTTCTCTACTGTAGTAAGTCAAAGCCTGGAGAATGAGAAGTCAAGTTAGACAAAGAGCCAATGCGTATATGATCCGCCTCTCTGGCTAGGTGGAGATGGAAAACATGCCTAAACAATTTTTAAATTACATGCGTAATTGCCCTGAAGTATAACTCATTAAAAAATTGACATTTTTGAATTAAGTTTAAACGAATGTGTAAACAAAAGATGATAGAATTATCTGACCCATGCTTTTTTGAGAATGACATCTAGAAGTATGTGAAAATTAAATAAATATCAGACAATCAAATGATAAAGTTTGTGATTTTTTTTCTTAAGATTGGTTCACCGGATTTGAAAAAGCAATGGTCACATTGTAGAACTAGTAGCTAACTTCTTCTAAAAAAAAAAATGAGTGTGATACTTGTAAAAATAAAGCTGCTGGAGCTCAGCGCGTTTGTTATATTTCACGTATATTTCCCGCATGCGAGGATTCCTCTTAACAGCTATAAATTTGTCACAAATGCAATAAGATGGATCAAGTTTTCGCGGTTTTCATTCATTAATTTTTAAAAATTGATAAATAGCAAGTATCTCGTTTTTGACGCTATGAAAATTTTTGTAATATCTTTAGACCTTGTTTATGAACTTTAAAAAAATTGGAACAGATAATTTTTAATTTTGTTCCTTATAGTGACCACTTTCCTTCGATGGTGTTTGAAAAATTCATGTCGAAGAAAAGTTGTCATATGGATTTAAGCGTGTAGGTAATTGACTGCTGAAACATTTTAAGTCTAAACATAAAGGGGTATAAAATTGAACCTAGTTCTACAGGGTGTTTTTCATGATTATTGATATAATTATATTTTTAAACGGTATTAAGTCATTTTTTCAAATGGAATGCCCTGTATGCATGATGCCAAAGATAGTAGGTGTTTACCTAAATACCTGAATGTTCATAGACGTTTGTGTATTAGGGAGTTGTTTAGATACAGTTACTCATGTAAGACGTTTTCTGTCTGCGAGAGAAATAAATGACAAGACGATGGGTATATAATTAGTATACACTACTACTAAACAAGGAGAGACAGTTGCTAAATGCAATTTAAATAATTGTTACTCGATAAGAATGCATTGGTATTGGAACGATTTCTAATGGGATTCTGCGATTGAAACAACCATCGACACAAGTTGTGTTTGATCTTTATTTCTCTACACTATCACGATCAATGTCGATATTGTCTTGAATTAAAACAAACATTTTCTTTTTAAATTCCCTCTACCGCACACCGACCGGAAGTTTCGTCTGCCGGTGTAATTGGGGTATGTGAAGTACATATACTAACTACCTGTGCGGAGAGATTTCGATAATCACTCGTTTAAAAAAATTTGTGCCCCCTCCATATTCTCCCACCATAACAAAAATTTCCAAAAGGAAAAAAGTTTTGTAGTTATATGCTTTCTTCGATTACCGACTGGCAGACAGTAACTTTTCATCGAATTGCATGCCATTTCCTAGACTACGACGGTTCAGTTTTTTCAACCTTGACATTTGTTAGTGACCAGATTTCATGCAAAAAGTTTACAATTATGGTAACCATATTGAATACGTCATTTCGAATCTTTAATATTTTACATCAGATACAGGATCAGCTAGACAGAGAACACTCAATTATTAATTTAAACATAATTGTAACTGTAGCGTTGTATGGTTTCGTACAGAAAGCACTTTTTGGTCAGCTTATACCAGATGAAACTAATAGGGGACTTCCGTCGATCTATATATACTCTTCCTCATTGAAAAAATATTTAAAGTCTGTTAGAAAGTAATAAAAATCTTTATTTTGCTCATTTTGTTTGATATTTCGTAAAATGTATTTTTTAACAAATATGAAAAATACAGATATAAAAAAAATTGTTGTGAATAAATCTGTGTGTTATACCATGTTAGAATCTACATTAAATCGGACACACTGTACAATATATTTTATTTCGATTGCACCTCTTTCCTGCAGAATATTTTTCCACACATTCTCATACATATATTATCCTATTAAAGAATAACTGACGATAACAATAAACATACAATTTTTGCAGTATTTCAATTTCTGAGGAGTATGAATGAAAATTATGTCCTTGATACATTTTTTCTATTACTTCTTATAGCAAAGTAGGAAAAAGAAACAGTAATAATATGCCATTACATGGTTACTATATTGTCAAATAAGAATGCGCTCGAAGCCGTTTTAAGTCCTACCCTGGCTATGAACTCACCTCATCTCTTGGCATCGAGTAATTTCTTTCTTTATGTACTTGTTGCAAACGCTGTAAATGATTAACAATTGATTTTTTTTTCTCGAAATAACTGTTTATTGGATTAGAAGTGAACATCCGAAAAAGAATTTTTGTCTGGTCTCCTAAAATAACTGAACAGACATAGTAGCACATTTTATAAATCATAACGAATAGTTTCGGCAATTTTTTTTTAATATCACATATAAAGAAGATATGTTCATGCCAAAATTTGACACAAAAATAATGAGCGGTTCTAGAATCATGACCATTAAAATTTAATGTGACGAGAATCTCATTAAAAATGGGTACATTTACTATATAATTTTTTCTTCAAGCGTATTAAAATGTTTAAATTGTGCTACCAAAAACAGGATTAGCAATAGGACATGGTTTTATTAGCAACAAAAAGTTAGTACCGAACGCCACCGTGGTGGACATTCTTTTACTAGTAACATAATGTTAGTACAGAAAGCCACCACAGCGGTCGATGGTGCATACTATCTACAAATCATCTGTCATATTTTATATCACTAGTCCGTGGTCCGCGATTGCATTCGAATTATATGTGGTTGTCGTGTAAAACCTAAAAGATGTGTGAAGAATTCCAGTGTACACCGCCAGAATTAGTGAAAATTGCTAATTCTTATGTAGAAAATTTAATTCCTACGAAATCTCGCAAGATTTATGAATTTGCATACGAGCATAATAAAGTGAGCTCAAGAGCAAAATGTTCACAATTATTCCGTAAACGTTATGTCGGCGTATTTCTCGAATTTGTCCGAGAAACATAAATTGAACTCAATGGGCACAGTATTCAATACTTAAAGCTGAATTAAACCTAAAAATTAATGTAAATATTGCAAAATGTGCCAAACAGTACTTATTTAAAACGTCAAGAGCAAGGTTACAACCCGAAAAAATCCAAAGTGTTGACAAAACAAGAGTTCGACGACTTTCTGCAAAATGCACCCAAGGACACTTATTTAGCTACAACGGTAAGATATTTAGCATCCTTTACTAATGAACAAATAGGTAAACTTCGCCCGCAAGATTTTCCGCCCTCCCGATTTTTTATCAAGTATTAAAAAGGAAAATGTCACAAAGTAGTAATGGGCATACATAAAATTTCAAATACGGCAAGAGAAGTTGCTCTGTATTTAAATTTGTCAAATCCATCCGAATATACAGATTGCTGTCTACGACCAACGTCAGCAACAATTCTTGTAGACGATGGTGGAGATATTTCTTGTATAAAAAGAAATTGGGGCTGAAGTTCCGTAGCTGAGGGTTATATAGAGGAATCTATAACGAATAAAAAGCAGACAGCCAAAAGAACTCTAGCCCTGGTCGATTATAATGAGTACGTCCAAAGACAAAAATTGGAGCACCCCTAATGAACTTGTTCCAAATGAAGAATACACCATAACAAACAACTTGGAAGAAACTAGCAATAAAATTATGAATATAGACAATGAAACATTGACCAGTGGTTTCAACATGCAACACTGCAATCTGAATAATTGTACATTTATATTAAATAAATAAATGTTTGCATTTTAATACGCTTGAAGAAAAAATAGTATATATTACACGGAGTAGAACGCCTTTTTTGCATTTCGCCTAGTTTGCAGCGTCGGCTTCGCCTCAGCTGCAAATCCTGGGCTCAACACAAAACAGAGTTCGCTTTACTGCTAGTAATATAATATACTATTCATAACATTTTAATCCAAATTATTAAAATTTCAGAGAGTGATTAACAAATAACATCTAATGAAAATATAATTTTATAAAATTTTTCCGCTCCTCCGATTTCGAGATATTCGAAGTTAAAGCGAGGGGTCAATACATTTGAATCGTATATTAGTATCATGCATGAGCTGAAAAGGTTCTAATGCAGATCGGGTGACATTTGGTGCCCTTTTGATACATACATTTTCTTATTTTTCACCACATTGTGCATCTTTATTATGGTTTTAGAAATTAGATGTTGTTCTAATTTCAACGATATATCACACTTAATTCTTTCCGTCAATTTTCCGTTAAAAACGGATTGCCCAACTCCTGTAATGGTGGGTCGTTTTGAATATTGTGATGCCTATTATTTCATCTAAGTAAGCCGTGGTACACCCAGCCACCCCAAATGTTCTACTATCGTAGTGGGTGTCAGTGTCAGAGCTTTAAAGTTGACAGTTTCAAATGTATAACAAGTGAAAAAAACTACATTTTGATATGCTTTTTATCTAATTTGTTGGGGGTGATTCATTACATTTTCAGCAGAGCGTCGCAATATGACTCAGTGCTTTGATATGTTTTATTTTTCTTTTTTTTTCTTTTTGCATTGACTAAAGTAAAAGCTAACTACATTTTGAAACACGGAAAGGGCATCGGTTCTATTTCTATTTAGTAAATGAAAATAAGGAAATGAATGGTGATATTTTAAATATAACATTACATTATTTATTTGCACCTATATCGCTCGGAGAATTTATCAATTTAAAATATTTTTTAAATAATTCTATGGAATGCATTTTCGTAAATAACTCGTTTAGTTTAAATTTTTCGAAAAAACTCTATTTCAGATTTTTTGTCCAAAAACGTCCGTGCCTTGTACTGGTTATAGAGATCGATCGACGGAATAGTTAATTTTCGATTTTTATTAGGAAACTTCGGAATTTGTAGAATTTATCAAAAAAATCAAGTTTTCCAGGAGTTGTAGATTCGCTTTTATTTTCTCAAATTTCTCATAAAAGTCAACTAATAGACCAAATCGAGCCCTACAATTGCCACTTTTGAAAATCAACATCGAACCGTCGGTTCGGGAGGTATCAATTTCTTTGAAAAATCATACTCGGCCCTGGAAAACATACTTGCGGTCAACGGATTCGGGCGGCCAGCAATAGGCTTCATTTGTGGCCGTGTACCTTTGATCCCACCAAGTCTCATCGAAATCGTTCAATATTCTAGACAGTTATCGTGCTTCCTAGCCCGACTTCGAGAAAACCAGTTTTTTGCAAAAAGAATCAATTTTCGTTTGTTTTTCGACATAGTCTCTGGTATACTTATCTGTAGAGCTTTGCCAGCGACACCACTTCTTTTTTGAAATATCTCGATCCGACTACCCGTTATCGAGTTATTCAATTTTTCCCGAAAAACTCGAAACGTCTACATCCGGTTTCCGAACGGAGCCGAGCTTCCGGCGTTAAGGTTTTCTAAAGACCTCCTTTTACCCACCCAAGTTTCATCGCAATCCGAAAACGGATTATTGGGGCTGGGCGTGACAGACAGACCGACAGACAGACAGACAGGCAGACCGACAGACAGACCGACGGACGGATTTTTCTAAATTCGCTGTCGAATCGATAGATATGACTTTCATTTCGATCCGACGTTTTTTTCGGGTTTCGATGGTCCACCGGAAAAATGCTAAACCTATACTACATTTTTTTTTCAAAATGTAGTAAAAAGGGAAAAAACTACATTTTGATATGCTTTTTGTCCAATTTGTTGGGATGAATCATTACATTTTCAGCAGAGGGTCGCAAGATGACTTAGTGCTTTGACGTGTTTTATTTTTCTTTTTGCATTGACTAAAGTAAAAGCTAACTACATTTTGAAACACAGAAAGGTTATCGGTTCAATTTGTAATTAGTAAATGAAAATAAGGAAATGAATGATGATATTTTAAATATAACATTACATTATTTTTTTTCACCTCTATCGCACGGAAAATTTATCAATTTGTAATATTTTTTTTAATAATTCTATGGAATAAATTTTCATAAATAACTCGTTTATTTTGATCCCACCAAGTCTCAACGAAATCGATCAATATTCTGGACAGTTATCGTGCTTCCTAGCCCGATTTCGAGAAAACCAGTTTCTTGCAAAAAAAATCAGTTTTCGTTTGTTTTTCGACATAGTCTCTGGTATACTTATTTGTAGAGCTTTGCCAGTGGTACCATTTCTTTTTTGAAATATTTCGATCCGACTACCTGTTATCGAGTTATTCAATTTTTCCCGAAAAATTCGAAACGTCTACATCGGGTACTTCCGGTTTCCGAACGGAGCCGAGCTGCCAGCGCTAAGGTTTTCTAAAGACCTCCTATTAACTACCCAAGTTTCATCGCAATCCGAAAACGGATTATGGGGGCTGGGCGTGACAGACAGACCGACAGACCGACTGACCAACGGACGGAATTTTCTAAATTCGCTCTCAAATCGATAGATATGACTTTCATTTCGATCCGACGTTTTTTCCGGGTTTCGATGGTCCACCGGAAAAATGCTAAACCTATACTTACTACATTTTTTTTCAAAATGTAGTAACACGTAATACAATGTGCTAAAGGTTAGTTTGGGAAGTATCTGTATGATTATACTTTTTCAATTTATTTGCTTATGATGGCTCGAGAATCTTTTAATTAATTAGATTTAAGATAAATGCTCAAAGTATTGATGAAATACGTCAAAATGGAGCCATATATTTCTTAACTTTTTATATTGGGCTCTAAAGAGCGTAATAGTATGTTCGTTATCACCCTGTATTAAAAAATAAAATTGCACAAGAGCTGTCCGATTTAAAGGTCAAAATATAACTCGAGTTTAATATTAAGAAATTGCGGTTTCAGATTTATCTGTAAATACAAAATAACATTATAAGAAAATAACGTAATCACTTAATTTATTAAGTTTACATTAACAAGCCCAGTTATTAACCAAACAAGGAATATTTGCATTTGGTGGGGAGATTCCAGCCGTTTCCAATACCTGCCAATTCTTATTGTGTTATTCCCAAAGGTAAAAAATTAAATATGTAAAGAAACCATTTTGATTGCAATTAGGGCCAACTCAAATCTTGTTTTTACTCTTATCAAGGTACCAAATTATGGAATGCGTTTTATTTCTTCTTGTCGAACTTAACAATAAATAAATGTATTGAGCTCCATCCATTGAAGTTTAGTCTCGAGGGGTATCTTTATGAGATAAATAATAGTGTAAAACTTTGTCTTATTGCCGGCCAATAAAATATAACAATTGGATGTAAATTTAAGACCAACGTAAAAAATAATACTGTCTTTGAATTTAATAAAAGCTTCTGGTTGCAGTTCCCTTAGCAAAAAAGCCAATCGGCTTATAAATCAAAAGGAGCCTAGGGACCAGCAGATTTTCACCGCAGGATCAGCGCATTGCAGGATATTTCCACAAAATTTAATGCCACAGCCACCGAATATTTGCTACAAAAGTAACATTAAAACTGTGAATGTGCGCATAAAGTAATAATTTTTTTATCCTGTCATTTTTATTACTTCAAATAATAATCTGTTATATCGTGTTCTAAGATGTTATTAACGATGTAAATATGTATATCGCTATAGAATATACCTCTAAAATCCTAAGTATTAATTCTATTTAGCCATAATGTATGAACAATGAACATAAATAGTGACATAAGCACCAAAATGTTAAATCATTATTAAAAATTTTGAAAAATATTAACGAGCAGTTGAGTTTAGTGGCGTATTTACGTTTTATAATTTTGGAAAGTAGAAGAAATTACTGATGGCTTTGATAGTTAATCTATTATATAGTAGAACAATTAAAAGTAACACAGGCACATCAAAAAATGCAAATCTTCCATCAGAATTGTGCCTACACCCACCAGTTTTTTTTTTTTTTTTAGGTTAAAAAATAGCCCAAAAATGGGTCAAAAAGGGAGGTTTCTAAGAATTTGTCAAAGTAAAGAAAAAAAATTGCCCAGCAACCGGGTAATTGTAGGTACCTTATTTTTTACACTCAATACCCATATTATAGTATAACAACCCCTTACAGGTTATAAAACCCCACTAAATAATAAAATATCATGTAACACGTTAATAAATCTGAAATAATTTTTTTCTTAGTGGATTTTTTGGAACTTTAGTTTGATCACAATCTACTGCTAGGGTGCGGTAAAACTATTACCAGAAAAAAATAAGTCATAGGGAAATAAATAAAAATAAAGGCCTGCGATTCTTAGCATATTGTATATTACTTATGTCAATTTTAAGACACTTGATTACAAAAAGATATCAAAACAATAAATCGCCCTTAAGGCATTCTTAATCAGCAGCTTTAAAAACCTATTTGTACAAGATTGCATCATAGTGGGTTCCAAGGCGTTTGAGATAATAGCTTTCAAAAATATAATTTTTTGAACCAAAACTAATCGTTACCTGTAAAACGGATTCTCAAATCAAAAAAATGTACTCTTAATTTTTTTATCAGAATAATGCATTGTACTAGACTTAAATTAATTTTACAAAAAAATAAATTTAAATAATGTTAGAAAAAGTGAAAAATAAATACAAAAAAATAAATATATTGGCAATAACTTTTGTTTTCATGGCTTACTTAGGTCTTTATTGAAGATTATTTGTCAGAAAAATTGTAGATATTTACGAATTCGAATTTTTTCCTTATTAAATAAATAAATAAATATTTTGTTGTAAAATCAACTCAAACTAGTACATTGCATTAACCTCAACGAAAAATGAAGAATACATTTTTGTTATTTGAGAATCCGTTTAACAGATAAAAATTAGTTTTAGTTCAAAAAATTGTATTGTTGACAGCCACTATTTCAAACACTTTTGAACTCACTACGAAGCAATCTTGATAAG
The DNA here is from genome assembly GCA_963583905.1 of Stenurella melanura. Lineage (NCBI taxonomy): Eukaryota > Metazoa > Arthropoda > Insecta > Coleoptera > Cerambycidae > Stenurella > Stenurella melanura. The sequence continues at coordinate 159,616,214 of OY757309.1, forward strand.
CTTGAGACTTTTACGAGAGCCAAATTAAATATATTACAGAGAGATGACTCGTAAATTGTCTCAATTATGAAACAAAAGTATATATTACAAGACAACAAAGTACTATAATACAAGTTACTATATTACAATGTGCACCACGGCAAGGCAAATCTGAGGCGTGTACGAGAACCAAAAATATATTACAAAAGATACGTCTCGTAACTTTCACCTCAACACTAAAATCTTATATTACAACAAAATTAAATAAACTTGAGATCTTTTACGAGAGACAAAATAACTATATTACAAAAGATAAGTCTCGTAAATTTATCTCAAAATTTATAACCATTAGACACCCTCGTTACAACAAAAATTGAACCACGACTTACGATATCACTAACAAACGTGCATTATAGTACTACAACAAGATATTAATCATGAGGAATCACGACAAAAGCAACTACGAAACAATACTACGGCGAAGTATTTGCGACAACGAATTCAAGATACAAGCAACTACGAATCAATATACAACAATGGATTTAATTATAACAACGGGTTTAAAATGCAAATAGCCAAAAATATAATAGATTTGACTTGAATCTAATATGTTAAATTTAGACACTTTTGGCTCTAATAGCTCAACAATCATGTGAAAATAATCCCTTTTTTTTGGGTAACAATTAAAAGTACTTATCTTTTATTTTGTTATCCTGATGGGGAGAACTCCTAGATACGGTCCTGTTCTCCGATGGTGATGTTAAAATTTACGTTTCACATGTGGCCGTCTTAATCCTATTGTGAGGTTATGAAGTCGTAGAAGGTTGCCGCCAAGACAAAATGAAGAAAATCTCTTCGCCCAGAATGTTTTCATATATTCCAATTCAAAATGTACTATAGCAAGGTTGACTTCATATAAAAATTGCTCGCTTAGTGGAAAACGTAGTAGGTATCGAAATATGAATGTGCATAATCTCAAGTCTTGCTTAAAGCAAATAATATAACGTTGAAATACTTCGACGTTAACAGCATTAGACGTAATTAAATTTGATTAAGAAGTAATTCTTTATAGGAAAATACTTATCAAAAAAAATTTGTAAAAAAAAAATCGTTTATCAGAAAATTGTAAGAAAAATACGTATATTTATAATTATGTTTATCAGAAAATTGTAAGAAAAACTTATAAGAAAAACTTATAAGAAAAAACCTAAAACAATATTTCAAATGTTAGACGATATTTGCCGGTAAAATAATTAAAACCTTACCTCATGTGATCATCACGAGGTTTTTCAAATTCTATTATCCCCTTTACAGGTCAAACGAAATTATAAATACGTCTTATTAGTTCAATGGTTCAACAAGGAAGAGTTTCACTCGGCGTTATTTAGTTGAAATATCATTCCTCGAGCGCCATCTAGCATTGGCTAGCGTTAACTCACGTTCATCATGGTATAAGGGAGTAAGGGCACTCTATTAATACTAAAGTTTGTGGGAATAATATTTCCGACAACTCATAATTTTTCTAATAATTATTAACAGTGTAACAAAGGATGCTATCGAGTATTCCGCGTGTTACATAAGAACGTTCCTGATACGTGTTTATGACCAAAATGGGGAATATTTTTTGGTGACGATAACATTCCAGCCACGTTCCAGGAACTTGTTTGGCTACGTTCCAATGACGTTGTTGCTCCGGAGAGGCGACGTGGCGGCGTAGACGCCGCAACTTTCAGAAAACTTTACCACTCCCTACTTTTTCAAATCGATGTTGCACCTTCTTTGTCTTGCAACCGATTTTATTATATTTATGTTTCATTCTTACATATTGTTCTTGTTCATTTCCCTAATTCAGAAATTTAATAGAATATCAGAAGGTAATATTAGACAGCAAAACTTGTGCTATTTTTCAATGGTCTAATGGTCACAATTAAAACGAATGCAATTTTACTGACAAACATAATGATAAAACGTCCGAATCTAACGACGCGCCTTTAAAATATGCTTTTTTTAATGAAAATATTGTTTTTAAAATCTGTCATGTCATGGGAGAATATGACACACTAGATGCCGAAACCTATTTTTTATTGTTTTTCGGAACTTAACACTACTTTTTATGTATTAATTTGTTGTATTTGGTGAAGAAATTGCGATAAATTAAATTTATTAGTCAATTGTGAAATTATGGTTCATGTGTTATAATACTGGCGTCGATAATTTTGGTCATCAACATGGCGTATTTCAGAAAATAAGACTTTAAGGTCGTTTTCACCAAGAAATGCTACTTGAAAGTAATTGCTACTTGGCGATAGTGACGAAAACTGCAAATACGTAACTTCAAAGTTATATTTACCACAAATCTGCGAATGGAACTGTAGCATCACTTTAAAGTCGTAGCAAAGTTGTGACTACCACCAATTACCTCTTCAAAGTTGCCGCTGCTACTTTATGGTTACATTTCTCCCGCTATTGATTCGGAACGTACGTGTTAGCCGTACGTTGAGGTCTAGACTGAACGCGTTCCTAGCTTTTGCTGTTTATCATTTACCTACTAACTTCACATTGAGAAACCTATCAGCTGTCGCAATTTACTTGTATGCAGCCATATATCAACGACTTAATAAACATGAACCTTGTTGGTATAATATACTATTACAGTGATAGATAATATAGAAGAAAAGGTAGGCGTAATAAAACGGCGTTGAAATATTAAATTTTGTTGCCTCATTTTGAACATAAAATGTTGCATAGCATGAATATAGCAGCATATAATTCTAGTCTAGGTTAGGCAAACATATTATATAGGTAGGTTTGTTGCATTAACTTTATCTATGGTCAACATTGGGAACTAGATGGTGAAATTTACTTCATGGTAAATTTTAGAGGTGATGTGCACTTCGTAGTAGCCGTACACAGTTCTGTAGGTAGCAATAACGTCATTAACACCTATGAATATTACTTACAATTTCCAATACTTTAAAGAAATAGTGAAGGTTCCCAGAACGTCGTGGCAACTACTAAAGCTACTTGAAGGTGATTGCAACTTTGAAGTCACATTTCAGTGATGCAAGTTAGTAGCTGCTACTATAGTTTACCACCTTCAAGTTCTGAAAACCCAAAAGTCGTCACACTGGTAACTACCACGTTCCCATGTACCACAAAAGCTACGTAGAAGTTGCATAACTATAAAGTAATCATTAGTGGTAGAAACTACGAGGCAGGGACTGTAGACTTGTCAAATGAAGTTATTTTTACACCAAAGTCGTAAATTTAGTGGCAATTACGTAATGGTTACTCATACGAAGTTCCTATCTCAGTTACTGTCACTTTGGTGCTAGTTGGGTTTGTGCCTTTCTGAAAAGCTCAGAATAAGGGCGAAAAATGTTTCAAAGGCTAAGCATTTCCAAGAAACTAAATGAGTGATTTTATGAAAATGTAATATTAGAATGAAAACATTTTTAACACAATTTAGGTAAATAAATTTCATTTTAGGGCTTTGTTCTCAACTTTAGCTGAATCTTCATACCGTAGGGGATCATGTGGCTGCTAGTTTAATCTGTTTAGCCGTAGGGGACTATATTGAATGATAGTGTTATAATGAGAATGTCAAATAAGAAATTGGACAAATTTATTTTAGGATTTTGATTTGCTAGCATAACCAGAAGTCAGGTTATCGAAAGAATACAAATATTTCATTAATATTTTTTACATATAGTTTTTCTTCTAGTTCACATAGATAGTTTTTTTTCCGCTGTTTGCAAAATCCTATAAAGAACATGTTCAAAGAATTATTTTTACAATTTTTTTCAGGAAACACCGTTATATATTTTTTGCAACCCTTCTTCGTGCGCCAAAAAATCATTATAAAAAGTACGTACCACGAATATATTTTCACAACTTTGAAGTTGTTAGGCCTCTCATTTTTTTCAGCTATCGCGACTGACAGCTTATACCACGACACTCGCAAAAATGGCCCAGTATAAGAAGAGTGTAAGAAGAAAATTCTTACTGTTTTTCGTGAAAAGTCGCGTGTTAGGCATCGCGAGGTTTTTCGCATACGGTAGCATTAGAACTATAAGACACAATCCTTTGAAATTAGGAAAAATTAAAGAAATTTTCCCACAGCTACGGGACCTGTAAAAACTAAAGCATTTGGGTTATCTAGCCATAATTTTCACCTCCCGCAGTTCTAGAAAAGGGTAGTTTTTAAGTAATGTATACGAAATCTAGCGCTATTTCGCCTTTTTACTGTATTGAGGAAAAACTATGCATTTCGGTGAAAAATATCAGGAGAGCAAAGTTTTACAGATTAAAATTTCCTATAATTTTTTTCTCTAGGTTTTTGTCATAATTCCGCATAGTCCCGCCGCTAGAGGGTGCGAAAGAAATATATGCATATGCAGACTTTTGCACCTTTTTTAGATTTTCAGCAAAAATTATGTATTTTGGTGAAAAATGTCAGGAGACCAAAAATGTAGAGCATAAAATTTTCTACAAATTTTGTTTCAACGTTTTTTTACGTTTTTTTGAATTTCGCATAGTTTCGCCGCTAGAATTATCCGGAATTCAAACAAAAACGTAGAGACAAAGTCTGTAGGAAATTTTATGCTTTCCTGATATTTTTCACCAAAATGTGTAATTTTGGCTGAAATTTGTAACAAGTTTTTTCCTTAACTTGTTGTCAATTACTTATTAGTTGCCAAATATCTTCAATTTTGCACCCGTCCTACATAATTTTGAATTGTTCGTAGTAAAACGATAACGCGAATTCACTACTGAGCATGCGCGAGTGGAATATCAGAGGGAGATGGAGTTAACAGCAATAGAGCAGTAGCAGCTGACGTCACAACATGGCCGCCAAAGTTGCCTGGGTGGTAATGACCTAGCTTTGCATTTGTGTGCTTTCTGATTAATTCGAGTTTTTAAAGAATTTGTAGTGCTTTTTTAAACGTTTTTTTCGTGTCACATCAATTTTGGGTGTTTTTCGTCTATTATTCATTTCGCGATTTATTGATCTGACTTTAATTTAGTGTTTTATTTGTGTTTTTCAACCGGCGTGTTATCTTGCGTACCTGTCAAAAGTTATTAATTTTCGATATGGTAAGTGAATTTCAGTGAATTTATTATAATTTTATTTATATTCTACATTTTAGGAGTCCCCTCATTACATTTCTAAGCTGAAATGTATTAATGGAGCCAACCTATACGATTTAAAAGTGAGAGATTGAAACTATATCCTTGGACAATTTTTCAAAAATATAATATAGCATTGAATTAATGAACCATTGTGACCCTTCTTGTAAATAAAATTTATATCTAAACTATAAGACTATTATTATTCATACGTACCCTTATAATTATGTATAATATGTATAATTTGAAACATTCAATGATGGTAGACGATGCTGTTAAAAGTGTTATTTTTTAAATTCTGTTCAGGAACTTGTTTGGCTACGTTCCAATGACGTTGTTGCTCCGGAGAGGCGACGTGGCGGCGTAGACGCCGCAACTTTCAGAAAACTTTACCACTCCCTACTTTTTCAAATCGATGTTGCACCTTCTTTGTCTTGCAACCGATTTTATTATATTTATGTTTCATTCTTACATATTGTTCTTGTTCATTTCCCTAATTCAGAAATTTAATAGAATATCAGAAGGTAATATTAGACAGCAAAACTTGTGCTATTTTTCAATGGTCTAATGGTCACAATTAAAACGAATGCAATTTTACTGACAAACATAATGATAAAACGTCCGAATCTAACGACGCGCCTTTAAAATATGCTTTTTTTAATGAAAATATTGTTTTTAAAATCTGTCATGTCATGGGAGAATATGACACACTAGATGCCGAAACCTATTTTTTATTGTTTTTCGGAACTTAACACTACTTTTTATGTATTAATTTGTTGTATTTGGTGAAGAAATTGCGATAAATTAAATTTATTAGTCAATTGTGAAATTATGGTTCATGTGTTATAATACTGGCGTCGATAATTTTGGTCATCAACATGGCGTATTTCAGAAAATAAGACTTTAAGGTCGTTTTCACCAAGAAATGCTACTTGAAAGTAATTGCTACTTGGCGATAGTGACGAAAACTGCAAATACGTAACTTCAAAGTTATATTTACCACAAATCTGCGAATGGAACTGTAGCATCACTTTAAAGTCGTAGCAAAGTTGTGACTACCACCAATTACCTCTTCAAAGTTGCCGCTGCTACTTTATGGTTACATTTCTCCCGCTATTGATTCGGAACGTACGTGTTAGCCGTACGTTGAGGTCTAGACTGAACGCGTTCCTAGCTTTTGCTGTTTATCATTTACCTACTAACTTCACATTGAGAAACCTATCAGCTGTCGCAATTTACTTGTATGCAGCCATATATCAACGACTTAATAAACATGAACCTTGTTGGTATAATATACTATTACAGTGATAGATAATATAGAAGAAAAGGTAGGCGTAATAAAACGGCGTTGAAATATTAAATTTTGTTGCCTCATTTTGAACATAAAATGTTGCATAGCATGAATATAGCAGCATATAATTCTAGTCTAGGTTAGGCAAACATATTATATAGGTAGGTTTGTTGCATTAACTTTATCTATGGTCAACATTGGGAACTAGATGGTGAAATTTACTTCATGGTAAATTTTAGAGGTGATGTGCACTTCGTAGTAGCCGTACACAGTTCTGTAGGTAGCAATAACGTCATTAACACCTATGAATATTACTTACAATTTCCAATACTTTAAAGAAATAGTGAAGGTTCCCAGAACGTCGTGGCAACTACTAAAGCTACTTGAAGGTGATTGCAACTTTGAAGTCACATTTCAGTGATGCAAGTTAGTAGCTGCTACTATAGTTTACCACCTTCAAGTTCTGAAAACCCAAAAGTCGTCACACTGGTAACTACCACGTTCCCATGTACCACAAAAGCTACGTAGAAGTTGCATAACTATAAAGTAATCATTAGTGGTAGAAACTACGAGGCAGGGACTGTAGACTTGTCAAATGAAGTTATTTTTACACCAAAGTCGTAAATTTAGTGGCAATTACGTAATGGTTACTCATACGAAGTTCCTATCTCAGTTACTGTCACTTTGGTGCTAGTTGGGTTTGTGCCTTTCTAAAAAGCTCAGAATAAGGGCGAAAAATGTTTCAAAGGCTAAGCATTTCCAAGAAACTAAATGAGTGATTTTATGAAAATGTAATATTAGAATGAAAACATTTTTAACACAATTTAGGTAAATAAATTTCATTTTAGGGCTTTGTTCTCAACTTTAGCTGAATCTTCATACCGTAGTGGATCATGTGGCTGCTAGTTTAATCTGTTTAGCCGTAGGGGACTATATTGAATGATAGTGTTATAATGAGAATGTCAAATAAGAAATTGGACAAATTTATTTTAGGATTTTGATTTGCTAGCATAACCAGAAGTCAGGTTATCGAAAGAATACAAAGATTTCATTAATATTTTTTACATATAGTTTTTCTTCTAGTTCACATAGATAGTTTTTTTTCCGCTGTTTGCAAAATCCTATAAAGAACATGTTCAAAGAATTATTTTTACAATTTTTTTCAGGAAACACCGTTATATATTTTTTGCAACCCTTCTTCGTGCGCCAAAAAATCATTATAAAAAGTACGTACCACGAATATATTTTCACAACTTTGAAGTTGTTAGGCCTCTCATTTTTTTCAGCTATCGCGACTGACAGCTTATACCACGACACTCGCAAAAATGGCCCAGTATAAGAAGAGTGTAAGAAGAAAATTCTTACTGTTTTTCGTGAAAAGTCGCGTGTTAGGCATCGCGAGGTTTTTCGCATACGGTAGCATTAGAACTATAAGACACAATCCTTTGAAATTAGGAAAAATTAAAGAAATTTTCCCACAGCTACGGGACCTGTAAAAACTAAAGCATTTGGGTTATCTAGCCATAATTTTCACCTCCCGCAGTTCTAGAAAAGGGTAGTTTTTAAGTAATGTATACGAAATCTAGCGCTATTTCGCCTTTTTACTGTATTGAGGAAAAACTATGCATTTCGGTGAAAAATATCAGGAGAGCAAAGTTTTACAGATTAAAATTTCCTATAATTTTTTTCTCTAGGTTTTTGTCATAATTCCGCATAGTCCCGCCGCTAGAGGGTGCGAAAGAAATATATGCATATGCAGACTTTTGCACCTTTTTTAGATTTTCAGCAAAAATTATGTATTTTGGTGAAAAATGTCAGGAGACCAAAAATGTAGAGCATAAAATTTTCTACAAATTTTGTTTCAACGTTTTTTTACGTTTTTTTGAATTTCGCATAGTTTCGCCGCTAGAATTATCCGGAATTCAAACAAAAACGTAGAGACAAAGTCTGTAGGAAATTTTATGCTTTCCTGATATTTTTCACCAAAATGTGTAATTTTGGCTGAAATTTGTAACAAGTTTTTTCCTTAACTTGTTGTCAATTACTTATTAGTTGCCAAATATCTTCAATTTTGCACCCGTCCTACATAATTTTGAATTGTTCGTAGTAAAACGATAACGCGAATTCACTACTGAGCATGCGCGAGTGGAATATCAGAGGGAGATGGAGTTAACAGCAATAGAGCAGTAGCAGCTGACGTCACAACATGGCCGCCAAAGTTGCCTGGGTGGTAATGACCTAGCTTTGCATTTGTGTGCTTTCTGATTAATTCGAGTTTTTAAAGAATTTGTAGTGCTTTTTTAAACGTTTTTTTCGTGTCACATCAATTTTGGGTGTTTTTCGTCTATTATTCATTTCGCGATTTATTGATCTGACTTTAATTTAGTGTTTTATTTGTGTTTTTCAACCGGCGTGTTATCTTGCGTACCTGTCAAAAGTTATTAATTTTCGATATGGTAAGTGAATTTCAGTGAATTTATTATAATTTTATTTATATTCTACATTTTAGGAGTCCCCTCATTACATTTCTAAGCTGAAATGTATTAATGGAGCCAACCTATATGATTTAAAAGTGAGAGATTGAAACTATATCCTTGGACAATTTTTCAAAAATATAATATAGCATTGAATTAATGAACCATTGTGACCCTTCTTGTAAATAAAATTTATATCTAAACTATAAGACTATTATTATTCATACGTACCCTTATAATTATGTATAATATGTATAATTTGAAACATTCAATGATGGTAGACGATGCTGTTAAAAGTGTTATTTTTTAAATTCTGTTGTGCTTTAGCTCACTTACCTTTACTGGTATTTTATTTGTGTACATTATCAATATTTTGAACCTTTGTAATTATAATTGTAAGAATATAGCTATATAAGTATTCGGAGCGTATTATGTTGCATATTTGCTCGCATTTAAATTAAATGGAAACTGAAATGATCTCACAGTCCTATCTTTTTATTAGATTTACTATTACTCCTGCATTTCATAATACAAACCTCTGATTGTTGTTAGTAATGTGATAAACACTTACACTCGTTACAAACTTTTGAGCCTAACAAAAGTAAGATATAAATCAATAAAAAGTTGAAGGGAAATATTTTAAATCGTCAAAAAACGTAGATTTTACAATAGGTTTATAAAACCATTAATATATGATTGATATATTGGCATAAATCAATGAGTATTTTGATAACTTTTAACCTAGTGTAATAATACTACCTAACCTATGTCACTGCCTAGCTGTAACTGAGCGTATATTAATTAAACATTTACTAAAATATGTCTTGATATTATATATGTACATAAAATGTAAAAAATCCAATATAGCCTTTATTTTCACTAATTTATGGGTTCACAAAGATGTCAACGTTGTTGACACCAAACTTTACACTGGTAAAAACAACACTAATAAAGTATATATAAAATTTTCTCTCACAGTAGATTTAAAAAATATATATTTATAAACATCACTACATCTATCTGATGTTAAGAAATCATCCACTTTAATTTATATTGAACAAAAATTGACCCCAACTCAAATGTCAAATTTCTGAATTTACCACCCAGGCAACTGACAGTTGGCAATACTGTGACATCACTGCTACTGCTCTATTGAAAACCGGCACTTTCCATTTTGTCGTCGCTGAGGTGAGATTGTTCTAATTTTTACTTAAAAATTTGGAGTTATTAGAGCCATCCTATAATATTTTGCTGAAATTTTTACTTTTATTATTGGATTATTATTGCATTAGAATAATAATGTAGTTATTTTGAATTGATATTGAATTTTAAGCTGGTATTTAGTTGAATTATTATAGCATATTTGAGGTTAACCACGTGGTTCATAAATACCACTTGTTAGTGGATTGCCACAGCAGTAGTTTATTTAATTGTCATTTTGCGACAGTTGCTGCTGGATATTTTGTGTTTAGGTACTATACCATGAATTTTTGCCAGTAGTTAATACTAATACTTCTACTGTATTTAGGGCCGTTCTAAAATTCTTTATTAGATAGTCTCACTTCACGACTACTTCACATAATTTATAGTAATCTTATTGATTCAGAGCCTTAAGGCAAAATTGTGATAATTTAGTAGTAGTCTTTTTATCGGTCCTCAACCATTTTAAAAAAAATTAATGCTTTAATTTTACAAACTCTAATTTTTTTGTGTAGTTTTTATAAAATTCGTTACCTTAGCCAAATTTTTTATTCTTTTCAATAAGTTTTAAAGTCGATTAATAATTTATTTAGAGTCATTTTAAATTTAAATCATTATTTTTTTTTCCTTACGTAATTTAATTTAATTTGTATCAACTGGTTCCTGATTTACCACTGTTTTCATGTATTAATCTGGACCGACCAATCCTGGATCAAGCACATGGTAGTCTTGCTAGATGGTTGGACGAGAATTATAATTTGCTGAACATTTTCAACTTCGTGTCATCCTGGAACTTCCTCGTTGATCCGAACAAACAATATAAGTCCTCACTCCCAGGTACCTGTGGCCATCTTCAGGAATTGATACCTTGGAACTCCGCACTCGCCGTCCAAAGTTACGTAATCAATTAACTATTATCCATGCTTTTCTTGGTCAGAAGAAATAACTGTAAGTCAGTTGATCCTTTCAATTTTACAATTTTTTTTCACTTCAAATTCATTTTCTTTTCTTTTAATAAATCTTGTATTGTTTGTTTTAATTAAAGTCACTAAGCATTATATTTTTATTGTAGTAAATTTTGAATTTTTCATTAATTCACATATTTAATTGTAAAGATTTTGTTAATTTTTTTGGTAATTTGTTAATGTATTGTTATTTTGTTTAAAGTTTGCTTTTGATTGTTTCATCCTTAAGCAGTTGCATGAATGTCAGTTGTATGAATACGCTGGCGCCCTCTTTTTTTGTTTATTTTGTTTAATAACTCTCAAATTATTTATTTAAAAAAAAATTAACACATAAATGACTCTTCTTGCCACAGAGTGATCCTCGACCAACCCTGAGCTAACCGGTTGCTACTGTTTCATAGCTTCCTCATCACCCAGCTGAGAAGTTGTGGTTGCAAATTCAAAAAGAGGCCCAGGAGGTTATATACATATTTATTTCCCGCCCTCTAGCAGCGGAACTATGCGGAATTCGGAAAATATTTATAGGAAATTTTATGGTTACAACTTTGCTCTCCTGATAATTTTCCTCAAAATAGGGAAAAATGCGAAAAAGAGCTAAAATTCATATATATGTATAAATTTCTCAAAAACCACCCTTTTTTATAACTGCGGGTGGTGAAAGTCATGTTTAGACAACCCAAATGCTTCACTTTTTGCAGGTCTTAGAGCTGTGGAAATTCTTCCGTAAAACAGTGATTTTTTGAGTAATTTGATGGGACTAACAAGTGTGGGCTCAATTCATTTGAATCTAGCACACTAAGCAATAGAGCAAACTATGCTTCGCGTAGTGCGTGGCGTATAATAATATTAATCCATTAATTAACCAACGTTAAAAAATAGTTTTCCTAGTACTTCTCAAATTACTAATGTAATTTACATTTTATACTCTTCAAAGTATCGAATGTTATCAAACAGTTATAAATAGTTAATTAATTGAAAACGCAGAAATGCAGCTAGCACTAATAAGAACCCCTATTCATTACTTAAATAAATAATTAAAATTAATTTACCGTGTATCAGTTTAAACCTCAACACCTAGTTGAAGCTTTATAATTACGACTCCTTCAAAACACCTGCTATGCGGTTTTTACAAGATGGTGGTAATAAACAACATCACCATTCGTGTGGTTCTTTATACGATGTTGGTGCAGTTAAGAAACAACAAGACTGAATTTAAAAGTCCTGACGAAGAATTATTATACTGCATTAACCTTCCTCAGTTGTATAGGTACTTTTTGGTGGTAGTTTAAGTGGTTTTATTTAATTCTGTGTTAGAAGGAAAAACACTTTATTGATTTTTGACTAATTGAAATAAATGAGAATGAAGTGGAACTTTCTCAGCGGTAACTTTGCTCTAAGTTCACAAGTATACTGAATACAAATGACTTTTACATTTACATTTATTATAACTTTTACTATATTTTCATATTTTACTTCATACGAAAATTTAAAAGACGCTGGTAATATTTTTCAGGTTTCATGTTATCTCCGATAGAGTAAATTAGCAATAATAAAAATAATTATAAAAAAATTATATTTTAAGAATTTATTCTCGACAAAGGTAGAAATAAATATCTAAATCTGGCGTTGTCCTTTATCTATATCTCTCAGAAGTTTCATCCCATTATCCACTGTCTTCAGAGGATTTAAACAAATTTTCAAATAATTTCTATTCATTAAAAACAGTTACGTTGTAATTTTCAGCCTAACATGTCAACGGAATATTATTGTACTCTTCACAAATACAAAACGAAGAGTATATTGCATTCGATCTGCACATTTCTAAATCCGGTAATATTGCTCGTAGAGAAAAAATTCTGTCTGTCCGTCCGTCACTTTTCTTGTGATGATAACGAAAAGTCCGATTGTATTGAAATTTGGACAGCAAGTTAGTATTAGCTAGAGAAAGAAACCTATTGTTTTTTAACAATATCGATCAATAAATAAAATAGTTATTAATTTTTTAAACAATAAAAGAGTTTTTTAATGTTTTGTAATTAAACTAAAAATATCTAAAACTAATATTGTTTACAAAAAAAAACTGCCAAGATTACCCCACATAATGTGCAACAATTACATAAAAAGAGCAGTAAATCGGCGAAGAGTATAATGGTTTGCTTGTTTATTATAAATGTTAGTATAGTCTAGGCATATTAGACGAAAAACGACCTAAACTTGAAAAAGTTTACCGACTGAACGGATTTTCACGAAGCGTTGTGGATTTCGTTCATATTCTAGTCAAGATCAAATTTAAAAAAAAAGGAAAATTGCCGCCATTGCCCCGCAAATGTCATACACAACGATTTTGTTACTAATTTGTTGATTTACAAAATTGAGGTAAATTTAAGAAACAAACTGTATTTCAGATAATTTCACGAGAAATTACAACTTTTACTCGTAAAATTTTCGCAAAAATGTGTATTTTACGAGATTTAGCGGTTCAAATTTTTCCAAAAAGGGGGAGAGGGAATAAAAATTCATGAGAAGGAACCCACAAAAATTCTGACGGAGACTTTTTTTGCTCTATGACTTTTTCCTAAAGTGTATTCTGTCCAAGAGACAAACAAAGACCCTATAGGTTCATATATAGTATGTGTAGCGGCGGATTAGAGATAGGCAGTAAGAATCGCAACATCGCGTGCGCTATTCGGCAATGGATAACCACAGCTGGGATACATCAATGGCCGGCCGTGGCCGCGTGCCATCGCATTGGGCGAGTTTGCTGTTACTGGGTTCTCATATTTCTCGTACTACAAGAACGAACATGCCTAGTCCGTCGCTACACAGATGGTATTTAAAATTTTGGTCTCTGGCAGTTTTTCTGTAACGTGCATATTTTCCTAATTATCAACAGTGTTTCACGATAAAAAATATACCTAAATTTCTTCATATCACAAAATACATATAATCTCTGAATATTGATTAATTGATTGATTGATTTATTGATTTGCCAGTGTAAGGTGAGCATTATTGCTGATTCCGGGTATCCAGTCTGGAGGTTCGTTCCAACACACAACTCGGTAATCCGCAGAGCACTCCCAACGGACGACCAAACCGCGTGCCGGAGTCAAACCTTGTATATTTTATATACCGCCGGACCGGCTGCATACGCTGGGCTGGACATGGGACATGCTTGTTGTCATCAGCGAGAACCACATGACGCATGGGGTAGGAATATAGGATGGGAAGTGTAGGTGTTTTGTGAGGTACTTCTTTTTAGTTTCCATTCATCTTTTAAGTTGCCATCTATCAACAATCAGCATCTCCTTATTTATTCTTTTTCTAAACTTTCTGTTTTTTCTGTTTCTGTATCTAGCAGTAGTACACCTCCTCCTCCCGCTTGCGTTCACTTTGTTTGTCACAAACATACATTCGCTCGCCGCAGGGAGTTTTTATTTATTAACCGTTCCATAGGTAAATATCCATTTACGTTGGAAGTGCAAGGAAGAGCCCTGTCTCGCAGTAGAAAGAGCTTTTTACAGCGAGTTATGAGAAGGGCCCGAGAGAATATTTTGCACACCCTGTATATTAGTTGTGTATTAGTGTATTTTTGTAGTAACTACTTTCAACCGCCGCTTTCCAATTCCAGGTATTTTTCTATTTCATCACCTATGTGTAATACCTTTTCATTTTTTTAATTCTTTTTTTCAGTTTTAATAAAGAAATAAAGTAGTGCACTAATAAACTAAAAATGCCACTTAAAACTTTTTTTTTTTCACCCACAGACGGTATCTTAATTTTGCCTTATAAACAGAGGTTGCTCACACAAATCCACTTACGACGCCTCGAAGGGTCGATCCCAGGCAGTTTCCGTTTACGACGTGTTTCCTTTATGCTATTATATTTTACAGTAATTTTCAATTTTTAATTTGTTGCGCGCTTTGTTCTTCTATTACTACAATTCATTTTACGCAGAATTTCTGAATGGCTTAAATTTGATCTAGTTTAATGACGATTTAACCGGTTCTTCTTGCGTTTTTTCGGAAGCGTCACTCACAACACGTCGTCCTCGACGAAGATGAACCGACTCTCCACATAATTACAATCTCTGAGAATTGAGAAAATTTTCTGTTTTTCAACAAAGAAATTGTTTATTGTGCTTGAAAACTTTTTTCTCAAATTAGATATTTTCTATTAAAATACATATAGTAGCTATTTACGTAAGTATATAGGTACGAAATTTGAAAATTGGTGTCAGCAAAAAGGAATAAGATGTTTGTGAAAAGATTCTCTTAGTGTACCTCGAAACATTGAAAAACTATAAAGCAGCTACAATTTGAACTACCAACTCAATATTAAAGGCAAAATTAAATGTAAAAAGAAACACTGACATTTTTAAAAGAAAATATGCAGGTTGTCACTCTAAAAAATCAATAATTTCAACAATAGAAAACTTTGAAGTTTTATTAGGACTGCCGACAACGGGAAGTTTTTATTTGCATTTTATTAATAAAGTGTTTTTTGTGTCTTAGTCTTAATGTTCTTTCTCTAAATGATGGGTTCAATAATAATCAGTTACGTAAAAATTCATTACATCACTAGTTATGTAATGAAACAGGCTGATGAAAGATGTGACGTTTCGTAACGTCGAAAATGCATTTAAAATTTGACATTACATAACGGAATTAGATAAATTAATTATAATATCGGCAATTTATATACATTTTAAGCATGAAAAACTGTCGAAAATTCCGGAAATATGTACGTTACAAAAAAAAAATAACAGACCAAAATGTTAAAGAATATGTTAGTCTATACGTATGAGTTTTTCCAGATTTTTAAATTTCATAATTTACGATATATCAGATTCTCCGATAAGGATCTTTTTTTCGTTTTTTTTCCGGAAAAACTTGGACAGAATGCACTTTAGGAAAAAGTCGTAAAGGAAGAAAAGTCTCCTATTTTAACAATACCTTTACTAGAATTTTTCTGGACCTTTTCTCATCCGTGTAGTTGTTATTTCCCCTCCTCCATTTTTTGGAAAAATTTGATCTTGAAAAACACTCATTTTTTTCGACAATTTTACGAGAGTAAAAAGTAGTTATTTTTATTCAAATTATCTAAAAATTAATTTACCTCAATTTTACTAGTTATAGTGTAGGCGAGCTAGGTTTTACCCTCAGACTAAGTGCAACCTCAGCAAGAAAAATACTCACACATAGTTTACAATGCTTGGAAGGAGATAATATTATTTTGGAATAAAAATTTTTGTGGAATTTGCAGAAAAAATTGCGAAAAGTCGTGAAAACCGGTTTCTCGCATTTTAAAGGAAAAGCTAAATTTATAAAAAAAAATCTAAAAAACTATTAATTACGAAATAACATATGAGAATAATAATCGGAATGTAGTTATCACTATTATTACAAAGATAACCTAATAACTTTTGGTCAAGCAGATATACAAGATGGTCATTCGACAGCAAAAATTTTGTATAAAAGGTGCCACATATGGAAGGCGTGCGTAAATACCTTTACAAATTTCCACTATGGTTGAATTATTTCTTAGGGTGACTACCCTGTATGTTTTCCAACGTAGTTGAGTAGTTAAAAAAGTGTTATATATTTTTTCTAAATAAGCTTATCTCATATAAGGTGGAAATTGTAAATTTGAACGAAAAAAAAATTTTCTTCCATCCATTTTATAAATAGTAGTGGTAAAAGAAATTTCAAAACATTAAGTTGTCGAAAAAAATGTTTTTGAAATAGGTCTAGAATGTCATGAAACGTGAAAATTTTTAATTTGCAAAAAGAAATATTCCCATCTAATCTAGTACCTAGTGGTGAAAAATGTTAAAGAAAAAATTTGTAGAAATTTTTTTTTTGAAATATGTTTAGAATGTCATGTAACGTGAAAATTCAAAATTTGAGTAAAATAAATTTTTCCATTCTATAATAGTGGTAAAATATTTTGATGGAATTTTTTGTTTTTTAGTTTTTTTTCTAAATAGGCATAGAAACGTAAATATTTCAAATTTAAGCAAAAAAAAATTTCTTCCACTATTTATTCCCTTTAGATGGTTCACCCTGTATATTTTCGCTGGCAGTAGCGTCAGCTATCTACCAACTTTAACTGTTCTCCGTCAAGTAGTTTTTTAGTTAATGCACCAACAGACAGACAGAGAGACAGACAGACATACATACATACAGGTATGCGAGGGAAGTAAAAAGTGTTCAGGTAAAAATGAGCACAATAATATAACGAACAATATGAGGCCCGGTGGAACTCAAATTGGCCCAGTGGTTCCTGACAAATTGTAAAAAAACCACTAAAATTGCACGTTTTTTCAAAAATTCATAACTCTGGTTCAAATACATATCAGAGGCTGATGTTTGCACACGTTGGAGATTTAGTAGTCCTTAACCCTACCGTAAAGTTGCAATCGACAATACCGTGTAGTTTTTGCTAAACGTTGCTTTTTGCAAGAAAGGCACTTTTCTGCACAGCAGCACCGCGAAAGCCCTATGGCGGTCGAACTGACATTAACCCAACCCGTATTATTCAAAGTTTACTCTACAACCTATTTTTTTGTTTTTGTTTTGTCAAAAATCGATTGGAATCATGCGAAAAACGCGATCGAAAACCGTTAATATCAGCACTGTGGAAGCGGCGAAGAGTGAGGGAAGCCGATATCCCCTTCGCTCTCGCTACCCCCACTCTTCACCCCTTCCACAGCGCTGAAATTAACGGTTTTCGATCGTGTTTTTCGCACGCTTTCAATAGACTTTTAGCAATTAAAAAAAAAACGCATTGTAGAGTAAATCTCGAAGAATACAACCACGTTGGTTAAATATCAGTCTGACCGCCACAGGGCTTTCACGGCGCTGTGCATAAAAGTGCATTTTTTGCAAAAAGCAACGGTTTGCAAAAACTACACGGTATCTTCGATTGAAATTTTGAGGGTTGGTTAAGGACCACTAAAACTCAAACCACTTTGCCAATTGAGTTCCACTGCGGCACATTTTGTTCGTATTTTATTGCGCATATTTTCACCTGGACATTTTTTTTGCATAATTTCAAATTTTCCTTCAATACGCGAAAAACCGTTTCTCGCGATCTTTGGCAAATTTTTTTGCAAATTCCACCAGATTCTTTTTCCAAAATAATATCATCTTCCCGACATCGCAAACTACATATGAGTATTTTTTTTGCTGAGTTTGCAGTTTTTCTGAGATCTGGGTCCCTGAACAGCTAGCTCGCCTACACTATTAACAAATTAGCGACAAAACCATTGTTCATAAAATTGCGGGGCAATAGCGCCATTTTTTTTTTTTTTTGAGTTTGATCTAGGCCTCAAAACGAACAGAATCCATCTAATTTCGTGAAAATTCATTCATTTGGTAAACTTTTTAGTCGGGAATACTAATTTGCCTACACTAGTAGTATAATTTCAAATTTTGTTCGAATGAATGAAACGTACAGGATTTCGAACACCAATAACAGAAATGTAATCAAATAATGCAATCTAAATAAAATTAATAATTTCAAAATGTCAGAATTTAAATTTAATTTTGTGATTTTATTACAAAATTGCAAGAAATTTTGCATGCAATACGCAACTTATTGCAGTAATAACTATGATATATACGATAGCATTACATTTTCTACATAGCCTTCCTTGCATGTTACAAAATCAGTCCTGAAGAAGGCTTTAGCCTTCGGGGTGACTATTGTCTCTGGAGACGTAGTTTCCACAAACTTTAACACTTGGAATGGAATGCCAACACTCGACGCGTGTTTCATTAACCACATTATTAAAACAGTTTTAATCATCTCCTGATTATGCTAACGTGATTAGCGAAACTAGCGTCGAGTGTTGCGTTCATTCAAAAGTGTTCTTGGAAATTACGTCTCTAGAGGCAGAAGCAGATTTTGCACACAGCCGTAGAAAACAAAAGATATGATGAGGAATTTTATTAGCTTTAATTTTCTGTAGAACTACTTTTACCTTAAATTTATAAATGGTCTAGGTATACTTACGTAAAAATATCTCATAAGAATAATCAACAAAAGATATTTTTAGAAAATTTTTAGAATCGTAGAGATGATCTGTCAGATATATGCATAATCATATCAGGCGTACTACAAGAAGAAAACCTTTTAGTTCTCATGGATGGTTTTGCTGCTGTTTGCTTGCCAAATCCTATAAAGAATATGTTTCATTACAATTATAAGCAAACAAAAAACTTATTCTATTTTAAACATGTTATATATTTATTCCCAAATAAAATAATTTTATTGTTATTATTATGAATACCACGTAAATATGTCAAGTTAAAGATTGTTTCATTTCAATTCTAATATTTTCCGAATTTGTATATTTATGTTAACTAAAACTGCATGTAAGATAATATTAGTAAGTTTTTACGAATGATCATTTATTAATACAGGGAGATCGAGACAACAAACAGAAATTCCTAAGTTAAATAGCAACTAACCAAACTTCATAAAATTACTACTTTTGTGGACATTGTATTATACAATTTGCCAAATTTTGGCTGTGTTATTAATTGTGGAAGTGTTACAATACGAAATGACGCCAGTTTTTATTAAATGTCATCAATTTTTCAACTAGGAAAAGTTGAAGTTGGAACACGTCAATTGATTGCAAGCAGTAAAAGAAATGATTTTACAGGAGTATTCCAAGCATTCTGTTAATGGTAAATTCTTATATGTTAAAGCAAGAATTTCATTTTTAACGTAGGTTCATATTGTAGGCCACACTGCTGTGTTACAAGACTAGAATCAAGTTAATACAAAATGCGACTTGAAACCCAACTATCAAACTGAAAGTGGTTGTGATAAAATAGGTGCTGTTGTGCAATCTAGACACAATTTGGTATAGAAATTAACAGTTTATATTGGTTTGACTAATATTTTTTGTATCCCTTGAGTTGAGTGAAGAGGCTCGTATCGAAAGAGAAAAATCTTACGAAACAACCATTTTAAATATGGTGCAATTCAGAAGAACTTCAAAGAAAAGCTACAGATTATATAAAATCTGATAAAGTTTATAGATTAAGAATGAAAGTTCAAAGTGTCATCGATGATCTGGGGCCTAAATGTATTGTTTCAATTAAACTATTTATTATGGTTGTTTAAAAATTACTATGTTGGATTGTTTAATATTTGAAAACTGAGTCTAAACGCTGACTTTAACCCAGTTTCAAAGTTTTGTAATGCTAAACAAGATAATTGAGTAGTTTTGAAACACCACTCGATATATTTTAATACAATATACATTCACTCGCCAGATCACTCGTAATTGTAATTACTTAAATATAAATGCCATCTAAGGTTATATTACAAATGTTAAACTTGGCGATAGTAAATAATTGTATATTCACTCAGTAGATATATTTTGTTTTATTCTCATTTACAAGGATATATGTACTAGTTCATCGTAGTCGACATTCAACCTACCTAACGATATATTAGTTAGTGATAAATGAAACAATAAAAGAAAAGGAGAATATTTTATAACACACATAAGTTAGACAATAGTAACATTAATACGACATAAAAAAGTTCTTACAGAAATTCCAATGGTTGCATAGCTCGGTGCATAAATATACCATAGACGAAGGGTCAACCGCTAGATAAACTGTGTTTACCTTACTACAACTTTAAGTCCTTTGCTTAATTTGTTTCATTTCGTGACTACCTATTTCACAAAATTTAGCCATTTTATTGCAAAACGGTTAACGGCTTAGCCAAGTCATTACTGCTAAAAAACTCTCACTCTGAACCTTATAAATTGCAAATCAGTCTAGCGAACGTGTTTGCCTATACCTGCAGCACAATCACAATGAGTACTACGAAATCATCTGGATCTGCAATATATCCAAGGAGTGAGGCTTTTGTTAACAACGCTGAAAGTCCATAACCTGAAAAATGGAATAGTAATTATTCATAAAACAACATGCAATTATACAAGTACATGGCAAAAATGATTTACAATTTATAACTAATCCTTACCTTTGCGATAGTAAGCTGTTATCCTGCAAATTTCTTGGAGAGAACTTTTTTCACCCAACCACTAACAAACTGGTTGTAAATTTCGACTTTTGAATGCCTTGTAGTCATTCTTTTAATGATAAAGCGTACTGCCGGCATGGCAGTACGAAAAAAAATCATTTGAGTACGTAGAAGTCGCTAAATATTAGGATTATGAGATCTACCTGCAGAAAAAATTTGTACATTTTCCAGAAGCCATTGAAATAATCTGAAAGCGCATTTTTGTCCGAAGGCGCTATCTTTATTAGTTCCAAAGTTATGCGTGCTTGAACTTGTCAGTCAGTTACTCTTAAATGATGAAGCCAGACACGCGTATTCCTACGCTGGCAACGATTTTTGATCCGAAAAATAACCATTTGTAGAGTATATCGTAATTTGTCGAAGAGTGAAATATCGCCAGGTGTTTCAGAGTAAAAAGAAAATTTTCAAATAAAAAAACCTGGCAAAGTGTCGATTGGGACATTGTAGTCAAAGATCTGTCAGTAATAAATGTAGACTGACGGATGAAGCTTTATCAGAAGATTGTTCTTCTGGATCACATCCAACCACTTCGTCTTCTTCTTCTTCGTCGGTGTCCGATTCAGATGACCTTGGTGGCGAAATTTCTCCGACTGAGTCAGAAAATGCTGAAACCCCAATAAATGAAAAATCTGTTTTGGATAATAATAATACCATTTTTTTCTCCTTCAATTCTTTAGGACTTCCTGCCACATGTATGTTTTCTTTTTAAGCGGTGCTCAGGGAATCTACAAAATATCACAATTAACCAGTATGTTACTGGTAAATAACCTCTAAGCCTCTGACTTTTACGTCAAAGGATCAGTTAGAGGTTGCTTTTTTAAATAAACAACACAAATAAATATAAAATCTTGAAATTAATTATCTGTTTCCTTTTTCAAGGCATTTTTGAAAATAGTTTTTTTGCTGTATATGATAAATACACAGCTCTAAGACTCGGCAAAAATTTTAACAAAAGAGGCAGATAGCAAAAAAAGAAAAATTAAAGAATTCGCGATAATATTATTGAATGAGGATAGATGCGTGTCGAATTGTTCCGTAGATGTCTGTACAACTTGGTTGCCAATGTTAAAAGAAGAACTTCACAAACTTAACATTGTACAAAAACTAAAAAAACTGTTAACTATATCAACAGTTCTATGTAAATAGTAAGTATCTCTGGATATTGAATATAACAAACATTCTTAGAGCTGTATATTTATCATACACAGCAAAAAAGATTTTTCAAAAAAGCCTTGAAATGGGAAACAGAATAGATTTCCGAAGCGTTGGAGAAATATATAATTTCAAGATTTCATACTTATTTGTGTTGTTTATTTAAAAAAAGCAACCTCTAACTGATCCTTTGACGTAAAAGTCACAGACGTAGACGTTATTTACCAGTACCATACTGGTTAATTGTGATATTTTGTAGATTCCCCGAGCACCGCTTAAAAAGAAAACATACATGTGGCAGGAAGTCTCAAAGAATTGAAGAAGGAAAAAAAATTAAGATAATGCCACAAATAACATTTAGACAATAATACCATTGTTAATAAGGTATATACTTTCAAAGATGCTCAATATAAGCCCCAATTGCATGTCCATAATGTCCAGAATATGACGGAGATGGATTCTTGGCTTGCTTTTTTCCCATCTGAAGATATGGATCTAATTGTTCAAAGCACCAATGCAAGATTGAAAGAACATCGAAGGGTTATGTTATATCTTATTATTTGTTTATATCATTTACAATATGCTCCAGAATTTATTTATTACACAACTAAAAATATCTTTCCTTTTAAGGAGCTGTACTTCTGGCAGCGCAATTTACGATTAAAGTGAGTCCTGCCTGCAGGTCTTCGATTTACGAAGGTTAATGACAATATATATTGTGTTCATATTTTGCTACATGTACTGCTGGTAGTACGTCACGTCCCGTATGCAGGATAACTTTATGAACGGAATATTGTCTTGCTAGCAGGACCGGAGTCTCTGTACAAAAGTCATTTTGGAAGCACTACCAGCAGGACAAAGCTCTGTACACTCTATCATTAACTATGGCACTCCATTCAAAAATCACGTAATTATAACATGTGTATATAATATTCGGAAATACATCGGCCTCTGTACTAAAATCTTCTTTGTTTAACGTATAGGGATTTAAATTGATAGCACCAACTTTTTTCCATACAGCTAACCTCTACATCATAGGACAATTATGTCGAAAAATATAAACTCGTTTCCATCTTAACAAACAAAATTCGAATCATGAATTGATTAAGGATAATTGTGGATGTTAAATAATCCGAAGTTATATTTTCAAACATCACAAAATCTGCAAAGGATACAATTGAAACAAGGCGTTCGATGAGCTGATCACAAAACACAAAGTGGCGGCCATTTGTATATTTTCAGTAAGTTCATAAACTAGCAACATACGAAATTAGTCTTAATAATATACGCAGAATAGAAATCAATCTTGATAAGTTTAGTGACTTTTCTGTGTCACGTGACGTTCACTCTTTCTCGATCGCACTGTATAAGTTTTGTCTTCATTTTGTTAATTGAAATTAATTGTACTAAGTATAAGCACAATATTTGAATTTGCTTATGGAAAGTAATCAAAACTAACGATCAGTTTATGGACTCTAACGAAATTTCCCGTGAACCCTCACGAATATTATTTTGTTTGGTAGAGTACAATAATACTGATGATAATATTTTATATCAGCATATGAAATATCTAATTCCGGAAAAGTTTATTTTGGTTGAACATAAACTCGACAATAAATAACAGGTAACTCCAAAACTAAGTTCATGAAGCAAATCCCTTTATGACTTCAAGTAATTTACTGTTAAGTCAAACTAGCATATTGCACCATAATATTGTTTATTGCTTGGCATAGGTTTCATTAAGACAGTTGTTGTTTAAAGAGGACAAGTTCCGCATATTGTGTAAACTCCGATACCCAATTTAAGTGTTTCCGTCGTCTCTTTCTTCCCTAAGGAAACCTTCTCGTTTTGTGTGAGCTGCATGGCGGGATGCAGTTCAGCTTCTGTTAAGTGTATTGTCACTGATGCAGTTGTTAGCTAGCAGTTGTTTAGAAACGGTTTGTGTTCTGGGATAGCTTCCTTGATTAATTTTACCAACATTCTGTGTTATATTGCTGCATTAAATTACCAGTTTAATGCTGATATTTGAATATGTTCACTGCTAGCAAAAGACTAACCCAGCAATGAAAGCACTTCCTCTCCCAAGTTGCTTCCTGAGCTGGTATGAGCATTAAGTTTAATAAATATGAGTAGTGATAATGTACGATGAAATCCCTGCATATGCAATGTGAGGCAATATTAGCTTTGTCCATTATTATAAAACAGTTTACATATTCATCACAGAAAATACGTCTTTACAGTATGCGGCAAACATATGGACTGGCTCTTGCGTGAACGAAAGTATGGTGTATATAAATAGGTGTATTTAGAGCCTATTTTAAAAGTCTTCATTTCACATGCTTTGTTGTCTCTCTGCTATAAATTTTGCAATTAAAATTTCGACTAGTCCTAATTAAGCTAGAGCTTTGAAATTTTGCTCATGTATATATAGGTCTGATGACAATGCAATATGGTATACTGTTACAGTTGCTTTTGTCAAGTTAGACGTTGTAATTATAATCTGTTATTTTGGCTGGAGGAGTGTATGTGTAAACGCAGCATTGTTAAATGTTTAACCATAAAAATTCATTCACTAAATCTATACGTTAATTTTAGGTAGTTCATTATTTAAAGGATACCATCATTTAGAAAAAATTATAAAATGTCTTGTATTAATAATGTATTGTCATATATTAATAGTACTTTTCGATTCAAATTTGCATACTTTAGTAATTCTTTTGCTTCTTAAATTTGCTTAATAAAATTGCCACATTTATCGACTGTCGTGTAGCTAACTTGTGTATAGAAATAAGCATAAATTTTAATACAAATGTTTCGAGTAAAATATTTAAATAAGTGCCATTACCTTCATCAATCACAATGTTGTGTGGAACATTATTATTCCTTGTAATTCGCCTGTTCTCATACATAGTGTGGAATTTGGAATAAATAGAAACGATAAACAAACCTATAACATAACCAGAACTGAAGTAGTTCAGTCTATGAAAACGACTAGTTCAAATGTAGGTATCACCTACCTTCTGTGCCTTTATGTTATTTGCTTATTAAATTCCATCCCCAAGAATTGTATATAATAACAAGCTAACTCTTCGCCGATTTACTGCACTTTTTATGTAATTGCTGCACATTCTATAGGATACCCTTTGCAGTTTTTTTGTAAATAATGTTGGTTTTAGACATTTTTAGTTTAATTACAAAACATAAAAAATTTATGTAATTTTTTTTTAATTAAAAAAAATTATAATTTTTTTATTTATCGATCGATTTTGCTCAAAAGCAATAGGGTTCTTCCTCTAGCTAACACAAACTTACTGTCCAAATTTCAATATAATCGAACTTTTAGTTCTTAAGTTAACGTGTTTACAAGAAACGTGACGGACGGACGGATGGACAGACAGACGGACAGACAGACCGGCAGACATACGGACAGACAGACGGACAGAAGGACGGGCAGGCAGGCAGACAGACGGGCAGACAAACGGAAAGACATACAGACGGACGGATAGACGGACAGACAGACAGACAGACAGACAGACAGACAGACAGACGAACAGACAGACGGACAGACGGACGGACGGACATTTTGAAAGTTGTTCAGAATTCGATCACCAAGACAGTGATATGAAATTTTTTTCTCTACGAGCAATATTACCGGTTTTAGAAATGTGCCGATCGAATGCAATATACTCTTTGTTTTATATTTGCGAAGAGAATAATAATAGAGAAAAAAAATAGTAGGTTATAGAAATTTGACAGGACATTGATTCAACGGTAATCAGCTGATTGGCAGAGTTCGATTCAGT
The DNA here is from genome assembly GCA_963583905.1 of Stenurella melanura. Taxonomy (NCBI): domain Eukaryota; kingdom Metazoa; phylum Arthropoda; class Insecta; order Coleoptera; family Cerambycidae; genus Stenurella; species Stenurella melanura. The sequence continues at coordinate 159,642,282 of OY757309.1, forward strand.
TCTTTAACAGAATACTCGCTCACTGAACAGTTGCTGTTCGGAGTAGCTCGATTGGATGTTTTACCTTAATATATTTTGCTCTGATAAGTTATTACTTCAATTAAATTCATTCAAAAAAAAAAAAAAATAATAATAATAATAATAATAAGAGCATAATTTTTATCAATAATATTATAATATTATATCACTTCTTATCAAATCTGCGATCAACAGGTTAGTCTACATCGCGTCGGGGTTTTCTTAATCAAAGGGGCCGTCTGTGACAGAACTTCTCGAATGCTATCCAAATTACGGATTTCGTGTTGTATTTTATGTTTAAAATAAATCATTTTTGTGATAACTTTTCTATGGTCGTCTTTGAACGGTTTCGAATGGTATCGCGAATATTCAGTTCTATTTATTTTCGTTTCGTGTGCGTAGTACGTACTACGCAAGGCACCTGACTAGTAAGGAGTCAGAGATTCTTTTGTACTTTCTGCTTGGCGTGGCCTTTGAGACGATTAGACGTTGCAGCGTGGCTTTGGTAATTTGGTGAGAGTAATCTTTATCTACATTTTGGTAGACACTACATGGTTGTTGAAATATTTGTCATTGACTTGAAATTTTGTACATGTATATATTATAACGAGATCTGGAACTGGGTTGTTTCTTGAACATATCTTGTGAAGGGTTGGGGGGTAAATAGGGAGAAATAAGTAAAGCAAGCTGGTAAGAGTACAGAAACTTGAAATTTGATGTATATGTACTAGAAGTCAAGACCTCAAAACTTTTTACAATATTTCCCATATTATATTTTGAGAAGATTCCATTGAAAGGGTGGGGGTGTAAGTTTAGGTAAATAGGGAACAATAAGTAAAGCAAGCTGTGTAGAGTACAAAAGCTTGAGGTTTGGTGCTTATACTAGATGCCAAGCCCTCAGATTTCTTTATAATATTTTTCAATCCCCCCACCACCACCACTCCATTAGTAAAGGGGTTGATGAAATAAACTTGAGATGTTTACTTGAAATTTGGTACACGTATGTATTTTACTTCCACATCCACGTAGTGGATTGGAAGTATAGTAATCGTAAAAAAAATTTCAAAAATTTTTTTTTCTTGAAATCGGTTTAGAATGTCATGAAACGTCGAGATTTTAAATTTGAGCGAAAAAAAATTTCTGTCTGTCGGTCTGTAACTTTTTTTTTGTCCGCACGCTTTCTCCGGAACGGTTTAAGATATTGACTTGAAATTTTGTACACGTATATATTATAATGAGATCTGGAACTGGATTGTTTTTTGAAGATATCCGGTGAAGGGTTGTGGGGTAAATAGGGGTAAATATGAGGAAATATGTAAACCAAGCTGGTAAGAGTACGGAAACTTGAAATTTGATATATGTACTACAAGCCAAGGCCTCAGATTTTTTTATAATATTTTTCAACCCCCCACCACCCCTTCTTCATTATTAAAGGGGTTGTTACAATAAAATTGAGATATTCATTTAAAATTTGATACACGTATGTATTATAACGAAATCTGGAACTAGATCGTATTTTGAAATGATTCCGTTGAATGGTTGGGGGTTAAATAGGGGTAAATAGGGGAAAACAAGTAAAGCAAGCTGGTAAGAGTACAGAAACTTGAAATTCGGTGTATGTGCATGAAGTCAAGGTCTCAGAATAGTTATATTATTTTTCAATCCCCACCACCCCTACTCCATTATTAAAGGGGTTGATAAAATAAAATTGAAATATTCACTGGAAATTTGGTACACGTATGTATTATAACTACATCTGGAACTAGATTATATTTTGAGAAGCTACCGTTGAAGGGTTGGGGGTTAAATACGGTGAAATAGGGGAAAATGAGCAAGCTGGTATGAGTACAGAAACTTGAAATTCAGTATATGGACTAGAAGTTTAAGACTCAATTTTTAAAAAAATATTTTTCCACGCCCCCCGCTCCCCCACCACATCCATTATTAAAAGGGTTGATATTATAAAATTGGGACATTCATTTGAAGCTTTGTACACATATGTATTTTAACGACATCTGGAACTAGATTATATTTTGAGATGATTCCGTTGAAGGGTTGGGGGTTAAATAGGGGTAAATAGAGGAAAATAAGTAAAGCAAGCTGATAAGAGTACAAAAACTTGAAATTCAGTGTATGTACTAGAAGCTAAAGACTCAAAATTTTCATAATATTTTTCAACCCCCCCCACCACCCCTACTCCGTTATTAAAGGGGTTGATAAAATTAAATTGATACATTCATTTGAAATTTGGTACACATATGTATTATAGCGACATCTGGAAACAGATTATATTTTGAGATGATTCCGTTGAAGGGTTGGGGGTTAAATAGTGGTAAATAGGGGAAATTAAATAAAGCAAGCTGGTGAGAGTACAGAAACTTGAAATTCGGTGTATGTACTAGAAGCCAAGGTCTCGGATTATTTATATTATTTTTCAACCCCCACCATCCCTCCTCCATTATTAAAGAGGCTGATAAAATAAAATTGAAATATTCACTTGAAATTTGGTACGCATATGTACTATAACGGCATCTGGAACTAGATTATATTTTGAGATGATTCCGTTAAAGGGTAGAGGGTTAAATAGTGGTAGATAGGGAAACTAAGTAAAGCAAGCTGGAAAGTGTATAGAAATTTGTGATCTGGTGTATATACTCAAGGCGATGGCCTCAGATTGTTCCATAATATTTTCCATCCCACATCACCCCCCACTCCCTTATTAAAAAAATTGATAAAATTAAATTTAGATTTTCACTTGAAATTTGTTACACGTATAACGATATCTTAAACTGGATTGTATTTTGACATGATTGCGTTGAACGAATGGGAGTAATTGGTGGTAAATAGGGAAAAATAAGTAAAGCAAGCTGGTAAAAGTACAGAAACTTGAAATTCGGCGTATGTTCAAGAAGCTAAGGCCTCATATTTTTTAGTAATATGTTTCAACCCCCACCACCCTTAATGCATTGTTAAAGGGGTTGATAAAATGAAATCGAGATATGCACTTGAAATTTGGGACACATATGTATTATAGCGACATCTGGAACTAGATTATATTTTAAGATGATTCCGTTGAAGGGTTGAGAGTCGAATACGAGTAAATAGGGGAAAATAAGTAAATCATGCTGGTACGAGTACATAAATATGGGATTTGGTGTATATACTAGAAACCAAGGACCAAGATTTATTTCTAATATTTTTCAAACATCACCATCTCCGCTCCATTATTAATGGGTTTGATAACATAAAATTGAGATATTTACTTGAAAGTTAGTACACGGATGTATTGTAATGACATCTGATTAAGATGATTCCATTGAAGAGGTGGGTCATGGTAGGTTGTGAATAGGGAAAAATAAGTAGGGTAAATTAAAAACTTCATTTTTAACGTATTTGGTAGAAACCAACGCCTCAAAGTTGACAAGTGTTCCAAATATTATTAAAATTATATGACCAATAATTTTCACACACTAGAATGCAAATCTAGTCAAGGTGTTGCCTTTAAAGTGACTTTGATGAAAAATCTGGATGTGGAAGAAGTGATTCCTTAGGCAGCGGTTTTTATTAACAAATCGAAGTTGTAACGGTAATACGGGGATCCAGTAGGGATTTATGTAACGATTGTAAATTCGGCTGTTTTTAGGACACGAAAGCGTTCGGTGCTGTTTATCGCACACTTTTTGAAAGATCCAAAGAACCTCGCACGGAACATGCGGAAATTGGCCCGCAGTTAAAATCATTGATACTCGAGGATATTGTCCAAATTATTGATGCTGATTAAAAGTCTCTATGGGTTAAAGGTCGGAAATTGGACACATTTCCAGATATCGGGGGTGTAAAGGAGGATGCTCATTTCTTGTGGGAAGTAGCCCCCGCCCCTGTGAAATTCGCTGGAATCGATATATGTCATTCCTCTGGAACTCCTGATCAAAAATTCTCAGCCCTCAACACCCGATATCTGGAAAACTGTCTAATTTCCAACCTTGAGCCCATAGAGACTTTTGATCATCATCGATATTTGGATAATATCTCCGAGTATCAAACATTTTAACCGAGGGCCAATTTCCGTATGTTCCGTGCGGGGGTCCTCTGATTTTGTATTTGATAAATTTTGATACCTAGATTTATATTCTTGCATTTTTAAGTCTCGACGCTGACCGACGCCTAGCGTCATTTTTGTAAAACTTTTATATTAGATGAATTTTGATACCTAAATTCATGTTCTTTAATTTTTACGTCTCTGCGCCGACAGACGACTGGCGTCGATTTTTGTAAAACTCCTGATATTGATAAATTTTGATACCTACATTCATATTCTTCCATTTTTTTTCGTATCGACACTGGCCGACGCCTAGCCTTGACTTTGTAAAACTTGTGTATTTGGTCAATTTTGATACCTCAATTTATGTTCTTGCAATTTTGCGCCTCGACGCCGACTGACGCCCAGCGTCGATTTTGTATAACTTCCGCATTTGATAAATTTTGATACCTAGGTTCACATTGTATTTTTACGTCTCAACGCGGACCCACGCTTTGCGTCTTTTCTGTAAAACTTGTGTATTTGATACATCTTGACACCTAGATTCAGACTTCTGCATTTTTACGTCACGACGCCGACCGACGCCCAGCGTCGATTTTGTAAAATTTGTGTATTTGACTTATTTTGATACCTATATTCATATTCTTGCATATTTACGTCTCGACGCCGACAGACGCCTAGCATGGTTTTTGTAAAACTTGTGTATTTGACAAATTCATTTTTATGAAACCTATTAATGTAAAGCCTATTACAATTACTCCGAGTTGTGTAACTTTTTAAAATTCTTATCCGCAGCTTAATAAAGGTTTGAAAATTTCTAAAACTTTTCTTTATTTCTGTATTCCCTGTACATTTTACAGATTTTGTAAATATCATGTCAGGCTTGATAGTTAGCCGTTCATTTTCAATATCTTAACGAAGCTTGCTAAATTGCGACTTCTGTAAATTTTTCTATGACATCTGCCCCAAATATTATTAGAATTCTATGACCATCAATTTTCACATACTAGAGTGCAAATATAGTCAAGAAGTTTACCTTTAAAGAGACTTGGAAGGAAAATCTGGATGTGGAAGTAGTGATTCCTTAGGCAGTAGTTTTTCTTTAGGCTACAGCAGAATAACACTATTTGTATCCTTATCACAAATAAAATTTCATAAATATATTCATCTAAACACTAAGCAAAATAATGCTATTACTTATTCTTTACCTATAATATCCATCCAGCCACAGCAAAAACTGTATCAAAATGGATTAAAAAGGGGCTTACATTGGCAGTTGTGAACAGTCTCGTGTCACGTAGCAGTCTGATCATTATGTTTTTCCAAATCGCGGATTTATATTTGGTAAGAAACAAAGGAGGGACTTTTTCCCTCCAGTAAAAATATAATGTTACACCCATATTATTAAAATTGTCAGCGAATTCTGCCATTTACAGTTCGGGATTAGCCAAATTGTATTTTAACAAATGTGTTTTTATTATTATTATTATCATTATTGTTATAGTTCTGTCACGAAGCATTTCGCTTCGGTGGGACATTTGCATCGGCTGTATTAGCAAGATACAATTAGGTTTTAACTATTGTTATTATTATTATTATTTTATTATTATTTTATCATTATTTGAGAAATAAGGTGAGCTACTGACTATGTGCAAAAACTGTTGCCCCTTCTTGGAAGGCGTGACTTTTATTATTATTTTTATTTCTCAATATGATTTTACTTATTATGTAATAAACAAACCAAGTAGGTGTTTTGCCAATGATATAAGAGTCGAGGCATTTCTTGACTATAGAGTTTTGAGAACGTATGTAATTTTTCTTTGTACTTACTTGAAGTAAAATTATGCATCAGCCTGTTATAATTTAAATGTTTAAAATTTCCTGTTTCTTGGGTCAGCATTCTTAAAAGTGAGGCACATAGCACATACACTATAAACAAAACGACCGATTCATTAAAGCGTTAAAAACATAATGAACACAGATTGCTACGTGACGTGGGACCTAGGATATGGACATAAATCAGTTTATTTATGTTTCTATAAACATAATGCCGAAAAGAGCAGTGAAACATATACGACAATGTGATCTCGAGGATGGGGGCCATCGAAGTATAATTACATATTGACTAAATGTTTCAGTAGTACATTAGAAAATACAGTTAAGCTATCGCAAATTGGTGATTTAAGAGCTGGGGTGAAGGGTGGAAAATTTTTGGTTATGTTAGGGTCTTAGTTACCTTAGATTGCTATAAATTTTGCGACTTTGGAAATATTTATTTCGTGTCGTTTCCCTACCAATTTAAATGCACAAGATTAGCAGCTCTGATCTACCATTTCACATTTTTCACAAAATGGAAATTAATATCGACCATTAAGTTGTAATTCTTTGAGGCATCGCCTACAGTCACTTTAAACTTCTATGTAATTATATATTTATTTCTATATGTTTCTGCCCAATTCTCATATTATTTGCATACAAATGTAAATTCGTAAACACTTTTTACGTCATACCTTTTCCGGTATTATTATCCGAACTATTCGGACCACCATGAGGATTCTTAAGTAGTGATCTAACATTTGTAATCAGGTCCTAAGAATCAGCATCCATTGAGAATAATCTACTTTATTAAACAAGAGAGATTATATAGGTATTAGTGTATAGATAACATAACAGTTGCAGAGATAGGAGAAGGCAATTAAGTTAACTCTAAGTTTGCCATTGTATTTGGAGGGGTTATTCAATAAAGGCTATTACTATAAATCCTTGATCTTAGACTTCTTGCTATAACTTTGGGAATTATTTACTCTGGATTAACTTAAATGCAATCTAACCATAGTACTAATATAATTATCTTTATGATCCATAAAGTTACCCTCTACTAAATCCAATATGTTGGTATTTGTCGAGTTAAAAATTCATAATAATAAAACAAAGCATTTCATAGGTGTTAAGAGCAATCTGATAATATAAAGTAACATTTCAAAGGATGATAAACTGAACACTAAGTTCTAATTGGCATACAGGGAGATTATAGTTTGAAATAAGGCATGATAATTTATTTGACGTCCTTGAATACCTTTACTTCTACATGCACGTAGTGGAGTTGAAGTATAGTACTCACAAAAACTTTAAAAATGTTTCTTGAAATAGGTGTAGAATGTCATGGAACGTCAACATTTTAAATTTGAAACAAATAGAAATATTTGTCTTTTTTGTGCATATTGTTACTCCAGAACAGTTTAAAATATTGACTTGAAATATAGTATACGTATGTATTATAAGAAGATCTGGAATATATTTCGAGCCTACGATACGGTAGCTCAGTCGGCTAAGCATTTTAGTTTACTGGACAGAAGTTAGCATTGTCCTGCACAACATTGGGTATCAAAAACATCTCAAATCTTCTTATAAGTCCTATCACCGAACACGATGTTATTGATGCTCTTGAGCAAATGAAAAACAAAAATCAGCAGGAACCGATCAACTATTCTTAGTCACTATTTCTAGTATACAAGAACTAATTTTGCAGCCATTTCTGTATTTATTAAACCAGTCTTTACACCAAGGTTGTTTTCCGGATTTATTTAAAATAGCTCTAGATTTACCTGTACATAAGAAGGGTGATCCAAGCAGTATTAACAACTACAGACAAATGTTTATTCTGAATTCTGTATCTAAATTATTTTAAAAAGTTGTATTCGATTGCCTCTCCACATATTTAGAGAATAATGCCCTACTAACTACTTCTTGGCATGGTTTTAGAAAAAACAGATCAGTTTTTTGATATTAGGACGGTATTTCAAACAAACAACACTTTAAGTTCTATTCTGACAAAGACGAAACCGAAGAAATACGACGAAATTAAAAAAACTGCATTTATAGTACTCCGTGTGAGTGCAACAAACAATACGTGGATGAGTCATCCAGACCTTTTAGTGTAAGATTGGGCGAACATCAAAATTATATAAGAAAAAATGAAATTCAGAGGTCCAAGATCTGCGAACACGCTTGGGAGAATGGACACAGAATAAACTGGGACTCGACAAAAATTTTAACAAAAGAGGCAAATAGCAAAAAAAGAAAAATTAAAGAATCCGCGATAATATTATTGAATGTGGGTAGAGCGTGTCGAATTGTTTCGTAGATGTCTGTACAACTTGGTTGCCAATGTTAAAAGAAGAACTTCACAAACTTAACATTGTACTAAAACTAAAAAAACTGTTAACTATATCAACAGTTCTATGTAAATAGTCAGTATCTATGGATATTGAATATAACATTCTTAGAGCTGTGTATTTATCATGCACAGCAAAAAAGATTTTTCAAAAAAGCCTTGAAAAAGGAAACAGAATAGATTTCCGAAACGTCGGCGAAATATTTCATTTCAAGTTTTTATACTTATTTGTGTTGTTTATTTAAAAAAAGCAAAATTTAACTGATCCTTCAACGTAAAAGTCACAGGCGTAGGGGTTATTTACCAGTAACATGCTGGTTAATTGTGATATTTTGTAGATTCCCCGAGCACTGCTTAAAAAGAAAACATACATCTGGCAGGAAGTCCCAAAGAATCGAAGAAGGAAAAAAATTAAGATAATGCCACAAACAACATTTACACAAACTCATAATAAACACATAATTTTTTCAATTTTTCCGCTACTCCATTTCTGAGATATTTGCGGTTAAAGTGAGGGTTCAATACATTTGAATCGTATATTAGTCTGATTTGATTTATTAACATGATTGATTTATTAAAACATGTGTTTAAAACAAATAAATTTATGTTTTATGTATTTTTACACTTTACTAAAAGTAATAAACCAATATTGCTGATATTTTTTGTACATAACCGTATAACATAGACATCATTGTCTAGAATTTTGAGCCCTATATCTGCAGTTGTTTTCGAATAAAGAAATAGTGAAAATAACGTGATTTTAAAGCTTTGGAAACCATTTGCAAGTTAACAATTGCAGCTAGTGACCTCTATCATCGGTGCTCATTTTTTAGAGAATTTCATAACGAACAATGTTCCTAATGCCCATAATATACAAGCATTTAAAGAAATATGGAAAGAGGACCTATTTTACTCACTAATAGTTAATGATAAAATCAAGCGATTTACTGATTTGTAAGCAAATTTAGGGTGTTCAACTGTACCTCAAAACGAAGCGATTCCAACAATAATCTCGCCTATGAGCCAAAAATCCAATCAAAATCCCTCGCCATCTAGCCTATCTATAGCTCTCAATCTTCATCCACTCCCAGAAGTCCTATTGACATAAAATTTTGCACGTGTATATGTTTCACACGACAAGGCATTTTGATATTTTTTATAAAAAATATCCAAGATGGGACTCTTGAGGTAGCAGATTCTAAATAGTACGGAGCCCATCGACAAAAGTGGATCGGGCACCGCACTTGACGCCGCTTGGTGGAGATATTGTAGGCATCTGTAAGTACCATTTCCCTCCAACGGCATGTCACGTGGCCGCGCCCTCTTCGAGAACAAAGTACCGCTTAAATGTTCCTTAAATAATCTGAACTAATTCAAGCACATTTTTTGTGCAAAAATAAGCATCACTTTTCTCTTGAAGTTTTTTCCAAAGTGCTTCCTTCTTCCGGAAAAAATAACAAAAAAGTAATTTCGTTTTTTGTAATTTTTTTTACAGGAGAAGGAAGCACCTTGAAGAAGAGATTTAAGAAGCAAAAGTTGTTAATTTTTGTCTAAAGAATATGCCTGAATTTTTTTGGGATTTTTCTGAAGAGAATAAAAAAAATTAGGGAAATTCTTGGCCGAAATTATTTTTGTCTAAAAAATTCTGTAAACCAACGTGTTTCTTGAACCAAAATAATCAACTTTTGGCTCTTGGAGTTTTTCTATAAAACGTTTCCTTCGCCCTAAACTAGCTAATAAAGGTCTATGAATTATTCTTTTGTTATTTTACTTCCACATCCACGTAGTGGATTGGAAGTATAGTAATCGCAAAAAAATTTTCAAAAATTTTTATTCGTGAAATAGGTTTAGAATGTCATGAAACGTCGAGATTTTTAATTTGAGCGAAAAAAAAAAATTTCTGTCTGTCGGTCTGTCTGTCGGTCTGTCGGTCTGTCGGTCTGTCGGTCTGTCTGTAACTTTTTTTTGTCCGCACGTTTTCTCCGGAACGGTTTGAGATATTGACTTGAAACTTTGTACTTGTATATATTATGACGAGATCTGGAACTGGATTGTTTTTTGAGGAAATCCGGTGAAGGGTTGGGGGTTAAATAGGGGAAAATAGGGAAAAATAAGTAAAGCAAGCTTGTAAGAGAACAGACACTTGAAATTTGGTGTATGTACTAGAAGTTAAGGCCTAAGATTTTTTTATAACATCTTTCAACCCCCCACCACCCCTACCCCATTAATGGGGTTGATAAAATAAAGTTGAGATTTTCATTTGAAATTTCGTACACGTATGTATTATAACGACGTCTGAAATTAGATTATATTTTGAGATGATTCCGTTGAAGGGTTGGGGGTTAATTTGGGGTAAATAGGGGAATATAAGTAAAACAAGTTGGTAAGAGTACAGAAACTTGAAATTCGGTATACGTACTAGAAGCCAAGGAGTCAGATTTTCTTATAATATTTTTCAACCCCCACCACCCCTACTCCAATATGAGAAGGGTTGATTAAATAAAATTGAGATATTTATTTGAAGTTTGGTACACGTATGTATTATGACGACATCTGGAACTAGATTATAATTTGAGATGATTCCGTTGAAGAGTTGGGGGTTAAATAGGGGTAAATAGGGGAAAATAAGTAAAGCAAGCTGGTAAGACCACAGAAACTTGAAATTTGGTGTATGTACTAGAAGCCAAAGCGTCAGATTTTTTATAATATTTTTCAACCCCCACCACCCCTACTCCAATATGAAAAGGGTTGATTAAATAAAATTGAGATATTCATTTGAAATTTGGTACACGTATGTATTATAACGACATCTGGAACTAGATTATAATTTGAGATGATTCCGTTGAAGGGTTGGGGGTTAAATAGGGGTAAATAGGGGAAAATAAGTAAAGCAAGCTGGTAAGACTACAGAAACTTCAAATTCGGTGTATATACTAGAAGCCAAGGTCTCAGATTATTTATAATATTTTTCAACCCCCACCACCCCTACTTCATTATTACAAGGGTTGATAAAATAAAATTGAGATATTCATTTGAAATTTGATACACGTATGAATTATAACGGCATCTGGAACTAGATTATTCTTTGAGATGATTCCTTTGAAGGGTTCGGGGTTATTTAGGGGGAAATAAGTAAAGCAAGCAGGTATGACTACAGAAACTTGAAATTCGATGTATGTACAAGAGGCAAAGGCCCCAGATTTTTTGATAATTTATTTCAGCCCCCACCACCCCTACTCCATTATTCAAGGGGTTGATAAAATAAAATTGAGATATTCACATGAAATTTAGTACGCATATGTATCATAACGACATCTGGAACTAGATTATATTTTGAGATGATTCCGTTGAAGGGTTGGAGGTTAAATAGGGGTAAATAGGGGAAAATAAGTAAAGCAAGCTGGTAAGACTACAGAAACTTGAAATTCGGTGTATGTACTAGAAGCCAAGACCTCAAATTTTTTAACAATATGTTTCAACCCTTCCACTACCCTTACTACATTATTAAAGGGGTTGATAAAATTAAATTGAGATATTCACTTGTAATTTGGTAGACGTATGTATTATAACGGCATCTGGAACTAGATTATATTTTGGGATGATTCCGTAGAAGGGTTAGGGTTACTAGGAGTGAGTAGGGGAAAATAAGTAAGTCAAGGTGATAAGAGTACAGAAATTTGGGATTCGGTGTATATACTAGAAACCAAGGCCTCAGATTTCTTTCTAATATTTTTCAAACTCCACCACCTCCGCTTCATTATTAATGGGATTGATAACATCAAATTGAGATATTCACTTGAGATTAGTACACGTATGTATTGTAGTGACATCTGATTGAGATGCCTCCATTGAAGGGGTGGGAGGTGAATAGTAGAAAATAAGTAGGGTGAACTAAAAACTTCATTTTTAACGTATATGGTAGAAACCAACTTCTCAAACTTTTCTATGACATCTGCCCCAAATATTATTAAAATTCTATGACCAATAATTTCCACATACTAGAGTGCAAATATAGTCAAGATGTTTCCTTTAAAACGACTTGGATGGAGAATCTGGATGTGGAAGTAGTGATTCCTTAGGCAGCGGTTTTTTGTTTGGGAGAAGGAAGCACTTTGGAAAAAGATACCAAGAGACAAAAGATGCTTATTTTTGCCCAAAAAATTTACTTGAATTCTTTGGCAACATTTAAGCGGTCATTTGCTTTTTGCCTCTCTCTCGAAGAGGGCGCGGTCACGTGACATGCTGTTAGGGGAAATGCACAGATGCCTACATCATCTCCACCAACCAACTGCGGTGCCCGATCGACTTTTGTCGAAGGGCTCCCATACTAAAACATGTCATCGAAATTCAAGAGATTCAAAATGGCCGCGTCAATCGGCTCAGTGGCGCAATGCTAAGCCGTTTGTCTTGCGACCACGGAGTCCCGGGTTCGAATCCCGACCAGGGTATGGATGTTTAGCGGCGTTTTTAATGTGTTTTTAACAGATATGGTAACAGTGAACTAGACCGCTGTTAGGTGGTACAACATATCTAGTCGCTGTTTTCCACCCTGAGTTCGAGTCTCAGCTGCGGTAGATGACAATATCGCAGGGAATAGTTGTTGTGTGGATGTCTATGTGTACGTGTCCTGGTTGATTGGTGGAATAGCATTAGCTAAACTCCGCCAGGACTTTAATATAAATAAGACGATTAAATAAATAAAAAAAATAGAATATGACGGATAAGTTTTATTATTTATGGAGCTGCCTATGTAACTGAAGATAAGATAGCATATATCGTCCTGTCCTGTAATAGGGGAGCTATAGATAGATTCCATCTATTCATCCATGGTGCCGATTTTTCTCTCCACTTATAGGTAAGCTGTGCACGTGTACCTTCGAATAATGAATTTCGCCCATTGTTTAGATTTTCTTCGTCTTTCTGTTCCACAACTGTAGGTAACTACCCTGACAGCAATAGTGTTTATTGATACGATTTTGTTCTTTATATTTAACTCGGTCTTCAGAGTTTGCCTAATACGTCGATGGCATTCCCTCCCTACTCACTATTGTATGATTATTATTATTATTGTCATTATTATAATACCTCATAAAATAGCTGACATATTTAAAATATACTAGTAAATATTTTTCCGTAAACAGAGAAATATATTACTTAAATATTTTCCCTGTGTAGGACTGAACAGATGATTGTTAGAAAGCGCAAAATTTAATGATTTACAAACCTCATTTCATTCATATTTTATTTCCAACTCCAGGGAAAAAATATGAAAATAGCTAGTAAAAACATTTTCCATGTTATCAGAAATTATGCATCCGCTTCAAAGTACTTAAATGCTGTATTCGGAAGCATATGGGGGAACAATTTGCACTGTAAAGGAGAAGAAATAAGAGCAGAACCGGCAGAGTTTGGTATACGCCAAAGCGAAACAGCGTTCTACATTATTAACAACCACCAAAATGAAATATTTCCGTGTGGTGTGTATGCAGGTAATAATGCACGGCACGTATGTCTAGGAAAGTTGGAACACAGAAACTAGGTATCGTTCGTTCTACTTTATATATCTTCTACTACTTGATCTAAGTTTCAAGAGAATATGTACACTCTTGTGGTGGTAATAAATAAATTAACCTAACTTCACTTTGTGTGCTGCTGAATTATATATTTGCAGAAGAATAATGCGTTACGTAGAGCATTATACATCGCTAGAAACAGGAATAATGTTTTCCTTTTTACTTTTATGAATGAATAGCCGCAATTGGCAGGAAATATGAAATTTGCTTCTTTATTACCATATCTCTTACTCAACTCTCATACGCAGCATGTAAAAAATCTTTTTCCTAATTCACAATATTTAGGCAGACCATTTATGCATTATTTTAGTGATCTTCATTGTATTGTATAACACGTCTCACAGCGTCACATTATTTATTGCGTTTACCTGTTGAACAAATAGGCCAGGCGTCAGGAAGTTCAGGATGTTAACGTTTTAAATCGGGCAAAAGATTTAACTGTTGAAACGAGTTAATTTTAGGCCTCTCTTAGAAATCAATTTTTCAATATCGCTCAAGTATAATTTTTTTGTCGATATCTCGGTTTTGAACGTTCCTACGAAAAAGGAGATGTTTGTCAAAGTTAAAGATAAGTAAATTTTCTATCGAAATGGTTCAAACACATTTTAACGTTATAATAATATTCTTGGAGTTATAGGCGGGGGAAGCATATCGACGCTTTACTACATTTCCACGCTTTCAATAAATATTTAGAACAACCATTTTTTTTATTATTATTCATTGTGCTCGTCTGTTAATGAAAACTCCGAGGGCATTACAGCCTCCTGGGCTTATTGTGCTCTCCCTGTCATGTTTCACTTCGCCCACTCCAGTACCCCTGTACCCCTAATTAGGTGATACAGGACCATGGATGGGCGGGTGCTGATGAATTCTGGGTCTGTTCGTGCTTGCCCATAGATACCATATCTTCTGCGAGCCAGTGCCTCACAGTTAAATATGATGTGATTGGCTGTTTCCGGCTCCTTGCTGCATAGTCTGCAGTCTAGGTTGCCGTTAAATTTGCCGATTGTATTTAGATACTTCTTTACCGGAAAATGTCCAGCCAGAAGTCCTGTTATTAGTCTTAAGTGCGTCCTGTTCATTGTGAGCAGTTCTTCAGTTTGTTTTGCACATGGACCCTTAATGAGTGTTTTCCCATGTCGATTTCCTGGAATGTTCCTCCAGTGATTTTTGTGTTTGCTCTTGGCCCAGTTTTTAATCGCCCTTCTAGCTGAGCTTTTAGAAATACCCAGCGCGGGTTCTGAGCCATAGAATACATTAGCTGCCCCTTGTCTAGAAAGTTCATCGACTTATTTATTGCCGTCAATTTTGGAGTGTCCTGGCACTCAGAGTAATTTGACTGTTCTGTTCACCCAGAATTTTCAGCTCTTCATGGCAGTCCCATACCAGTCGGGATGACACTTTCTTAGAGACTAGTGCTCTAAGTAACCAGACCTTCCTATCTCTAATGGTGATATGAAAGGCTTGTTGAAGGTGATTTTTTGTATCATGTAATCTGACCTCATATTCAATAGAGGATTTTCTACAGTGTTTATTATCCTCAAGTGTCCCCCCGATCTAGCTCCGTGGAGATTGGGGATATTTGAGTTTTGCAGCCCATATGCTCCCGGTCTCTTCCTGGATCACTATGCTAAGTGGGGGGAGTTCTAATGGGATATCCAAGGCTGTCGTGGGGGTGCTTTCCATAACACCCGTAATTCCTAAGCAGGCCAGTCTTTGTACCCGGCTCAGCTTATTCGACGCTGTACTCTCAGTTGTCTTTGACCACCAAACTAGAGCATCATACGTAATGGCAGGTCTTACAACGCTTGTGTAAAGCCAGTGCGATACACTAGGCCTGAGCCGCCATGTTTTACCATACGCCAATGTGGCTACCGATCTATGTATTATCCTGTCTAGGTGTTGGTTTCAGGTAACCTTGGAGTGTATAGTAACTCCAAGGCATTTGACCTCTCCCGACATCTGCAGTTGTGTATATTGAAGTACTAAAGACCTAAGCCCTCCAGACTTCTTCTTCTGGTGAATGCGACGATGTGGGTTTTTGACGGGCTGACTATCAGCCCTTCCTCATCGGTCCATTTTTTGACCATGTTCAGTGCCATCTGTAATCGATCCCTGGCTATGTTATTAAACTTTCCCCTAACTATGATGACAATATCGTCAGCATATCCTTGGGCTTCAAATTCCTCAATTGTGAGTTTCCATAATAGACTGTCAACTACAAGATTCCATAGCGGGGGGGACAGAACACCCCCTTGCGGACAGCCTCCTGCAACTGACGCGCTTACGTTTTCTCCTATCATAGCGGTGAATCCTGCCTTTGAGCATGCCGTCAATCCACCTGCAGCAGGTGTCCTCGATGTCACGATATCTTGCAGTTCTAATAATGGAATAGAAGGAGGTGTTGTCGAATGCTCCCTCTATGTCGAGGAAGGCATCCAGTGCTGCCTCCTTGTGTTCCAGGACCTTCTCCACCTTCTGAATTAGGTGATGAAGTGCTGTTTCTGTGGAAATGTCTGCTCTGTGTGCAAATTGGCGCTGATGTAGTGGACTTCTGACCAGAACATCATCCCTAATATGCTTCTCGAGCATTTTTTCCATCGTCTTAAGTTGAAATGACATAAGGCTGGTGGGTAAACAACCATTATAATTTCATTGTTATTAATTAAAGTTGGTGAAGGCGTTGACCTTTTAATCTTTCTGATAGGACTATTTGCACGTTGGTTAGACATGTATTTTATGAAACCAAGCAAGAGAAAAATGGACGAACAAATTTATTCTTCGAACTATTTTAAATACCCAAAGGAAGTTGTGGATAACTTATTCCTCCACTTATTCAGTGGATGTTAATGTGACACAACTTCTGCATCTCTTAGGCAAGGCAAAGCAATGTTCGTTAAATTATTACAAAAATCTATAGGATGACAAAAGGAAAAACATGGAATGTCTTAAAGACCCCAATTCTTGCTCTGATGTTATAGATATAGCAGGCCAAAAAGATAATTAAGCCCTTTACGGAGCAGAATACAATCAAAATTATTTCAATGAATTTAGGTACGAACCCATTGTTAAGTCAGTAGCAAAAAGTACATGTCTACCGCAAGGTGGTGTGGAAATAGATGCATTTACTTAAACTTCAAAAATGGAAATTCAGCGTAATAGCAAGTAGAAAGCGCGGAAATATGAAAAAGTGTCGATATACAGAGCCCATACGAAGCTTGACTTCCCCCTCCAAGAATATTAATACCACGTAAAAATGTGTCTGAACCATTTCGATAGAGAATATACTTATCTTTTACTTTGATAACCATTATTTTTCGTAGAACCATTCAGAACCGAGATATTGGCAAGAGTTATACTTGAGCGATATTGCCCCAAAGTTGGAGGTGTTCTGTGGGGCGGGCGAGGGGGAAAAATAAGTATGTCCAGAAGGGGCCTATAATAAATTTGTTCCAACAGTAAAATTTCATGTCCAATATAAGACGATGTTAATCTACCTGACGCCAGGCCTAGTACGCAGATATTATTTTTTTTGTTTAATTTTAAACGTTAATAAAGAAAATATTACTACTGACCAACTTGAGGTGGGGAAAGTCAAATTAGTAAAACACATTTTGACCCTCAAATCTTAAACAGGAAAATTGGAGCTATACTTTTTTTAATCATTTATTTAACGTCGGCCTATTTCCGCTACTGAAGCCTATCACCGACGCCACAGTGGGGCAAATAGTTCTTGTTTTGATCAAACGACAATTCCCAAGCTTAGAATGAATGAAACTTAAAAAAAAAATTGAAACTATTTGTTATAAAATTGCCTTTAATTCTATCGAGACCGACTTTCGAAATTTGAAAATTCAAGATAGCTAATCCGGACGCGTATTTACAGATACTAACGTATGTTAACACCAGGGTGTTAAAATCACTAAGCTTTTGCACAAACGGTACAATTACGTATGCTAATGATTGTTCACACCAGAGTGTTAAAATCACTAGGAATTTGTGCTAACAGTAGTACGTTTATGTACGCTAATGGATGTTGACACTAGTATTAAAATATGCAAGCGCCTGGCGTGCAAATTTTGGCCCTGGAGCCTTCATCTCGCGTGGTGATGCAGTTAGTTGTATGTGCGCTAGCGAATCGTTTGTTTCAATCTATTAAATTTAATTTAAAATGAAGAGCCATGAACAAAATATTGCTATGTTATTAAAACGGATCGATCCTTTGTGTTAAATATTAAATCTACAGTTATAAATAATAGCAAATATAGTGTGGAGTTACGAACATAACTTTCTAGTGACTATGTATTGGCTTCTAATGCTTGAGTAAAAAAGTACTCGATAGAGACTCAAATAAATTGGGTCCTTTTTCAAACATATCCAAACTTGACAAAATTGTAATTTCTTAAAGATTTTGCTTGTCAACATTCCAATAAGAACAAATCAGCACATGATTACTTCCAATCGAAGCAGTCATATGAAGAAAATGGACTTTTTAACAATAAACTAAGCCGAATCGAAACTCCATCAGATTTTTTTTTGATTTTTGCATGTCAATGCCCTATTTAGAGGCAGAAAAATTAAAGTCCAACCAACTACCATCAGCAGAAGGAAATATCGCGAAGGGTTACTTTGGGGGTCGCGCAGGATTCAATCTAGACGGCCGGCAGTCTAAAAGAGAAGTAGCAAAAAGAACAAAAAGAACTAGAAACTTGACAAGAAACATTGTACAAAGTCAACCTAACGCTAAAGGACATGGATCCGCTCATTAAACGACTGCTCTAAGATATACGTCAAATATTTTATCATTGATATTTTATTTATTGGTATTAAAAAAATGTATCCCATATTTCAGCAGCGTTCTATTGTTTATTGCTATATTAATCACTTAAATAAATTAGGTATGTACTAACTTAATCTACGAGTGTCAACATCAACTAGCATGCGTAAATATGCCGTTTGTGCAAAAGCTTAGTGATTTCAACACCCTGGTGTTAACATACGTTAGCATCTGTAAATATGCAATCCGGACATAAGGGACCCCTCACCATTAGCAATGGTAATATCATTTCTGCGGAATTTGCTTCAAACTGGGAATAGGTAGTTTAGAGGATTTCAAAGAAAAATGTTATATAAAAAAGTGACTTAATGCCTTCCCTGCAGAATTACAACGACTGGAAGTAAAAAATCGTCAAAAAATTTTAACTTCCAGTAAGTTCAACTCTGCATGGATGGCATTGAATCAATTTTTTCATGATATCTTTTTGTTCGAAGGCCCTTGAACTATCTATTGCCAACGATTGAAGAAAATTCCACCAAAATGATTTTTCTAATGCTAATGGTGAGGAGTCCTTTATGTCCGGATTAGCCAACTTGAAAATTGAAATTTCGAAATTCAGTTTCAACCACATTAAAGGCAATTTTATAACGAAGAGTTAAAAAAAAATTAAGGTCAATTCCAGGCCTGAGAATTGTCGCTTGATCAAAAAATGAGCTATTTTCCCCACTGTAGACGCAGGAGACGAACTACCCCCAATACGAAATTTTGCCGAACCTCTTCTCTGTTGAAGAGTAGACATTTCTTGCTTGATTAACGTTTAATAGATACGGGACCGACTGCTTAACATACCCTCCGAAGGATGGAACATCAGCTAGGTAACCGCCACCTAATAAAGTTACATACCTTCTACATATGCGCTGATTACAAGCCGTTAGAAGATGAAGTAAGGACGCTGTATTTCTACAGAGAGATATTTCTACAGCGTGGCAGACAAGGGTAAATTTTCTTATCTGTGGAAACCATATACTTAAAATGTATTTGCATCAAGTTATTTTTTTTATCGATTACTTACCAGTTAGTAAATACAGAAATACATTTGGCATTCATCCTAGATAGTGGAGGTCCAGAGGCAGAAATACTGAATTTGCAAGCTTTGTTACTGGGCATGGAACAAGTACCATGCTAATTTTTCTGTTATCGATTAATTACTACACTCAATAATTATAAAAATACGCTCGGTATGCATTCCGGTTAGTAGAGGTCTAGAGAAAGTGAGAGAAGAAAATGTTGAGGAAATAAGTAATATAGTAGAAAGATGGGGAAATGGAATGGTGATCATGATAGAATTCGGAAAACAGGGTAGACAGTGGGATAGTTGAAAAAAATCGATAGTAGGTGGAGGGGAAGTAATGAGAGAGTGGGAAAAGGTTATGGCGAAGTGGGTAATCCCTACCTAAAGATTGTGGGATAGAGAATATTAAAATATGACAAGGAGGTAGGGAAAGGTCATGCATCATAGCCAAATGAATAGTTTTTGATGTTACAGTTATCTCAGTTTATATAGGTTTGAAAATCGTACTATCCATGGTAATTTAAATATCACTTTGAACTGAATTAATTAAATTTGTTAGTGAATCATTGGTAGTTTTTTTAAGAGCATATTGAAATAATGATACATTTTGGCAACATACATTAAACAATGCAAGTTATTTCTATTATGCGCAATATAAAAACTTATCACTTTTATAATACAAATGTTCAAACCTGAAGGTCTAAACAAGAATGCTTTTGTATGTCTTACATATATATGCAACCCTCAAGATGCATGCTAACATTTGCATTATGGCTATTTCGATTTTAGCGTTTCATTGGTTGCAATAAGTTGTAGTAGATGACTCACCTTGCAGGTTGTTTGAATAATAATCAATCACTCTTGCATTAGGAGAATATTTACTTGTAAATAGTTACTGACGATGGTCAATAAACCAGAAACCGCAGTATTTAAAAAGTCTGAAACGTGTCGTTGCTAATAAGAATTATATATTTTTTACTAATCAATTTTATTTGTTAAATAAGTTTCCATTGATAAATTAAATTCTCATATCACTTTTGTTGTCTACGATGCTCTAAGGCAAAGAAAATGATTAATCAGGTCTCTAGCTGATGCAAGTGTATCAGGTAATTGTCCGCTGGCTCCTTTATTATTAAGGCTACCTATCTAAAAGATTATAAACTTACATGTTGATAATAACTATTTTGCAAAACTCATTCATAAATACTGCACAAGTGTCTTTAAACCTATACAAAATTTTGGTTGTACCATGAAAAACAAATATTTTTACTAAAAATTGCTTTCCTTTATTCCATGAACACGATGTGATAATAAAAAATAAATACAAATTTTCGTCGAGTAAATAAATACGTCGGGATTTACCTGTAGAAATCTCCGATTGAGAAAGATATATGTAGGGTAGTGCTTATGAAAACTGTGGTAGCATTCAAGATGACATATGTGCGTGATAAATTACGAGATCGTGACCGGCATGCTAATATAATTTTAAATCTGTATGTTTAGTCTTCATGTCATTTCAACGTTCTCTAATCTCTTAGAATTATGAAGGGCATACAATGCAGGTTTATGAAAAAGATAAAAAGAATGATATTCCTATCGATTAAACATTAATTATCTCTCGCTAAATTATTAAATTCTTTATAGTGTAATATATTTGCAGATATTTAATAGTCAGTCATTTGTTGCAGTTTGTGACACTATGTTGGTGTTAGTGGCGTACATGAAATTTATCCTAAAATAAGTTACAGAATAAGTACAAAAGAAATGAGAAATTGTAACTGTTGAACCACATTATCAACACGTACCCTCAACACAAAGAAGAGAGTGGCGCCATTTATCCTAAGAAGGAAACAACGAAGCAGCCAGAGCCATATGTTTCGGCACTATTTCTCCTCATCAGCGTAGGGTAGCTTAAAGATGGGATCTGGATATGGTAGAGCAAGAACAATAACACAGCCCCACAAAAAAGTGGCTAGAGTGTGACTAGATCAGCATATCCGTACGTTTTTGGGGTCGCTGAATCCAAATTCTGTAAGGTATTCCCCTAAACGGAGCCTCGCGAAGGGACGTGATTTTGTTATAAACAGACTTATTGAATGATACCAATGTGTTTATACTTTGATGTTAAAAATAGATTGGCAAGAGGAATAGAGGCAGAGTTAATACGGAAGTTGGTTCAAACAGTTTAAAATATTAATGTAAATTCAGAGACTTTGTGTATAATTAAAAATTCAATAAAATTGTCCTTACATAGCAGCGGTGGGATAGACCCAAAAGAAATAAGCAGTGAAGTGTGTACACAGTGTTGTGTAATTAAACAAACAGAGTAAATAAAGATAAAATAGTGACAGAATGGGCAGAAAAGGCTCTAGGAGGAGCAAAAGACGATGCTCGTCGTCAAGTTCGAGTTCGTCTGATGCAGAAACCCAGAAATCACAGCGAAAGATTAGGAAACTGCAGAAGCAGGTATCGGACTTAAAAAAACAAGTAAGTGCTAATTTTAGGCCTGTAGTTTCAGTGAGCACCACGATTAATGAGACTATAATACCGGTTTTTGAACCGAGTTCGGAAAATTTAACAATTACAGAGTGGATACAAAAAGTTGACGAACTTGCAGAGTGTCACAGTTGGGACAAGGACACAATTTTAAAATTAGCTACAAGTAGGTTACGCGGTAACGCACGTAGATGGTATGACACGGTGCAAGTCGTTCATTTAAGTTGGGACGTGTTAAAGGACCTATTGAGTGTAAATTTTCCGGGGACAATAAAATTCGGAAAATTGCTAGTAGAGGCAGCGTTATGTGCACCATATCCGAGGCAAAATTTGGGAGACTATTGTTTCGAGAAAGTGGCTAAATTAAATAAACTTCATTTATCCATACCCGACAGTTATTTAATAGATAGTGTGATTGAAGGTATTAGCGACAAAAATATAGCTTTAGCAGCTAGGGCAGCTAATTTTCAAACAGTGGGAGAATTGGCAAGTTATTTGAGTAGTGTGGGTACATCAGGACAAGTAGGTACCTCAGGAAATAGAATTGTGACACAAGACAATAAATTTTCAGCTGGGAAGGAATACTTTAAACCGCATAAATCAAACAGTCCTTTTCGCAACGAACAAACGCAAAATAAGGTGTCGTGTTTTAATTGTAAAGGTAATCACTATGTTAATCAGTGTAAACAACCGATTGTGAGGTGTACCGACTGCAGGAAAATAGGTCATCCTAGAGAGAGCTGTGGCGGCGGCACATCGCGCTTACAAAATAAGTAAAAAGATGCAACAAATGAATGTGTAGTCAAGGGGCTGGGGCAATCCAAGAATATGTTTATGAAAAGGGCGTGTATTAATGGTAATAAAATTAAATGTTTGATTGACACAGGAAGTACTTGTACCTTAATAAGATTTTCTATAGCCCAGAAATTACACTTAAAGCTCCACGACAAGGATACTCAAATCTTTTATGGGAAATACGGTGAATACCTCGGTGACTACCGAAATATCGCCGCAAATGGAAGAAGTACGAGCAACAGTAACAGCTTTGGTGTTAAAAGATGAACAGTTAAGTCATGATCTTATAGTAGGGACAGATTTTATTAGTTAAGAGCACGTTGTATTGGTGAAAGAAAAGGATAAGTTTAATTTACGAATGTTGCGACCTTTAGCAGTAAATGAAATAAGCGAATTTGATAGTGTTGGGTATGAAATTATAAAGTTGGAAAATTTAAATTTTGGAGATGAAATCAGTGACGCTCAAAAGTTGAATAAGTGTGCATTTTTCAAGACTACAATAGACTATTTGGGTAGAGAAATCAGTAGAGATGGAGTGCGGCCTGGTAAAAAGAAGACGGCTGCTCTTGTACAAATGCAGGTTCCTCAAAATGTGAAGCAAGTTAGACAGTTTGTAGGGCTTTCTGGATATTTCTGCAAGTTCATCCATAACTACGCTAACATAGTGGAACCCCTGACGAGATTAACTAGACAAAATGTTAGGTGGCTATGGACGTCTGAACAGGATGAAGCGGTAAAGAAAATCAAGGCGGTTTTGAGTTCAAGGCCGATTTTAGCCATATTTGATCCCAATTTACCCACAGAGTTACACGCAGATGGCAGCTCTATTGGTGTAGGTGGTGTACTTTTCCAAAAGGTAGAGGGAAAACTGAAAGTGATTGGGTATTTTAGTAAGCAAACTACCAACGAACAGAGGGCATATCATTCTTATGAATTATAAACTATGGCCGTAGTGCTGTCAATGAAATTTTTCAAGGTTTACCTACTCGGGATGCCGTTCAAGGTTGTTACAGATTGTAATGCTTTGAGGACGACTTTTAGCAAGAAAGATTTGATTCCCAGAATAGGTCGATGGTGGTTGGAAGTACAAGAATATGATTTCCACATAGAATATCGACCGGGAAGACAAATGAGTCATGCAGATGCTCTCAGTCGCAACCCCATAAGCGAGAAGGTCAGTGTTATAGACCTGACAGAGGCGGACTGGATTGTAGCAGCGCAGATGAAAGATGATAAAATATCAAGAATAAAGAAAGTCCTTGAGAAAAACAAGAAAGAGTCAGGAACAAGACATTATTTCGAAGAATTTATGTTGAAGAACGGTAGAGTTTATAAAAAGTTACCAAATAGTCGAGCAGCTTGGGTAGTGCCACATAGTGCCAGGTGGCAGATATGCAGGTTATGCCATGACGAAGCAGGACACTTGGGTGTAGAAAAGACTTTGGAAAGAATAATGGGGAACTATTGGTTTCCAAAGATGAGAAAATTCGTAACAAAATATGTTCAAGCCTGCCTGAACTGCCAATATTATAAACACCCGTCAGGAAAAAGACGAGGTGAGCTATATCCTATTGAAAAAGTGGCTGTACCTTTGCACACACTACATATTGATCACGTTGGACCGTTTGTCACGAGTACAAAGAAAAATCAATATATCTTAGTGATCGTAGATGGATTTACAAAATTTGTATTCTTGGAACCAGTCAAGAGTACCAAGGTTAGGTATGTCAAGAGGGCATTGCTAAGTGTTATGTATTTGTTTGGAGCACCTGTGAGAATCATATCTGACCGGGGATCAGCGTTCACATCGCACTCCTTTAAAGTATTCTGTTCTTCATACGGGATAAAACATGTTCTAAATGCAGTAGCTACGCCTAGGGCTAATGGACAGTGCGAAAGGGTGAACAGAACAGTTATAAACTGCTTAGCGAGTACGGCAGCTGGACAACCTGAAAATAAGTGGGATACATTTGTTAAACACATACAAAGCGTATTGAATTGCACCAGTAATAAAACCACAAAGAAGTCACCGCTAGAAATTTTAGCAGGATATAAGGGTTGCCCAATAGCAGAATCAAAATTACTGAATAATATTAGGAATGAATTAGAACATATTGACCTAGACCAGTTACGAAATGACATATCCAAACGGATAACTTCAGATCAAATAATTCAGAAGGAGCGATATGACAAAGCAATGGCTGAAGCTAAACAATACAATCCAGGAGAAGTAGTTATGATATTGATAACAGATAGTCCCGCTACAGGAGGAAGTAGAAAGTTGATGCCCAAGTATAAAGGGCCATTCCGTGTCAACAAAGTCCTGTTTAATGATAGGTATGAAGTGGAAGACCTACGAGAAGGCTTTAAAGCTCGTAAGACCGTAGTGGCGTCCGACAAAATGAAACCGTGGGTTTTAATGAGCAAATTACCATAGTACAAGTAGACGTAGAATCGTAGTGATAACGGACAAAACCGCGGATTTAATTAGAACTACAGTTAGTGTTAGTATCCGAATTTACATAATTTTAATAAGTAGATACCCATCAACAGACGTTGATGGCGAGCAGATAAGCAGATACCCATCAACAGACGTTGATGGCGAGCAGATAAGCAGATACCCATCAACAGACGTTGATGGCGAGCAGATAAGCAGATAGCCATCAACAGACGTTGATGGCGAGCAGATAAGCAGATACCCATCAACAGACGTTGATGGCGAGCAGATAAGCAGATACCCATCAACAGACGTTGATGGCGAGCAGATAAGCAGATACCCATCAACAGACGTTGATGGCGAGCAGATAAGCAGATACCCATCAAGAGACGTTGATGGCGAGCAGATAAGCAGATACCCATCAACAGACGTTGATGGCGAGCAGATAAGCAGATACCCATCAACAGACGTTGATGGCGAGCAGATAAGCAGATACCCATCAACAGACGTTGATGGCGAGCAGATAAGCAGATACCCATCAACAGACGTTGATGGCGAGCAGATAAGCAGATACCCATCAACAGACGTTGATGGCGAGCAGATAAGCAGATACCCATCAACAGACGTTGATGGCGAGCAGATAAGCAGATACCCATCAACAGACGTTGATGGCGAGCAGATTAGCAGATACCCATCAATAGATGTTGGTGGCGAGCAGATAAGCAGATACCCATTAACAAACGTTGATGGCGAGCAGACGAGCAGGTACCCACTGAAGAAATCAGTGGTGAGCATAAGTAAGCGAGCAGGGAAGTAAATGCCCAGACTTGATGAGATGATCGAACTTCGAGAAGAGGTCCTGAGGTCAGGACATGGTTTCAGGATGGCCGAATGTAAGGTATTCCCCTAAACGGAGCCTCGCGAAGGGACGTGATTTTGTTATAAACAGACTTATTGAATGATACCAATGTGTTTATACTTTGATGTTAAAAATAGATTTGCAAGAGGAATAGAGGCAGAGTTAATACGGAAGTTGGTTCAAACAGTTTAAAATATTAATGTAAATTCAGAGACTTTGTGTATAATTAAAAATTCAATAAAATTGTCCTTACAATTCGTGGTCTATTTGACCCATCAGGTTAGGGTCATGGTCAGTCTAAGGTCAAATTAAGAAAACACCATTTAGGCGAAGGAAGCCACGATTTTTATACGTTTCTGGGTTCGGTGAATCCGAATTTAGGATCTGTTTGATCCCATCAGATCAGGGCTACGCTCAATCCAGGGTCAAATTTTGAAAAATGGTTAAGGGAAGGAAACTAAGATTTTCATACGTTCTTGGGGTAACTGAATCTGAACTAGGGGTTTGTTTGACCACTTTAGGTCAGGGTCAAGGTTATTCCAAGGGAAAATTGTGAAAACATTTAAATTTAGGAAACCACGATTCTTATACTTTTTAGGGTGGCTGAATCAATAAATTTAAGAAGAAACCGTTTAAGAGAATGAAACTACGATTTCTATACGTTTTTGGGGTTGTTCAGTCCATATTCGGGGTACCGGCAAGGTAGCTCAATCGGCTAAGCGTCCTAGTGGCGAGCGCGCTTGGTCAGACTGCCCTAACGTGTACTGGGTTCGATCCCCAGCACCAGCACTGACAATGTTGGTGGGTAATGGATGTTGTCTGCGTTTTTTCAAATGTGTAACCCCCTTCCGGACAGCCCATGAGAGGCTTTGGATTTGGGGGTTGTGTACTATGTGTGGTGTTTATGTTTATGTTATGTTATGTTATGCTTGACCCCATCAGGTAAGGGTAAAGATCATTCCAAGGTAAAATTGTTAAAACATTTAAACGAAGGAAACCACGATTCTTATACGTTTTTGGGGTTGGGGGTCTACTTAGCCCCACTACTATGATTTTTCCAATGCTATTGGGTTACCTACCAGATTTACACAAAAATGTGCCGTTTTAGTTTCCAAAGCCCACTAATCTATTATCTATTAGCCGCATCTTTCTAAAAGCTTGGTTGCATTGTATTTTGGCTGAAATCTCAAATATTCCTGAGCGGATTTTCTAAATTTTGGTATCATTAGATTCGTATGATGATGAGGTATTTAAAAATGTTGGTGAACGATTAAATTCCCTTTTAAAAAAAAACGAGTTAGTGGATAAAAATCACATTTAAAAATTTTAAACGCCTCTAGAGAATTAAGTAATGCAATCATATTGCTCTTTTTATTTTTATAGTAATGTAGCACACAAACTAAAATATATTTTGGGCACCACAGCACTCTGGATTCAGAAATAGATGTTTTAATAAAATTTTTAATGTTTATCAAAAAGTTACCAAAATGGATGTATTGTATTCAAAATTTCCTCTAGATTCCAAAAATGTAAAAATATATAGGGTATTCCATTTAAAAATCGAAAGTTGTGGGCATTTCCGGTCAAACCGGATGTGCACCAAACTTGATTTTTTATTGAAAAGATGGCATTTTAGTCGTGTAATAAGGCCTCCAAATTTCAATTTTCCATTCCAAATATTTTAGGAAATATCGGGGCGAGCGCAATTCGTGACTCACCCGGTATAGGGGAAAATAAGTAAAGCAAGTTGGTAAAAGTACAGAAACTTGTAATTTGATGTATATACTAGCAGGCAAAGACTCAGACTTGTATAACATTTTTCAACCCCTCCACTACCCCCACACCATTATTAAAGGAACTAATAAAATAAAATTCTAATATTCAGTTGAAATTTGGTACACGTATGTATTATAACAACATCTGAAATTAGATTTTATTTTAAGATGACCCTGTTGAAGGGGTGGGGTAAGTAGGACTAAATAGGAGAAAATTAATAAACCAAGCTGGCAAGAGAACAGAAACGGGATTTGGTATATACTAGAAGTCAAGGCCTTAGATTCCTTTATGGCAATTTTTAAGCCCACCACCATCTCCACTCCATTATTAAGGAGGTTAATAGAATAAAGCTGAAATATTCACTTGAAAGAGTGACCTTTGCGATCACTCTTTCAAGTGGATATTTCAATTTTATTTTATCAAAGCTGCTATTACGCCTGTTTTTGAGTAGTAGATTGCGAGCTAGGGAAAATCGTAAGAAAGTTTGGATGGTATCAAATTAATCCTTATTAGAAAAGAAGAGGGGCATTATTTTCGGTTTTTTGAAAATGTTCAGTAATTATCCATATTCAGGGGTTGAAATTAAAAAAATAAACAATTCTATTTGTGTTATTTCTATTAAATCAATCTTAAAAAAACAAAATTATGTATTTTCTATCAAGAAGGGTTAGCCTTCAAGGGGGATGAAATCATTCCCAAAATATCAAAAAAATTGAAAATATTTTTAAAAATTCTGAAAATAAAATATTTCAATGTTTCAAGTCATGACAAATATGTGTGTGTGTGTGTGTGTTTTAGGTTTGTTGACTACGGTTACAAAGACCATTCGCCAAGTTTCCTAGTATAATAATTTTTTATATTTTACTTTATTTCTTATCACATTATTCCTTGGTTACCAATGTGTACCATTTTTCTTAACTATATATTTTTCTATTGTATATAACAAGCATATAAGTATTTAAGTAAACGAATAAGTACAAACATACAAACATAAATCTTTATTTTTGTGATATTTTTTCCAGTTTTTTTTTTTAGTATATATTCTTTTTTTTTATATATATGTACTTTTTTCTATTTTTTTTTCGTGTATTTTTTTTATTTCATTTCATAATTTTTTTTTTTTTTTTTTTTTTTCAACTTATAATTGGGAACTGACAGTGATACAGGTACGTCTATGGGTCCGTATAGACGATTTTCACACATACTGACTAGACCTCGGATAACATGGGTTAACATTGAAGGAAAGACGATAGGAAACTTATTTCTAAATACAAGTTACAAATATTACATATTTATTATATTTTTAATTTTATTTTTTTTATATGGCATACTAAATGGTTATATATAAAAACGTTTCTTGATGCTAGCAATTGCATCAAATTAAACGGACATGGTACAAGATTTGATTTATAAATTACATCAAAAAAATGTTTATTATTATCTTCGTTCAGTTTACATTCTAAAATCATATGTACCGTATCCCCTACTTCTCCACAATCACATAACGCATTATCTCTCTTATTAATTCTAAATAGATATGATGGTACCAGTGCATGATTAAATCTTAGTCTACATATTATACTAATTGTATTTTTTGAATAGCAGTTTTTGTACCAGTGCTCTTTTGAAGGCAATGGCTCAATACACTTATAATAAGCCCCCTTTTCGGAATTTTGATATAAGTTGTTCCATTCTCGTAAAAACATTTTTTTTGTTATAGAAGTTAAATCTTCAAATGGGCAAAGGTATTCAGTCACCTCCCCCAAATTTACGGCCTGTTTCGCCATATTGTCAACTGTTTCATTGCCTAAGATACCACAATGAGCCTTGACCCATGCTAAATGTACAATTTTGTTTTGTTTTTGTAATTCAATTATTAAATTTATTATATTAGATATTATATAATTGCAACTAGAGAAACTTTTTAAATTTTTTAATTTATCTAACGAGCTTTTGCTATCAGAAATGACAAATATGAAAAAAAAATGTTTCACCAGTTTTGATTAAAAATAATCCCTACCAATGGTTAAAGTACCTCCAAACACGAAAGCAGGAAAAAAATCATAGTCATTTTTGGAAACATTTGTTTTCGTTGTTTCTCTCTATAACTGACATTCAGGTAGCTTATGTTATACATCCCTCTAAGGGGGTGAAACCAGTTAACTGTATGTCAGTTATATAAAAGAACGATGAATACAAGTATTTCCAAAAATTACTATTTTTTCATATTTTCGTGTTTGAAGATAATTTAACCCTTCGTAGGGGTTGTTTTGCATCAGAATTGGCGTGAAATATTTTTTCCATATTTGTCATGAAACTTGTAAATATTTTATTTTTAGGATTTTCAAAAATGTTTTTGATTTTTCTGGGGATAATTTCACCCCCTTTGAGGACCTATGGGTGAATATTTAACCCTTCTTGGTAGAAAATACATAATTTCGCATTTTTGTGATTGATTTAAAAGAAAAAACACACATGGAATTGTTCTTAGATTAATTGATATTTTTTAAATTTCAACCTCTGAATAGGCGTAATTACTGAACATTTTCAAAAAGCCAAGAACACTTCCTCTCTTGGTTTTTAATAAGGAATAATTTGAAATCAGCTAAATCTTTTTACGATTTTTCCCACCCTCACAATCCGCTATCCAAAACCAGGCGGATTTTGCGGCCATTCTTTGATATACATATGTATTGTAATGACATCTGATTGAGACGATTCCACTAAGGAGGTGAAGAGTGAGGGGTAAATAGAGGAAATTAGTAAAGCAAGTTAATAAAAGTTCAACAACTTTATTTTTGGAGTATATTCTAGAAGCCTACGTCTCAAATTTTTTTTTGACTTCCTGAAATACATTAAAATTGTATTACTAATTATTTCCACATACCAGAGTACAAATATAGTCAAGATATTTTCCTTTAAAGAGAACTGGATGGGAAATCTGGATGTGGAAGTACGGATTCCTGAGGTAGCGGATTTTGTGTCAGGGGTTTTATAATATTTTAGTTTAACTTTTCTTTTCATTTTATTTCAAGATTAACTTAAACCTGTCAAGTTCAAGATATTTTTAAAACTATTTAAATGCATTTCAGATAAGCATTAATGTAATATGTATGTAAAATAACACCGGATCCTTCGCCATCTCTTAGAACACATTGTCAGTTACATTGAGTGTTTAACAATGAAACCTGAAAAATCTTGGAAACGGAATACCCGATTTCCACCAAACATGGCTAAGAGCCATCTCGCAAATGCCAGCTATTGGAACAGAAAAACTACTTGGTAATCGATTCTGCCGTCTTGGAGCTAGGATGCCGCAGACAGACACATAAACACCAACAGACAAAGGCTTCAAACTTATAACACCCCTCCTTTTTGCGTCGGGGAATAAAAACATGATATTATATAAATGTAACATTTGTAAGATATATTTAGGAAATTAAAATTTAATTTTATAATTCTCATAAGAATTTACCAAGTTAAAGCAACTAGCTTTGAAGTATGAAGTATTGAGAGAAATGGCAAGTGAAAAGGTTATAGTTCAAAGCGTGGTTCAGGTCAAGTTGAGGTGCAACGGGTTGATTTACTTCTTTAATAACAGAGCTGCCATAGCCAACTATAAATAATGCACACTACGGAAAAGCCCGCATACTCCGGCTTGTATCTGACAAAAATCACCTCTATGCTTTGACCCGACCCGAAAGTCAAATATAAGGCATATCTACATGTAAAAATAATTGTAATATTATTTACCGAAATGTATTATAATTATTGATATTGAAATGAACCTAAACGTGCTATTGAAAAATTTCAATTTCCCGCAGACTTATTCCTCTACTACATGTATAATATACTAATTATAATAGAATATCTTCTATATTTGGTTCTCTTACTATCTCATATACCGAGTATATGGAAAAGTATTTAGAGCAATAATAAAATTATTAGATTTTGGATGATTTTCACGTTTTTAGTCACTGAATCAAAATACTGTATTTTCTTATAGACTCCATTTGCTGCAAAAAATTACCGGTATGAACTTTTTGCTTGCTCTTTGTCAATTAGTGCAGGCGAGGAGGAGTAAACAAGGCTTACCGGTCATGTGACTTAGTAAATTCAAACTGAAATTTCACATCGATATTTTGTTGAGACTTTCTGCTTGAAATGTAATATATGTTTCTAAACATCGAGAACAATCTAAAAGCATTTTCTGTCGTCAGGTTCGACCCTGGGCCCAACTTCCGAAAACAGCGCTCGGCCTAATGGTGCAATGGTGAGACTGTCATAAATTAAAGTAAAAACTGTAAAATGTAAAGACTCTGATTTTTTTGCATGTTGGAACAATCTAAAAGCATTTTCTGTCGTCAGGTTCGACCCTGGGCCCAACTTCCGAAAACAGCGCTCGGCCAAATGGTGCAATGGTGAGACTGTCATAAATTAAATTAAAAACTGTAAAATGTAAAGACTCTGATTTTTTTGCGTGATGGAAAAATTTAAAAAAAAATATGTATAACGAATATTCGCCTGTAGGTCCGGTCACAGAGGTGTGGACGGCAACGAAGGGGCATGGGCAGACCGATTGGCGGGAGAAGCTATAAGTCCATTCCCTAGCCCCGAGCCAGCCTTCGGTTTGCCAAGAAGTCTGATTCAATCAGAGTTACGAGACTGGGCCACTGCAAGGTTCAGCAACTATTAGACCCGGGCCCCTGAAATGAGGCAGTCGAGGCTACATATAACCGGCCCTCGACTGAGTCAAACATTAATTGGCTGCTTGGGCTCGATAGAGAAAAAATGAGACGGATAGTAGGCTTGTTAACAGGACACTGCCCTCTTCACACAATGGGATTGAAAAACAGCCCTATATGTAGGATGTGTGGAGTGGAGGATGAAACCACCACTCATATCCTATGCAGTTGCATACTCTTAGGTGCGTTAAGGTAGAGGCATCTCCAACGGCAATTTTTACAGCCGGAGGAATTACGGGATCAGCCATGGATAGACTGCTATCCTTTGTGGAGAACACTGTTCTCTTCTAGAAGATCCCACATGACACGAATGCACAATGGGCCGACAGGCCTGAGTGCTGCGGATTCCACAGATCTACTCGCTCTATAATAATAATAATTCTTCCTGAAGACGGGATAATTTCATCAATAAATTTTAGAAGTATTTCGTATATACTTCGCTCTGATATTAAATCTTCTTGTCGTTATAGGATTCCTTAGGCAGCGGTTTGTCCTAAAAACATTACATAAAATTGTAAATGATGAATGGGAAACCATATTGAATCGTTGAATATGCACAGTAAAATTGACACGAAAGACTGATGAATGGAAGATTTGGTGCTGTGCGATCTGCGATGTGCGTTGTGCGATGTGCGATGTGTTATTTGAGTTTTCAAGCTCACTTCATATACAATGTTTCTATGTTTACTAATTGTGCCTCACGACTTGGGATTGGCAATGTATTTGTAATAACCTCAAATCGACCAATCAGAGGTTAATATGCCGAATGCTGTATTTTTCATGTCGACATTGCCTAATTCACAGAATGGTGGAATCGAGGGCCAATATATTATGAAACTCAAAGTGACTGACCAATAAAAGGGCGTAGTTAAATTTGTGCGTCAAATTAATAATATGATTTTCTTATCATTATTAGGTTTTTATTGCTTGTTTGGTAGAAATATAGAATACGCGTCCCCTGTTTTTCTATAAACCACCCAAAAATGTTATCACATATATTTGTGGAAAGACACTATTTCCTCTAAAAATAGTTTATTGAATTTTTAATGTTTGGCTTTTGTATTCCCTACTCTGCTATTACCAGAGATCGGGAATCCTATCTCGGCGACATAAAAGTCAGGGTTGAATCTGCCTGCGCGGAGAGATTATTATGCAAGTATGATACAATTTATCTTACCTTGTACTTTTTTTAAGGGAATTCCGTAATATCTAAAGTTAATATGGTCAGTTACTATAAACACTCTCTCGAAGAGGAGGTATTGGGGGATGCAACATTGAACTAAAACACACATATGTATTTTTCACTACCTTAAAGTAACGCACACATATTCTACGTAATTTTTTACGACCTATAACGAATTTAAAAGTATATTATTATCATTTGTTCTAAATGTTCTGAAGTTAACTTTCGCCCCCTGTCATTAAAAATCCATTTATAATGAGAAAAGGACCGCTCAACGTTAACAGATGTCATCGGGGCGTACTTAAAATATGTGAAGTTTCTTAAAGTCGCCCTATTGATGCCAGGTGTAGATAAGTCTACTTCTTTACCGTTTAAAAGGTCTATAACAGATGACATCGTGACAAATCCGGGATTGGCTTTTAAAACTCTTTGGAATTTGGTTTGAACCCTTTCAGCGATTTCTCTAGGAAAAATGTATTGCCGGAAATCGAAAACAATGTTTATTGCATCAACTGCAATATATTTCGATGTTGCTGGCACATGTTGAAGGTCTCGTATGGCTAGAGGAATTCGCAAGAAACTTTCGTCTATGGTCTTCAGATCTGTTGAGCCTGTGAAATAACAACTGCGCCATCTGGATTCAACTGCAGTACTACTAGTTTGACGTTATCAAAATGGCAATAGTACGATGCCGCCTCTAGCCAAGTTCCCCACCGTGTTATAATGGGCGCTGGAGGTAATGGTGTATTTGGCAGTATTTCTTTAAATAACCGTACATGATATGGTACTTTCAGGAAAACTTTCTTTACACTACTTTGTCTTTATTTTCTACATATTTGTCACCCCATAACTTTTATAGACTTTGTAACGCTCTACCTTACTTTATATTTTTTTTTTTGAGTTGCTCAAAGCATGTTACATAATATTGGAATTATAGTGTTGATAAAGAAAGTTATGGTTACGATACATCACCCCTAGCTCAAGTTTCGGTGGATGGGCCGTAGGTATAAAAATATTGTATTGTCATACACACCTTAGTTGTTATTTTTTTAGCGGAGATTAAATTTTCCCAGAGAGTGAGAGAGAAAGATATAGGCGCCAATCCGTTTCGTAATTATAATTTACATTTATACAGAAAATTAGTTATCAAACGGATAAACTAACCAGTACTAGAATTTTCAAGATCTTATATAAAAAAATGCAAATTTAATTTAATACGTTGATGAGTCTTAATCGTACTTTAGCAAATGTAATAGAAATAGAAGTTGTTATTAGCTCACTGCAACTTTAGAATAGTTATTTGTATAACACCAATGAAATAAATCAATCAACTAAAATATAAAACTGATTTTATTAGAAATCAATAAAACTGAGGACTTAAAACTAGGTAAAACTGACTTGCTTATGAACCAATCAGGAAGATTCTCAATGAACAAATTTAAATTTTAAAATATACGTGAGAAACAATATAGACAAGTACCATCAATAATATCTTAATAAAAATATATAGTATGTTAAACATATACACTTTATAGTATTTTCAAAGATCATATATATATATTATAGAAAATAAACCCCTACTAAAGAATTTGTGATCACAAAATCCGAACATTTACCTTTATATAATTATGTAATTAAATTCTCTATAATGCATGATAAATTTAACGAGGAAAGTTATTTAGATTTAAAAAAATATATACCTTTTACTTCAAATATGAAAATTATTAATGATAAAATAAATAAAGGTGGCGTAAACAAATTTAGAATAAGAATATTTTAACAAATTGTGTAGTGACACTTAGCTGAGGGTTTCTTCATAAGAAGAGGGTTTCCCGTCCAACGAAGGTGTATGATTATGAGAAAATCCACTCCTCCACGGTCGTTGTAGTTCTAGAATTTTTCAGCAGCAAGCCGAGGAGTTCCATGTACTATGCTGAACCAATCCAGGACTTTTCCCAAAGTGACTTTAGAAAATCATGTATACTTTGTCCTATATGTCTCCCAAGAATTTATTTGCTTAAACTATGCTGAAGGCATCCTACTCTAATTTAAATTAGGTATCTTCTTAATAAGAAGAATCATTAAAATAAAAAAACGAACATTTCGGAGCCATAAAAACACCCTAAAATGAAATGAAATATGTTTGAATTTCTAATAAGTGACAAGCGCTAAATTTGATATATTTGTTTTAGTTATTTACTTACGGAATACATTTTCCGGTGTTTGATGAAAGAATTCTCCCTTCATTATAAAACGCTCCTGGTCAGCAACGAGGTATGAAATTTGCTATAAAAAAGCGGAAGACGCCATTTTAGAAATGGTCTCCATGAAGTAATTAAGTTATTCTTACCCAAGTTTATTCCGAAATCTATTAACCATCCGTATTTTTACTCTATACTGTCCACTAAATTTATTGTTACTAATTGACGTTAGAAAAATATTTAAAACAATATAATAAGATCAAAGATCTTTAATAATTCACAGCAGTACTAGAACACGTCTCTCTTCAATGACGGAGCAACTAAAACTACTATACTCTTATCATTTGAAATTCTATTTGCTAAACTTGCTTTAATTTATCAAATTTAGGCAATTTTAAATACATGTATATGCAAAGTAGATTGTATACAGTTAACTAGATCGAATTTAAATATCTAATTATTAATAAACCCATAAGGTGGCAATGTAAATGCTACAACTTGAATTCACTGTCTTCACTTTAATGCGACAATTTGTCGTTTCTACACCTGTAGAGACGATCAAATGTCCACACACTGAAAAATTTTCCTCCAATGCACCCACTATAACATTTGCTACCTTCTCGCCACAACCATTGGTGGTTCGTCGACACTAACCCAGATGTATTTCCCAGTAAGCTCAGAAGAAATTTTTTGTCTAACATTATCACACTCCGTTGATAAATATTTTCTTCTGAGTGTCGTTTCCGACGGCACCCGAATGTTGTTATATTTGCCACTAACACAGTTTTCCAAAAAGAAGTGAATTATCTAGTTTTGACCACGGGATGTTACATCCTACCCTCACTTCAACTATATCTAAATTAAAACTGCGTTGACTGTCACTATCAGTAGAGCCACTAGTACTAATATGCTTTTGTGAGGAAATATGTCCATTAACATTTGTTTTAGATGTTCAAAAATTTTTTTTATTGCAACTACTACAATAAAGATCTGTTCTATCAAACTGCAGTTCTGGGAAATCGCGAATCCACAAGTCTATTGAAGCCCTAGACATTTTTGTATACCGCCGACTGTATAATTTCACACCAAGTTTGTAGATACATACGTACGTACATATGGCTAGATTTATACTACGGTTTGCATAACTGCGATCTGAGATGGTCTACCCTTTCCCTTTATTAAATGTTGACGTAAATGCCAATAATTGCCACAGTGTAGGTAAAAAGCGATTTTGAAATGTTTCACAATTTTGGTGGCGTCATATAATTAAAGGAGATAAAGCCGTAAAAAACATAAAAGTACCTCCGTAAACTGTAATTTATTGTTGACACTCGGTCGGTGTCGAATGCCTTTAACACTGCAAATATAAAAAATCAACTATATTCTTAGGTAATTGTCAGTACGTTTCACAAATGTAGTAGATTTCCAATAAAATTAGGTTATACGTATTAACATAAAATGAAATAAACACGCCACAGATCAAACAGAACAGGAAAGTGTGTGTTTAATTCAGAAGTGTCTTTTTACTTGCTAGATATGTTTTATTTGTTTTTGTAAGAACTATTACCGTTTTTAAGTTAAGTTTATTACCAAAAATAGCTGGCAATAATACATATTTCACCACTTCGTCGTTTTTCCGATTGTTCTAATAAATGTTTGCAATATAATATTACGTATATATGAGAGCCGTCTCTGGCACCGAGATAAATTTCCGATCTCGGGTTATCACCCATATTTGTGGAAATACACTCTTTCCTCTAAAAATAGTTTTTGGCTTTTGTATTCTCTAGTCTATAATTACGTAAATATAAACATGTCGTATATGTCCGAAAGAGGGTTACGCATTTAAACATCCATTGCAGATAAGATTGACTACCCACCTTTATTATCAGTTGGAGCTAGAAATCGAACCTAGTACGCGACTAACCATTAACATTTTTTATCCCGCTCCGCGACCATGTTGGTGGCAGTTATAAATGTAAATAATAATTTAATTTTCCTTCGCAACTTTACTGGTAAAAAGAGCTAATTTTCTTAGAGTTTAATTGAAACTTATAAATTCACAAGGGCATTCTTTTGAAACTTAATTATATTTGGGAGCATATAAAGTTTAAGTGCGGGTACGGTGTAGCTGTGTTGAATTTAAATCATTATGTGTTTATTGTTTGGAACAGGAACTCCAAATGCTTAGAAGACTTAATGTGATATAAGAGCACAAAATGGTATAAAATTACACAGATAATGAAGCTCTTTAGAGCATTTCTGTAATTGTTTCCCCTTGCGTTTCAGACGTAACATGAGGGTGTAACCACTCTGAGTTAGAATTTATTAGACTTGGCTTTGTTTTTACTGTTATAGTTAGTTTGAAAGTGAAGTTAAACTTTGATTTGTCAGGAATTACGGCAGGAGTAAAGTAAATAAACGAGTAACGAGTAAATACAATTTCACAACTAGCGGAAACAGTCCCATATTTCAAAATAAAACTATATATACCAAAGTCCACAAATATCGGCGACACTGTCATAAAAGCAGACATAATTTTTAGTTTTTTTATAATCTGTATTTTGAATGCTATCATCTAACATCTTGCTCATACTGGATTAAATATTTATATTTTCAATGCTTGGTGACGACAGTCGGTGAATATAAAGTATTTGTTCTTGTTTGAGTTTAGCTTCTCCTATTGCCAATAGTTGTGTGATGAACTATAGCAATTGTTTCACGTGGTAAAAATAGTCCAGTAAGTCAGGGATTTTACCTACAAAAATTATTAACAGCAAACCGAGGTATGTAAAAAATCGGAAATTTTCCGTAGAATTCAATGAGCTATTTTTATAACAAATGACGAACTTGCGTCCTCTTCAAAATGGCGGTCAAAGTTTGCGAAAAACAGTTTTTTGCGTTAAAAAAGAAAAGTTGGCGTTGCACAAAAAAAAGTTTAATAGCAGAGTTGTGTAAATTTTTAATACGGATCGAGCCGGCCCGGTCCGATCTCAGAAAATTGTAAAATTAATTAGTCATTGCAAAAAAGACGTTAAAAATCGCATTTTTTTGAAATACCTGTATCTCCGTGAAGAGAAGACATTCTTTAACGAAACTCGGTGGAAGCCTAGTCCAAGATATGTCGAATTAGGGCATTTTTACAGATTTTCAAAATATTGCAAATTTCTTGCAAAAATCGATTTTTTCGAAAAAAACGCGCTTTTTTCAATGTCCAATAGCTCATACAAGCCATCATATTTCTATACCGCACTGGTCCGAAAAGTTTCTCTAACAGTTGCGCTAACCTATGCAATTATTGCGCATATCACGCAACGATCCCTAATATGCGAAAAATCGGTCAAAAAATCGA
Source organism: Stenurella melanura (assembly GCA_963583905.1). Taxonomy (NCBI): domain Eukaryota; kingdom Metazoa; phylum Arthropoda; class Insecta; order Coleoptera; family Cerambycidae; genus Stenurella; species Stenurella melanura. The sequence goes on from OY757309.1 coordinate 159,681,779, forward strand.
TATTTTTTTTACCCCAAAAAACCTTGAATATTTTCGAGATTTTAAATTATATTGGAATGCCATTATTGCCAATAGATAGCTGACATTTTTCTACAAATTTACGAAAAAAGTAATTGCTCCAACTTACTGGAGCCGAGATAATTTTTTTTAATTCTTGTGGCGCCATTTTTTAAAGTTAAGGGCTGAAATTTGCAATGGTTATTGAACAATATTTACGTTTTCAATAAAAAAATTCGGCACTTGATCGGCTGTTGCTGAGCATTGCAAAATCAATTAAACTCAGAGCTCGATGCTGCGGCGCGTATTATCTAGCGCTAGCGGTGAAGTGGGGGGGGGGGTGGGGGAGAGCCAGCTCTCAGTGAAGCCTTGCGTAAAACTGATCTCTATCCTGTTTACACTACTTTGGGGGGTTAGTATGTTTATTGGTTGTATCCGTGAAAATGTACCCCTTTCAAATGAGCCCAATTTACAATATGTGCGACTACCAAGGAATACTCATGCATCAACATCGGGCCTATCTTTACGTCTATACTCACACTACCCATGCACAGTGGGCCACGTAGATCTAGACCGTTTTATACGTGGACCGTTCTCAGAAATATCTGTACATTTAAAAGATTATAGTTCAAAACTTGTTTTCCCTTGTCAGGCCTGTTTCTTCACTACGATTATCTAACCTTGATGACTTGAGTTTCCACTAATAAGCAAGTAAATGAAACACGCATTTTCATCAAAACTTAAACTATATTTTACAAAAGAACACGTTACAAGAAAACAATCGGTTTGGAAAATAGAACAACAATGATTAATAGTTAAATTAAAACAAAAGAAAATGCAACTTAAAAGATAAACAAATAAGAAAATTGGGCTGTAGTCTCGAACTTAAGCAAGAAAAATGACTTTGTTAAAGGAAAAAATCATTTACACTTAAATTCAAACTGATTGCCAGAAGGGCAAAAAAATACAATAGCCTTAACTAGCATGAAGTTAATTATTTCTGAAAACTATACTTTATAAACTAGTGCAGAAACACCAGTTGCCAGTGACAATCTGAATGAGGTAACGTTTAATTTGAGAAATCTGATGACATGAAGTTAAATTTTATAACAGAAGCTCAAAAATACAAATACCTATAATACCCGGTAACACTAAAATTATCACGATAAAAGTAGGCCGATGTCACACCACCAGTAGCTGATCGGAAAGTGTCTTTCTTTCTGGACTGGATTATCCTGGTCAATTTTTAGTTAGTGGTCCTTATCCACCCCAAAGCAATCTAGACCAATGAATGAAAGTCCGCCCCTTTTTAGAGACCTCAAGTCATCCGGAAGGTTGCGTTCTCTATAGTAGAAATTATGTACCGAAATAGTACTCGCCTGGCAAGTGGCGTTCTCTTTAGTAACCGGCCAAAATGGCTTCCCTTAAATATAACACGTCCTATTAAACGACTTAAAATATTCTACATCTAAGCTAGCTAATTATACCTAGTTGGTGAAAAAATCTGTTTGTTTCACGAGTGGACTTAGAAAAGGAAAACCAACTAGTTCCTACCTAATGTACAGTTTGGGGAATTCTTGTAATCAATTTATGATTTGATTATTGTACACATTCACCTCGTTTAATTACGCGCGCGTTTGTTACATTTCTAATAAAAAGCAATTTGACGGAGACATCGATCGTAACGGATTTTTATCAGTTTATGAGGAGTATTTCACTGGTAATAAAATATTTTCGATTTAGCAAATTTACTACAGATTACTTCAGAGCTATGGCCGAAAAAGTCTTTGTCATAGGCACGGAACGACTGTTAAATTATAAATGTATACTCTTGTATAATCTTTAAAGACTGTCTAATAGTACATCGCCCACCTCGATAACATTTTAGGGTTTGTCAAATATCGTCCCAAACTGTCTACGAAATCGTGCTATTGTATGGCAAGTAATTTTAATTCCTTTACGCTTTATTACATTTGTTACATTACCAAAGAAACATCAAAATTTTATTATGTCTCATTTATGTATTCGAATTGTTTCTGTAGAATACGTTGCATTAATGTATATTTTTTTGCTCTTTAATAGGAGACTCGTCTTCATTACCACTACTAATGTCACTGTAAACGTATTTAATATTATTTCCGCATTATCGTCATCACAGTCCTCATTATCGTTATCATCATTTGAACATTCATCTCTTTCTAGCTCAGTCTCAGTGATATTTGGCTCGTCTATTTCTTCGTCGATATCATCATCGACGACTCTGTTCTCCTCAATATTTGAGCAACTTTCATCGTCACACGTTGAACACACATTTGAACATTTTATGCCGTGTTTTTTGCAGCTGCAGACGTACGCCGCAGCATCGAACTCCGAGTTTCATTGAATTTGCAATGCTCAGCAACGGCCGATCAAGTTCCAAAGATTTTTTATTGAAATTATAAGTATTGTACAATAACCACTGCAAATTTCAGCTCTTTTCCTTAAAAAACGGCGCCACAAGAATTTCTTAAAAAAAAAAATTATCTCGGCTCCAGGGTCCGAGAGAAATTTCTTTTTTTTTGCAAATTTGTAGAAAAATGCCAGCTATCTATTGACAATCATGGTATTCCAATATAATTTAAAATGTAAAAAATATTCAAAGTTTTTTGGGGCAAAAAAAAATTATCAATATTTTGACCGATTTTTCGCATCGTTTCGTGATATGCGCAATAACTGCACATTTTAGCGCAACGGTTGAAGAAACTTTTCGGACTGGTCCGGTATTAAAATATGAAGACCTGTATGAGCTATTGGACATTGAAAAAAACGTGTTTTTTTCGAAAAAATCGATTTTTGCAAGAAATTTGCAATATTTTGCAAACCTCTAAAAACGCTTTTATTAGATATATCTTGGACTACGCTTTCACCGAGTTTCGTTAAAGAATATCTTTTCTTCGCGGAGATACAGGTATTTCAAAAAAATGCGATTTTTAACGTCTTTTTTGTAATAACTAAATAATTTTGCAATTTTCTGCGATCGGACCGGGCCTGCTCGATCCGTATTAAAAAGGTACACAACTCTGCTATTAAACTTTTTTTTTTGCAACGCCAACTTTTTTTTTTAACGCAAAAAAACTGTTTTTCGCAAACTTTGGCCGCCATTTTGAAGAGGACGCAAGTTCGTCATTTGTTTTAAAAATAGTTCATTGAATTCTACGGAAAATTTACGATTTTTTACATACCTTGGTTTGCTGTTAATAATTTTTGCAAAAAAACGCGATATTTTCGACAGATTTATTGGACTAAAAGTAGTGCAGCCTACTTTCTGTTTCAATTTAATAATAATAATAATAATAATAAACTGTATTTCCATAGACTTGACAAGCATCGGAATATAGTCAATTTGGTAAAATGCACATAATATATCAATCTAAATACAAAAGGAGAATGTATATATAAATCAGTTATAAAATTACGTAAAAAACGAACAATGTATACTGACAAAACATGAGGTATAAAATATAAACTTCCAAATAGGGAAAATAAAACTGGATTGAAAAATATTTTTTGTTAATCAACTAGTATCAATAACATCAGTGCCAAAGTACTCTTCAACTGAATAAAACGAATATTTGAGTAAAGCGATTTTACTTCTCTTTTGAAACGATGGATGATATTAATTTTTTTAAAGTGGATGGGTAAGTTGTTGAATAATTTTACAGACATTAATTTAGGACCTTTTGCAACGGTGGGCAAGGTATGGGCTGGTATGTTCAAATTATAATTATGTCGCAGATTATGACTAGTGTTGAAACATTTTCTTTATAGGATTTTGCAAACAGTGGAAAGAAAAGCTATCTATGAGAACTAAAGGAAAAACTATATATAAAATTATTAATGAAATCTTTGCATTCTTTCGATAACCTGACTTCTGGTTATGCTAACAAGTAAAAATTCTTATTTGCCACTCTCATTTTAACACTAGCATCCAACCCAGCCCCCTACGGCTAAGCAGGCTAAACTAGTATTTACATGATCCCCTACGATATGTAAATTCAGTTATGAGTGGCTTTAGGCTTTTCTGATGAGTCCACAAAAAGGACGAAAGACGTTTCAAAGGCTAAGCATTTCCAAGAAACTGAATGAGATTTTATGAAAATGTAATTCATTAGAATGAAAAAATTTTTAAAGACAAGGTACGTAAATAAATTAATTTCAGGCCTTTGTTCTCATTTTTAACTGAATTTACATATCGCAGGGGATCATGTAGATAGTAGTTTAGCCTGCTTAGCCGTAGGGGACTAGGTTAGATGCTAGCTAGCTAAGAATTTTTACTTGTTAGCATAACCAGAAGTCAGAGTATCGAAAGAATGCAAAGATTTCATTAATAATTTTATATATAGTTTTTCCTTTAGTTCTCATAGATAGCTTTTCTTTCCACTGTTTGCAAAATCCTATAAAGAAAATGTTTCATTACTATAAGCAAACAATTAATAAATAATTCACTTTTAAACACGCATAGAGTATATACGCTCCAATACTAGTTAGCTAATAGATAGGTGAAGATTTGTTGTTTTTTATCGGTCAATGTCAATTATAATTATTTTATACCATTCATGGATAATGTCTTAGTTTTGCATGGAACATTGTTATGAGTGGCTTTAGGCTTTTCTGATGAGTCCACAATAAGGACGAAAAACGTTTCAAAGGCTAAGCATTTCCAAGAAACTGAATGAGATTTTATGGAAATATAATTCATTAGAATGAAAAAAATTTTAAGACAAGGTACGTAAATAAATTAATTTCAGGCCTTTGTTCTCATTTTTAACTGAATTTACATATCGTAGGGGATCATGTAGATACTAGTTTAGCCTGCTTAGCCGTAGGGGACTAGGTTGGATGCTAGTGTTAAAATGAGAGTGGCAAATAAGAATTTTTACTTGTTAGCATAACCAGAAGTCAGGTTATCGGAAGAATGCAAAGATTTCATTAATAATTTTATATATAGTTTTTCCTTTAGTTCTCATAGATAGCTTTTCTTTCCACTGTTTGCAAAATCCTATAAAGAAAATGTTTCATTACTATAAGCAAACAAATAATAAATAATTCACTTTTAAACATGACTAGTGTTATTTCTGCTATTGAACTGATCAAAATTTTCTTTTGTATGGTTTACACAGCTTAAGATGTATAGAGATGGAGCGGTTAAAATTCCTAATTCTCTGCACGAGTAACGAGGAGGTTTGAAGGACATTGTACGTATAATTTTTTTTTGAGCTGTAAACACTTCGTTAAATCGAGAAAAGTTGCCCCAACAGATGATACAATAACTTAAACAGGACTGGACGTGAGTAAAATAGTAACAAAAGAGCCCAGTTGCCAAATGACGAAGCAGTATGTAGATAACTTGTTATTCATAGTGTACGTGAGTTCCCCAATTTAAAAGAGGATCCATATAAACACCAAGGAATTTAAAGTTATTATTTTGTTCTACAGTGCGGTTATCAGTTTTATATTATTATTAAGTGCAAGACCGGTACACTCACAGAAAGTTTGCATTGATTTAATGGCGTTACTGGCTTTAAGTTCATCATCTGTGTCGTTTGAATTAAACGCTACGGTGGAATCATCGGCAAACAGTGATACGAAAGTATCTTTTTCGTGAAGTGCCATAATGTCAATAAATAGAAAAAAAAATAAGGGCCCCAGAAACGCCCTTGCGGAACCCCTGTGGAAACCGCAAAAGAGTTAGACGTAACGATTTTTCCGACATCTCTCAAATTGAGGGATTGTTTTTCCTTTAATTACGAATCTATCCAGACCAAGAATTCAATAATTTCCAAGTTTATCAAGTAGCAACTTGTGGTTAACCGAGTCAAAAGCACCTGTTAAGTCAAAAAATAAAAACGCAGTTTTTTATTTGTTTTCAAAATTGTTTAAAATATAAGTGTAAAGTGAAAATACAGCATCTTTAATTGACAAGCCATTCCAAAAACCAAACCGATATTTTGATAATAAATTTTGTTTAATTATAAAGTAATTTAATCTAACATAATAGGATTTTTCAAAAGTTTTAGAAAAAGCAGATGGAAGAGCAATACTTCTATAGTTTGAGATTATAGATTTATCATTTTTCTTGTGTATTGACATGATTGAAGATTTTTTAAAATATCAGGATAATACCCTCTACAAAAGACATCTTGGCGAGATAGGTTAACGAGTCAACAACAAATTCTTCTAGTTTATTTAGGAGTGAACGCGGTATATCATCATAACCAGATGAATTTTTCGTAGAAACAGGAATTATAATATTAAGCATTTCATTTGAACCAAATGGGAACAAAAAATGGCATTGTTATTAAAAACTTGTTTATTATCACTAAACATAGAAGGCATATTTTCAGTTAGTGTTCTTATGGAGTTGATGAAAAAGTTATTAAACGCATCAGCTGAAATTATACATGTTGTTAATATTATTACCGTCAGAGTCAATAAAGCTTTTAGGAAGTTCTTTTTTGTCATTGCAATTTTTGATAATTTGCCATGCTTTTTGATTTGTTACTTGAAATAAAAAATTGAATCTCATAGTAATTTAATTAGATCCATCTGTATAGATATATTCAAAGTTATTCCAATTTTTTTATATATAATCTTGAAATACGTATGGTACTTCTTCTTTTGGAATATCTTCGTTGTCTTGTAAAATACGTGTGATTACAGGCTCTTCATATATTTTGTAGGGAATTGAGAAAACCGGATGTTTATCTGTTTTTCTATTTCTTCTGTGTATTGTGACATGTTCTTGAAGCTCTCTACTAATAAAGGAAGTTTTTTATCATTCCAGAATTTAGTGGTTTGACAAAATATATTAACCCCTTTTGTCCTAGTGGCTATCCAGTGAAAAATCTCATTTTTTCTTTTTCATTATTTGCAAGAATGTTGAGAGTCGCTTGTTGCTGCTGGCAGACCAATGATCCCTCAGTGTTCGACATGTAGGGGCTACGCATCACTCGACATCCCCAAGTAAACTATCCATTGGAAAAATATGCTATTTATTTCTAAGACTGGAAAAACTGGCAGAAGAAGTCTCCATCATAAATACTGGTTCCAACTGCATGCCGATGGATAAGAAATCTTAAAATCTCCAAGGATAGATATAGTTACGAATACTCATCATAATTATAAACTATACTATAGGCTATAAATGTACCCCTTGCTATTTTATAGTAGGACACAAATGGTTTTAAGGTGAAAAATTTTTGTCAATAAGTCGGTGTGTTTAGATTCTAGCTTTAAAATAAATTTGTTAGAAACATATTCTCTTCGAAGGTTCAAAGGAGGTTCACACGTTTCCGCTTCTAATATGATACGTGGGGTACTCTGTCAGTAGCCTATTGAAATTCGAAGACATTTATTTTTAAATGCTGCTGACCCATAAAATATACATCCATAATCCAGGATAGATCTAACTAAGGTTCTATAAAAATCAATGCAACATTTGGATCTGCCCCCCACTTGTTTCTACAAAATGCTTTTAAAAGGTTAGTGGCATTTTCAGACTTCTTTATTATATGACTAAAAATAAAATAAAATAAAATAAAAAATTGGTAAGAAAAGAATTTAGACAAATAAACAAAACAGGATCACTAAAATCTAAATTATATAAAAGAAAAGAAGTCGAATAAAAAAAGGAGGAAAAAAAAAAACAGAAATAAACAGAAGAAACAAAAAGAAAGGAAACAAAAATGTTATCGTAACACACATACACTAACAACACTAGCAGTAATTATTTATATTACCTTTAATCTTAGTTATGGATAGATCGATGATAGATTTTAAGCAAATACAACTACACAATTTTTTGGACAAGCAATCCATATGAGCTTTCCAAGAGAGCTTACTATCAAGAGCGAGACCTGAATATTTTACAGGCTCATTATTGTTGATGGAAATAGAAGGGTTTAAATTGAACATGAGAGTCTCAGTATTTTCCTCATTTGACTTTAATCTGGTAGGTATTATTTAAATAAACCTTAGCTTGAGAGTGCATTTCTTCTGTTATTTGTAACGATATATCATTTAAATAAATTATAAATAGAACTGGTCCCAAGATGGATCCCTGGGGAACTCCATGTTTGATAGGCTTTAAAGAAGACGAAATAGTGTCGGAACTTAGACACTGATACATATTTGTGATATAACTTTGAATAAAAGATAGATTTAGATGGGATATCATGGTCATGTTTAAACTGGTCAGTAATAAACGCCACTATGTCTATTAATGCCTTAGTAGTAGATTTTCCTTCTCTATATCCATACTGACTACAATTAAGCAAATGTTTCGACTTCAAATACTTCATTAATCTAACCTTAAATGCTAACTCCAATAATTTAGACAGGATAGGTACAATTGAGATTGGTCTGTAATTAGTTGTAAAGTGTTCATTCCCTTTTGTAAAAACTGGAGTAACGTTTGATATTTTAAGACATTCAGGAAAAATTCCTTTTTCAAAGCACAAGTTAATTAAAAGTGTGATCTGTAATAAAAGTTCTTCTTTTGTTAGTTTAGTCATATCGGTATTGAAACCATAACAGTTCTTGCAATTAGATGTACTTAATTTATCAATTAGGTTACTAACTTCTAGTACCGATACTGGTTCAAGGTAAAAGGAGACCTTAACTTGACTTTTTAAGTTATTTAAATATTCTAGGTTGTATTGCTTTAATTCATTCAAAATTTCACCTGAAATATTAACAAAAAATGTATTTAAATCTTCAACTGAAATTTTAAGAGTGTGACTTGGCTTATTTTGTATACTATATAGAGATTAAAAAAATTATACATGTAATATAATTATTAGCATTTTGGAACATTAGAGTATATGTATAATACAATATATTATAAAATTGACTGGCTAGTTGTATATATCCAGTGCCATCGAGACATACACATACACATATTAATGTATTAGCAGCTTATTCGGATTCAAATTTGTTCCATATAATCATTTACTTTAAAAGTTACTTTGCGGCTGTAATTAACACGTAATTATAGATGGAGAGATATCAGAGACACAAGAATGGTTGAGTAAGGGGTCCCACACGGAACTATTCTAGGACCAATATTAGTTAACATTTACCTAAATAATTTATTCTCCATAAGAACAACTGAAAGAATATTCATTTTTACTGATGATACAGTCTTTATACATCTTGCACAACACTCTACTACATTCTAGATAGAAATTCTGGATATTTCCTAACGTGTGTGAGAGAATGTTAAGCGGCGATACGTTATCCAGCAGAACTCCATTCAGACGAGACAGTCAAATGCCACTAAAGCCCATCGTTCAACAAGATGCCATCTCCACTGGTATAAGTATGCGACGAAGAGTTACAAATTTTGAATGAGCGGAATAGAGTTAAACTAGTATTGGTATTGGGATATTACGGAATATGCGGCAATGAAAAAGTTGATGAACTCGCCAGACAAGGAGCAGCTGATAAGCACTCTATAATCTACAGAACTCGTGCTGGGTATGACCAAATATCCTGTCATAAGGTGATCAAAGACCGCAAAAATCTCTGGAGGAATATTTCAGAAAATCGATATGGCAAAACATTCATCAAATGGCAGACCCAAACTAACGGAAGAACTGCTCACTAATAACAGTAGAGACAAATAGAATACTTTTCTACCAAGAAGCACCTCTGGAGATCTCGATGGCGACTTAGACTACAAACTATGTAAGTAACAAGAAATGGTGGATAACATGAAATTTTTGAGGCACTAGTCTCAAGCAGATTTAATAATTGCAGACAAATGCAAATAGACTCAAACATTAACGTTCATCTAGTTTCAAGATATACCTAAACAATGACACAATGGTATTAAAATGGCTGAAGTGAATCAGGATTAGGAGAATATAATAATCCCAGGACGCTGCAGTGCCCTTGGGGTTTTTATACAGATGCGCCCTGAACAGCAATAGTCATTTACCTTTGATACTTCTTAAGGAAGGAGGGCTAGTTAAAAGATGGGCTATTATTGAATTTACAACTTGTCAAGAAGACAAGAGAATATTGAAATAATATGTAATAACTTTGCTTCCAGCTCTTGACGGATAGAACAAACTACTTTTTTGGAGACTGGGACAATCAAACATCTGATCAATTTTTTTATTTGAACATAAGTGCAGTCATTTGGATTTTTGGGAGTAATATGGCAATGGCAACTGTCTTGGCCAGATTGGCATCAATACAAGGAGTAGGCAAAGTTTTTTCTAATGTTCATGCCTTGTGAAATGTGAAATGTATGTACTTATTTATAATTTCAAAATATACAGCCTACATAGTAATTTTGTTTAGTCGGTTGAAGAACTAACTAATTATAACGAAATTGAGTAAAACACTACTATGTTTTTTACCACTATATTTGCACAAAACGTGACTGCAGTTTCAACACTTTAGGTCATTTGCAAACGATGATTCAACTAAGAATGAAATACAAAGATTTGGTCCCTATTTAAACATGTTTCTAAAATTAAACAGATTAGAGAATTATGAAAGTACACAGGTAGTTTATGATTTCCTAACCATCCAAAGGTGTGGTTTCTCAGAAATATTACTTACATTTTTCTAAAAAGAGACGAATACATAATATCTAATTGATCATTTAACAAAATTAAATCATCCTTATTATTGTATTTGCATATTTCTAATGCTTCTAACAAATTAAGTTTCAAAACTTTGCTAGTATAGTGTAGGTTTTCCATATTATTAATATCTGCCCACTCTCTAATATGTAATTAGAAAAAGTAGAATTTGTTTTTTGTTATCTGAAGGACCTATCATGATCGAAGTATCTGATTCTAAAATAAAGTCCGGACTGTAGTATATATATGCTATTGCACTATGAGTAATTTAACCTATAGACTCAAGATTTTTCGTATCTATTTCTTTATCCTTGGCGTTGTAAATTAAATTTGATAATTTTTGTTGGGGTTTAAATGCTCTCTTAATGTTACGTGTTTTGAGAATATTTGATATTTTCTCTGTTAGTGTATTACAGTATGTTATGGTAGCGTAAGGTGTTTGTTTTTCTTCTCTAACTATGGGATAAATTGCTTTAAAAGTATACTCGTTTTGTTTTTGCTTATTAATTTGGCGATAATGTCTGTGGGGAAACCATTGTTCTAGGCTATTTTTTAATTTATTGAGGGCTCTGTTTTTATTTGCATTTCTGATAAAGACAACGAAAAAGCTTTATGTAGCATTAAATTATAAGTTGCTAGTTCGTGTGCGTATGGATGACAAGAGTCAAAGGGGATAGTTATATCAGTATGTGTAAAGTTTTCGAAAAATATCAAACTTGAATTGGTTATTTTTGTGTGTGATAGTTAGGTCTAGAAAATTTAGTGTATGGTTTGTTTCTCGTTCTAATGTGAATTTAATTTTAGTGGGTATGTTATTAATAGAATCTAGAAAAGTGTGTAATTGTCTAGTAGTACCCTTAAAAACATGTCAAAACGTCGTCGACATATCTATACCAAAAATGAATGTGATTCTTGCCTGATTGGGAATTTAGTATACTTTCCTCAAAATTAGACATAAAAATATCCGCTAATAAAAGACTTAGAGGTGATCCCATCGGTAGACCACTGTTCTGAATATAAAATTGATTATTGAGTTGAAAATAATTTTGACTGATGTATGTGTCGAAAGCTAGTAAAATTTCTGTTGATATAATGCTATTTAATTTACTTTTGTCTAGTAAATTTTGAATAAATTTTGAAGATTCGTCTGGGGGGATATTTGATGTATGTATTTAACGTCGAATGATACCAGAAATTAATTATGCGAGGAATGTGTATTTTTTAACACACGAGGAATGTGTATTTTTTAACTTCTCTGCTAATTCTAAGGTGTTTTTTATTCCATGTTTATGTTTAAAATCTGTAAGCTGTTTAAAAGCTAAATTTAATTTTTTACCTAGTTCTCTAGTTGGACTATTGTTATATGATACTACAGGCCAAATGGGGTTATCCAGTTTTTGCGTTTTAATTAATCCGTATAATTTTGGATTCATGTTAATTATTTTTCGTTTTTCGTATTCCGAAAGGATTATTTCTATGATTGCTACCAATTGGTTTAGTATTTTTTGGTGGGGTCTTTATTAACACGAGTAATATCTTCTGACTGTATGAAATTATTTACTTCATTTGTGTAGTCCGTTTTGGTGATAATTACTGTGGAATTTGATTTATTTGCTTTTGTTACTACCAGACTGTTGTCGTTGATTTTGTTTTACTCAATTTCGTTATAATTATGGATTACCACAGAGTAACGGCTTCCTCAATCAGTTTCTTGAATAAAATAATCTTCCTTCAGACAGGCTATGTTCTGTCGACTGTCACCAATTGGAGAAGGGATGCGTTTTGGAAAACTGGAAGGCTGGAGTCACAATTTCTAATGGCATATTATTACTAACAACTATCGTAGCAAGGGCATATTGCTTATATTTTTAGCAGTCGCCATCGCTGTTCAGAATAATAACGGACCCATTTTCATAATTATTTAGTTAGTCGAAATAAAACTTATTGAGTTCTCAAAGTTTGATACGTTTATCTCGAATGTTATTATAGACTACTGTCCCAGTTTTCACGATTATTTGAGCTATATGTGCAATATAAATACATTTAAAAAATTGTTCTTATAACGTTTTGTTACTACATCTACAAACTTTTTAAACTCTCGTACTTTGTATAAATAAGAATAGACTCAATAAAAGTTTTAGAGAAAACTTTTCGTATTCCAGGATTTTTAAAAGGTTAAGTATATTATATTTCCTTGTACATGCCACGCATTTTATATTTAAAATACAACTTACATTTAATCGCATTACTTTCTTATTCCAGAGCGGTATAAGCAAGGAAGTTCAGATTTATCTTAGAAAAGAAACACAGAGTAATATATTTCAGCGGAGTGGTTCGAGATGATTACAAAATATTATAAAGGCAATTCTTTGATTTACTCTAAGGCAGAAAGTTTATATAAATATGTACACAATGGTTCATTTTTCAAGAATTGTGTTAATGTAACAAAAATATATCGGATTTTCGGTTACTGTGAAATTTGAAGGAGCAAGTGGCATTCGACAGATTATGGTTTCCTGATCAAAAGCCCTTATGTGCATGAAGTTCCCTTATTTAATTTTTTCGGAGCGTACAGTGGCTAATTTTACTTCCACATCCACATAGTGAATTGGAAGTACAGTAATCGTAAAAAAAATTCAATTTTTTTTTTCTTGAAATAGGTTTAGAATGCCATGAAACGTCGAGATTTTAAATTTGAGCAAAAAAAAAATTCTGTCTGTTGGTCTGTAACTTTTTTTTTGTCCGCACATTTTCTCCGGAACGGTTTAAGATATTGAAGACATTTTGTACACGTATATATTGTAACAAGATCTGGAACTGGATTGTTTTTTTAAAATATCCGATGAAGGGTTGGGGGTAAATAGGGGGAAATAAGTAAAGCAAGCTGGTAAGAGTACAGAAACACTCATATTTTCTTATAATTTTTTTCAATCCAATATTAAAAGGGTTGATAAAACAAAACCAAGATGTTCACTTGAAATTTCGTACACGTATGTATTATAATGACATCTGAACAAAATTATATCTTGAGATAATTCTGTTGAAGGGTTGGGGGGTTAAATAGGGGTAAATATGTGAAAATAAGTAAAGCAAGCTGGTAAGAGTACAGAAATTTCGGATTTGGTGAATATACTAGAAGCGAAGACCTCAGTTTCTTTACAATATTTTCCACCCCCCATCCATCCATGCCCTACCACTAAAAGGGTTGATAACATTAAATTGAGATTTTCACTTAAAATTTGTTACACACATTATATCTGGAATTAGTTTATATTTTCAAATGATTCCGTTGAAGGGTTGGGGATTAAATAGGGATAAAAGGGGGAAAAGAAGCTGTTAAGGGCACAGAAACTTGAAATTCGGCGATAAAATAGAATTGAGATATTCACTTGAAATTTGTTGCACGATCAATTGTTTCTATATAGTAGAATGCAAATATAGTCAAGATGTTTCCTTTAAAGTGACTTGGATGCAAAATCTGGATGTGGAAATAGTGATTCCTTAGGCAGCGGTTTTTTAATAATAGAACTTTATGAAGAGCAGTTTTCATGTATCAAATGGCATTCGATAGATTATGGCTACCTAATCAACAGTCCTTGCTACAGATCATAGAAAGTCTAATTATTGAACACTAAAAATTTGCCACCTATGCTCTATAGCGGACTTTAGGTCAAGAAATTTTCGTTAAGAAGCCATGATCTGTCGAATGCCACTTGTTCCATTGAATCCACCAAAGCTCAGAATTCCATGTATTTGGTCATTTTATTAGCCTCAATTAATACTTAATTCTAAAATACAGATTCCTGAAAATATTTTCCAAAATTAAAAATTTTATAAAATTACCAAATATTTTAATGAATTCCTGATTTCTGAGTGCTAAAGAAAATTCCTCCAAAATCATGTAGTAGTAAGATAATATACTTCAAGAAGATATCCCGAGGAGAAGAGTATCGGGTAGAGAAAATAATTATTGTATCATAACTTTATTTTCAATATTCAGCATACATTAAAATGGCTGATAAAAACGCCGCGCTGGCAGACCGCGTACATAATTAAGTATGTGCGACAAATGCTGGAAAATCAATTGATTATAAAATTTTGTATTCTACACGTGTGTTAAATAGGTTATAAGTATTATTATCTTAACAGGAGTTCATATTGTTTTTAAATTATTATTACTCTTTACAAAATACTTTTTCACCGACTGTTAGAAAACGACCTTAATATAGAAAACTGTACCTCCAATGATGTTCTACGTAAATTAACTAAGAAGGCGCTTAATTTTAAATTCCAAGCTAATTTTATGGTCTGAAAAAATTTAAACGAAATTAATTTGACAAAAATTCTTCGCTTTTAATTAGCAAAAAATTTAATTATCATCATATTTTACTTGATGGCGTTTAACTTCGTGGACTCCTTATATTTTATTTATGTTTCAACAATCGTTAAATTAATGCAGTATAATTTTACTAACAATGAGCGCCCTTTCTCTTTAGGAAATGAGATAGCTCTTTATCCTTTTACTTGCAGTTTTATTTTATTAAAAAACGGTCAAATGTCAATTCACACATCCATATGGCAATAAATAAAATTGCAAACTATCTTGAAAATACCCTAAAAGCTTTTCAGGGAAAAAGCAGTAAATTTTTTATTAATTTCGCTAACCATAAAATTCGAAGTAAACAGTAAAAAAGTGAATATCATCTAAGTAAAAATTTTTATATGTAACGACACACTAGACGTTGCTGCATTAACGAATACACTTGGCTTGTGTTATGACCATTCCTTAATCATAAGAATTATCATATCCATAAATCGGGACTTTTATATTGGTGTCAGAGACGGCTCTCATTTAGACGTAATATTACATTGCAAACATTTCTGAAACAATCAGAAAAACGACGAAATGGTGAAATATTTATTATTGCCAGCTACATTGTATTTTTGGTAATAAATGTAACTTAGCAACGATAATAATTCTTACAAAAACCTGTAAGATATATCTAGCAAATAGAAAGACAATTTTGCTTCAAACACACACACTTTCCTGTCCGGTTTAATGTGTAGCGTTTATTTTTTTCGTTTTCATAATAATTAAATATGAAAAGCCAATTAACTGCTGGCAACATAAAACATTTTTCCCAATAAAATAAATAATTTGTATATAATATTAAATCATAAATAATAACAAAGTTATTTGGCATAAAGCTGCCATGTACCGTGTGCATCACATGAAAAAGTAAATTTTATTTCATTTTAAAGTGTTAATACGTATAACCTACTTTTATCGGAAATCTGCTACATTTGCGAAACGTACTGACAATTACCTAAAAAGACGGTTGATATTTTATATTTGCAGTCTTAAAGGCATTCGACCCCGACTGAGTGTCAACATTAAATTCCAATCTACGGAGGTACTTTTATGTTTTTGCCTGCACGGTCTTATCTCCTTTAGTTATACGATGCCGCCGAAATTGTTGAAACATTTTAAAATCGCTTTTTACCTACACTGTGGCAACTATTGGCATTTATGTCAACATTTAATAAAAAGAAAGGGTAGACCATCCCAGATCGCAGTTCTGCAAACCGTAGTATAAATCTAACTAAATATATATGTACATATGTATCTGCAAACCTAGTGTGAAATTTTAATTATACAGAGTCGGCGGTATACAAAAATGTCTAGTGCTTCTCAGGCTGCAATAGACTTGTGCATTCGCGATTTCCCAGAACTGCAATATGCAATATAATTAAGGCCATTAATAAAACAAATTCTTGGACATCTAAACCAAATGTTAATAGAAATATTTCCTCACAAAATAATATTAGTGCTAGTGGCTCTACTGGTAATGACAGTCAATGCAGTTTTAATTTAGATTTAGTGGAAGTAATTGTGGGATGTAACAAACTGGATAATTCACTTTTTAGACAATTATTGGAAAAGTATATTAGTGGAAAACATAACAATGTTCAGGTGCCGTCGGAAACGACGCTCTTAAGGAAATATTTATCAACGTAGTGTGATAATGTTAAACAAAAAATTTCTTCTGAACTTACTGGGAATACATATGGGTTAGTGCGGACGAAACCACCAATATTGCTGGTGAGAAGGTAGCGAATATTTTAGTTGGTGCATTGAAGAAAAATTGTTAAGTGCGTGGATATTTGATCGCATCTAAAGTTGTAGAAATGACAAATTGTCGCATTATAGTGAAGGCAGTGAATTCAAGTCTACAAGCGTTATGGAGTGACAAATACATAAAAAAAAGCCGCTGCCTAAGGAATCACTACTTCCACATCCAGATTTTCCATCCAAGCCACTTTAAAGGAAACATCTTGACTATATTTGCACTCTAGTATGTGGAAATTATTGGTCATGGAATTTTAATAATATTTGGGGCAGATGTCATAGAAAAGTTTGAGGAGTTGGTTTCTACCATATACGTTAAAAATGATAGAAACTTCATTTTTAACGTATATGGTATAAACCAACTCCTCAAACTTTTCTATGACATCTTACCGTACTTATTTTCCACTATACACAACCTACCACCTCAATGGAGTCATCTCAATCAGATGTCACTAAAATACATACGTGTACTAACTTTCAAGTGAATATCTCAATTTTATGTTATCATTCCTATTAATAATGAAGCGGAGGTGGTAGAGTTTGAAAAATATTAGAAAGACATCTGAGGCCTTGGTTTCTAGTATATACACCGAATCCCAAATTTCTGTACTTTTACCAGCTTTATTTGCTTATTTTCCCCTAGTTACTCCTATCAACCCCAACCCTTCTACGGAATCATCCCAAAATATAATCTAGTTCCAGATGTCTTTATAATACATATGCGTACTAAATTTTATGTGAATATGTCAATTTCATTTTATCAACCCCTTGAATAATGGAGTAGGGGTGGTGGGGGCTGAAATATATTATTAATAAATCTGAGGCCTCGGCTTCTAGTACATACACCGAATTTCAAGTTTCTGTACTCATACCAGTTTGTTTTACTTATTTACCCCTATTTACCCCTAAATAACCCCCAACCCTTCAACGAAATCATCTCAAGGTATAATCTTGTTCCAGATGTCGTTATAATTCATACGTGTACTAAATTTCAATTGAATATCTCAATTTTATTTTATCAACCTTTTTAGTAATGAAGTAGGGGTGGTGGGGGTTGAAAATATTATAAATAATCTGAGAGCTTGGCTTCTAACACATACACCGAATTTCAAGTTTCTGTAGCCTTAACAGCTTGCTTTACTTATTTTCCGCTATTTACCCCTATTTAACCCCCCAACCCTTCAACGGAATCATCTCAAAATATAATCAAGTTCCAGATGCCGTTATAATTCATACGTGTACCAAATTTCAAATGAATATCTCAATTTTATTTTATCAACCCTTTTCATATTCGAGTAGGTGGTGGGGGGTTGAAAAATATTATTAAAAAATCTGACGCTTTTTCTTCTAGCTCATACACCGAATTTCAAGTTTCTGTAGTCTTACCAGCTTGCTTTACTTATTTTCCCCTATTTAACCCCCAACCCTTCAACAGAATCATCTCAAAATATAATCTAGTTCCAGATGCCGTTATAATACATACGTGTACCAAATTTCAAATGAATATCTCAATTTTACTTTATCAAACATTTTCATATTGGAGTAGGGGTGGTGGGGGTTGAAAAATATTATTAAAAAATCTGACGCTTTGCCTTCTAGTACATACACCAAATTTCAAGTTTCTGTACTCTTACCAACTTGTTTTACTTATATTCCTCTGTTTACCCCAAATTAACCCCCAACCCTTCAACGGAATCATCCCAAAATATAATCTAATTCCAGACGTCGTTATAATACATACGTGTACGAAATTTCAAATGAATATCTCAACTTTATTTTATCAACCCCATTAATGGGGTAGGGGGCGATGGGGGGTTGAAAAATATAAAAAATCTGAGGCCTTAACTTCTAGCACATTCACCGAATTTCAAGTTTCTGTGGTCTTACCAGCTTGCTTTACTTATTTTCCGCTATTTACCCCTATTTAACCCCCAACCCTTCAACAGAATCATCTCAAAATATAATCTAGTTCCAGATGTCGTTATAATACATACGTGTACCAAATTTCAAATGAATATCTCAATTTTATTTTATCAAACCTTTTCATATTGGAGTAGGGGTGGTGGGGGTTGAAAAATATTATTAAAAAATCTGACGCTTTGGCTTCTAGTACATACATCGAATTTCAAATTTCTGTACTCTTACCAACTTGTTTTACTTATATTCCTCTATTTACCCCAAATTAACGCCCAACCCTTCAACGGAATCATCCCAAAATATAATCTAATTCCAGGCGTCGTTATAATACATACGTGTACGAAATTTCAAATGAATATCTCAACTTTATTTTATCAACTCCATTAATTGGGTAGGGGTGGTGGGGTGGTTGAAAAATATTATAAAAAAATCTGAGGCCTTAACTTCTAGTACATACACCGAATTTCAAATTTCTGTACTCTTATAAGCTTGCTTTACTTATTTTCTCCTATTTACCCCTATTTAACCCCCAACCCTTCACCGGATATCCGCAAAAAACAATCCAGTTCCAGATCTCGTTATAAGATATACGCATACAAAATTTCAGGTCAATATCTTATACCGTTCCGGAGAAAACGTGCGGACAAAAAAAGTTAGAGTCAGGCAGACCGACAGACAGACAGACAGACAGACAGAAATTTTTTTTTTTCGCTCAAATTTAAAATCTCGACGTTTCATGACATTCTAAACCTATTTCACGAATAAAAATTTTTGAAATTTTTTTTGAGATTACTATACTTCCAATCCACTACGTGGATGTGGAAGTAATAAGGACAAGGTCTTATTATTTCTTACTGATGGAGTGAATTATATAAAAGCTGCAGGACGAATTGTGATGGAAACATATCGCAATATGCTGCATGTCTAGGATGTCTCCATAGAATTGCTGAAACTATTAGAGGGTGCTATGCTAATGTTGATAACTTGATATCTAGTGTAAAGAAAGTTTTCCTGAAAGCACCACATCGTGTACCGTTATTTAAAGAAATACTTTCAAATACACCATTACCTCCAACAACCATGATAACACGCTGGGGACTTGGCGGCAAGAGGCGGCATCATACTGTTTTTGCCATTTTGAAAATGCCAAACTGGTAGTACTGCAGATGTCGCAAGGTAAGACAAATTGTATCATACTTGCATAAAAATCTTTCCGCGCCGGCAGAGCCACCCCTGACTTTTACGTCGCCGAGATAAAATTCCCAATGTCTGATCATAACACTATAAAAGAGTAATTCAGTGGCAAGTGATCATGTATCAGAGAGCACTGAGAGCATAAGAATAATAATATGTCTATGTTCCGTATATAGACAAGAAATATTTAATTGTTCTAATAGGTTCATATTACAAAATTGTTGAGTACTTTGTGAATATTGCAAATAATTTTCGTCATATAACTTTTAATTTCGCTTTTTTTTGAGGTTAATTGACTATTAACTTGATTTCAGGTGGTAAAACATTAAACATTTTTACATCAAAATAAATAATATATCTTTGATTGTGAGTGATAAAAGAAATTATTAGTATTTCATTTGATGTCCACCTTTTGTCATAGTTGTGGAAAACTATTGAAAGCAAATATATAAATTTAATTAAATACCTTAGACAATAGTAAATACATAGCGGTCTAATATTTTAATTTTCTGCATTCTTATAGAGTGAGTCGTAGAATATCTGCGTCCTTTTTCTAAATAATTTTTACAATGGTGTATTGTAATATGGAAACATTGAATTGAGCGTTTAAAAATGAATTATTATTTGTTTGCTTATAATTGTAATGAAATATATTCTTTATAGCATTTTGCAAACAGCAGAAAAAACTATCTATGAGAACTAAAAAGAAAAACTATCTGTAAAAATATTAATAAAATCTCCAATGCATTTTTTCGACAACCTGAATTCTCGTTATGCTAGTAAATTAAAATCCTAAAATCAATTTGTCCAATTTCTTATTTGACAATTCTCATTGTAACACTAGTCCACATAATCCCTTACGGCCATGCAGATTAAACTAGTATATACATAACCCCTGACGGTCATGAAGATTCAGATAAAATGAGAATAAAGGCTTAAAATGAATTTTAAGAATGAATTTTTTTTAAGTCAAGCTAGTTAAATAAATTCATTTTAGGCCTTTGTTCTCATTTCTAACTGATTCTTGATGACCGTAGGGTGTTATGTAGGTACTAGTTTAATCTGCATGGTCGTAAGGGACTATGTGGATACTAGTGTTACAATGAGAATTATCAAATGAGAAATTAGACAAATTCATTTTAGGATCTTAATTTGCTAGCATAACCAGAAGAAGTCAGGTTACCGAAGGAATGCAAAGATTGCATGCATATTTTTATAGATAGTTTTTAGTTCTCATAGATTGTTGTTTTTGCTGTTTGCAAAATCCTATATAGTGGGGCAGATCTGGAGAAAACGCAGGGTCGAAAAAGTGACTGGTTGAAACGAAAAAAATTCAGAACGGTATTGATGAACCTTTGATGAGGACGGGGGGTGGGGGGTGGTGGGACAATTAGGAGGGGAGATATGGGGGGAAACAAAAATTATTAATACGCTGATAACTTCCTTATTATTAGAGCTACAGTAATCTGGCTGAAACCAATTTCCGTATTTTTTTATTTATTCAAAAATAGCATTGACGGAAGTTTTTTTTTTGGAAATAAACGCCTGGCGCATAAAATAAAAAATTGCCGATGTTTTGCGCGTCTTTTTCGGCAAGAAGGAAGGGGGTGGAGGAAATAATGTTTTCACCAATTAATAGCATTCTTTGTTATCTTCAATTTCTGCCTGGCAAGATCGTGATCGGATGATAGGCCGGCAAAGTTTCTGCTGTGTAGCGGGAGAATGGGGGATTCGGACCGGGATGAAAATTTTGAGAAAAGTTTTTTTTTTTCGATTTTTCTATTTTATTAATTACCCGATATCCATACATTGCACGCCCGCGCGAATTTCAAGAGGAAAAACAGAACGAAAACGGGTGAGCGTCAGTTGAGCCGACGTGGGCGCTTACTCTTTCCCGCTCTCTCGCTCTCCTCGAACTCACACACACGTGAATGAGCATTTCACTTACTTACTAGCAACAAATTGGTTATAATAAAATATTACATAAGTTGCAAACATCATTGTTTAGTTAAAAAAATCACCAATTTAAATTTTTAGCCTAAGCAATTGTTTTTTATTATTGAAATTGGAAAAAATAAAAATATATTTAAAGTAACACGACTGTTTTATTTACACTCCTATAATATAATATGATATATGCTGCTCCTACTTTTTAATTTAGGATACATAATTGCAATGTAAAATGTAATTAATAGAATAAAATCATGTCTTGCTCTGGAAAATTTGGCACATGATGTGGATTGGATTAAACTTTAAGGTAAGGTAATAAGTAAAAGAGAACTTAGTAAAATGAGTCTTTTATTTAATCATTTTTTGAAATTTTTAAAAATATTTATAAAATTCAGACAATGTACACTTTTCGTCATTTTGCGACGAATAACTGACCTCCCTTTGCGACGTCTAATTGCCGTCATCTATCGACGTCAAATCGTTGTGACATATCGTCGTCATCTTTACGTCGAGAGGACCTCGAAATTTTGGTGACGTTTAATCAACGAGAAGAACGTGTGTCTGCTAGCTGGGAAATGTGTAATTTTGCAGCGGTGAGCTTATTGTTTATTGACTACAGTACCAAGTAGAATTTACAGACGGACGAAGTCTAACGCTGATTCGCCATCGCTATCTTCATATCTATCACGTCAACAGCTTCCGGAAAGAAGGATAACAAAAATCGAAATCGGAATGTGCATGCTTTCTCACAATATACTCATTGTCTACAACCGTCTCGGCGAAAAGCTGTACGATGTTTATATGTGAAAGAAATAAAATATTGTCAATAGGACTCACACTCCAAAATTATATATAGTAAGAGAAGTCTTCGAACACCCATATAGATCTGTTAATGCAATTATAAACAGTTCACTTACAGATGATGACAATTCGAGGAGAGCTAGATAGCAGGAGAGAGTAAGCACCCCCGGCCGTTCAACTGACTCGCTCGCCTGTTTTCGTTCTGTTTTTCCTCTTGTAACTCGCCCGGGCGGACAATGTATGGACATCGGGTATTTATAAAATAGAAAAGTTGAAATAAAAGACTTTTCTCAAAATTTTGATCCCGGCTCAAACCCCCCACCCCTCTCCTCTCTCCGGCTATATAGCAAAAACTTTGCCGCCCTGTATCTCCCTTCCTAATCATCTGATCGCGCGATCTTGCAGGGCGCAGATTGAAGATAAAAAAAATGCTATTAATTGATGAAAAAATTATCCCCCTTTATACCGAAAAAGACATGCAAAAAATCGGCCATTTTTTAGTTTGCGCCCCAGGCATATCAAAAAGAATTGTCAGTGCCATCTTTTAACAAATAAAAAAATACGGAAATTGGTCCTGGCCAGATTACTGTAGTAGCTCTATTAATAAGGAAGTTATCAGCGCTTTAATGATTTTGGTTTCCCCCCACATCACCCGTTCTAATTGTCACACCATCCCCACTCTCCGGTCTCATCAAGTGTTCATCAATACCCTTCTGTTCAGAAAAAAATGAGGTCCCAACTCTACCCTTTGTCGAAAAATAATGTATGATTTTTTTTGTGGCACCAAGACCTGCGGAGATACGTCGGAAAAACTACTTTCCCATACTTTTAATGGGCCGTTTCCCCCATCCCCCGTCGACTCCGCCCTGTAAAAACTAGTCGGAATGATGTAGGGGAGCTAACTTTATAAGTTGACAAAAAAAATTTTCATTCGGAGCAGTCACTTTTCAAAACCCAGATCTGCCCGGCTAACAATATATGTTTCATTATTAAGTTAAGCATTATTATATGCTTCACCTTAGAGAACTCTGCAGTATCGTAAGATAGAGTGAATCAAAGCATTATACAAGATTTGAAGTAATCAGCTGCTTAAAATATCCTTTATTTGATAAAATCTATAAAATAGTTCACGATATTTTCCGTTCCCTAATGACAGGGGTCATCTTAGATGCTGATCAGCTATTACGCCTAATTATAGTAACACCTTTAACTTAACTTTAAATTGGCAAGTAAGGCGGAGAATGTCAAGCAGTTGATTTTTTTCATATTTAAACTCAAGATGGTGGAGTTCAGTTTACTGAAGGTATTTCACTTGCCAAACCTAAACAAAATTTGATTTTACCGATAGTCCTACTTACTTCTGATCATCTCTATGGCACATATCCACTTTTATTAATAGATTGAATATTAGGTTTAAAGGATAGAAAATTCATTATAGTTTTCCTTATTGTCCTTGTATTTCCAACTGATTTCAGAATGTAACAATATTTTTGGAAATAAAGGGTGGGACATAGTGGAAATGAATATTTTAAATGATTATATGGCGAAGAAGCTATAATTTTTTTTAAAGTTTTTTAATTTAATAATTTAATAATTTTGATATTAGGTCATTAGGAAGACAGACAGACGTGTATTGATACCCTGAAGATCACGATCTAGATATAAATTACATATACAGCTCTTCACCACTTTGTTCTCGAAGACACAGAGAAAGCCAGATGGTAAGAGTGGAGGGGAACGTCTTCCATAACGTTGGATTGATATCAACAAGAAGTTGATGAGGTCGTGTGCCTAACAGACAGCTGCGGCAAATTATATGTTGTAAGGCATGCCATATAGTAAGGGAAATTAGAATAATATATAAGATCACGAAACGTCGGAGAAAACATTGTAAAGGAGATACATATAATTTCAAAAAGCTTCCTCAATGTTGGTATGCAATGGGCTTGTTCCATGATATTCTTTTTATATGGTTTTTATACTTTTTCATATAGTACTCGATATTCTCATTATACACTTAAAATTTCGTATTACTAACTTTTTCCGTTCTCGAGATATAAGGAGTTGAAATTAGTAATAGTTGCAAAAACCGAGCGCTCATTTGTGACGTCACTATACGCAAGTGACGTAAGAAAAATGGCTTTCTGGGACCTTTCAAATTTAACCTGAAAAGTCGAAAAACATGGAATTTTTAAACGCTGGTAACTAAATAAATACGTCGAGTGGAAATTCGTTCTATGTGTCTACGGAAAGGAGAAGGTCGGCGATGAATTATAATCGTAAATTTCAGGGTCGAAGTCGAAAATTCGTTCTGGCAGGAGCGAGAGAAATTGTAATTTTTTGACAATTCACCAAATTGTACTCCCCTACTGTCAAGTAGTAAGCAAAACAAACAATACTTCGAAAATACTTATAATAATTATAACCAATAGGGAGCATCAAGTCTATTGAGATCGCCGAGTCTATGCGTATAGTGACGTAGCGCCTGGCCACGCCCCATTTTCGCGAGATGGAAATTTGTAATACTTTTTAACATACTAAACGTGCGAATAAGATTCTGATTTTTTGCAGATCCATTAATTTATACTTGCACTTTCGATTTATGAAATAAAAAAAAATGCCGAACAAGCCCATTTACACATTCTGCACTATTTTTATAGCTCAAATTCCAACTTGTGCTTAATATCTTTATAGAAATACTTTAAACAGAAATCATGTTCACCACAAGGAAGAAAAACATATAAATAGTTCATTCCGTACAATTTAGCCATAATAAATATTTATTATCATCTTTCTGGTGACATTTTTGCATACAGAATTTGTTCAAATGTTTCATTTATTGTACTACTGTAACAGAAGGGAATATTAGATAAGCTAAGCAAATAATAGCAATTGTCTAGACGATTGTTATATAAAATATTATTTTCCTAGAAGAAAAACACTTTAATGTTGTAGTCATTATTTTAGGATTAATGTCAGTAACATATGGAGCAGTTACAACTGAATAAGTGACCAAATTTTAAGTACACATATCTATGTTAAATTATCGAATATATGCAACTGTTTACATAAAGATAACGACTTTTCCAGTTTATATAATTACAAAATATTCACACAAATAAAAAAGGAAACAGATGAACTCTATCATAAATATTAACACAGAATATTTAGTTATAAGAGAACTACCAAAATAAATAATTTATGGTACAATGGGCACTTGAACATAAATTAATTTAATTTAATGTGCAGCACAAAAGAAGTACAATGTTTAGCCCTTAGCAAGAAGTGTGTGAAAAATTTGTATAAATTTCCATAATCTATTCATAGTCAAGTATAACTCGATTTCTTTCCCATGTTAAGTCAAGTCTATAAAGTTGCCTTTTTAATACTTCGGAAAACGTTCATAATGCAAGTGCGTCAAAACACATTAGTTATAGTTCACGTAGAATAATTAATACTTAACCACAAAATCTTGAAACATGCAGCTGGTTACGAAGTTTATGTACTTAATATGTAGTGGTGCATATTCCATCGTGAGATAACTGTCTTTTGTCTTACGTTTCAAATTAAGAAAATCCCCTATGCTTATGCTATGTAGCAAACTCAATATAGCAAGAAAATCTTCTATTAGCAAAATCAGATTATATGCGCCTCTTTGGCAATTTAAACTTAAGTTAGTAATGACAGAACACTATCACTGCAGAGAATGGCAGATACAATTAATTGACAATCTATAGGATTATTCACAATTTATTGTAAAACAAGCTAAACATTAGGCTCATCGCTGATTTGTTGAACTTTTTATACGAATGTTGCACATTCTAAGGAATACTCGTCTCAGTTTTATCGTAAATAATGTTAGTTTGTGTTGATGAAAGACCTTGGCTTTGTCTATTACGAGATTAATTAAACCACCAGACGTGGTCCATCATCTAATCGCATTTGTGTCAATCTTATTAACCGATTTTGTAATGTAACAATATTCATATTTAAATTTTCTAATGCTCTATAATTATTTTCGTTCCCTTCCATTTTCTGCAAGTTTTTAACAATGCTCTTCAGAGGGATAGGACGGTCTTCGTGTTAGATATTTTTTGTTTAATTACAAAATATTTGAAAAAATATTAAATAATTAATAACTTTTTTATTCGCTAATGAATGTTGCTCTCCCGCTAGCTATTATTAATTTACTGTCCAAAGTTCAATAAAACCGGAGTTTTATTATCTAAGGTGGCGATTTCCAAGAGGGAGAATCCGATAGGGAAATATTTATTAATTTTGGCATTAACTTATTTTTCTTAGCACGTATATTTAAAACAAATCACAGATTTCGCAATTCTTGCAACCATCGGAACATTGGAAATGATAACACCATACATAAAACATAAACTTTTTCCCGACTCGGCTTCGCCTCGTCCGGAACACCTACGATCCACTCTCGATTGCGACACCGCTGTATTTCGAACTTAAATCAAAACTGGTAACTTGACCCCCTGTGATATATGCAACCCGCATTGCATTTACATATATCAGCCGTTGCAGATACGACAGTCTCACTCGACCGCGACACAGCTGTCTTTGGCCTTGAACGAAAACTGGTAGCCCGACCCCTATATACGAACATAAACACCCCCATATACGAACATAAACATTTCCAATGTTAAAACTATAAGACTACCTAAGTAGAACTATAACACGACTATTGCTATGAATTTTCACTAAATAATTTAAGTGGTTTCCAAAATAGTTCAAATTCAAAGATAATGCTAAAATTCATAGTAATAGTCTTGTCATGGTTCTAGTTAGGTAGTCTTATAGTTTTTTATAAATATAAATATACGTACTAACAGAAAAGTTATGGCCAAAGATAATAAATATTTCCCTATTGGATGTCTCTCTCTGAAAATCGCCACCTTAAGTTATCGTGCTTATAGAAAACGTAATGGGCGAACAGGTGGACAGACAGATAGGCGGACATTTGGAGAGTTGTTCAGAATTCGATCACTACACAGTGATATGAAAATTTTTCTCTACGATTGATATTTACTGTTTTAGAAATATTTAGAACAAATGAAATATACTCTTCGTTTTCGTAGTTGCGAAGAGTTAAATAAGAATGATTATATAAAAAGGGTACAAGCTAAAAAGGATGAGGGTCTAAAAGATTAATTTATGAGATAAATATGCTAAAATATAGCCAAACATCTAGAGTTTGCATATATCTAACCGTACAGAGTAACAGAAATAAGAATCATGAGTTTATAAGAAGTTAAGCAAGTCAGTGCCTACTATTTCGTAACACTACTACATGGACCTATATCCTTTTCCCCGGTCTAAACGTGCATAACCCGTTTTCAGCTTCATTCTGTACGTCTATGTTGAAACAATATAAATTGTTAGTGGTTTGTCTAGAAATAAATACATATAGTCTTCATTGAACATTTGACCAAAGTCAGTAATACATATGGATTAAAAATTTGTTTTTATCGAAACTAACATTTTGTGACCCTCACTCCTTTTAGCCTGTATTCTTCATATATTACTTATTACTTCCACATTCACGTAGTGAAGTGAAAGCATAGTAATAGCAAAAATTAATGAATATATTTTTTTGTTGTAATATAGGTTTAGAGTCAAAATTTCGAGATTAGAAAACAATCTGTCGATCTGTCGGATGCATTATAACGAGATATGCGACTATATTTTCGAGCTTTTGATGAAGAGTTGAGGGAGTAAAATGGTTGTAAACGATGTACATACTAATGAGAAATGTTTAATTTTTTTTTATGACATTTGACAACCTAGAAAATTGGAATTTGACGTATGTACTAGAGGCAATGCTCTCAAATTTTTTTGTCATACTAAAACATTGTTTACAGGATTTGGCAAGCGTGAAACAAGGTAATCTATGAAAATTCAAATTTGAAATAAATGTGTCATCTATGTCTTATTTGACCATAATTCTCAGTGTAACACTAGTATCCAAACAACTCTTTACGACTATGAAGAGTTAGGTTCGGACAAATGAGAATAAAAAACTTACATATTTAATAAAAAACGAGAATCTAGTTAGAATGTCAATATTAATATTCGTATTCTCTTGACAACCTACTTCTAGTTTTGCTAAAAAACCATGTCTTAAGCTATAAATATTCAAAATTCCTGACTTGGAAGTATTATGTCGATCATTCTATCTCTTGGAAATGCTTAGCATTTGATATATTTCGCCCTTATTCTGGAGCTGTTCAGAAACACATAAAGCCACTCTCAAGACGTTTCATACAAGAACCAACACAAAAGTTTAAAAACTTAACTGTTTCAGTTTTTTATTGATTGATTGAGATTATATGTTTTTATTTTAATTTTTTAGTAACTTTCAACTGAAACAAATGTTTTGTTTATAATGTGGTTTGTCACACAAACAAGTGGTTTCTAGGTAGGGCTAGAGGTACTACTGCATTTTTAGACTCAGAAGGACGCTCGTAGGAGGAAGTATCTCAATGGTGTCTTCCGTATAAAAATATATTATAATCCTTTCAGAATAATGCCACTGGTTAGATTTAGTATATTAGCGTGGTTAGAGTTAGATCAACAGTGTACATAAAGACTAAGTAACTTATTATTTTTCCTATTAAATAAATGTGCGAAATATGCAAAATAACCTAATGATTCTAAAAACAGAACTAAAAGATATTAAAGCTATATACAACTTTTACAAGGTCCTACCGATTTTCTAAAAGTAATGTTATTGTTTAACATAGATTTTATTCGAATACTGCAACAGCCGAATTCAGTGAGTACACGGGAAGCGATTGCTATGTGTATTCGGGGGAGCGAATTTTTTTTTTTTTCTTGAAATCGTTTAGGCACTACTTGTCAAAAGTTGCTTTTTACATCAAGGATTAAACAAGTATTTTACTGTTTTTGATCTAAGATAATCTTCAGGGTCCGCCCGATACTTAAAAAAATCATTTAACGTAAATTTCATCCTATTCTAAAAGCTTATTTTTGCTTCTTACAACATGTATTTTTATTTTGCATTATCAATAATTAAGGAGTTCTACAGTATCTAAAATCTCCTTAAAAAATTTAACTTGGACAAAGGTAGTCTTCAGGGTCCGCCGCGTATATGAAAAATCGTATTTTTTGGGAGATTACCATAATACTATTAAACATTGCACAATTACATGTGGCACCATGACCGCCTGGCCGTATCTGTTGTCGGAATATTTCCAGTTGTTTTGTATATTATGGTTTTTGATAACTGCAACTAACTGAGTTAGATTTGAAACGAAACTTACATTGGTTTGTATGCCAACTACATGGTAATGTGCTTCCTCTTCGTCACTTGTTCTATAGCGTAGATGGTAAAACTACTGGACCAAAAACTTTTTCAGGTCCAATTGGAACTCTACCACAAACTTGTGAGGCACTACCTGTAGTGGAATTTGATTAAATTGAAACTGAAATACCATTGTTGGACGTAAAAGATCTAAGTTCTGATCAGAAATATTTACTAGAGATCAGTCAAGTAGTAACAAGTGGAACTGTGTCTGAGGATCTAGAGAAAATAAATCCAGGCAAGTTGGCGCACGCTTGTTGGGTTACTTTCGCCAAAAAATATTACAACTATATGTTGCCACCAATTATCCTTGCGAAAAATTGAAGACACTTGCGAAATAAGTGTATGCTCCTATTTGGTTTCATATAAAAAAAAATAATTTGTGTACAGATGGTGCAAATAACCTGTTTCATCTAATAAAACTTACGCGATATTTAGATGAGTGTGACAGAAAACACGTAGTCTCTGCGATTGAAAGAAATGCATATTTCGCGCATCTAGAAAATGTACTTCTTTGTATGGTTAATGATCAACGGCAACATATTAGGAAGCTTGCCTTACGCCGTATTCTAAAAGCTAGAAGCGCTAAAGCGAAAAGTAACAGGACAGCTATAAGAATCTTCAAAATACCACCGCTCAATTTTGAGGCTGAAACCACAACGAAATAAGAGAATGGCAAAACATTGACGTAACCAATCCACCAGCATTGGCAAAATACTCAGAAGAACAGCTGAAAGGTTTTATGGAAACTGGAGAATCGCCAGAAATTCCGGAGTTTCCGTGTCATACACAAACTGCGGAAAGACATATTAAGCTTGTGACGCAGTCTTCGGCATCAGTGTGTGGCCACATTAGAAGAGACGGCTTTATTCGCTCCAAAATTCATTCCCATTCTTTATACTTGCAGTACATATCTGAAAATTTTAACATTCCGTCACGAGACACAAAGAATTTTAGACTCTAAAATTTGCCTATTACGAAAATGTCTTCTCATTTGGTGAATTGTTCGTTCTTAAACCGTACACATGAAATTTTAATTTCGGTGCATATATTAGAGGCAGACATCAAACATGACCATATTTCGTCCATAAAATACAATCACATTTGGCACCTCTCGCACTAACTTTAGTATGATTTAGTGTTGTACATATTCATCATAGCAAAGTTTTCTTTATATAGTTGGTGAAAAACAAAAACTAGATGTTGAGTTTTCTCAGTCAAACCGCAAATATTAATTCATTTTAATAAGCCTATTCTTGACTTATTATAAATCATTACTAATATGCTTCTAATCGAAATTCTTTGTTGTGTTGAAGTTGTTTGATAACAGGCAGAGTCAATACTTGTCATTAACTCATATTGAAAAGATATTTTAATTATCTTTAATAATTTTTTTTTGCTTCAAAATGCTGGGAATTCTATCATGTAATTCAACACACTTAAATATTAGGTAAAAAAGTGGTTGTTTAATTCAGTCTCCAATGATGTTATTCTCAAAGTATCGTTTTGGATTATCTTTATTTATATAATGCGTTGTCATATCCAGACTTAAATAATAGGGTTTTATTTTTGGAAAAATAAATTTTGAAAATTTTGCAAATTCCCTCACATTTCAAGTCGTTTTAAGGCTAGACTAATTACTATAACTTCCTTTTCTTACAAATAATTAGAAAGTTGTTATATAACTACTTTTCACTGTACTCGCGCGAAGAAGTGGATGTTTTATATCAGAACAAAATCAAATATTTCCAGTAAACAATACCTAATGATATTTTTATTACAACTTGATACATCTAATGATTTTATAAGTTTTAATTAGTAAGTAAAAACAATGGGTATATTACAGGTATCTGTTTACCATATGATTAAATATAACAGAGAGATTCTTTATTATTGAATTAATTTAATACATTGTAAACAATAGTATACATAGTACATTTACCTTTGTAAAAGTCGATGTTTTTTAAACATCTTGTGTATTCTCAGGATGATAAACTTTCATTTAAATCACTGTTTCTCTACGTAACATATTATCCCAATAGAATCAAAGCAACTATCATCGTCATATAATCCCAGATCGTACTTCGGTTAAATACAGAGAGCTTTTAGAAGTCATGGCGCAATGCGGTAGCCCATTTCATACCTTTACGAGAACTGTGATAGAAATAGTTTTTAGCTTGTCTGAACTATGTCGAAGCATGAGGCTGCAAGCAGACAATAGCATCCGTGACATGACACGAAATTAATTGTATTATTTCTTTATTTCTAACTGTAATAGGTATGCGAGACGAAAAAATATATTGATTGAAGAACTTCAAAGTGATACTTTGTGTTTAAAAGTGAATTATTTATTATTTGTTTGCTTATAGTAATGGTACATATTCTTTATCGGATTTTACAAACAGCGGAAAGCAAACCTTTCTATGAGAACTAAAAGAAAAACTACATGTAAAAATATTAATGATATTTTTGCATTCTTTCGACAACCTGACTTCTGGTTATGCTAGCAAGTTAAAATTCTGAAATAAATTTGTCAAATTTCTTATTTGACAATCATTATTACACTAGCATCCAACATAGTCCACTACGGCTAAGCAGATTAATCTAGAATCTAAATGACCCCCTACGGTATGTATATTCAGTTAAAAATGAGAACAAAGGCCTGAAATTCATTTATTTAACTACTTTGTCTTTAATTTTTGTCCATTCTAATGGATTACATTTTCATAAAATCTCTCATTCAGTTTCTTGGAAATGTTTAGCCTTTGAAACATTTTTCGCCCTTATTCTGAGCTCATCAGAAAGGCACAAAGTCACTCATAGCGATGTTCCATGGAAAACAAAGCAATATAAGTATGAAATATTTATATTTGACTGATAAAAAACAACAGATCTTCACCTATCTATTAGCTAACTAGTATTGGAGCTTATATACTCTATGCATGTTTAATAGTGAATTATTTATTATTTGTCTGCTTAGCCGTAGGGGACTATATTGGATGCTGTTTTAAAATGAGAATGTCAAATAAGAAATTGGACAAATTTATTTCAGAATTTTAACGTGATAGCATAACCAGAAGTCAGGTTATCGAAATAATGCAAAGATTTCATTAATATTTTTACATATAGTTTCTCTTTTAATTCTCATAGATAGTTTTTCTTTCCGCTGTTTGCAAAATCCTGTAAAGAATATGTTTCAATACTTTGGGTATTTGGCAGGTACACCAAATATCTAAAATTTAATATGAAAAAACCGCTGCCTAAGGAATCACTACTTCCACATCCAGATATTTCATCCAAGACACATTAAAGGAAACATCTTGATTAGATTTCTGCAGTGATTAGCAAAAACGCAGTATCTACAGAAAAGTAATAATGGAGAAAAACAGATTTTTCTTTTTATTGCAGCCGTAGCAACTTACACGATTTTGGCAAAATTTTTATGCCATGAATAGTTGTCTTTTGCTGGATAAACAATAATTTTCCCAAAAAGTTAAATAAAAATAAAGGGTGCTATTTGTATGTCAGATACTAAGTATAGACCTATATTTTCGTTAGATACGGCACAATAAGGGTCATTATATCTATGGTTTTGGTGGTACATACGATATTCTTGTTAAGTTCTATAGATATAAAACTGAATTTTAAGCCAGTATATGCTAAAATTACATTGTTGAAACTTTTCGTAAATACTGCATTTTCGCTAAGCACTACAGATTTGCACTCTAGTATGTGGAAATTATTGGTCATAGAATTTTGATAATAATTGGGGCAGATGTCATAGAAAAGTTTTAGGCGTTGGCTTCTACCATATACGTTAAAAATGAAGTTTCTAGTTTACCCTACTTGTTTCCCTATTCACAAACTACCACCTCCTACCCCTTCAATAGACTCATCTCAATCAGATGCCATTACAATACATACGTGTATTAACTTTCAAGTGAATATCTCAGTTTTACGTTATCAATCCCATTAATAATGGAGCGGAGGTGGCGGGGTTTGAAAAATATTAGAAAGAAACCTGAGGCCTTGCTTTCTAGTATATACACCAAAAACCAAATTTCTGTACTCTTACCAGCTTGCTTCACTTATTTTCCCCTATTTACTTCTATTTAACCCCCAACCCTTCAACGGAATCATCTCAAAATATAATCTAGTTCCAGATGTCGTTATAATATATACTCTACCAAAATTCAATTGAATATCTCAATTCGATTTTATCAACCCCTTTAATAATGGAGTAGGGTTATTGGGGGGTTGAAAAATATTATAAAAGAATCTGTGGCCTTGGTTTCTAGTACATACACCAAATTTGAAGTTTCTGTACTCTTACCAGCTTGCCTTAGTTAGTTCTACCTATTTACGCCCATTTAACCCCCAACCCTTCAACGGAATCATCTCAAAATATGGTCTAGTTCCAAAAGTCGTTCTAATACATACGTGTACCAAGTTTTAAGTGAATATCTCAATTTTATTTTATCAACCGTTTTAATAATGGAGTAGATGTGGTAGGGTAAAAAAATCTGAGGCCCTGGCTTCTAGTACATACACCGAATTTCAAGTTTCTTTACTCACATCAGCTTACTTTACTTATTTTCCTCTATTTAGCCCTATTTAACCCCCAACTCTTCAACGAAATAATCTCAAAATATAATCTAGTTCCAGATCTCCTTATAATACATACGTGTACCAAATTTCAAGTGAATATCTCAATTTTATTTTATCGATCCCTTTAATAGTGGAGTAGGGGTAGTGGGGGTTAAAAAATATTATAAAAAAATCTGAGGCTTTAGCTTTTAGTACATACACCGAATTTCAGGTTTCTGTACTCTTACCAATTTTCTTTACTTATATTCCCCTATTTACCACTAAATAACCCCCAACCATTCAACGGAATCATCTAAAACTTGTTTTACTTATTTTCACCTATTTGCCCATATTTAACCCCCAACCCTTCAACGAAATCATCTCAAAATATAATCTAGTTCCAGATATCATTATAATACATATGTTTACCAAATTTCAAGTAAATATCTCAATTTTATTTTACCAACCCCTTCAATAATGGAGTAGAGGTGGTGAGGGGATGAAAAATATTATAAAAAATCTGAGGCCTTGTCTTCTAGTATATACACCGAATTTCAAGTTTCTCTACTCTTACCAGCTTGCTTTACTTATTTTCCCTATTTACACCCATTTAACCCCCAACCCTTCATCAGAATAATCCCAAAATATAATCTAGTTCCTGATTTCATTATAATATATGCGTGTACCAAATTCCAAGTAAATATCTCAATTTTATTGTATCATCCCCTTTAATAATGGAATGGGGGGGTGGTGGGGGATGAAAAATATTATCAAAAATTTTGAGGCCTTGGCTCGTAGTACGTATATCAAGTTTCAAGTTTCTGTACTCTTACCAGCTGTCTTTACATATTTCCCCATATTTACCCCTATTTACCCCCCAACCCTTAACCGGATATCTTCAAAAAACAATCCAGTTCCAGATCTCGTTATTATATATATGCGTACAAAATCTCAAATCAATATCGTAAACCGTTCCGGAGAAAACGTGCGGACAAAAAAAAAGTTACAGACAGGCAGACAGACAGACAGACAATTTTTTTTTCGCTCAAATTTAAAATCTCGACGTTTCATGACATTTTAAACCCATTTCAAGAAAAAAAAAAAGATTTTTTTTTTACGATTACTATACTTCCAATCCACTACGTGGATGTGGAAATAAAACAAGAAGATGCCTATTATTCTTTATGTACAGTGCTGATATTACTTCTCTAGCGATAATATACTAATTAAACTAATCAAATACATCATTTTGTCATCATTGTCTTGAAAAATTTAATACGATACCTCCTTTCTTACGAAAGAAATCACAAAACCATTCGAAAACAAAATAGTGGAAACTCTAGTGCCACTGGTGGATGCTGCATTGTAAGACATATAATAAATAAAGTGCTTATAACATTTTAAAGTCAAAAATAATTAAAAAGTAAAGAATAAAAAATGAAAAATTTGCTTCTTTATCTATTAAGGAACAGCGTTAATAAATAAAATATTCCGCCAATAATTCAAAGGGTCTCGAGCGAACTAAAAGTTTCAATTCTCATATAAATTCTTCAGAATGACATATAAACCGCTTAAATTAAAATTAGTATTACAAAATATCCTAATTTTTATGCAACACTTACATATATTGGAATATTTACTTTATCTAAGAAATATATAATAAGGAGAGATTCGCAGGAGAATAGCTCCTACTCGGCTTAAAATTATATATTTCTTTCCTATTTCGACTTCCACTATTGAAAATATTATCAATTATATTCTTGAGTGAGATAATGGTAGGAAATAAACGGTGTTAGGACAGTAAAACAACTTTTATCGAAAATATGAAAATAACTATTGATAACATGCATGATATAACGGATGAAGGAGTTTTATTGGCGGTAAACTATTTTATAGTATTATTTCAGAGCAAATTTGTTGTTTGCTTTCTTCCAGTTGCCTAGTGCATAGACAAGCGGACGCGTCACTTTAGCGCTGAGCTGTACTTCGGTTAAATTCGGTTATCTCGAGCGCCACCTTTGCAATTTTTACGTGGGGCAAAGGTCCCACATTAGCCTCCTAAACGCAGCCTGTTGCAGTAGGGCTGAGATAGCTACAGTGGAAACACGGTGTGTCCAGGGGTCTGGACGGCAGATTAGACTTTCACTCACATTCAACAGTAAAAGGTAGATGTGGGTAAATAATAAGGTTTATTAACATTTAATAAAATCTGCAAAATAATAAAAAAAAGATTATGTACCAGAATACGGAGTTTTTTATACATAAAATAAAAAGTTAAGATATGTAATTTTTAATTTGATTTAATTATGACCCTGTTCGGGCTCGGTGAGAAGCTAGCCGACTACTAGTTACTACTGTCAATTCGGAAGCAAGCGGTGGTAAGCAAGCAAACGGTAAGAGCGGTACAGAAAAAATAAAATCGGTGAAAAAAAACAGTGAGCGGGAAAAAAAAAACGGTAAGCGGAAAGAAACAACACCACAGTAAGTAATAAAAGCACTATCAATATCTATCTCTTGGTAGAACAACAGACATTATTTTAACGCAGTACCATCACAAATGATCTCCATTAAAATAATATAAACTGTAAACGGTATTATGGTTTTCTCTCGATATATCGTCTATGTTCTTTTTCCCTCTGGAAATTCCTTGGAACATAGCTATTTGGATACAATCGTGAGAATTTAACAGATCCTAAGTAGGACACCCTTACTTTAATAATATTTAACTTTAAATTAAGTTTTTTTTGGCTAGGTCGGAAAATGATAATTATATTCTGATACATCTAAACGGAAAAGATTTCAAATTATTGCTTTAAAATATACGATACATTTTAGTGAATTAGTCTTATCGGTGTTAATATAAAAAACTAACAGGAGCGAAAATATATATAATTTGATTGAATCGGAAGTGAAATCAACTTTTTTTTCTTAAATTCTTGATGGTTTCTTACTAAGCATAAAATTATCAGTGCCAATCTAAAATACCCCAAAAAATAAGTTGAATTACTGTATATGTACGACTGTTTTTAGGTTTTTCTCAAACGACGGAATTTAATTTTTATTTTCATTTCCGTAGGGGTCCTATGGAAAATTTTTTAATAGGGCTATGCAGTTTCCTGTTATTAATCAGAAATAATGAGTCATAAACTTAAATTTTTTGACCATTATTCATTTTTTTACGATATCCTTCGTAATAATAAAAGTATTTATGAAAGGTAAACACAAATTAAACAATAAATACTTTTAATAAAACCTACAAACCTAAAGTATAATAAACCATCATAAAAAAACCGCTGCCTAAGGAATCACTACTTCCACATCCAGATTTTTCATTCAACTCACTTTAAAGGTAACATCTTGACTAGATTTGCACTCTAGTGCGTGGAAACTATTGGTCATACAATTTTAATAATATTTGGGGCAGATGTTATGGAAAAGTTTAAGGCGTTCGTTTCCACTATATACGATAAAAATGACGTTTCTATTTTACCCTACTTATTTTTCCCTATTCACAACCTGCCACCTCCCACCCCTTCAAAGTAATCATCTCAATCTGATGTCATTACAATACATAATAATTGTCCTAACTCTCAAGTGAATATCTCAATTCTATGTTATCATTCCCATTAATAATAGAGCGGAGGTGGCCCGGTTTGAAAAATATTAGAAAGAAATCTGAGGAATTTGTCTCTAGTATATACACCAAATCCCAAATTTCTGTACCCTTACCAGCTTGATTTAGTTATTTTCCCCTATATACTCCTATTTAACCCCCAAACTTCAACGCAATCATCACAAAATATAATCAAATTCCAGATGTCGTTATAATATATACGTATATTATTTATTATTTATATTTCAAGTTAATATCTCTATTTTATTTTATCAACCATTTTAATAATGGAGTAAGGGTGGTGGGTGATTGAAAAATATTATTAAAAAATCTGAGACCTTGACTTCTAGGACATACATCGAATATGAAGTTTCTGTACTCTTACCAGCTCGCTTTACTTTTTACCCTATTTACCTTTACTTACCCCCCACTCCTTCAACGTAATCATGTTAAAATACAATTTAGTTTCAGATATCGTTATAATAGGTACATACGTGTACCAAATTTCAAGTGAATATCTCAATTTTGTTTTATCAACTCCTTCAATAATGGAGTAGGGGTATTGGGGGGTTGAAAAATATTTAAAAAAATCTGAAGCCTTGGTTTATAGTACATACACCGAATTTCAAGTTTCTGTACTCTTACCAGCTTGCTTTACTTATTTTTCCCTATTTGCCCCTATTTAACCCCCAACACTTCATCATAATAATCCCAAAATATAATCTAGTTCCTGATGTCATTATTACATATACGTGTACCCAATTTCAAGTGAATATCTCAATTTAATTTTATCAGCCCCTTTAATAATGAATTGGGAAGGGGGGGGTTGAAAAATATTAAAAAAAAATTTTAGGCCTTGGCTTGTAATAGGTACATCAAATTTCAAGTTTCTGTACTCTTACCAGCTTGCTTTACATATTTCCCCCTATTTACCCCTATTTACCCCCAACTCTTCACCGGATATCTTCAAAAAACAATCCAGTTCCAGATCTCGTTATAATATATACGTATTCAAAATTTCAAGTCAACATCTTAAACCGTTCCCGAGAAAACGTGCGGATAGAAAAAAAGTTACAGACAGACAGACAGACAGACAGACAGACAGACAGATAGACCGACAGACAGACAGACAGACAGACAGATAGACCGACAGACAGACAGGCAGACAGAAAATTTGTTTTCGCTCAAATTTAAAATCTCGACGTTTCATGACATTCTAAACTTATTTCAAGAAAAAAAAACAACTTTTTTAACGATTACTATACTTCCAATCCACTACGTGGAAGTGGAAGTAATTGTGCAAACTGTTCACCGTTTCGATTAATACACAGATTAGCGCGAATTATTGATGCACGTCTAACACTCTCTTCCAGAATTTGCCTTGTGGTTGGAATAGTTGCGTAGATTCTATTTTTCAAGTATGTCCAAATAAAGAACCAACCGGGGTTAAATCAGGAGACCTTGCTGGTCATCTGACTGGACTATGTCTCCCAATCCAATGATTTGGAAACAATTCATTTAGATAATCCCTAACGATAATAGCGTTATGTGGTCCAGCTTCGTCTTGTTGGAAATAAACCTCGTCAATATTGGTATAGGCAATTTGAATAATCTATGGAATTGTTACATTTTGGAGAAATCCTAAGTATCTTCAATTAGATTTTTGTCAAATATTATTGTACCTAGGATATGGCCTTCCAGTACGGCTAACAAAACATTGAATCCAAATCGCTCTTCAAACCGAACTTATCTCATAATATGAGGATTATCAATTGCTCGATATCGAACGTCGTTCCTATTAAATAACCCAAGGTTTGCAAATCTCGATTCATCGCATTACAAAATGTTTTTGATAATATTCTCATTTCTTAGTTGGCGGATCTGTAACCAATCACAAAAGGTTATTCTTCGTTGATAATAATCACTTCCATACAAAAATTGATACAAATGATATTTATAAGAACGATAGCCGTGTTTCTTCCAAATTATCCTGTTTGATTTTTTGAAACTGGTAATTCATGATCAATTTGTTATATCGAAATAGTTGGGTCAGTATGCACTAAAGTCAATACATTAATTTCCATTTCTTTAAGTTCTTCTTCTTACTTTAATTTCTGTATCAAGTTCAGATCTAAATTTAAACTCCAACCGGGCGAAATAGACTTTCGGAGGTTGTCTTCTTTCTGGATATCTTTGACAATATAGAGTTTGTGCACTAGTTGCATTACGTTGAGTCCCTCCATAAGTAATCAACATGCCAACTTGTTCATCTCTTGAATATATCTCAGCCATTTTAAATTAATTTGCTTGCTTATAACAAATTCAATACAGATAAGGTGGGTAATGTCAAGAATAATTCAATTGTTGTGATTGTCTGTCACTTTTATGACTATCTGAAATTTTGAATTTAAATGTATTAAAATTATCAGTTGGCACTTACCTTTTAACAATATTTTATTATTACGAAGGATATCGTTAAGAAAAGATTAATGGAGAAAAAAATTAAGTTTATGAATTATTATTTCTGATTAATAAAAGAAACTAGCATAGTCCCATTAAGAACTGTCCCATAGGACTCTTATGGAGACGAAAATGAAAATGAAATTCTGTCTTCTGAAAAAAACATAGAAATCAGTAATTGAAATAACTAATATCTGACGCGACCATTTTGAAAAAAAATATTGGTATATAACTTATTTTTTGGAATTCTATAATCGGAGAAAACTGTTTTACCTAGAATTTTATACTTAATAAAAAAAACATCAAAAAAGTATAGTAATTCTATTTAAGAACAGAAAATTGATGTTGTTTTCTTTTCTATTACTCTAAAAGTAGTCTACTTTTATCTAAATTTGTATCAAAAATGAAATTTTTATATTAAAAACAATCAAGAAATTGGGGGCATACATTGACTCGTGGCCACCCGGTATTACTTTTCGCCGTACTTGAACTAAAATGCATTTGTAGCATTATCGGTTTAATCTAACAACTTTGTCTATAAACTGTATCGATCTAATACGGTATCACATATGTCGGAAGAATATTTGAAAATATCAATTTAATGGGACCAAAATGAAAATGTTGAAATATTCACCCCGACCATTAAAATAGTCTATAAATATCTACCTTCTAACAGCCCCGATTGTTTTTGAATCCCTTTGGATGACAACGTAATTACGTATAATTGGTTGTGATGCCGCCAATTTGATTAAACAGTTATAACACGCGACCATTTTCCCGGAAACTAACAAGTCATTCAGAGCATTGTTCACAGTTAAAAAAAAGGAATTGTAAGACTGAAACAAACGAGAACGTTTGAATTTGACAGTATCTATAGGCTTTGGACAAACGTTAATTGGGCGGTTAATTGAGTCTTCACGGTTTACTAAGTACTAAATCCACGAGCTGCTATTATTCGCGCTAAGCACTGTCTCCGATAACTTATTCACTCTCTACATCGGTTGTGTGATTCCATTGTAGTGAATTATGGTAAGCATGTGAAAACATATGTATACACGTCTAGAGCTTTGTTAATTTATATTTAACTTTCTTACTAATGAATGGGTTTTAATTAGCTTGTTTCTAAGTTAAATTACATTTTAAAATTACGAACATTATACTTTTCGCCGGTCCACTGAAGTTTTTATATAATTGTTAAATATTCTATATACCTTTATTTTTTGGAGAAACTAACAAAGAGAACATAAAACTTCTGAATTCAAAGTGGATGAAAAAGACTTGAAGATAATATGGCAGTTGTTGGGTATCACACATACTACATAACAATACAATGGCAATGGCAATTTATTACATTTCTGCAAGTCTTTAGAAGAATTGAGTGAATTGTGACTCCCGTAAATCATTAAAAAATAAAATTGGAAATTTCTTCTTGCTAATATTCACAACGTCTGAACTTTTAACTGTACCACCATTTTTGTGTAATATAACTGCACTCGGGGGTATATACATGGTGTAATTAGTTTCATCTCATTAAAAAAAACTGGTGGTAGGGAACGAAAAGACAAACAAAAAAACCTTATATAACATGGGGTCTAAAGCTCATAATTTTGGAGAAAAAAAAAAAACAATAAATGACAAAATAATTAATAACATGGTTTGAGAACTGCTGGCATACTCCTGCAAATAAGTATGGTACGTCTAAGAGATCATCAAAAAGTATGCCGACGAAGCAGTTAAAAGCGACCGAAAGAGGACACCGCCATGTTTTTTGCTTCTTCGCGGCCAAATTATCTTATTGGGAGTGCTATGCTCTCCCTTGTAATATTCTCAAGTAATAATTTCAGTTTGTGTCCTTACTTGGTAAATAACGCACATACCGCGAGCGACCTAGCCGATCCTTGGCTTTGTGCCACTTATGTTAAGATTTATTTTATTGACTTATCGTTCAAGTCGTTAGTACTTGGTTACATAAGACACTACTTCTCGTTCGTGCTTTTTGTGTTACTTTTTGGATTTTGGACCAAGTTTTTCTTTTTGTTTTCTTTATTGATAACGTTAAATCACAGTTTAGTGTGGTGTTTTAAAACGCAGATTTTGGACATTATGGGAGATTACACTTATCCAGAGCTCGCGGATATGCACTTGGTGTATGGAGAAAGTGGTGGAAATGCAGATGGTGCGGAAGAGCTTTATCGTTTAAGGTTCCCCAATCGACGTCATCCTTGTGCTCGTACATTTGTTGGTATTTACCAGCGTCTTAGAGAAACGGTTCGTCTCGATGGACATGGAGGAGAACGAGGTCCACAACGTGAAGAAAGGGTAATTGACGCAGAGGTTCAAATTTTGGAACTTGTAGAAGAGGATCCAACTTTAAGCACCCGCGATATCGCGAACCGTGTGGAAG
This sequence comes from Stenurella melanura, assembly GCA_963583905.1. NCBI lineage: Eukaryota > Metazoa > Arthropoda > Insecta > Coleoptera > Cerambycidae > Stenurella > Stenurella melanura. The sequence continues at coordinate 159,724,808 of OY757309.1, forward strand.
TATCCCATTTTGTGGTATGGAGGACATTGAGAGATATGAACTTACATCCCTATCACTATCAACGTGTCCAAGCACTAGAACCTCAAGATTTTGCAGAGCGAATGCAATTTTGTAGGTAGATTTTAAGAAAACACGCGGCAAGTGAGGATTTTTGAAACGTTCTGTGTTTCTTCGATGAGTCGTGTTTTAGCGGAAATGGAGTATTTAATTTAAAAAATATGCACTATTGGGCATACGAAAATCCACGTGTAATAAGAAGGACGCATTTTCAACGACGGTTCAGCGTTAATTTGTGGGCAAGAATTTGCGGTAATGAAATAATTGGACCTATAAAATTACCCGCTAGATTAAATGGTGAAGAATGTGGTATTTGCACGATGGAGCGCCAGTCCATTTTAGTTTGGCTGCTCGAAATTTTTTGAGCAGAAAGTTTCCTCAACGATGGATTGGACGTGTGAAACCAGTACCATGGCCTGCTAGATCGCCCGACTTAAATCCGATGGACTTTAATTTTTGGGGGCATTTTAAATCTCTGGTTTAACGTGATCCAATTGACACTTTAGAACAATTGCAACAATGTATTTTAATGTGCATAGAAACCATAAAAAATGTTCCTAATTTACCAAATGTATTGAATGGAGTGCATATGTCCTTAGTTCAACGTGCCGAAATGTGTATACGTGGAGGTGGAGGTCATTTCGAATAATTTTTGTGAAAAATTTAAAAGAATTGTTCAGTTATTGGGTGTTACCTATTGGGCATTAAAGGTATGATTATTATTATTATTATTATTATTATTATTATTATTCGCTGTCTTATTTTGATCTGTTTATTAATGTTTATATCGAATTTCATAGAGACCAAAGACTCGATTTTTGGTTTTCGATACCTGATTGGGAAAAATTATGCACTCAATCCGTTAAAAAAATCAGATTTTTTCCTAACTTAAAATACACAACTATTTTCTGTTATCGTATCTCGGACGTCTAACTGTTTATTTTCCAATTTTATGAAATAATTACTAATTTTTTAAGCTTTTAACACAATGATACAAATGTTAATAAACCACTTTTAAATTTTATAAATTCTTATAAACGACAATAAAAGCTACAATAACTTTGTTCCTAATTAAAAAACACATGTAAATAGTATTTAAACCCCTGCGGCCATGCTATGCTATGCTTGCGTTGTGCCGAAATAGAAGGAATTATTTACACTTTCATAATTAGTGGTATAAAAAGTTCGGTACAAATAATCCCATGAAAGTGCCGCACTTCTACCGGCGGGAACACAAGTCGGGTATTACAGTTTTTTGTTATTTCTAATATTCGGAACTATTGACCCTGAAAAACAGTGGTTCCCAAAAAGTTTCCTACCTTAACATTAAAAAGGTAAACCCAGGTCAGTTTTTTCAAAGTGACACTAGAGAAAAAAGTCATACAGGTTTTTTGTTTGTCTAGTCGGTCCCTATTACCAGTTTTTTCAATGACATGAAATTAATTACACCCTGTATGTATCCTACGTCAAAGAGAATGCTGGCAAAATGCGAATTTTTAATTTTCAGTATTACAGCGATACATGGACGTTGTATGACGTTGTATGTAAAAATTGATAACATAGCTAAACAACATAAAAAATCACGTTTTCTAAAATAATTCATAATTTCTAAAATTTTTTAATTATAAAATCTAAAAATTTGGGTTTTAACTAATAAAACACCATATTTTAAGAAACAAAACACGCTGTAAGTGTTAATTACCCCATAGGTACGTACCGCAGTCCTCTTTCGTCAACCTGCCAACGGGTCTGCTCGAGGAGGAAGATACATTTTTCAACCAAATTTATGACGCCGTATGTATGATATTTAAACTTTTAAGGCCTTAAAACCAAGATTCTTATGTCCGGCGTACAAATGTATCCACAGGTGAATCTAAGAGTTTTAACAAACGGACAGTGGGCCAGAAAGTGGACAAAATGTTTTTTTCAAATTTCGCATATCATTTCTATATTTTGTACATAGTTAAGAAGAAGACCAATTTATCATGTTCTAGAGTAACTATCTCACTAGGTAAAACCCCTACCTGATAAGGTATCGCAAACACAATCTTCTGTCTGGCACCAATCGACCGAGTTTCCAGCTTATTTTAACACCAACCTTCAGTCGATAGTGTGAATTTAAAATGCATTAGTTCAAAGTGAAATTTTTCTAAAGCTCACTTGAAATGTGTACTTTAATTTAATATATGGTATAGAGAAGATTTTGAATTGAAATATTGAAATAGATTTATTCTTTATTTTATTTATTCTATATTTATGGGGTGTTTGGAGGGAATTTTTATGTCATTATAGCTTTGTGTAGAGGAACAAAAATAGTCTTACTCAGTCATGCCTTGAAAAATTATTTAAAAAATACCATAAACCTTCCTCTATAAGATAAAAGGGAAACCATAAGTACTTTCAAGCGCCTTTTCCAAATATCATTTTTTGTAACGTGCGACATCTTCAGCACTATATGATGCCTCGGCAGACTGCACGCGGAACGAGCAATTGGCATTTTATGTGTGTTTTTAATATGATTTTATAGTAAATGCATCAAAATACGTTTTTGCCTTATCGGGGCATTTTCCATTCTGTAGAGGGTGGATTCCACTCATTTTCACGGGTGGCCAAAAAAAAATTTCCAGAGGAACCGAAAAAGAATAATATTTTGAGAAATAAAGTTTCTATATAAATGTTTAATATAAAGCTATAACTATCTATCTATCCCGTGCAGTTATATTTCCGAAGATTCAGATTTTTGTCCACTTTTTGCAGATTCTGGCCCACTGTGGCATAGTATTCTTCGGATGTATTTTTAAACGGTTTTTTTCGTCGAACTTTTTCCCGTACCAGTAACCAAAATTTAATCAGTGTTTTGTGCTCCAGTTTTTATTGTGTTAATGTCAAGTATTTTAAGCCTACTGCGCAGACATAGTGTAATTTTAATGTAAATTTTAAGCCGCCATTGGCGCTACGCGACGTGATTATCTGGTTGGCTCCGGATCACGATCCGGGAAGGCAATGTTGTATTGTTTGGTGATGATGATGGATGTATTTTTATATAAAATTTCAAACAACATTATGTATTGGTCTAATTTAATTCGTATGTTAAATTATATGTTCCAGTAGTTATATTGATTTAAATAAATGTTTTCATCCACGTATGTCTTGCACAAAACCTAAACATTTGCATTCGATGTGTTCAAACTATGCATATATACAGCATGATGTTGATATATTATGTACTACTATTAACACATATACCGGGTGAGTCACGAATTTCGCTCGCCCCGATATTTCCTAAAATATTCGGAATAGAAAATTGAAATTTGGAGGCCTTATTACACGACTAAGATGCCATCTTTTCAAAAAAAAATCAAGTTTGGTGCACATCCGGTTTGACCGGAAATGCCCACAACTTTCGATTTCTAAATGGAACGCCCTATATTTTTACATTTTTGGATTCTAGAGGAAATTTTGAATACAATACATCCATTTTGGTCACTTTTTGATGAACATCAAAAATTTTATTAAAAAAATCTATTTCTGAATCCAGAGTGCTGTGGTGCCCAAAATATGTTTTAGTTTGTGTGTTACGTTACTATAAAAATAAAAAGAGCAATATGATTGCATTACTTAATTCTCTAGAGGCGTTTAAAATTTTTAAATGTGATTTTTATCCACTAACTCGGTTTTTTAAAATGGGAATTTAATCATTCACCAACATTTTTAAATACCTCATTTTCATACGAATCTAATGATACCAAAATTTTGAAAATCCGCTCAGAAATATTTGAGATTTCAGCCAAAATACAATGCAACCAAGCTTTTAGAAACATGCGGCTAATAGATAATAGATTAGTGGGCTTTGGAAACTAAAATGGCATATTTCTGTGTAAATCTGGTAACCTAATAACATTGGAAAAATCATAGTAGCCATTGAATGTAATAAAACAATATCAGCTGTCAGACAGATACAAAATAAAGCGTTGCGGAAATCTCTTTGAGTAAAAATTAAAGAAATGAATAATTTTAGTAGAAATGAAAAGGTCGATATGTTACTGATATATGGAGAGCGTCTCAAAAATTCAACTGCAGCTGCAGAACTGTATCAGCAACGATATCCCAACAGACGTCATCCAAGCAGACACTTGTTTGCCAGAGTGGAACAAGAATTAAGAACCCAATCAACAAGATGACCATCAAACATTTATTGTAAGTGAGGACAAAGAAATTGATGTATTAGGATTTGTGATGGTACACCCAACAACAAGGGAATTGTTAAAGGGAATTGTCAAAGGAATGCGACATTAGTCAGTCTTCGGTTTGCAGAATTTTAAAGAAACATAAGTTTCGGTCTTATAAATACCAAATACACCAACATCTTTATGGAGATGATAACGACAGGAGGCTAGTATATTGCAACTGGTTCTTAAATGCAGTACAACAAAACCCAGGTTTTCCTTTTCATATTTTATATTCAGATGAAAGTAGATTTACGAACCAGGGTATGTTTAACAGAAATAATACTAGGTACTGGGCTCAAGAAAATCCGAGGTTGGTAGGGCGGGGGAATATTCAGGAAAGATTTGGGTTTAAATGTTGGCTTGGAGTACTTGGATATCGAATAATTGGACCCATATTTTTTTATGGAACACTTACTGGCGAACGATATTTATTCTTTTTACAAAACCAGACAGCAGAATTTCTTGACTCACTTCCTCCTGCCTATTTACAAAATCTGTTTTTCCAACAAGATGGTGCTCCCCCACATAATTCCAGAAGAGTGATGGAATATTTAAACAACTTGCATGGTGAACGCCTTATCGCAAATCAAGGTCATATCAGGCGGCCTCCTAGGTCACCTGACTTAACACCCCTCGACTATTATGTATGGGGCACTCTCAAAAATAAAGTTTATAAAACTTCTTCAAATACCCGTGAAGAGCTGCAAAATAAAGTTGTATGGGCTCTAAATGAAATAACGCCGGCTGAATTGCGTAGAGCCATTCAAGCAAATGTACGCAGAACCGAATTGTGTATAGAAAAAAATGGTGGACATTTTGAACAATATCTATAAATGTCAATTTATGGTTTAATTATATTAATTATTTTAAAGATACCTACTGTTACCTAGTTTAAGTTTAATTGTTCAAACGGAATTGATTTTTATTTATTTATAGGATTGATATTTATGTTCATTTAAATAAAACTCTGAAAACTGAACTAATGCCGCATTCTATTGCAAATGTTCTTGTGGATGTAACTGTGTTTTCCTCCACATATCTATGCTAAACTTAATTGTAACGTTCTTTGCGCTCGCAATTATTAAATGTTTGATAGCTCAAGATTGCCTATAACTACACGAGTCTCTCTGACAGCTGATATTGTTTTATTACATTCAATGGCTACTATGATTTTTCGAATGTTATTAGGTTACCAGATTTACACAGAAATGTGCCATTTTAGTTTCCAAAGCCCACTAATCAATTATCTATTAGCCGCATGTTTCTAAAAGCTTGGTTGCATTGTATTTTGGCTGAAATCTCAAATATTTCTGAGCGGATTTTCAAAATTTTGGTATCATTGGATTCGTATGAAAATGAGGTATTTAAAAATGTTGGTGAACGATTAAATCCCCATTAAAAAAAACGAGTTAGAGAATTAAGTAACGCAATCATATTGCTCTTTTTATTTTTATAGTAACGTAGCACACAAACTAAAATATATTTTGGGCACCACAGCACTCTGGATTCAGAAATAGATTTTTTAATAAAATTTTTAATGTTTATCAGGAAGTGACCAAAATGGATGTATTGTATTCAAAATTTCCTCTAGATTCCAAAAATGTAAAAATATAGGTGTTCCATTTAAAAATCGAAAGTTGTGGGCATTTCCGGTCAAACCGGACGTGCACCAAACTTGATTTTTATTGAAAATATGGTATTTTAGTCGTGTAATAAGGCCTCCAAATTTCAATTTTCTATTACAAATATTTTAGGAAATATCGGGGCGAGCGCAATTCGTGACTCACCCGGTATAATAAATACAATATAATAAATAACACAATAAATAAATAAGAACCAACACAAATTATGGAATGTCCGAAATCCGTACAACCGCACGCCTTTAGATCTACTTTACACTTTTATGCATCAACTGAAGTCAATTTAAGTTTTAATTGATACGAACTTTCAAATTTATTACAAACGATTTTCCATCGTAATTAGGTTTTTTTGAATAAAAATATTTACATTACACGGTACGATTATGTTGGAGCTGTGATTCACGATGAGAGCTGCGATACCTGTGACGCGGAGAAAATGATTTCATTATTTTATGTAAATGGATTTAATGTATTTGTACTGGAACGACGAGCTGAGACACGCTTAATAGCCGATCTACATTTAAGAGGACGATTATATTGGAGCTGTGATGAGAGCTGCGATGAAAGCAGCGCCGAGAGCAGCGCAATTTTTTTTTCTTTTTAAATGTAAATCGGCTACTAAGCGTGTCCCAGCTCTTCGCTCCAATATAAACACCTTCATACAAAATAATGAAATCATTTTCTCAGCATCGTAGGCATCGCAGCTCTTATCGCTGCTCACAGCTCCAACATAATCATTCCCTAAAAAGAAATTAATTTTGCGCTGCTGTTGTCGCTGTTCTTGTTATTGAACCAAGTAAAACGATCCATTTGAAAAAATATCCAATTTACTATAAAAGTAAATACAGACAAAAATCCCATAAAAAATAATATTTGAACCAGTAAAAAGACTTCTAAACACCTTTGGCATCATATTGAATCGAAATCTACGTAAAAATTATTTCACTAAAAATGACCAAAATATTGACTGAAAATTTTTTTATTTCGAGGACGACGGTCAATCGCCGTTGGGCTCCGTCGTTCGAATTTTCAAAAGTACTTCAAAAATTGACGGACAACCGCTACGCCTGACGAACTTTTCGAAAGTACCACAAATTTGTTTTTTCGAAAGTACAACGAATAAAATCGCATAAGACGGAAAACTGCTCCGCACAACAAATTTTTCGGAAGTACAACGAATTGAATTTTTTGAAAATCTCAAAAATTAAATTTTATAAGAATACAATAACCAGACGTAAATAAAGCAGAAAACCGCTCCTCGAGATGAATATTTCGAAAGTACCACGAATTTGGTTATTTACAAGTCGAAATCCTCAGTCAGGATGTAGCGAGCTGCTATTTTAAACGTCAAAATTCAGGAAAAAATCGATGGGACGGTTTTTCCAATGAAAACCAAAATCCTCATTTAATATTCCTCAAAGAATTGGAGCATAATCCTCATAAAAAAACCCAAAAACGCGTATAAAAATAGTCAAAGAATTCAAAGTCGGAGGGTCGATTCCGACGAACCCAAAATACTTTTTATTCCGGCTCAGGCGGACAATGCCATACTAATCGCTTGAAGGCGAGTCGACGGAAAAAAAGTATATTTTTGTTCGATGCCGTCAGTACGTTTATAAAAGCAGGAAAACCATCGAACTCACATAGATAGCTTCTTTAAGCATCCTGATAATCATTTCGATAATTTTAGTGCAAATTCAAAGTGAATAATTTTCAAAAAGTTTCGCATACATTTTACAAATATTACTAATTGGGAGCCTGAATCTTTTTGTACAGTCGATTGTCATAGTTCTGTCGACGCTGGATGAGTTACACTCCTACGGGAGGTAACGGCTTGTCGAGTGGTGGTGCTCTTTGATGTTGGCCTTATACACATTAGCTAAGTATTGAATATTTATATTTTTTACATTTTATGAATGATTTCAATGAATGAGAATATATTTTGAATTCGATTTCTTATTGATTCACTAATTATAAGATTTGTGATCGACGTGCGATTCTGTGACGTGAGTGGGACAATTACTTTCCGCGGGTCACCTTTGATCCCGCCAAGTCTGTGTACTTGTCCGAATACTCTTAGAATCCATCGACGGTCTTAGTTATTAAGAAGTATTTCTGAGAAAGTGCTAATTATAAGATATATTCATTAACAGTGCACTATCCGACATAAGATTTCGATGACGAGAGCAGACTATAGCAATCACGCAAGTATAATTTTGTCTATTTTTGTCTTGGGGAGTCTGAAGGGTATCTTGAATCCCCCTTGTGAGTAGAGTTGATCAGTATCGTAGTGGCGACACGGCTCCGGCCTAAATCATATAAAATCCTCGTCGTGTCCATCAGACCAAACGATACTAGGTTGATCTACATTCTCATCGCAGTTCCAACATAATCGTACCCTTACATTAAGATTAAATCATCGCATCTGGATATAGTTTGATGAGAACATGTCCTTAAAATTTAGGTAATTGTGTTGTCATGAACTAGTAAGATTTAACTAATATTTTTATTAATGAACTGGTATATCCATGAGCTATCAATATAATCAACGTTCAATAATGAAGTGTGAACTTTCCCGGTCTATCTAGTTTCAACTATACCACATATATGTGGTAGTATAATATCAAATATAATTTATACTAGCGTATTTTTGTTCTATTTTATGGTATTTCGTGACAAAACTCGAAACCGATAGTACTGAATTTATTCCAATCCATAAATATATATTTGCTTTTGTAACCGAATAACAAACACTGAAGTTGACATGAAGTAGATATAAAAAATATTGTTTTTATTTACTCTAGTGGATTGAGCACGAAACTCAAAATCATATTGTTTTACCATTTCAGTGCACTAGGCATGGATGTTAATTGAATAATTTTACGTAGTAGCTATGTTAAAATGCTTGATATTTTCATAATTCAGTTACATTGTCACATACAAATTTCAAAAATTTGTACTTCGACACTAGGTACGGCGCATATTGGGATCATAAAGGGCAGTCGAATTCACGGAATGGAAATGATGTTGACTTTCATTTTGAGTATAATTAATGAGATTATTTTACACGGTATCCGATAAAATGTCATTTTTTTCAGATCATATTGAGCTAATGAAATTATTAGTATTAAAATATTAATTAACAGCACAAGCAAGCTATTTTGTCGCTGTAAAATGCGTTGCAGCGATTGACATATTTTATTTTCCTCAAATATCACTTGTTGTTTCAAATTTTATCCAGATGCTTTGGCTAGAATTTGTTATCCAAAACATACAAATATAACTTGTGTAAACTGTAGTAAAGTGTAGTATATATATATATATATATATATATATATATATATATATATTGATACTAGTTAAGTTGTCACCTTCGTCATATAGAAGAGGCGTCCCCATATCCGAGTCATTCCATTTATTTACCGCTATTAATTTGATCTATATATGCTGAGGGGAATCTCCAGAATCCAGATTTCAAGAGAGGGGAAATGATTTCTTATTTTTTGTTTGCTCATTTTTGTAGGATACTGAAGATACGTTCCCACATCCTAAATATATATATGTGAAGATACTGATAGTTCGTTATTACATCTAACAACGTTGCCATATCTCTGGAAATAGGAACGTCCTGTCATTATCCACAGTGATAAAATGTACATATATATTGTTGAATCAATATGCTCTATTGTAAATTTTAAGAAAGTAATGTTTTGACTATGACGTGTCCCCATGGGTTTTAAGTTCATGATATTTTGTAAGAACAATACTTTTGTCTACGTACCAATGAATAAATGAATACGATAATAATGTGCACATTTTGAGAGAGGATGTCACCGTTGATATTAATTAAATTATAGCAATATGTAATACTTATTATTGCAAGCTTACAAGCTTGCAATAATATTATCTATTGCGCTTGATAACTAAATTAATATTTGATATATACCAATTCTTTTTTACCTCCCTCGCATATCGAAGGGAAGTATTGTATTCGAGAAAAAATCACCCTCCGAGACTTTTTCGGATTTTGACGTTTCAGAACACGTAGATTACGAAAATATAGGTTTTTCAATTACGTCAGTCTGTCTGTCTGTCTGTTGGTGCATTAACTAAAAAACTACTTGACGGAGAGTAGTGGTAGGTAAATGACGCTCTACTGTCAGCGAAGAAATGGTTAAAATTTCACTTCAAAATATACAGGGTGGACCGACTAAAGGGAGTAAATAATGAAACAAAATTGGTTTTGCTGAAATTTAAAATTTCCACGTTTCATGACAAACTAAATCTATTTCAGAAAATAATATTTTGAAAATTTTTTTCACCAACACTTGAAAACATTTTTACCACTAAAATGAAAAAAAATTTTCTTTCAAATTTAAAATTTCCAACATTTTTAAAAATTTTTTAAAAAAATTTTTTACCAACATTTTTGAAAATTTTTTTACCACTAAAATAGAGGGAAATTTGTTTTTCTTTTTTTCGAAATTTAAAATTTTCACGTTTCATAGCGTTCTAAACCTATTTAAGAAAAAAAAATTTAGAAAATTCTTTCACAATTTTTGAAAAAATTTTACTACAAAAATAGATGGCAAATTTTTTTTCTTTGATCAAATTTAAAATTTCCACGTTTCCATGGCATTCTAAACCTATTTCAACAAAAACAAATTTAAAAATATTTTTGAAAAATGTTTTAATCCACTCACTACTATAGAATAGATGAAAAATTTGTTTTTGCTCAAAATTAAAATTTCCACGTTTCATGACATTCCAAACCTATTTTGGAAAAAAACTGCAACATTTTTTTACCATCTTGGAAAAATATTTTACCACCAAAATAGATGGAAAAAAAATTATTTTTGCACAAATTTAAAATTTCCACGTTTCATGACATTCTAAACATATTTCAGAAGCAAAAAAATTTGAAAACATTACCAACACTTGAAAAATTTTAAAAAATTTTTTAATCACCACTATACGTGCACTCCACGTCAATGAGGAATTGAAAATGTGACAGATGGCAATAATATTTGGAATGTGCACCTGTTAAACTTTTATTGAAAAATGTACAGGGTAATCATCGCAAGAAATAATTCAGTCATGGTGGACATTTGTAAAGGTATTTACGCAATCTTTCCATATTTGGCACCTGTCATTTAGTATTGAACTTTTATTGTTGGATGAGCAATCTGTATATTTTTTTACCAAAATTTATCAGGTTTTCTTTGTAATAATAGTGATAACTATATTCCGATTGTTATTTTCAATGTCATTTCGGAATTATTAATTTTTTAGAGTGACCGAGATGCACAAATAAGGAGGGAAGTTTTGTGCAAACACCTTTACCGATTTTTTTGAAAATGCTTTAGTTTTATATAATTAATTATTTTATCAAAAAAAATTAAATACATTGATAAATAAGTGAATAAATATGAGGTTACGTTTTTGAGAATAATTGCAAAATAAAAAAAAATTATACAAAAATTTCATGGTACAAAAAATGGCGTGCTTTATCGGTATCTAAAATATTACTTACATAGTAGGCATATTTTTCAAGATATGTATTTAAAACTGGCATGGTCAAAGTTTCCTTAAAAAGTAGGGCATTTTTCAATATACCTTAGCAGAACTTCAAAACTGTTCAAAGTACATTATTCAAATCGACGAATGAGTTAGAATAGACATAATACACACATAATTTTTTTCGCTCCTCCATTTCTAAGATATTCGCAGTAAAAGTGAGGGATCAATACATTTGAATCGTATTAGTCTTTTTCCGATTAAAATAAAAAAAACAAAGGTACAACTCTTCTCTCATTTTTACTTGACTTTTGGTAAGACATCAAATTAAATTACATTTGCCTTATTTATTGTTTAACAACTGATTTTAAAGCAAAATGCTTAAATACGAAATAAATGTATTTTATTTTTCAAATACATTACCACCATTTTCAAGTATATTACCAACAGGTACCAGCTCATGAGCTGATGTAGTACATACACTCAATGACATATTTGTGACAAATTTAACTACAATTTAGAAATCGTGTTCTTTAAATAAATAAAATGATAACAGAAACACAGGGTCTGGTTACACATAATTCATTTATTGTCAATTACATTTTCTTCACTCTAGGCTCTTGACTATATAACTAAATAAGGAACTAATTCGTTGAAGATATTTTATTGCTTCATATGTTCAATTGTACACAAAAAATGGTAAATCCATAAAGTGCTATTAAACTTAGGCTTAAATTTTTGAGAACGGAGTAATTTGTGTACTTTGTAGTTTTTTAACTATCACTCAAAAGCTATACATTTTTAGTATATACACATAATTCGGTTCTTTGTAGACAATCAAATTTCCTAAGTCAACAATTTTTTTAAACAAAATAAGTCAAAAAAACTATTTAAAAATCGAAAATTTTCGATTCTTTCTTTTTCTTTTAATGTTTGTGTATAACTTTTCTCTGAGTGGATTTAGGTATAGGCATTCGTTCACAAAAAGGAAAGCTGACGTAATTCCGTTAAAATGGTGATAAAGATTGATTGAGATACAGTCGTTCAGTTACCTACTTTTTTACGATTTTACCACTTTTTACCTTTATACCATGTTATTTTTAATTTTTACATACAGGAAACTTAAAAGAAGCATGGAAATTGAAAAGAAGCATTTCGCAAACACCTGTACACCCCAGTCGATGATGACAGATGGAAACTTAATAGATGCATGGAAACTTAAAAAAAGCATCTCACAAACACCTACAGCTCCCATCCTGTATTCCCACCCCATGCGGCACTCGCTGCTGACAACAAGCATATCCACTGTCCAACCAGGCGTATGCAGCCGGTTCGGCGGTATATAAAACATTCGAGATTTGGTTCTGACACGTGGTATGGCCGTCCATTGGGCGTGTTCGACGGACGACCAAGCTGCGTGTTGGAACGAACTTCCATGGATGCCCGGAATCGGCAGCAATGCCCATCTTACGCTGACAAATCAATCAATCAATCAATCAATCAATCAATACAAAAATATTTTTGGCTTATCAATGATAATGATAAAGGTATTTGTCTAAAATTTTGATATTTATAATATGATCTTAGACATAAAAAAACTTTAATGTTGTACCTACTAATTTAGAGTAAAGTTTAACTCTAAGTTCGACTGTCATCCACAAATACTGCTAAACAAGCCAAGAGAAAGATACATTCCATCTCCCTCAGTATTATTTGTAAAGACTTATCTCCACTATCAAAACGTATTTACGAAACAGATGGTTAAAACCTCTGATTTAAATAAATTTAAAAACTTATTTATACAACTTAATATTTTATAAATAAATATGTATACACATGTCAAAAATAAATTTTATCATTCTTTTTCATATTAAGGATAATCTAAACATCAAAATTTTCAAAAAATACTTTTACTTTAAGAACTTGTTAATTACATAATGTGAATTAATAAATAATATATTCGAATAAATAATAAACAACTAATAGATATGTAATTTTCAAAAAATATATCTTTAAAACAAATATAAATTAGTACATTTGCTCCGAAGGCAGCCGATCAAATTGTGTAGTTTTTCAAAAATCTACGTCTGCGTCGGGACTAGTACCTATTGAATAACAGTTGATGTTTATATTACTTTCAACCTTTACGGGTTGTAAAACTGTAAACGACTTGTCACCAACAGTTTACTTCATTCTCATCTTTTAATTGTTGCGGCTCTAGTACTGACAAATTGCCAAAATCACTATTGTTTAACCAATCCTAAAACATATCTTTTAGCTATTGCCTTCTCTTTATTTTTATTGTTTACCTTAATTCTGTCCACATTCTTTCCCTCTTGATAGTTTGAATTGGGTTTCGCTGTATTAGCAGGCTTTTTACTTGCGTTCTCAATAATTGTTCTTGCTGCAAAACTTTTTTTAGGAATATTTACCTCAATATTTGTTTTCATACACATTATTACTGTTAGAAATATTAAAACGCAATGTGTATATAAAAAAATGTAATCTCTTTAAATAAATATCTTGTACTCTGTTCAACACTAGAAATCTAAAATTACAGTAGTTAGTCCTCTTAAAGATTTTTTAAATTAACTTTAATTTTAATATTTTTCAAATCAATATATTTTATGTGACTAATTATACATATTCTTTTATTATACATATTAACTGTACAACAATTAAGCCAGGTCCTAATTGAAATTTGAACAATAATGATTGCAAATGAACCTGAGGAGGCGTGCATATTTATTTATCGTTTTTTAACGCAGTGAACGGTATATGGAACATTATTCCATCTCTTCATATTTCTTCACCGTAAATTGTTGAAATAACAATATTCCATTTAACTATTCAAAATATCTATTCCGATTTCTTTGCCTTTCAGTGTAGTCCAGTGTGGTGTAAATTCCAGTACGAGTTCGTCGATTTCAATCTATCGAATTTAATTCACCAGTCATAACCAATTTTACATTATATAGTAACGACAAATTAATGGTACCATGATATCTACAGGAAATACATAAAACATTTTTTCTATATAATTTCCTCATCTCTCATTTTGTCCTACACAAAAGTTACCAAGTTTTCTTTGTAATAATATCTTCCGATTATTATTCTCATATGTGGTTTCGCAGTTAATAATTTTTTAGAGTGGCCGCCCGGTATACATAAAGAGGGAAGTTCTGTGTAAATACCTTTACCGATTATTTTATACGGAATTTAAATATCTTATCTTTAAAACTCTGTAAAACTGAAGAGTATAAAAATTAATTTTATCACTGTAGATCTCTGAAATGATGCATTTCTAATCCTATATAATGGAATCTTTTTGTTTATTTTTCGCCAAAGAATTAAAAATATTTCTTCAATCGAATAATACAACTCCCTGTATTTACAAATATATAATGCATTGTTCTGTGTTATGGCTACTAAATTATTTAGAAACATTTCAGCTGGTAGGAGCTTAAGGGATTTTCGATAATAAATCCATCTGTGCAATAAATGTCGGCTAGTAAGTACTTCATGGGTTTCCCAAAATATTACGTTCAGTACATAAAATTATATAATTTACATTTATTTGACAGAATCCTGACCGAAAAATATTTAATATTTATTGTATTTCCATAATATTGACGTAATTTTTATAAAGCCTGGTATCTATATAGTGTATTACATCTTTTTGGTGAAATACAAAAAGAAACCGGAGATCTGTTTCGATAAAAATGTATATAAAACATACTTGCGCTTCATAAATAAATGTAATTTAAAACTCGAAAAACATCCTAAATGTCAGAAAACCAACAAATATGCTCTGTTCTAGACATCTTTAATGAAACTTACTGTAGTATTTTTTATATAAATTTGATCTATTCGTAATGCTTAACACTTTTTATTTTCACGATCATGATAAACAAAAAAATAATGCGTTATCTACCCTCCTTTCTGTTAAATTTTGTCTCTTTAAATATTTTCTCAATACCAATACATTGAAAACTATATTGTCTGAAAACTATCTCTAGCACAGAAGGTGCTATAAACAGTCTATAAATGTGGTATATTCCTAGCATATATTTAATATACTCATAAACATCACGCATAATAAGAATTTGGATTAAGTCTTTTGAATGTTTGGTTAATAATCTTATGTCGAAATAATTTAGCGAAATCGGAAAATGTTAAAATGTTTAACAAATTTCGCATCCACCTTAAAAAACGCATATTTTTAAAATTCTTTCAGTCTTTATGTATTACTTTTTGTCAGTCTACTACCTACTTATTTTTAATAAGAAAAAGTAGCTCGAATGTTATACAAACCTGTTTTACACGTCTATTGCCCTAATATTTGAGATCGAAATCTTCATTAGTAAATTAAACGTTAGAGTATTTTTTGCATCAAAATGAGGAACCTGAAGGAACCATCAGGAACCTTGAAAAGAGGTGCATGTGGGGAAAAATTACCTACTCTAAGCAACTTTTGTAATATGAACAATTTACGAGAAGACACTGATTTTACAGATATTTACATTTCATATAATTTTTTTGAGTAAGAAAAATGCCATAACTTTTTTAAAATAAGTTTTAGATAGGTGCATTATTATTTGCATTATTATTTGTTGTTTTCATGTAAAATTTGAGAAAATATTATTTTTAGCAGTTATTCACAAAATTTTAAATCAGTTTATTTAAAAAATGTTATGGCGAGTCTTATTAAGAAAATTTTAATATTTAAGTTGAAATATCTCGAAAACCGCTGATTTTTCGAAAATTGTTCAGATTATGCCATGCATGTGTATGCTTTAATTTGTAGCGAGATCGTTATTATTAAAAACTGAAGTTACTTACATATTCTGGTCATAGCTATGTACATAATTCAAATATCTCTTTTAGTTATCAATAAAATAGCAGCAGGAGTTTTAAGGGAGACACCCTATATATTTACATAAAACTTCTTCTGTATTTCCGTAGATAAGTAACATATTATGCAACTTATAGTAAAAGTTAACGATTTCAATTCACTTGTACACAGTGGCAGTATCTGAACGAATAATATGTAAGAAATAGAAATACAAATTTCGAAAGTGAACATTCGCTAAACATTGTGTCGTAAGTCTTAATTTTTTTAGTTATGGAGCACCGCTTCAAAAAAAATTGAAAAAACTCGAAAATAAACTACTCATAGCAGTACATTTTTGGCAAAAAGTTTATGTACTCGAATCATTATTTCTTGAAAAATATGCCTACTATGTAAATAATACTTTAGGTACCATTAAAGTGCGGCATTTTTTGTATGAGGAAATTTTTTCATAATTTTTTATTCTAAAATTTTGCAGTTGTTCTCAAAAACGTGATCTCGTATTTATTCGATTAATTATCAATATACGCATACCATATTAAGTCAACATATTAATTTTATTTTGTTAATATCTTTAATAATGGAGTGAGAGTGAAAAACATAATTAAAACATGGTACATGTATAACAACATTTGGAACTAGATTACATTTTGAGATGATTCTGTTGAAGGATTGAGGTAAAAATAAGTAAAGAGCTCAGAAACTTAGAATTGGGTGTATGTGTTAGAAGCCAGGCCTCAATTTTTTTTATAACGTTTGTCACTCCGCATAACCTGTTCTCAAAAAGTTTTGGACTACCTTCATTATTACCTCGGAGTAGACGAGTTCAATTATATTTTTTCAATTCTGTGAGCAATTATTTCCACTCACTAGAGTGTAAATATAATATCGATATGTTTTCATTTAAATAAACTTGGATAGAAAATTTGGATGAAGAAGTAATGATTCCTCGGGCAGCGGATTTTTGTTTTCAATCAAAGATGTGAAACCGAAATAAATTATTTTAAACTATTTGGACGCATATGAGTCATATTTTGGTTTCCAAATAAGCTTTTTAGAAGTGTCTTAATAGTTTTTGAAAATAAAATTGACATATCACCTAATATATGTGAAGTTGGTTGAAACCTGAAAGATAAACTGTATATTAATTAGTTTCGATATTTTGCAAGTCGTATTTTTTTTGTGCTTCATCAAAAAACTTAATAAAATGTGGCTCCTAATTACAAGTATTCTGCCTTACATCAAATTAAGGATCATAATGCATTTGTAATTTTTCTATAATTCTTTATCATTTGGGCATTTAACATGTTCAATGAGATATTGAATATTTAACAGATTATTTATGTGCATACAATAATATATTTACATTTATTTTGAAAATAAAATCTTATGTCATTAACAAACATTTTTCACTTAGTGAAAATTTCACTTTCATTGAAACCAAAGTGCGGCTCAAGATTTCTTTAAGAAACGTGCGTAATACGTACTTTGCTTTCAGTTTAAAAAAGGACTCAGTGTTCCAAGTATTTCTTATTATTAAACAGACTATACAAGTCCCTAGGTAAAATTTTATTACGGTCTCCCAGTTAAATTCCATAAAAATAGCGCGGAAATGATACCGAATATCTAGAGTTTACTTTGAATGATTCACCTTCACGATGTTAGTTATTTTCAATATTTAGAACACATTTCACATTTATTGAAATGAATATAGATTATATGCACTTTATATATTATTTCGTGTTTTTACTTCCCTCGCATACGGAAGTATTGTATTCGAGAAAAAATCACCCTCCGAGATTTTTTCGGATTCTGACGTTTCAGAACACGTAGATAACGAAAATATGGGTTTTTCAATTCCGTCAGTCTGTCTGTCTGTCTGTCTGTTGGTGCATTTACTAAAAAAACTACTTGACGGAGAGCAGTCAAACTTAGTAGGTAGTTGACGCTACTGTCAGCGAAGACATGGTAGAAATTTCACTGGAAAATATACAGGGTGGATCATCTAAACGGAATAAATAGTGAAACAATTTTTTTTTGCTCAAATTTAAAATTTCCACGTTTCATGACGCGCTAAACCTGTTTCAGAAAAAAAAAATTTGAAAATTTTTTTCAAACATTTTTGAAAAAATTTTACCAAGATGAAAAAATTTTTTTTTTGCTCAAATTTAAAATTTCTACGTTTCATGACACGCTTAACCTATTTTAGGAAAAAAAAAATTTGAAAATTTTTTTAACCAATATTTTTGAAAAAAATTTTACTACTAAAATGAAATAATTTTTTTTTCTTTCTTCGAATTTAAAATTTCCACGTTTCATGGCATTCTAAGCCTGATTCAGAAAAAAAAAATATTTTTCACATTTCAAATTTCCACGTTTCATAGTGTTCTAAATCTATTTACCACTAAGATACAATTTTTTTTCTTTGTTCAGATTTTAACTATCCACGTTTCCATGACATTCTAAAACTATTCAAACAAATTTAAAAACGTTTTTGAAGAATTTTGTAAAAAATTTTAAAACATTTTTAATCCATTTATGTATCACTACTATAGAACAGACGAAAAAAATTTTTTTGCTCAAATTTAAAATTTCCACGTTTCATGATATTCCAAACCAATTTCGGAAAAAAAAATTTGCAACATTTTGTTACCAGTTTGGAAAAAAATTTAACACTAGAATGCTCAAATTTAAATGACATTCTAAACCTAGGTATTTCAGAAAAAAAATTTTGAAAATGTTTTTCACCAACATTTTTCAAAAAGTTTTTACCACCAAAATAGATCGAATTTTTTTTTATTTGCTCAAATTTAAAATTTTCACGTTTCATAGCATTCTAAACCTATTTTAAAAAATACGTAATTTTTAATTTTTAAACTTTTTTTTAGCACTACTATAGAATAGAAGGAAACTTTCCTTTTTGCTTAAATTTAAAATTTCTACGTTTGATATTTTAAACCTATTTCAGAACAAAAAATTTTGAAAATTATTTTACCAACATCTTTTGCAAAATTTAAAAAAAATGAAATTTCTTAACCACACACTATACTCCATTACGTGAATGTTGGATTGAAAATGTGACAGATGGCAATAATATCTGGCATATGCACCTATCCTACTTTTATTGAAAAATGTACAGGGTGGTCATCCCAAGAAATAATTCAGTCATGGCGGACATTTGTAAAGGTATTTGCGCAAGCCTGCCATATGTGGCACCTGCTATTTAGTATTGAACTTTTGCTGTTGGATGAGAACTCTGTATATTTTCTTGACCAAAAGTTACCAGGTTTTCTTTGTAACAATAGCAATAACTATATTCCGATTATTATTCCCAATGTCATTTCGTAATTGAAAAATTTTTAGAGCGACCTCATGCGCAAATAACGAGGGAAGTTCTGTGTAAATACCTTTACCGATTTTTATATTTTAGCATTAAATGGTAAATGGTAATGATAAAATACTAATTCTAAAGTTTTCTTCCATGCTTCTTAGCTTTCAAGTTATTATATTTAATAAAAAGTGGTAAAAGCCATATATATGCTTAATTATATTTAATTCGTTGTTATGAAAGAAGTTTCGATGTGTTGTGAATTAATGCTGATCTGTGTGTCGATTTAATATATTGTTTTGTATCTGTGCCAATAAAACTAATTTTATTAATAGCTTATTTACCTGTTTTAAATGTATTGCTCTGTAAATTGTTAATATGATTTAAAAATGTTGTTGACTGTGACAGTACTTAGCAAGCTTGTGAAAACGTCGTCAGTACCATTACATGAAGTTAAAATATTCGACAGGAAAAATTTTACAGATTATTCTATGATCATAGATAAGAAAGAAATGGACATAACATAAGTCTGAGAGTTTCTCTCTGATATTCTTATTTATCCTTCACATTTTTAAAGATAATTTATTCGAATTCGGCAAATAAAACGCTTATAGGAGTACCTATGGGATATTCTTATTACTTTAAGTAATAATTTCCAAGATTCTCCAAAACCTTAGTTTTTTCAAAATAATGAGTTTTACTATTAGAATTTTAAATAATACAATTTCAGCTAAAAATAACTATATTGACCATAGTAAGAATTTAGCCAAGGTGTATTTTGCCAAATATCGCCCAAGGAGCACGAGATGTCAAAAAAATGCAACAGGCCAAAAAGTTAAATGATAAAAAGAAAAGTCTTTTTGTGAAAGGACAGTTAGTATCGACGTAAAAAAAGTTCGCAGGCCAAAGGGGCCCTGTTTCCCAAAAAAATATCATCCTGTAGATTATTTCGAATGGTAATAAAAATATTTGGTGGGAAGTCCAAAAAGTGTTTTTTATATCGAATTTAATTTAATTATCTTTAAACCGTAATACTGAAGAGAATAAAAATTAATTTTATCACTAGATCTCCGAAGTGAAGCGCTTCTAAATCTGTTATAGGATCTTTTTTCTTATTTTTCGAAAAACATTTAAAAATATTTTGTCCATCGAATAATACAACTCCCTGGATATAATTTCAACTTAAATATTAGAACTTTCTTAATAAATTAACTAAATTTAAACTATCTACATAATTGTTTTCTTAACTTTATTACAATCAATTGTTGATATTTGAAAAAATGCCAAAAACAATGTCCTCTTCGTCGAGATAGCTTTAAAGAATATAGTTTTCAATGTATTGGTATTGGTATTCAGAAAATATTTAAAGAAGCAATATTTAAAAGCAAGGAGGTGGTGGGTTCTTTCGTTACACATGATCGCGAAAATAAAACGTTATTTGAGCCAATGCCTTTTTATATTTGTTTTTAGTTCAAGTTCAACATAACATTTAAATAAAACATAGATAAAACATACTACAATAAATTGAATCAAAGATCTCTCTAACATCGCATGCATAGCATTTGTTGGTTATCTGATATTTTGGACGTTTTTCGAGCTTTCAATGACATCTCATTATGAAGCGCGAGTATGTAATAATAACTTTTGTCCACGACTATTAAATAATGTACTCATTATGTACGTGTTTCCTCAATGATAATGCTATCCATTATTCCCTACAGTGAATAATGATTTCATTATTCACTGATTGCAGTGAATAATGAGGACAGTCAGTTGTTTATAAGAATTGACATTTGTGACATTTTGCTAAAAATTCAAAATGTCAAAATTGCAGCAACCAAAAGACAAGTGTTGTCTCTTTAAGGTTTCTAGGAAGCACTCAATGGTACATGCCGAAAAGGTACTTTAATGAACACTCAAAAACTACATGAGTAATTTGTTTTCAAAGCATCATCTATTAGCAACGCACGGCAATCCCCAACATTGTTTTTGAAACCATTTAGCTGTGCCTAGAAACTGTATTATTTTATTAGTAAGCCATGACAATGTGTCAAAGCGTAATTTTGATTTGGAACGTCAAGATTTATGTCATTTCAACGCCAACGTTATTTATAATAATTTTACACATTAGGTACTCAAAAAGAGTAATAAAATTAAATAAATGGATACTGACAGTGAAAACGAGATTTCTTTGACACCGCCAGATATAAAGGAAACTGCAGAAATCGCCACATTAAACTTGTTGCCCGAAATATATATATTATGACATATGAATCTTTCCTAAATAGGAGAAATGAAATAAAGATGAATTAAATAAATATTAAATATTTAATAGTCGTGGACAAAGCATAGTATTCTACTCGCATATAATGGCTATTATTCACTCTGGTGATTTACGACACTCGCCTGCGGCTCGTGTCTTAAACTTTACCATCGTGAATAGTAGCCATCATTATATGCTCGTTGAATAATATACTATTTATTTTCATGATCAAGAGGTTAGGCTTCATAAAAGTAACGTCAATATTATGGAATTACAATAAAGATTAAATATCTTTCCGGTAAGTTTAAGTCAAATAAATGTATTATTGTGGGAAATCCATTAAGTCCTTACTAGCCGATATTTATTGCACAACAATAAGTTACATCTTTTTATTTTCATAGATAATTTTGTATCAACATGAGTAACATATGCAGCTTGTAGAAAAAATTAATGTTTTCAATTCACTTTTACGATTTTTTGTGTTAACAATTTATATTTCAGGGAATAATAAAATAAACAACCAATATCTCTTCCTCAGTGGCAATAACTGAATGAATAATACGTAAGAAATAGAAATACGTTTCAATAGTGAACGCCACTGAACGTTGCATTCTTAAGTCTTTATTTTTTTTAATTAAGGAGCACCGCTTCTAAAAATTTAAAAAAAAACTACAATAAACTGCTCATAGCAGAACATTTTTGGTAAAAAAATTGTGTACACGAATCGTTATTTTCATGAATAAATAATTATTTTAATACATTTTTTACTTCCCTCGCATACCGAACGGAAGTATTGTATTCGAAAAAAAATCACCCTCCGAGATTTTTCCGGATTTTAACGTTTCAGATCATGTACATTACGAAAATATAGGTTTTTCAATCCCGTCAGTCTGTCTGTCTGTTGGTGCATTAACTACAAAACAACTTGACTGAGAACAGTCAAATTTGGTAGGTAGCTGACGCTACTGTCAGCGAAGAAATGGTTATACTTTCACTGGACCATCTAAAGGGAATAAATAATGAAAACATTTTTTTTTGCTAACATTATAAATTTCCACGTTTCATGACATTCTAAACCTATTTCAGAAAAAAAAAATTGAAAATTTTTTTACCAACATTTTTTAAAAAAATGTTATAGCTAAAATATATGGAATTTTTTTTTCTTTGTTCAAATTTAAAATTTCCACATTTCATGGCATTCTAAACCTATTAAAAAAAATAATAATTTTTTTGAAAAAAAAAAATTGTTGAAAATTTTATATAGAAAAAAATTTTGAAATTTTCAAAATTTTTTATAAAATGGGTGATGGAAAAAAATGTTTGCCCAAATTTAAAATTTTTACGTTTTGCGACATTCTAACCTATTTTAAAAAAATGTTTTAAATATTTTGTACAAAATGGATGATGGGTAAAAAATTGTATTAGTCAAGTTTAAAATTTCCACGTTTCATGACATTCTAAACATTTCAAAAAATAAATTTTAGAAAATAAAAAAATTGTTAACATTTTTTTTTAAATAATATCTAAATATATTTCAAGAAAGAAATTTGTTTTGAAAATTTGTTTTTTATTATTTTACCACCACAATAGAATAGATTCTAAAATTTCCACGTTTCATTATATTCTTAACCTATTTCAATATAAAAATATTTTGAAAATAGAAAGAATTCCCACCATTATACAGTAGACAATGGAAAAAAGTTATCAGTTTTTCTCTGTAATGATAGGGCTAACTACATGGCGATTATAATTCTCATATGTCATAAACCTACATTTTTACTTTAAGAACCTCTACATTCGTGTTCGATCGCAGAAATTATACAGACTTTCCTGATTTTCATTTTTTCGTAATCTTCTTAAGAATACGATTGACGTTTGTTAGTTTTGAGGTTAAATTTAATTATTCTGAAATTGGATTTAAACAAATCGACAAATAACTTTATGTTTACAGCTTTATCCGAATATTTTTTGTGTTTTCAAAAACCTGTTTTTTTTTAATTTTCTCGACTAACAAAATAAACAGAAGATATTTGTATTCGCCAGGCTAGGTACTTATTCAGATTTATACAGTCTACCGATAAAAAAACAGCAACTATCTGCCTCAAAAAGGTTAGAACGCGTCAGCATTTGGAAGCGGAAGAGAATTTTACGTGATAACTGATGACCCACACATTTTTAAATATTCTAAGCAGCGCCCAACTCAGCATACTGTAATCCTGTAAACCCGATACATTTTTTAAAAACACTTAATAAATGGCCATTCTGGCGTTCGCGATGTTGCCAATATTTGGATGTAATAGCGTATAATACATCATACTAAAATTACTATATATAGACGGATGTATCAACGCACTAACTATTATACAAATGAAGTCGATAGCAGCGCCACTGATATATAGTGGAACTAAAAATTTAATTTGCGGGTGTAGACGTAACTTTTTGACCTCCACACAAAAATTTGAGTATAGGTTTCTGATGGCATCTATAAGCTTATAAAGTTGAAAACAAGGCAAAACGCTGTCACCTCCGAAATCGGATGTAGCAGCGTTATATATGAGGTGACAGCGTGTAGCTAGTACCTACTTTGGATATGACAACGTACTGTGCATACGTATATATATATATATATATATATACATAAGTTGTCCACTGCATACATAAATTGACCAAATTACGGTTACTTATTTCTTGTCTTAGTCGGTTTTGAGTAAAGTCTCCCAACACTTTTCACCAAAAAATAGCCAGAAAATGGCCCAAATCAGTCAGAAGTAAAAAATATATAAGTTCAATTTCGTTTCTCTTTTTAAATCTGCCTCGACAGTTTTGTAGCCAAAAGTCTGATGATTATTTAAAAATATGGTCTTATAAATACCAAATACACCAACATCTTTATGGAGATGATAACGACAGGAGGCTAGTATATGGCAACTGGTTCTTAAATGCAGTACAACAAAACCCAGGTTTTCCTTTTCATATTTTATATTCAGATGAAAGTAGATTTACGAACCAAGGTATGTTTAACAGAAATAATACTAGGTACTGGGCTCAAGAAAATCCGAGGTTGGTAGGGCGGGGGAGTATTCAGGAAAGATTTGGGTTTAACTGTTGGCTTGGAGTACTTGGAGATCGAATAATTGGACCCATATTTTTTGATGGAACACTTACTGGCGAACGATATTTATTCTTTTTACAAAACCAGACAGCAGAATTTCTTGACTTACTTCCTCTTGCCTATTTACAAAATCTGTTTTTCCAACAAGATGGTGCTCCCCCACATAATTCCAGAAGAGTCATGGACTATTTAAACAACTTGCATGGCGAACGCCTTATCGCAAATCAAGGTCATATCAGGTGGCCTCCTAGATCACCTGACTTAACACCCTTCAACTATTATGTATGGGGCACTCTCAAAAATAAAGTTTATAAAACTTCTTCAAATACCCATGAAGAGCTGCAAAATAAAGTTGTACGGGCTCTTAATGAAATAACGCCGGCTGAATTGCGTAGAGCCATTCAAGCTACTGTACGCAGAGCTGAATTGTGTATAGAAAAAAATGGTGGACATTTTGAACAATATCTATAAATGTCAATTTATGGTTTAATTATATTAATTATTTTAAAGATACCTACTGTTACCTAGTTTAAGTTTAATTAATAAAACGGAATTGATTTTTATTTATTTATAGGCCCGATATTTATGTTCATTTAAATAAAACTCTGAAAACCGAACTGATGTCGCATTCTATTGGAAATGTCCTTCTGGATGTAATTGTGTTTACCTCCACATATCTATGCGCTCACAATTATTAAATGTTTGATAGCTCAAGATTGCCTATAACTACACGAGTCTGTCTGACAGCTGATATTGTTTTATTACATTCAATGGCTACTATGATTTTTCAAATATTATTAGGTTACCAGATTTACACAGAAATGTGCCATTTTATTTTTTAAAGCCCACTAATCTATTATCTATTAGCCGCATGTTTCTAAAAGCTTGGTTGCATTGTATTTTGGCTGAAATCTCAAATATTTCTGAGCGGATTTTCAAAATTTTGGTATCATTAGATTCGTATGAAAATGAGGTATTTAAAA
This sequence comes from Stenurella melanura, assembly GCA_963583905.1. Lineage (NCBI taxonomy): Eukaryota > Metazoa > Arthropoda > Insecta > Coleoptera > Cerambycidae > Stenurella > Stenurella melanura. Next base: position 159,750,789 of record OY757309.1, read on the forward strand.
ATGTTGGTGAACGATTAAATTCCCATTTAAAAAAAGTTAGGGAGTAAAAATCACATTTAAAAGTTTTAAACGCCTCTAGAGAATTAAGTAATACAATCATATTGCTCTTTTTATTTTTATAATGACGTAGCACACAAACTAAAATATATTTTGGGCACCACAGCACTCTGGATTCAGAAATAGATTTTTTAATAAAATTTTTAATGTTTATCAAAAAGTGACCAAAATGGATGTATTGTATTCAAAATTTCCTCTAGATTCCACAAATGTAAAAATATATAGGGTGTTCGATTTAAAAATCGAAAGTTGTGGGCATTTCCGGTCAAACCAGATGTGCACCAAACTTGGTTTTATTGAAAAGATGGCATTTTAGTGGTGTAATAAGGCCTCCGAATTTCAATTTTCTATTCCAAATATTTTAGGAAATATCGGGGCGAGCGCAATTCGTGACTCACCCGGTATAGCAAAAAATCATAAAACGTCTACCAAGGCGTTATGAATAATATGTAAAAGAAGAATAAAGATCAAATAGGTGAATTTTCATCAATAAACGCCTTAATCATATCTTGCATCATTCACTGGAACATAGTTCTGGTAGCAGCGCTAAATGATGCTACTAGAGCCATATTGTTTATACGGCCATTTGTATCTTCATTTGCATCGTCTACATCTTTTTGATGTAATTTACACTTATATCACAACTTACTGTTTGAAGGTGTTTAACAGGCGTATGAGCTCGTCCTTGCTTACTGTATGTATGGTACCTATAATCTGCAATTCGTCTTAAAAATCTTAGTTATGACTATAGCTACTCCACCTTGCCAGTCATCAAACACACGTTGCATCGCCTGTTTTCTGTAGATTATAAAAAGGATTGGTGACAGAACCTGGTGACCCTATCTGACGACTTTGCCAATTTTATATTTGTCGAAGTTAATACTGTCGACTTTCACAAAAGCAGAGTTTCCTTCTTACAATAGGCGAATAATAAAGATCAGATTTCTGTTTGCTCTCATTCTTAATAATAAAGCCTACAGTTTGTTCTATTCTACCATGTCAAATGTCTTATCGTGGACTACGAACCAGTAGTATCTCTTCGTTTCTCGATAAGATTTCGCAAATTCTATATTTACACTTTATCACCGCACCTAATAATACGCATGCCTGCTTAGCATGTGTTACGCCAATTTAGTGAAATAAATACATAGGTATAAATAAAATAGTATAAATTTCTTTCTCATTTATTTAACGTCGGCCCATTTCCACTACTGAAGCCTATCAGCGGCGCCAGGAGATAAGCTGCCCCCAATCTGGTTGCCGAACCACTTCACTATCGAAGAGTGGGGATTTGCGTAACATTTAATAAATAAGGGAGCAGACGCTTTATAGCCCCTCAATAGAATGGTATATCCGCTATGTAACCTCCGCCTAATGTTACATACATACTTTCTATGTATGCGGTGATAAACAAGCCATTATAAGATGGAGCGGGAACGTTGTATTTTCCTGGATTGGGTCACACCCGTCCACGTACTTGCGGTTGCTTGAGGATGCTCCATTTCCGTATCGAGATACGAGTATAGGCAGACGTATCTACGCCCACTAATAATAGTATACATGTAGTATACTATTCATTAAATATTTAAAATTATAGTAAATAATTTAAAATTAAGCCTCCAAAATTCAAAATTAGGTTAGCTAATAACATTCAGCTTAACTCAAGCAACGTCAGGTAATTTAACTAATAATATATACTTTACAGTTCAGAGGGTTAGTTGGTGTTTTATATAAAATAATTATTTTAACTCGTTATATTCAATAGATACAATTATCCCCGTTAAGTGGGTAAAAATTCAAATAAAAGCCAGAACCTATAATTGTTCACCTATTCTTTCCAGAAATCTGCAAAAATATAATGTCATTATATCTCAACTGCTGTTGGATTTCATTTAACACTTACAAGTTGTGGCGACTAAGATTGGAAGTAAGAAAGTAATTCTATTTGATTTCCTAGTTTCGTCTCTAAACACGTACAAAATTTCAAGAGTCTAATTTCAAGAATATCCGAACTGTTTGAGGTGGAAGATTTCACGCGAATACACCCTATATTTGTTTTAAAGTTTAATAAGACTACAATCCATTAAAAAATTTACTGCTGCTTTGACACCATTGGGATATGCTATAGATGCGGTGTACCATTCAGTACACAGCCAGTAAACTTGATACCGTTATAAAGCTTGTAATATAATTTATGGCTAATAACTATTTATAATGGTTATTGTAAGTCCATTATGGGAGATTTTACGACGAATTAAAAACAATTGTCGAACGATAAACATTTACAAATCCACACTAATACAGTTGCTTTGCTGCAATACGGTTATCAATCCAAGGAAAACAGACTTAAAGGCAGCAATAAATCGTACTTTAAATCGCACTAAATCTTCAATTCAACTTTCCACAGACCCCAATTACCCAGAACGGCAAAGGATTTACAATTATGACTAATGTGAAAAATACGGTCTCTGTTATAGTTTTATCGCCTCAGACATGCAAAACTGAAATGTAATTATTTGTAGTAATTTAAATTTCGTGATGTTATTAAAGTGACTGTTATCTTACTAGTTACTTTAAAACCGACAACTTAAATTGTGCATGATATTTTCTGCTCATTTTGATAAACACCTGAATTATGTTCTATAGAATTCAATTTAGATATAGTAATTATGAAGGCTTAATTATACTTTATGAACAAAGCAATATTTGTAATTTTAAATAGCAATTGATGAAAAATAAACAATTATTTGTTTCATTTCTTTAATTATCTTCAATCATAGTATTTTCTGCTGAATAAGGGGAAGCAATGTTCTTTTTAACCTACCAAATTTCTCGGTAAGGAAAGTTCGAAAGAATCTAACAACCTAAATACTACTATATTTTTATACTTTATACTGCTCGAGTCAGATCTCGAGTTGAATTTGTCGCGTCATGAGGTGCACTCGTTACAATGTTCATGTGCATATACAGAAGGAATTCAGAGACACCTAAAATATTTTAAGTACAAGGAAGATCATTCATATTATCCAGCAGTTGAATTTTCACAGGAAGAATTTCTTTCAAGACGTTCATTTGATTCTCTTGTGAATGGTCGTCTATTACCTAACTAGTTTCTTTACACAAACTAACATTGTGTTTTTAAGAATATTGATAGTAGTGAAAATACTTTAACAAGTTGTACAGTTACTTGCTGTGAATGTTAAGTTCCAGTAAGCTAAAGTTAATTAATTTATCTGTACTTTGGGGGAGAAAAAAGTAAATGAATATAAGATTTCGACATGTACACATCTTATAAGTAAATTGAGAATAAAAAATAAACCCGCAGACGTTACAAATCAATTTGAAATCTCAGATATAATTACAAAAGGCATTTCTAAAGATGCAGAAATCGCTAAAGTGGTTTATGAAGCACTTGAGGAATTGACAACTTCAGATACAGATGCAACCGTTTACAAGAGTTCCATCGGCTAGCTTCTAACTTGGCGCATACTAACGGACGTGGCTGAGACCTTTAGTGTGCCGTTGTCCCGGGAGACGTAGTGTCCTCAAACATCAAAACTCTTGACCACAATACTCCATTATCAACATTAGACGTACGTTTCGTTACCTAAGTTAGCAGCATCGAGAGATTGGAACTATAGCATCAGTTTGAATTATCTTTCGATGGTGCTAACGTAGTTGGCGAAGCGTGTAACGAGGTAAATTTTCCGTTGCCAAAATTGAAGTTTAAATTAATAATACACTTCGTTATTTGCTCCGCTTATATTCGAATCATATGCATTGTAAATTATTATTATAGATTTCTCCTAATTTATCTAGCTAAACCGCGAAATAGATTTCTACTTTAAATAGGTAATTTAATAAACCTGGCAGTTAGAGGGCTATCCGTAATATTAACATTAATTACAAAAATTAACAGTGAGGGCGTTGGTAAGAGAGCTGCGTAAATTAGTTTCATTAGAGCAGATTTGAGAATCACTTCTGTCCGATCCGTCAAACAGCCCGGTAGGGCATTATCCCGTATATTTACCACATGTAAGTACACCGTCTTATCATCGCCGCTAGTTTCTTGTCGGCCTTTTTATATTAACACCGATAAGAGTAATTCACTAAAATGTGTGTTTTAATGCAATAATTTGAAACCGATTCCGTTTAAATGTATGAGAATATAATTATTATTTTCCGACTTAGCCGAAATTAAATAAATTTCAAGTTAAATTATTAAATAGTAAGTGAGTCCGAGTTAGGACCTGTTAACTTCTCCGATTTTATCCAAATAGCTATGTTCTCAAGAATTTCCAAATGGGAAAAAGAACATAGATGATATTTCGAGAGAAAACTCTTTACCGTTTACCGTTTATATTATTTTAGTCGAGACCACTTGTGATGGTACTGCGATAAAATAATATCTGTTGTTCTACCAAATGTGTAGAAGTTACAATTACCATATATTTTATTTTAGCTAGTTCGTAGCAAAATAAAATCTGTCTGCAAAAATAATGTTTGTGAAATTTATTGTAGTGTTGTTGTTAATTTACCGTTCCTTTTGTTTCCAATATTTTGTATTGATACGAAATGGAACAAAATTCCTTACTTTGAAATAATTTGTAGAAATTTATTATAGTCCGGGAATTAATAATAAAATCCAGGCTACCGTAAATAAATTAACTAGCATTATATTCTGATACATAGAAAATTTCCGCATCAAATCCGACAAGACACCACGTGGCCGAACCCAAATACATTTAATGAAGGCACCAAGCTGTGGGGTTTGAGGCGCTTGGCAAACACCGCATCAAGTGTTGATGTAATTTCAACATTTTCGAACCGAACCGAAATACCACCGTTCTGATTATTGCTGTCTGTCCGTCTAGGCAGAATAATCTCAGCCGTAAGCTGATACCAAATCCGATAACCGTTTTATTTTCCGAGCTGAGTGTAACCAAGGTTACACACCGCTCCGACTTAACTTACACACCGCACCGACTCCGAAAACCGTTTTATTTATTTGGTATCAGTTTTATTTAGTTTTGCCAAGTTCTTCACACTTACTCTCTGACCGTTCATTTAGGTATGCTGTTGATAACCGCTTGCTTCTGCCTGGTACTTGCATACTGCCTGCTTTTATTACTCACTGTGGTGTTGTTTCTTACCGCTTACCTGTACCGTTCTCACCGTTTGCTTGATTACCACCGCTTGTTTTCGCATTAATGAGGAACTAGTAGGTAACTAGCTTCTCACTGTCTGGTTCCCCGTACGTCAAAAATGGCGCCCGAACAGGGACATAATTAAATCAAATTAAAAATGACATATCTCAACTTTTTTATTTTATGTATAAAAACTCCGTATTCTGGTACTTACCTAATTTTTTTTTTTTATTATTTTGTAAATTTTATTAAATGTTAATAAATCTTGTTATTTACCGACATCTGCCTTTTACTATTGAATGTGAGTGAAAGTCTAATCTGCCGTCCAGACCCCTGCACATAACGTGTCTCCACTATAGCTAGCCCAGCCCTACTGCAACAAGCTGCGTTAGGAGGCTAATGTGGGACCTTTGCCCCACGTAAAAATTGCAAAGGTGGTGCTCGAGATAACCGAATTTAACCGTAATATAGCTCAGGGCTAAAGTGACGCTTCCACTTGCCTATGCGCTAGGCAACTGGAAGAAAGCACGTCACAAGCGTCGAGTGTTGTGTTCAATAGTCTTGGTGTTTATGGAAGCTACGTCTAGAGATATCAGCAGATAATGTTTTAATGATATATATATGAAGTATATAGTTTTAAAACGGAGGAGATTTATTTCGTTTATTTATTTTATTTTGACGCTTTACTCATATTAACGTCCTGGCGGAGTTTAGCCATAGTTATTCGGTTGTATCAAGCAAAATCAGCTTAAGCACAGTAGCCAAAGTTACAATAATTGTTACCGTGAATATTGATCATTAATCAAGCTGAGTTAGGCTAAAACTTAGTCGGCGTAACCCGCCCTAAGCTACGACTGTGTCGACAACCAAAACTATTATGATAATATAATAATAAACTATTATAATAATAGTAGTAAGTAGTTAGTAATTATGAAACTAATGTTTCTATCTTTCACATTGCAGATATTCATTTGCCACTCCATTTTATATATTTTTCTTGTAAAGAAGTAATTTTTTTCTTAAAAAAATTTCACTTCTTAAATAAATAATGTCACTACTAACTTTCATTCAGTTTCCAAAAAATGTATGAAATACGCCATAATAATACAATACTAATAGAGTACGGCGGCTGACTTCAAGTCAGCCGCCGTACTCTATTAGTATTAATATGAGAAATATATTACAAATCAAGCTAACCATTATATTCTTCGCCGATTTTCTACATCTTTTACTTATGTAAATTTATTTGTTGGGGTTCTATAGGATATTGTTAGCAATTTTATGGTAAATAAATAATGTTAGTTTACGTTAGCGAGTGACCTTGCTCTTGTCTGCTACGAAATGAATTAGGCCGTCTATAAGCTTATCGCATTAGTGACAAATTTATAACTTTTAAGTATATAAACATTCCAATAGTCCCTATTGGAATTTATGCTTAGCCAGTTTTGCGATGTAACCAATATTCATATCTGAACATTAAAGTTTTCTCTAATATTTTTTTCATGTCTGCTTTCTATATTCTTTTAAAAACGCTCCCGAGAGGGCGTGGGATTGTTTTTGTTTTAGCTGTTTTTCGCCTCAATACAAAACTTTAAAAAAATTGCTTCTTTTTAAATTAAATATCTAATTAATAACTTTTTATTTACCGATCGATTGAGTTCAAAAGCTAGGGCTCTTCCTCTAGCTGACACTAACTTACAGTTTAAATTTCAATACAATCGGAGTTTCCGTTGTTAAGGTATCATGCTAGCAAAAAACGTGACGGACGGACAGACAGACGAACGGACCTTTTGAAAGTCATTCAGAATTCGATCACAAACACGGTGACATGAGAACTTTCTTCTCTACGAGAGGATGTGACCGGTTTTAAATATGTGCCGATCAAATGCAATATATTCTTCGTTTTGTATTTCTGAAGAGTATAATAAGCATTTATAATAATAGCAATGATAGAAATTTAATATTTTAATCAAATATTTCTAAATTGGTAGTAAAACGTGAGGCTAAAACTTAATGGTGCAAATTTTAATGAAAAGCGAAACATGATTTCAACCTTTACTTTCAAAGTCTATTAGCTAAATGTGAGACAAGAACACGGTCGTTAAACCAAATTGATATTCATTTACACCCTGTTTCCCAATAAAATAATGTCATTAATCCATTACTAACAGGTTTACATTCCATTTATATTTAACAGACCGACCGATATTAGAAACGTTATATTAATGGCATTTGTTAAATCACTGTAGTGGAGCTCTGGTTACGGAAAATTTTAATTCGTGATATATTTTTCAGTTATGCATGAGTATAAAATCATTACTGTGGCAGCCATGTTTGCTTTTGGTTTTGGCTAGCATATAGCTTACCCGCAGTTGAGTCAGTTGAGGGAATAGGGAAACAGCGACTGATTGTTTGGTCAAATAATTAATTACATATCGCTATAGGAATTTTGGAAACACCCGTAAATTAATTTATTAGATTCACTCTACCGACAAATCTAATTGATATGTTTTGGATACAATACGCATTAAGATTAATTAAAATTCACAAATAAATTTGGCCAAAAGTTATGTTTCAATTTCATTCCATGATATATTTTCATGATAAATCGTATGGTAATTTATATTCATTTTATGCTAAAATTTTAGTTTATTCGCGAATAATTTTTAAATAATAATGATAATATTGATCATTATAGCAGGAATTCAGAAAGGATATCTGGGAATTGAAACCACTGACGAGGAAGCCAAGAAGAAAATTAAATACAGCATTGAAAAGAAGAAAATAGAAGTACTTTGCGCAAAGCATGGAAAATCTTTCCGCGGCATTGATCGACCAGCAGTGGACAAAGTTGCGTCTACAAAGTGGTTGAGTGGGGTCTAAGTTTGATAAGAGCAGCACAGGACCAAGCCCAAAATAGCAGATACCATCAGAGGATGATCCTGAAACAGCCAGTGGACGCCAAGTGCAGGATGCGCGGCCTAGTAGAACAACATGTCAGTCACTTGGCAACGGGATGTACTATTTTGGAACCATCGGAAGACACTCACCGTTACAACAGAGTGACCTATCATCTCCCCTGGGTTATGGGTAAGCAGTACGGTATACCGATACCGGAAAAATATTATGAGTATACCCCTGAAAGAGTTGTTACCACCACACTTATGCGAGTCGTGCCCACTATCATTGACGGGGAAATTCGTGCGAATCGACCAGACATTGTCGTACATAGTAAAAAGGGGTAACCCTGTTTGTTGATCAAAGTGTCCAGAATGATGTCAACGTAAGGCTCAAGGAAGCTGAGAAGTTGACCAAGTACACAACTAGTAGTTCTTCACTTAAAAGTAAGCAGAATGTAGAGAGCAAAGACCACGGTCGTGCCAGTAATTTTACTGCCACGGAACTGTTAAGAAGGGCCATGACCCTAGTGTATAATAACTGTTTGGTCCACCGAGCACATTCAAAGTAAAAGCCTGAAGTCCCTGTGATAACTTGTAAAGATTTGGACAGAGCTGCATTCCCTGGTGTAATGCCAGGACATCAGTGAAATTTGCTCCTCAAAGATGAGTGCGAAATTACATTATAGCAATATAGCCGATAGGAGAAGGACAAATTTATAGAACTAGTTGAAGAATACTATCAGGAGGAAAGCTTCTACTCCATTCAGAAAGAAGCACGTAGAACCCAGGAACAATACCTGGCAACCAAATCCACTAACAAGCACGCCAAAAAATTAAATAGTTGAAAGTGAGAAGCACTGAAAGGAGAAAAATCGAAGTAGGAGCAAAATAAAAGTACTGTTCAACGCCGACATGGACCATTCTTCCGCAATCTTGAGCAACCAGCAGTGGATAAGGAGACGCTTACAAAGTGATTGAGTGATTCGAGCTTGAAAGGGGAAACGAAAAGGTTAATAATAGATACTACTATGATGAATGATCCTGGAACAACCTGTTGTCGGAAAATGTAGGAAGTGCGGTCTGGTAGAGAAATATGTCACTTGGTGGAGAGATATACAATTTGGGCATCATCAAAATACACTCGCGGATACAACAAAGTGGCTTAATGTCTCCATCTCACACAGTACATTTATATAAACAGCCTTGTTGGTTTTGTTAACGTTGTAGTTAAGAATATTATGAATCATGACAATTGTAATGAAGAACTTCTGAGAGTTAAAGAGAAATTTATTTTGAAACTATGCCTATTATTTGCACGATGGGGGTTAAGTTCAGTTCACTGAAAGCATATCACTAAGTGTAGTGTTGATAAATTCCTCACTTTAAGTAATTGCCAATACTATCCCTAAAGTGTATCAAAAGTCAAGAAACCAAACAATGCTGAGTTTAGCTATTGCTTTTCTCCCACTCAACTAGGACTCGTACATATAGGAATCAATATAACTATTCCCAACGGTATTGCCATGTACCGCAGCTGAAACTCGAACTCAGGAGAAATAACAGCGACTAGATATGTTGTGCCACTCAACGGCGATCTACCCACTACTACCATCCCTGTAACATATATTTTCGTCTGGAAATATATTAGGATATCAGAATCATCGACTCATCCCCCACTCTCCGAGCTTGATCGAACTAAAAGGAACATTTATATAAAGTTGGGTGTAAAATTGCCAAATTAACACTCACATACACACACACATAGTGATATGCTGGAATTTTTAAACAATTAAATCTAGAGTTTCCCAATTAACCAAAAGCAGAAATTATCAGACACCCTACTTTAAAATCTTCTTCTTTAAAATATAAAAAAATACTTCTAAGGAATATCACTTATCTCTTGAAAACGAAAACTGGAGGGAAGGATTGTGAAAGATTTGAAAGAATCAAGTGGGTTAAAAAGGTATATGGACCCAGTAGAATTAAATCGTAAGAATGGTTTTTACTATCGACAATCCTTTTGTACAAATATCGTCTTTTTTAAAAGTGGCTAAGTAAATCCAAATGAAAGAAAGTGCATAAATATTTATAAAAACAAATCTATCAACATTACTAAAATTAAAAACAACTTGTATATATTTCATAAAAAAATGCAATGTGTTCTTCTTTAGAAGTACGACATTCTATGTTTTAGCGCAATTTGCTCTTAACTACGGAGAAAAATTTAGGAAAATGATTTTAAGTAGGTGTCCTGGCCAGCTTCTACATAAGATAAAACTATGTTTATAGGGTGAGGGGTGCATGATGTTGGTCTGGAAACGTGCGTTGGACACATCAACCGGAGAGATGATAATATTACGTTAGGTTGATGTCTTCAAAGAGCTAATGAGAAAGAGTTTTGCTTAGGAAGACACCTGCGGAGGCCAACTTGAATAATTCGTAGATTGCAAAACGTCTGATAAGACGTTGTCAGTAAGAAGAAGTGGAGGGCATGGAGAAAGCGTCTATATCAAATATTGATAAGGATATGCATTTTTAAATAATTATTTTGACGTGATTTTGAATTTTTCAGTGACAATTTTCCGTAATCTAGCAAAGTTTTATTAAAAAAATTCGCAGCAGATTACGTCCGGCTGTAACCTCTATTTGTTTTTTTATGCATCAGATCTAGAAATTACTAATTTGATATATGAGTTAAGTATGTCTAAATCTAAAGATCATAATTATGTAATAAACAGCTAAAGAAGTGCAGTCACAAGTTAAGATTCTTTTTCTTAATGCTAAACTAGACTTACATGAAGAGAAAACTCCAGCATTTATTTTCAACTTAAACACTCAGATCTGCATTAAGATAATAAACTAATAAAACGCTTAAATCTTAGATGTTAACTCAGAATGCTGACATAGATTGCCTGCAGAAAATGCCAAATATGCGTCTTTTTAAAATATCTTAATAAGTTAGTTAATCGATGTTTGATCTTAATGGCATAATGTGCTCTTCTCCATAGTGTTACCTGTTCTAGTATTTATATTGGAGAGGATCTTCACATACGTCTAAAATATAAAAGTCACAAAAATGAGCAATAAGAGCCGCCAGTAATTTATAAGTATAATGATACCTTTATATAAATATACCTTTATTGTATTTACTCATTTAATTTAATTAAATGGATACATATACAAACAATTTTTTTCATAATTATTCCGGAAAGACAGGTCACATAGAAATGCGATTCATCATAATCACCGAATTCGAATGATAATATTCATACAATTTAAGCAAACAATTATTCACTTTTATTCATGTAATTTATTTGGTACACCTTAAACTTTTTCGGTGTTCTGTTAAAATTCTATAAATAATTCTAATATTCTCATTTATTACTCAGACTTCGTTTGAAGATGAAACCACGATAAGATTCGAAACCAGTTTCTCATTAAAATAGTTGTGACACTATTATTCCTGTTTTTCTCGTTTCCTAATATTCTTTACCGATATAAAAGGCATCATCCATTAAAGTTTGTTTTTAAAATCAGGAACTGTTCTTTCGGTTGCTCATTTTTTAATGGAATTAATAAATTCATAATGATATACCAAAAATTATCGCGTCGTCAATATCAACCATGCAAATGTCATTTCTTATTTAAATTTGTTTTAACATCAATAACTTTTTCTACAGCATTTTTAAATATATGGTGAATGAAATGAGTATTAAATTCATTCAACAATTAATATTTACGTAGCATATAAACTGAAATGTGAACATTTTGTTATTCCGAAGTACCAACCGAATACAGGTGGTTGCTTACATTTTGTGGTCAAGTATTTCATGATCATTTATGAAAATCCTGTGAATCGTGATAAAAATCTCCAAAAATTTAGTAGTAAATAAATTACTTACCTCTGAGGTGAAGAATTCTGTTGTTTTCAGTGACACTACACCAACAGCACCTAAAACAACAAGGACTTTATAAAGCACATCTTTTATTTTTGTTCCATTACACTATACATCTTAGAGAGGAAGGATATTACATAAAAGAAATGTCTACAGAGATTTTATGAGAGGTATATATTTACTTCTTTTTATTGGCCTGCGAGAATTGTAATCGAGGAAAACGCTATTGGTAACACTGATCCGCAAGTTTTTTTTTCTTAATCCAAATAAGTGATTCAGAAAGTATTTGAAGTGGTGAACACGATGCCGTAGGCCGTTTTGCGCCATCACATCATCATTTTGAGAAAAGCTAACCTAAAGGTACTAAAAAGGCCATCCCCGCCTATATTTGTGTCCTAATAACTGGATTACGACCCGAGATTGAGTAAATAATACGAGACCATCTTATTCAGCTGTCCGAGATCTTTACGAGCCAATAGTAACAATAAAGAAAAACATAACTATAGAAGACATTATTTTATTTCTGAGTTTAGCAAGAAATACTGGAATTTTTGTGGTTAGTATATATGCAAGTAAATCGGACCTATATAGGTAATTTCATGGGAATTTGACGCGCTGAACATAATGCCGTTTCCCCTCTTTGCTCAATAAGTTCAGCATTTTGAGAAAATATAACTTCAAACTGGATAAAATAATATTTTATATAATATTATAGAAATATTACTATATGCATTTTGTGGTTGTTTTCTCAAAATCCTAACTTCAGAGCAAAATGGGTAACGTCATTGTGTTCGGCGCGTCAAGAACCTATGGAATAGCTATTTAGATTCTAGTAATTCTTGCTAAACTCAGAAATAAAATAATGTTTGTGCCATCTATAGTTGAGTTTCTTTTATTGTTACTATTGGTTTTTGAAGATTTTGGAGAACTGAAGAAGATGATGTGGTCCATTTTATCTAATCTCGTGTCGTTTTCCAGTTATTAGGGCACGAATAAAGGCAGAAATGGCCTTTTTTGCCCTTTTAGGTCGTTTTCTCAAAATTGTAACGTGATGGTGCGAAACGGCCCACGGCCTCGTGTTCAGCAAGTCAAATACCTTCGGAATCACTTATTTGAGTTCAAAAGAAAAGAAAGTGTTTTCCTTACAGGTCTTTTTAATTAATACACTGCGTATTGAAACATTATTCATAGGATTTTGTAAGCAGCAGAAAAAATAAACTATGTGTAAAAATATTAATGAAATCTTTGCATTATTTCATAGAAACTATCTTGGTTTTGCATGAAACATCTTGATGACTGGCTCTGTGCCTTTCTGATGAGCTCCAAAATAAGGGCGAAAAATGTTTTGAAGGCTAAAGACATTTCCAAAAACAAAATGATAGATTTCATGAAAATGTAATCCATTAGAACAAAAAAATATTATGTCAAGGTAGGTAAATAAATTGATTTTAAGCCTTTGTTCTCATTTTTAACTTAATTTAACTTTTAATTTAATGCTCATGACCGTAGGAGGTTATGTAGATATAAGTTTAATCTACATGACGAACTGTGTGGATGCAAATAATAATTCACTTTTAATACACTGCAGATGTCAAAATATTAAAAATATTTCTCAAGCTCTATTATAGCGCAGTTTCTAAAACTGGTTTAAACAATTTATTTTGCATAAATATCTTTACTTATTTGATCATATACTCAACAGACAAAGCTCTATTACAGGGTGATACAATAAAATTTATTACATAATATGAACGACTCTTAAATTAACTCGCAATATTAATAACTTAATACTACATAATATTGACAAACAATGGTTAAAACAATAAAATGAATGTAGACTGTAAACATATTTAAGGTTAAGCGTAAGATAGATGGTTATGATTGTTAGTGTACCAAATGGTAAACTTCACCTCTGTACACCACCTAACTAGGTCGTAATATTGTTAATTGTTAATAAATTAAACACTGCTTTTAGATGAATCAATCAATATATTATAAATACTCTACATATGTTTCGGCTTATTAGGCCTTTATCAAGAGTATTACATAGTGAATACTAAAGTTTCTGACGTGCTTGTTTAATTTATATCTAAAAGTATTTATGTCTTAATCTATTTATGACTTAAGCTATTTAAGATTTAATTTAACATCTTTAATTATTTGAATGTTTGGAGTGGACCTAAGCTGATTATATAAATCAAAGGATATTTTTTAACAATTGGTTTATTATAGGGGTGTTTAGGAAATTCTGCTGGTCATTTGTGGTACAAGGGTTGTACTTGAAAGATTTTTTGATTTCTAGTTGTTCTAGCAGATCTAAACGTTTACCTTTTCTTTCTGAATGAAGTAAATTTATGTTATCAGTATCTATGAAATGGTTGTTTTCAATACAGTGTGTTGACATTCCTGTATTTTTATTGTTATTTAAGATTGATTTTTTGTGTTCTTTTTCCCGGTTGACAACGCTCCTACCACTCTGACCGATATAGACAGCATCGCAATCCTTACAATTAATTTTATATACACCTGATTTATCAATTTTATTTAGTTTTTCTTTGTTATTAACCAAAATGTTTCCTATGTTTGTTTTGTTCACACTTATTGTAGAGATACCCAAATTATTCAATTTTTTAGAAATTTTGTTACTATATTTCGGAACATAATTAATAAAACTATATTTTGTAGGTTTGTTAGGCACAGTGAAAAATTCTTTTTGAAGCATTTTGCGTTGTTTGTTTTTGACCATGTTATCTATTAGTGACTCGTTGTATCCGTTATTTCTTGCAATTTGTTTAATTATATTTAATTCTCTATCAAAATCACTTTGATCTAAAGGAAAATTCGTCAGTCTATGTATTAGACTATGAAAGGGTGAAATCTTAATTTGCCATGATTGCTGCGAATTATAATGTATTACTGTATCTGTAGTAGTAGGTTTGCGGTAGATGCTAAATTTCAACTGATTGTTATGTTTTTTGATATTCATATCTAGAAACTTTAATTGACTATTTTGCTCCGATTCCATTGTAAACTGAATTTTACTATTAAAAGAATTTAAGAAATTAAGGTAATTACTTAGGTTTCTTTCTGTACTGCTATTAAAAATTAAATTTTCTAGGTTTGACATAAATATTTCAGCTAACAAAGGAGAAATTGGTGAACCCATTGGTAGCCCGTCTTTTTGCCTAAAGAATTCACCATTAAACTGAAAATAGTTTTGTTCAATACAAACTCTCGAAAGATTTTTTAACTCTGTTTTTTCGGTTTCGCTGATTTGTGAATTATCTATTAAATTATTTAATATTAATTTTAGTTCTGTGAGCGGAACTGAGGTGAACAGACTTTTAACGTCAAAGGAGAATAATTTTGCGTTATTTGGTATTATTAAATTTTTTGTATTTTCAATAAATTCAAAAGAATTTTTTATAGAATATTTAGATTTAAAATTTATTAATTTTGGTAAAATATAATTTAGTTTTTTACATAATTTATAAGATGGAGCATTGATGTAAGATACTATGGGGCGTATAGGGTTATCTACTTTGTGAATTTTTGGAAGACCATAGAGAATGGGGGCCGAAGGGTTCATAACTTTCAATTTATACGCCTCATTACTTTGAATAACATTATTACATTTATTTAAGTTAGATACAATTTCGGACTGGAATTTATTGGTAGGGTTTTTATTGATTTTTTCAAAGTCTTCACTATTTAAGATTGTATTTTTTCATTATATTCTGATTTTGTTAAAATTGTTATGGTGTTACCCTTATCCGCTTTACAGAGAACCAGATCATAATTTACCAGTTTTTGTTTAATGCTGTTCAACAGGTTTTTTTCTCCCTTGTTAGTGTTACATTTTGTCGAGGTAAATATATTAGCTAGATTATGTCTTTCCAATTCTGAGATTTCCTCCACTGAGAATGTAGCTAGCTCTGTATTAACAGCAAGAAGTTCAAAATCTTTTTTACTTACATTATGTGGAGAATATTTTAAACCTTTTTGAAGGAGGTTTAATTCTGGGTCCGAAAAACTAACATTGGTTAAGTTACTTACTCTGGCAAAAAATGTGAAATGATCCTCAGTTTGAGGGGAATTCCTAGCTACTGCGATATTATTACTTTTTTCCCGTTTCAAACTATTAATTTTGGCTAATTGTCTCTGCTGTAAAACATGCACTATTTCTTGTACGGATTCCCTTATTTGACGGTCTAAATATTCAAAAACGAAGTAATTCTCTTTATGGAGTAATTCTGTGTGTATCAGTTTTAGATGTAGGCCTATGTTGTCTCTTCTGGAAAACCAGTATTTCACCTCCATTTGTAGCTGAAATATTTATGTCAAACCTAGAAAATTTAATTTTTAATAGCAATAACAGTTTAAATACACATGTGTTTTATTGGACTCGATATGTAGACGATATTTTTTGTATATGGACCGGTACAGAAAGAAACCTAAGTAATTACCTTAATTTCTTAAATTTTTTTAATAGTAAAATTCAGTTTACAATGGAATCGGAGCAAAATAGTCAATTAAACTTTCTAGATATGAATATCAAAAAACATAACAATCAGTTGAAATTTAGCATCTACCGCAAACCTACTACTACAGATACAGTAATACATTATAATTCGCAGCAATCATGGCAAATTAAGATTTCACCCTTTCATAGTCTAATACATAGACTGACGAATTTTCCTTTAAATGAAAGTGATTTTGATAGAGAATTAAATATAATTAAACAAATTGCAAGAAATAACGGATACAACGAGTCACTAATAGATAACATGGTCAAAAACAAACAACGCAAAATGCTTCAAAAAGAATTTTTCACTGTGCCTAACAAACCTACAAAATATAGTTTTATTAATTATGTTCCGAAATATAGTAGCAAAATTTCTAAAAAATTGAATAATTTGGGTATCTCTACAATAAGTGTGAACAAAACAAACATAGGAAACATTTTGGTTAATAACAAAGAAAAACTAAATAAAATTGATAAATCAGGTGTATATAAAATTAATTGTAAGGATTGCGATGCTGTCTATATCGGTCAGAGTGGTAGAAGCGTTGTTAACCGGGTAAAAGAACACAAAAAATCAATCTTAAATAACAATAAAAATACAGGAATGTCAACACACTGTATTGAAAACAACCATTTCATAGATACTGATAACATAAATTTACTTCATTCAGAAAGAAAAGGTAAACGTTTAGATCTGCTAGAACAACTAGAAATCAAAAAATCTTTCGAGTACAACCCTTGTACCACAAATGACCAGCAGAATTTCCTAAACACCCCTATAATAAACCAATTGTTAAGAAATATCCTTTGATTTATATAATCAGCTTAGGTCCACTCCAAACATTCAAATAATTAAAGATGTTAAATTAAATCTTAAATAGCTTAAGTCATAAATAGATTAAGACATAAATACTTTTAGATATAAATTAAACAAGCACGTCAGAAACTTTAGTATTCACTATGTAATACTCTTGATAAAGGCCTAATAAGCCGAAACATATGTAGAGTATTTATAATATATTGATTGATTCATCTAAAAGCAGTGTTTAATTTATTAACAATTATTTTCAAGATGTTTCACAAGGTACCTACCACAAGTTCAGTTCAGTGTAGTAATATTGTTACTTTCTTCTGTGCAATATCTTATAAGATATAATAGAGACGTTTATTACACAGCCACGGTAAAAAATCTTTCTGGCCTAGGGATCTGCCCATGTTTACTATATGTTTTTGGGATCGCTTAATTCGAATCCAAGGTCTATATAACTCCATCACATCAGGATTTTGCGATAACTTCAACAAACCCATAATTTAAGCGATTTCGACATCTCTTCACATAAATCGCTGTAACTTTTTCTAGACAAAAATGACTCCCTCTTTTTTGTACTATATGGATTGCAAATTAAATTTCCATGTGTGGGACCCGATATTTTCCAGGAGCCCTATAAGTGAGATATCGGGCACCATAGTAAGAGGTCCGAGGATTTCCCTTCTCGAGCGACACGGTCCAACTTCGAGGGCCATTTCTGCCAAACAAAAGCTAGAAAAAAATCTAGAAAAATTCAAAGGTACGGAGAATGACGTAAAAAATCGATTGGCGTAAATCGGAGGTTGATGCGCGCTTTGGTTTTCGAGATATGGCCGCTCAATGTCACCAGCAGTTGAATATTTTATTTTTTTACGAGGCTACATCTCGAAAACGGAACGAGATACAGAGCTGCAGATTTTTGCTGGCACTTTCTTTTTTTTGCAAGGGTTATGTAAGAAAGCCAGTGAAATCGAATAAAGTAAACCGCAGATTTATATCTCGTTTCGTTTTCGAGATACAGCTTCGGGAAGCGGTAAAAAATTCGATTTTCACCTTCCCGTGATTTCGAGCGGCCATATCTCGACCAAGGCACGCCTCGACAATGGATTTGCGCGAAACGATTTCCTACATCTCTTTACGTGCCCCAGAATTTGTTCAGATTTTTGTTAACTTTTGCTTGGCCCTCGAAGCTGGGCCGTATCGCCCAAGAAGCGAAATCCTCGAACCTCTCACTTTGGCGGCCGATATCTCACTTACAAAGCGACTATCGTACTCGACATCGTCGGATTGGAAATTTAATTTGCCATCGATTTACTACAAAAAAAGAGGGGTCATCTTTGTCTAGGAAAAGTTACACCAATATATGTGAAGAGATGTCGATATCGCCTAAATTTTAGGTTCTTTGAGGTTATGGCAAAATCCTGATGTGATGGAGTTAAACAGACCTCGAATTCAGATTCAACGACCCCAACAACATATAGTGAGCATTGTCAGATCCCCAGGCCAGAAAGAATTATTTTCTTTTTGTGTGACTGTGTTATTATTTTCGCAATTGCTTAGTGTTGTATTACAAATACTACATGAAATAGATTTATAGAAGGCGGAATTTATTTAATACTATTGAATACACAGTGGCATATTTGGTGTAATCTAAGATACAAAATTGGTCAGGGTCATACATTCTGCCAAAAAATATTTACCCCCTTATTGGAACATAGAGTGACGTCCATAAGCAAAGGATAAATTCATTATGTACGTAATTTATAATTTATGAGTAAAATCCTAATACACGTCAGTTTTTAAATCTGAAATGAAATTTTTTGTGCACAATTTTATACTTCAACCCCCTTGGAGTGACATCTACTCTTTTAAAACTTTTAAGTGGAGCGAGGGTGCGTGTAATAGCTCATTTGAAAGGGTCTTTAATTCTCTATTTAACAATATAAAATTTTTTTAATTTCTCAAATTGTTTCCTTGAAATATATTACGTTTTTAAAACCCATTAAATACCAAAGGTGCGCTAGCGCACCCTTGTATACACTAATTTTTTAAAATATAAAATTGTTAATTAGAATGAGATTGATAGTCTTCATTAATTTCTCTTGTCTGTTTCCTAGATGAAAAAAGGTCCTACCGTTATATATAATAAATTGGTTAATTGTATTTTATTTTTCAAAATATATTGAAATTCATGTTTTGGGCAGACTTTACTTTGATTTATGTAATATCAATTTCTAAATAAATTGCAGCAATTTTGCGTCATTGCATAATTGAAATATGGTTATAGAGTAAGCCCGTGTACATGCAACTGTAATTTGAGTTATAGTTTTAGCAAAAATGCATTTTGAACCTAAGGGTGCGCTGACGCACCTTTGGGACTATATACTTATCTGCCGATGCGCATGAAATATGCGCGCACGTGTCCACTTGTTATTTACAATGGTGTTTGAAGTTGATACAATTCGTTTGGGAATTTCAGTACAGTTGTCGCGTCTTTAGTATGAACGTCGCCGCTTGTTGTTTATATGTTTGAAGTTTATTGTTTATTGAGTAAGTACAATACGCATTTCTATCACCTATAATAACACTGTTGCTAATTAGTTTTAGCAAAGTGTATAAGTACATCATGTCTCAGTTACAAAAATATTTTACTAATCGCCCGATGACAGCCAAGGAGCTAATGGAGGCCATTGAAAATATATCCGATGATGAATTGGATGTAGTTCTCATTCCTCCAGAAGTTGATACCCTTACAGATGAGGAAAACCTAGATGACGACCAGATCGTAGGAGATGATATATCCAAGGACTTTGTGGGCACTTACGAGATACATACTACCAGTTCCAATATAATGGATGAACAACTCTCTGAGTACGAAGAAATTTTGGAACCTTCTACCAGTTGTGCTATAAGCAAGAGTTCTGCTAAAAGTAAGAGTTTATCTAAAAGTAAGAGTTCGGCTAAAAGAAGAAAGATTGAGATAAAAACCTCCCTCCAGCTCCACAATGGAAGAAAAAATGTGACATTGAAGATCCACCTCTATCTATCGATAACGAAGCTAAACACAAAGAAGACATAGCGAACCGTGCCGGTGGAAAGACTCCTCTAGAAGTGTTTTCTCTGTTTTTTTATTCGATAGTGATAAATAAAATTGTTGAATTTTCAAAGAAGTATGCCTCTGACAAAAATAGACATGATTTCTCTTTGACTGAAACTGACCTAAAATATTTTATTTGTATATTGCTACTATCTGGTTACCATAATCTCCCAGCTGTGAGAATGTACTGGTCAAAAGATGATGGCAAGGGTGTGCTTTTTGTGAGAAATTGCATGAGCCGCAACAGATTTTGGAGCATCAAACAGAACATTCACCTATCAGATAATGATATTTTAGATAGAGATGACAAATTCGCTAAACTTCGTCCCATATTTGGTGGCATAAACAAAAACTACTTGCAGTTTGGCGTATTTTCTCACAATTTATCAATAGATGAAGAAATGGTGCCGTACTTTGGACGGCACAGTGCTAAAATGTTTATACGAAACAAGTCGGTCCAATTTGGATTCAAACTCTGGTGTCTTTGCTCTTCCGACGGATACCTATTTCAATTTCTGCCTTATGGAGGAGCACGGGACAAATAAAAAATACACAAGCTTTGTTTGGGATCTGAAATAGTTGTAAACTTGTTGTCAGTGGTAAAAAATCCGGAGGAACATGAGATATTTTTTGACAACTTCTTCACCTCCTACGAATTATTCCAAGTACTATAGTAAATGTAGCCAGTAATCACTTGAGTGTCCTCCCAACTGTCACTGTAAAGCGATTCAATCGAACAGAAAGAAAATACATTCTAGTTCCCAACCTAAAATGATTGCTTCATACAATCAACACACGGAAGGTGTTGATTTGCATGATAATGGAATTGCCAATTACCGTATACGAATTCGTGGCAAAAAGTGATGGTGGCCATTGTTTATAAATCTCATCGACAGTTGTGTTGTAAATGCTTGGAGAATATACAATATTGCTAATAACAGCAAAATATCTCGAATAGAATTCAAATCATCGTTGGTCCTATCACTGATCAAATCTGAAGGTTCCATGACTAGAGAAAACAGAAAAGAGAATAAAGAACAGAACATAAGTGAAGAAGTAGAAGGAGTTCTAAGATATTTCAATCATGGAAGACCTTCCAAAAACAGTCTACCTGATGATGTTAGATTGGACAATATTGGCCATCTCATTATTCAACATGCAAATAAGAAAAGGGTTAAGTGTCGTTACTGTAAAAGTCATACTATATATATATATATATTGATACTAGTTAAGTTGTCACCTCCGTCATATAGAAGAGGCGTCCCCATATCCGAGTCATTCCATTTATTTACCGCTATTAATTTGATCTATATATGTTATATTAAAAAATAACAGTACGACACTGACTTATAAGTAAGCTCCTCAGTGGTATCAAGTTACATAAGTTGATAACGACTTCTCTCGGTAATTGCTTATCTTACGTATCAAGTTTCATCTATTGTTTTGTATCCGTTCTCATAGTTTATGCAAAATTGCACATTTTGCATTTCCTTTGTTCTCCGTCTAGCTGACACTGCTTTCCTAATATTATAAATATGACCAGCAGACGCTTTTGTATTCAGTATTATACTCACCATTATATTAAACGTTTAAATTTATAACTTTATTTTTCATTTAAGAGTCATCGATGACTCTATGTAACAAATAAATATTTTTTAAAAAGTCAAATCCAAAGAATCAAATATAACAGTGGCGCAGTCGTGGTAGGATCTTCAAAACACCCTGTTGACGGAGCCTAACTCGAGGAAAACTACCCAAAAGAACAAGGAGTTCATCTGAAGAAGGTGCCTAACTAGTGGGAAAGCCCGAGAGAATAAGGAGTACTTCAGGACAGAGGTGGTGGATCCCAATCCTTTAGAAGAAAAAAGAATCTACGAATGAAGACAATAACGTAAGTCATTTTAAGAATCATCTCGTTTTATTTTATTATTTTTTCACAATTATTTTATAAAAGTGCTATATACACTCAGTGAACAAAATACAGTTCTCTTACCAAATATAATTATACGCAACAACCTTAATTTAATTTTAATTAGCATAAGAAACGTATTATACTGCTAATACGTCACCGTGTATTATACAGTTAATACACAAACTACCTAAATAATTTTATTAAAACTAATTTCCTTTTCTAAAAAGGTCATTTTTTTAAAAAATAATTTCAAGTTAACATTTAATTAATTTTTTTTGTAATCTCTAAATAAAAGCAACAATGCCAGAAACTTCACAAACTACACAAACAGTACAAAGTGCAAGGATAGAGCAAATTGAGCCTTACAAGCTCTCTGAAATTTTCTCCGTCATACCGGAATTCGATGGCAATGCCATTAATTTACAAACATTTTTAAATTCTTGTATTTATGCACAAGGCATGGCAATCAATGACCAAAAAATTTTACTAACGCTACATATAAAAAATAAATTGCGTGGCAGAGCTGCCGAATTAATAAATTCTCGCAACCCCGATACATGGGCAGAAATAAGAGTCTTGCTCGAAACTCATTTCGGAGACTCTCGCGACTTGACCTCTTTAATCCAAGATTTACAGCGTATTCATCAAATGCCAGGTGAATCTGCATTAACTTTTGTTGCGCGTCTACAGACGCATAATGCGAAAATGCATGCGGCTATTCAAAAACAACGTTTATCTGGTGAACAGAAACTATCGCAGTCAGATTTAATTGAAACTATGACCCTGAACACTTTGTTGACGGGTTTAGAGTCAAAACTAGGCCAAATAATACGTGCTGGAAACCCAACAAGTATGTTACAAGCAATTAATAGGATTAGAAGAGAATTACAACTCTCTTACTTTGAATCACAGAAATTTTCAAAAAATAATAATAATAATGTTAAAAATCCAGTGCCTCCTCAACAAAAACGACCAAACGTAAATTTCCAACAAAAATTTTGTTCATTTTGTAAACGCAGCGGGCATATAATAAACGAATGTCGCACAAGGCAACAACAATTATTCATGCCATCAACTTCACAAAATTTCCAAAGACCAAACTTTCAAGGTAATACAGGTTTTCAAAATTTTGCACAACAAACTAGCCAATTTAATACCAGAACATTTCCACAAAATAATCAAGTTAGCCAAGCACAACAAAATAGGCCTTCAGCAATTAGACCAAATCCTAATTTTGTCCAACAAAGACCATCAGCGATACAACCAAATCCGAATTTTAACCGTTTCAATCAACAAAAAACTCATCATTTAAATTATGAACCTTATGATAACCAATATAATTTTAATCAGTACGAAGATTATTCTCCTGAATATCAAAACGTTGATACAATGTACGACAATTTTAATTTTGAAGATAATCAAAATTTTTCGGAAAATTATGCAACTAATTTTCAAGAACAGTACGAGAATTATACTGCTAATTCTCAGATACCGCAAGAGAATTATACTGCTAATTCTCACTTACCACAGGAGGATTATACTGCCAATCCTCAGGATTTTTGCAAAAGTCCGGAGTATCTCACGGATACTCCAACAGCGAATTGCGAATTGGACCAAATTTCCCACCAAATTCAAAATATGAACCTCAACAACAATTTCGACCCGTTTCTGAACTTCCCAGAACAGAAGTTCATGTAGAAACACTTTCACACGCTTTATTAACTGTAAATTCGAATAATCTTTATTATATCAAAGACATCACAAATAAATTTAAAATTCTTATTGATTCTGGTGCAGGAATTTCGATTTTTAAACCAAAAACGGCAGAAAATTATAAAAGAAGATTTTCTGAAAATATTATTATACAAGGCATAACTGAACAAAAAATTAACATTAACGAATCTGTACTTATACCATTTACCGACAATAATCCACACAAAGTTTACATCCATAATTTAGATATAGAATTTGACGGACTATTAGGCGCAGACTTTTTAGAACACTACGAATGTATGGTAGATATTAAAAATAAGCGACTAATTACCAATTTCAAAACCGTACCGATATTTAAAGCTACGGGTGACGAAAAAACACAAAATTTACCTTTGCAACCAACTACAAACTCAAATCAAAGTCGGAATCAAATTCCATGTAACGTGAAAAATCAAAATTTAATTTCAATTGAACCACGCATGGAAAAAATATTTAAATTAAAATGTAATTTACGAAATACTGAGGCTATACTGTTAGCCCAAGAAAATGAAAAGGTACGCTTACCAAATGCTATTGTCAAAATCGACGACAACGGAGAATTTTTAACATCAATTATAAACGCTAACGCAATTCCCAAAATAATCGATTTCTCGAATCTTAAACTTGAACCAGTTCAAAAATTTAGATCAATTTTTAATTTAAACTCTCAAAATCCGGACAGTCCTCAACATACAGACAGAACTTTCGAAATTAGAAATCAACTACGATTAGAACATTTGAACGAAGAAGAAGCCGAGTTAATAACAGAGCTTTGTCTAAATTTTTCTGATATATTTTACTTAGAAGGCGACAATTTAAGTTTTACTAACGAGATTAAACATTCCATTGATACGAACGATTCTAAACCAGTTTTTACAAAATCTTATCGCTATCCTCATATTCACAAAGAGGAAGTTAAAACTCAAGTCTCGAAAATGCTAGACCAAGGTATAATCAGACCATCAATTTCACCCTGGTCATCCCCGGTTTGGGTTGTACCTAAAAAACTTGACGCCTCCGGTAAACAAAAATGGCGAGTTGTAGTAGACTACAGAAAACTTAATGAACTGACCATTGACGACAAATATCCGCTTCCAAATATTTCGGACCTTCTTGATCAATTAGGCAAGTGCCAATATTTTACCACGTTAGATCTTGCCTCCGGATTCCATCAAATAGAAATCGACGCGAAAGATATTCAAAAAACTGCTTTCACAGTAGAAAACGGTCATTTTGAATTTGTACGAATGCCATTTGGACTGAAAAATGCTCCATCAACATTTCAAAGAGTGATGGACAACATTTTGTTAGGTATCCAAAATGAACGGTGTCTCGTTTACATGGATGACATTATTATTTATTCGCCTACCATTCATGACCACATTTCGCGACTAACGGAAGTATTTAAACGTTTACAAAAAGCTAATCTCAAAATTCAACCGGACAAATGCGAATTTTTACGCAAGGAAGTCGCATATTTAGGCCATCTTATTACTAAGGACGGTGTAAAACCAATAAAAATGCGGACGCGCTATCGCGAGTTAAAATCAATCACTTTTCGGAATGTTCCAAATTTTATTCAAAAATTCTAGCCGCGAACGAGGACGACGAATCAGAAGATGACGAACCAAACAATGACGAAAACCCGAACAATAACAACAAAATCACTAAAGAACAAATCTCTCAAGAATTTGATATCTTTTGTAATTTGTATAAGACAAAATCCTTAATAGATTATTCCAAAATTCAAATTTCAAACAGACAGCTTCTAGACAAGGAACACAAAAATATTATAACATTCTTTCAACAAAATAAATTAGAAGATTTGCATCACAAAATCATTGAGGACATGTTCGAAGAACACCCCGAATTTTATAATAACACTATTAACATTGTCTCAAGCAAATCGGTCAGGCACAGAAAATATTTTATTGTTCCTTTACCTTTTGATGTAGATTCAATAAACGAACATTTATTCATGGTATTGTACAAAAGACAAGACATCTTGGATCTTTCTAAAACATACTATGTAGAAAATAATTTAGATCTTCCAATACTCGAAATGCTATCTTTTATTTTTGCAGAAAAAGACTTGAAAATAGTTATCTGTCAAAATATTGTTAAAACCCCCGACGAAGACGAAATTCCAATCATTTTAGATCAAAATCATTCAGGCAAAAATAACCTACATCGTGGTATTAATGAAACTATTAGAAGGATTAGAGTAAAATACAATTGGCGAGGCTTAACTAAAGACGTTGAAAACTTTATAAAAAATTGCGAAACATGCGAAAAAACTAAAGTCTGTCGTAAAAACCTTAGCAACCCTCTGGTAATTACCGAGACTCCAAAAACGCCATTCGAAAGAATTAATGTCGACCTATTCGAATTTCCCACGCGAAATTACGCTGTTACAATCCGCGACGAGTTAACAAAATTTACTCAAGCCTATGCTGTCCCGGATAAATCCGCGAAATCAGTCGTAAACACTTTATTGCTATATTTTCAACACTACGGTACCCCGTTGAGAATTCATTGCGATTACGGCGGTGAGTTTGATAACAAATTATTAAAAGATCTTTGTACGCTCTATGACATAAAATTAACATACTCAAGCGTAGGACATCCCCAATCCAACGGATCCCTCGAGCGATTTCACGCTACATTAGCCGAAATGATAAGAGTCCACAAAACCGAAAATCCGAATGAACATCCTTTTACAATATTACCATACGCAATCATTTGCTATAACAATTCGGTTAACAAAACACACGGCTTCACACCATACGAACTCATTTTCGGACATACGTCTATTAGACCACCCGAAACTTTATACAACCAAAAGGAATTAATAACGAAATATATAAGAGATTTAAACAACAGAATATCTCACTATTATAAAATCGCCCGCAGTCGAACGCAATCTCAAAAGGAGAAAGCGAAAGTTCGCTTTGACAGAAATGTCCCAAAAAATCGACCTGAATACAAAGTTGGTGATAAAGTATATGTGAAAGATTCCCAAATTAAAAACAAACTTCAAAATAAATTTAACGGTCCTTTTAAAATCATAGAAATATTCCAAAATTCTGCTACCTTATTAAATCTTGAAACAAATCAAGAAACTAAAGTAAATTTCGACAGAATGAAACCATATACTGAAAATTAAATTTATTTTCAGGTTTATCCTGCTGTTCGGATCAGCACTAGCACAATATAAAATAATACCAATAAACAACACTATTGGTGTATTTTACCACAAAGACACGGACATCGTTGTGACAAACGAAAAATGGACATTATTGGTACATAAAAATATATCATCCCTTAAACTAGCTTTCGACAAGAACCAACAAATTCTAGACATGATATTAAATACTCTCGACGGTGCTCATCAAAAAATGATCACGTTTAGAAGCGAAGTCAAAACAGACCTTAACCTTTTGACACAAATTTCCAAAACTATACAATCCAAATTTGATGAAGTATTTCTAGACACAAAAAGATATAAGCGCGGAATATTAAATGGTATCGGCACAATTTTTAAATCAATAACCGGAAATCTAGACGCCGAAGATGGCGAATATTACGCTAACTGTATTAATAAATTAAATAACGACGAACATCAATTAGAAAATTTAATAAAAAATCAAATTTCAGTTACAACATCAGTAATCAAAAATTTCAACTCAACTATTCAAAAATTGCAAATTGACGAGGAAACGTTTAACAAAGACATAAAAGAGATCGAACGTACAATCGATACCATGACGCGAAACATCGAAGCTGTAGAAATAAAGCTAAAATTCTTACACATTTGTGAACAATTAATGGCAAGCTATTTGTATCTTGAAGACAACTTGAATGACATTTTAAACTCAATAACATTTGCTAGACTAGGAATAATTCATTCGTCGATCATAACCCCCGATCACTTAGTAACAGCATTACAAGAAATTTCACAGAGTTTGCGAAGAAACAATTTGCCTCTTCCAATCAAATTATCGGCAGTTGCTCAATATTTAGATATTATCGAACTAAAAGCATTTCAAGTAGATTCCAACTTAATATTTGTTTTAAAGATACCACTTGTTGAACCTCAAAACTATAATACCTACCGTTTATACCCTATCCCAATATTTGATAACAGAACTGGTCTTCATCATATTTTATCTATTTCTCAAAAATTTATCGCGAGAGATGATGATTCTTTAATGTACATACCAATAACAAATCTAAAAGAATGCAAACCCCTCTACTTTGGAACCAAACTTTGCTCAAACCTGTTTGCATATCCTATTGACCAGAATGCCATATGTGAAGCTAGGATTCTGAAACAACCAATTAAACTTCCTGAAAATTGCCAAACCTCCTTCATTATTAGTCAAGGGTACAATGTTCAAGAACTCGAAGAGAACACGTGGCTGATAATAAATTCCGAACCTCTCCATATTACTATTAGCTGCCCGAAGAGAGAACCAGCAACGGAGCTGATTAATAAAAATTCAATTATAAAATTACAACCTGGATGTTACGCCTTCGCAGGTATTACCAGGATACAAGCCAGTGCCAAGGACCTCTCCGAAATTAAAGACAATTCCCATCCTGTGCAAATCCCATTTGAATGTTGTAACCAGATGCCCGACAAAATTCAACTACCTAAATTAAAACCATTGAAACTCAATAATTTAAATATCGAAGATTTGGATATTGCTAAAAACAAATTGGAGCAATATTCTAAGGATCTGGACGATCTCATCAACGAACCTTTCGTGACCAAACATATGTCCTGGTTCACGTATTTCACCATCACCTTCATCATTTCCATAATTCTACTTTACGTGTTTTGTAAATGTAGAAGGAAGAGACGTTTACTGAAAATCGAACCCTCTACAGGCGATTCTCCTTCACCTCCTCCAGGACGAAGCAAAACCTTCACGAAATTCCCAAGTTTAATCCCTCCAAGAAAGCGACCCGGTATCAAACCTCAAGAAGAAGATATCGAGTTATCATAGACTTTCCAGTGAACCACTAATTTTTGTTTATTGACTTAAACTTTTATTCTTTCTATTTTTTTTGCTTATTATTTTATTCACTCAATATTTTATTATTATCTTTGCATTATATTCATTTTGTTTTATTATTACTTTTATATTGTATTCAATAACCATTTTGTTCAAAAGTTGTTGTATAACAATCAACTTTTTTATTAAGGGGGAAGTTGTTATATTAAAAAATAACAGTACGACACTGACTTATAAGTAAGCTCCTCAGTGGTATCAAGTTACATAAGTTGATAACGACTTCTCTCGGTAATTGCTTATCTTACGTATCAAGTTTCATCTATTGTTTTGTATCCGTTCTCATAGTTTATGCAAAATTGCACATTTTGCATTTCCTTTGTTCTCCGTCTAGCTGACACTGCTTTCCTAATATTATAAATATGACCAGCAGACGCTTTTGTATTCAGTATTATACTCACCATTATATTAAACGTTTAAATTTATAACTTTATTTTTCATTTAAGAGTCATCGATGACTCTATGTAACAAATAAATATTTTTTAAAAAGTCAAATCCAAAGAATCAAATATAACATATATGCTGACGGGAATCTCCAGAATCCAGATTTCAAGAGAGGGGAAATGATTTCTTATTTTTTGTTTGCTCATTTTTGTAGGATACTGAAGATACGTTCCCACATCCTAAATATATATATGAGAAGATACTGATAGTTCGTTATTACATCTAACAACGTTGCCATATCTCTGGAAATAGGAACGTCCTGTCATTATCCACAGTGATAAAATGTACATATATATCGTTGAATCAATATGCTCTATTGTAAATTTTAAGAAAGTAATGTTTTGACTATGACGTGTCCCCATGGGTTTTAAGTTCATGATATTTTGTAAGAACAATACTTGTGTCTACGTACCAATGAATAAATGAATACGATAATAATGTGCACATTTTGAGAGAGGATGTCACCGTTGATATTAATTAAATTATAGCAATAGGTAATACTTATTATTGCAAGCTTACAAGCTTGCAATAATATTATCTATTGCGCTTGATAACTAAATTAATATTTGATATATACCAATTCTTTTTTACCTCCCTCGCATACCGAAGGGAAGTACTGTATTCGAGAAAGAATCACCCTCCGAGACTTTTTCGGATTTTGACGTTTCAGAACACGTAGATTACGAAAATATAGGTTTTTCAATTCCGTCAGTCTGTCTGTCTGTCTGTTGGTGCATTAACTAAAAAACTACTTGACGGAGAGTAGTGGTAGGTAGATGACGCTCTACTGTCAGCGAAGAAATGGTTAAAATTTCACTTCAAAATATACAGGGTGGACCGACTAAAGGGAGTAAATAATGAAACAAAATTGGTTTTGCTGAAATTTAAAATTTGCACGTTTCATGACACACTAAACCTATTTCAGAAAATAATATTTTGAAAATTTTTTTCACCAACACTTGAAAACATTTTTACCACTAAAATGAAAAAAAAAATTCTTTCAAATTTAAAATTTCCAACATTTTTTTAAATTTTTTAAAAAAATTTTTTACCACTAAAATAGAGGGAAATTTGTTTTTCTTTTTTTCGAAATTTAAAATTTTCACGTTTCATAGCGTTCTAAACCTATTTAAGAAAAAAAAAATTTAGAAAATTCTTTTACAATTTTTGAAAAAATTTTACTACAAAAATAGATGGCAAATTTTTTTTTGTTTGTTCAAATTTAAAATTTCCACGTTTCCATGGCATTCTAAACCTATTTCAACAAAAACAAATTTAAAAATATTTTTGAAAAATGTTTTAATCTACTCACTACTATAGAATAGATGAAAAATTTGTTTTTGCTCAAAATTAAAATTTCCACGTTTCATGACATTCCAAACCTATTTTGGAAAATAATTGCAAAATTTTTTTTACCATCTTGGAAAAATATTTTACCACCAAAATAGATGGAAAAAAAATTCTTTTTGCACAAATTTAAAATTTCCACGTTTCATGACATTCTAAACATATTTCAGAAGCAAAAAAATTTGAAAATATTACCAACACTTGAAAAATTTTAAAAATTTTTTTAATCACCACTATACGTGCACTCCACGTCAATGAGGAATTGAAAATGTGACAGATGGCAATAATATTTGGAATGTGCACCTGTTAAACTTTTATTGAAAAATGTACAGGGTAGTCATCCCAAGAAATAATTCGGTCATGGTGGACATTTGTAAAGGTATTTACGCAATCTTTCCATATTTGGCACCTGTCATTTAGTATTGAACTTTTATTGTTGGATGAGCAATCTGTATATTTTTTTACCAAAATTTATCAAGTTTTCTTTGTAATAATAGTGATAACTATATTCCGATTATTATTTTCAATGTCATTTCGGAATTATTAATTTTTTAGAGTGACCGAGATGCACAAATAAGGAGGGAAGTTTTGTGCAAACACCTTTCCCGATTTTTTTGAAAATGCTTTAGTTTTATATAATTAATTATTTTATCAAAAAAAATTAAATACATTGATAAATAAGTGAATAAATATGAGGTTACGTTTTTGAGAATAATTGCAAAATAAAAAAAAATTATACAAAAATTTCATGGTACAAAAAATGGCGTGCTTTATCGGTATCTAAAATATTACTTACATAGTAGGCATATTTTTCAAGATATGTATTTAAAACTGGCATGGTCAAAGTTTCCTTAAAAAGTAGGGCATTTTTCAATATACCTTAGCAGAACTTCAAAGCTGTTCAAAGTACATTATTCAAATCGACGAATGAGTTAGAATAGACATAATACACACATAATTTTTTTCGCTCCTCCATTTCTGAGATATTCGCAGTAAAAGTGAGGGATCAATACATTTGAATCGTATTAGTCTTTTTCTGATTAAAATAAAAAAAACAAAGGTACAACTCTTCTCTCATTTTTACTTGACTTTTGGTAAGACATCAAATTAAATTACATTTGCCTTATTTATTGTTTAACAACTGATTTTAAAGCAAAATGCTTAAATACGAAATAAATGTATTTTATTTTTCAAATACATTACCACCATTTTCAAGTATATTACCAACAGGTACCAGCTCATGAGCTGATGTAGTACATACACTCAATGACATATTTGTGACAAATGGAACTACAATTTAGGAATCGTATTCTTTAAATAAATAAAATGGTAACAGAAACACAGGGTCTGGTTACACATAATTCATATATTGTCAATTACATTTTCTTCACTCTAGGCTCTTGACTATATAACTAAATAAGGAACTAATTCGTTGAAGATATTTTATTGCTTCATATGTTCAATTGTACACAAAAAATGATAAATCCATAAAGTGCTATTAAACTTAGGCTTAAATTTTTGAGAACGGAGTAATTTGTCTACTTTGTAGTTTTTTTAACTATCACTCAAAAGCTATACATTTTTAGTATATACACATAATTCGGTTCTTTGTAGACAATCAAATTTCCTAAGTCAACAATTTTTTTAAACAAAATAAGTCAAAAAAACTATTTAAAAATCGAAAATTTTCGATTCTTTCTTTTTCTTTTAATGTTTGTGTATAACTTTTCTCTGAGTGGATTTAGGTATAGGCATTCGTTCACAAAAAGGAAAGCTGACGTAATTCCGTTAAAATGGTGATAAAGATTGATTGAGATACAGTCGTTCAGTTACCTACTTTTTTACGATTTTACCACTTTTTACCTTTATACCATGTTATTTTTAATTTTTACATACAGAAAACTTAAAAAAGCATGGAAACTGAAAAGAAGCATTTCGCAAACACCTGCACAGCCCAGTCGATGATGACAGATGGAAACTTAATAGATGCATGGAAACTTAAAAAAGCATCTCACAAACACCTACAGCTCCCATCCTGTATTCCCACCCCATGCGGCACTCGCTGCTGACAACAAGCATATCCAATGTCCAACCAGGCGTATGCAGCCGGTTCGGCGGTATATAAAACATTCGAGATTTGGTTCTGACACGTGGTATGGCCGTCCATTGGGCGTGTTCGGCGGACGACCAAGCTGCGTGTTGGAACGAACTTCCATGGATGCCCGGAATCGGCAGCAATGCCCATCTTACGCTGGCAAATCAATCAATCAATCAATCAATCAATCAATCAATACAAAAAATATTTTTGGCTTATCAATGATAATGATAAAGGTATTTGTCTAAAATTTTGATATTTATAATATGATCTTAGACATAAAAAAACTTTAATGTTGTACCTACTAATTTATAGTAAAGTTTAACTCTAAATTAGACTGTCATCCACAAATACTGCTAAACAAGCCAAGAGAAAGATACATTCCATCTCCCTCAGTATTATTTGTAAAGACTTACCTCCACTATCAAAACGTATTTACGAAACAGATGGTTAAAACCTCTGATTTAAATAAATTTAAAAACTTATTTATACAACTTAATATTTTATAAATAAATATGTATACACATGTCAAAAATAAATTTTATCATTCTTTTTCATATTAAGGATAATCTAAACATCAAAATTTTCAAAAAATACTTTTACTTTAAGAACTTGTTAATCACATAATGTGAATTAATAAATAATATATTCGAATAAATAATAAACAACTAATAGATATGTAATTTTCAAAAAATATATCTTGAAAACAAATATAAATTAGTACATTTGCTCCGAAGGCAGCCGATCAAATTGTGTAGTTTTTCAAAAATCTACGTCTGCGTCGGGACTAGTACCTACTACCTATTGAATAACAGTTGATGTTTATATTACTTTCAATATTTGCGGGTTGTAAAACTGTAAACGACTTGTCACCAACAGTTTACTTCATTCTCATCTTTTAATTGTTGCGGCTCTGGTACTGACAAATTGCCAAAATCACTATTGTTTAACCAATCCTAAAACATATCTTTTAGCTATTGCCTTCTCTTTATTTTTATTGTTTACCTTAATTCTGTCCACATTCTTTCCCTCTTGATAGTTTGAATTGGGTTTCGCTGTATTAGCAGGCTTTTTACTTGCGTTGTCAATAATTGTTCTTGCTGCAAAACTTTTTTTTAGGAATATTTACCTCAATAGTTGTTTTCATACACATTATTACAACAATTAAGCCAGGTCCTAATTGAAACTTGAACAATAATGATTGCAAATGAACCTGAGGAGGCGTGCATATTTATTTATCGTTTTTTAACGCAGTGAACGGTATATGGAACATTATTCCATCTCTTCATATTTCTTCACCGTAAATTGTTGAAATAACAATATTCCATTTAACTATTCAAAATGTCTATTCCGATTTCTTTGCCTTTCAGTGTAGTCCAGTGTGGTGTAAATTCCAGTACGAGTTCGTCGATTTCAATCTGTCGAATTTAATTCACCAGTCATAACCAATTTTACATTATATAGTAACGACAAATTAATGGTACCATGATATCTACAGGAAATACATAAAACATGTTTTCTATATAATTTCCTCATCTCTCATTTTGTCCTACACATTGAATCGATATTTTTTATATTTATTGAGATGAAATTTAAAATTGGCGTCAGGTACATAAATTGGCTCATTATTTAGGGATTCATAGGACAAAGCGGCTACCCTATTCTGGAAAACTTTCTTTTATTTCGTTACATAACCTACTTGAAAACAAAAAAAAGTTTTGATTAGCTAATTAATTAAGGTTTTGATAATTTTACTCCACGAAAAATGTACCAACATTTACGAATAATAATCTCTTCTGTTTATTTTTCTGCAGCCAATAAAATTTTGGCAAAAGACAGGTCTCTTTGCGATAATCTTTTTGCTTGAAAAGATACAATAAAATGTTTCGGATAACAATTGTAGACAATAAAGTTATCTATTGAACTACTTGAATTGTTTATTGCTATTTCTCCAATAAACGCGGAGAAGAGTGGCACGCGAAATAATTATTTATAATAATTAAACTACTCAACTTATCAACACGAAATTCAAAGTGGTTTTATTTAATTAGTAGACGAGGCGATTTAAAAAAAACAATAATATTTACAAAATAACTACTTTCTGAACAAAAACTGATTTTTGCAAGGAAAAAAAATTGAATTATTTTTTACGATTACTTTAATTTTACTTCACTACGTGGATAAGGAGGTAAAATTGTGCCCAATTGAGATTTAAACGGGTCAATAGATAAATTAATTATCTACAATTTTATTTGAAACATTGATTTGTATCTTCCCACTATACTTCCACTCCACTACGTGGATATGGAACTGAAAATATGACAGATGGCAATAATATTTGACATATAGTTAACGCTCTTGACAAGGAAGACACCTGTTATAACAGGATGGTCATCCTAAAAAATAATTGAACCATGTTGTAAAGGTATTTACGCAAGCCTTCCATATTTGGCACCTTTTATTTAACATTGAATTTTTGCTATCGGATGACCACTCTGTATATTTTTTTGACCAAAAGTTACCAAGTTTTCTTTGTAATAATATCTTCCGATTATTATTCTCATATGTGGTTTCGCAGTTAATAATTTTTTAGAGTGGCCGCCGGGTATACATAAAGAGGGAAGTTCTGTGTAAATACCTTTACCGATTTTTTTATACGGAATTTAAATATTTTATCTTTAAAACTCTGTAAAACTGAAGAGTATAAAAATTAATTTTATCACTGTAGATCTCCGAAATGATGCATTTCTAATCCTATATAATGGAATCTTTTTGTTTATTTTTCGCCAAAGAATTAAAAATATTTCTTCAATCGAATAATACAACTCCCTGTATTTACAAATATATAATAAATTATTTAGAAACATTTCAGCTGGTTAAGGGATTTTCGATAATAAATCCATCTGTGCAATAAATGTCGGCTAGTAAGGACTTCATGGGTTTCCCAAAATATTACGTTCAGTACATAAAATTATATAATTTACATTTATTTGACAGAATCCTGACCGAAAAATATTTAATATTTATTGTATTTCCATAATATTGACGTAATTTTTATAAAGCCTGGTATCTATATAGTGTATTACATCTTTTTGGTGAAATACGAAAAGAAACCGGAGATCTGTTTCGATAAAAATGTATATAAAACATACTTGCGCTTCATAAATAAATGTAATTTAAAACTCGAAAAACATCCTAAATATCAGAAAACCAACAAATATGCTCTGTTCTAGACATCTTTAATGCAACTTAATGTAGTATTTTTTATATAAATTTGATCTATTCGTAATGCTTAACACTTTTTATTTTCACGATCATGATAAACAAAAAAATAATGCGTTATCTACCCTCCTTTCTGTTAAATTTTGTCTCTTTAAATATTTTCTCAATACCAATACATTGAAAACTATCTCTAGCACAGAAGGTGCTATAAACTGTCTATAAATGTGGTATATTCCTAGCATATATTGAATATACTCATAAACATCACGCATAATAAGAATTTGGATTAAGTCTTTTGAATGTTTGGTTAATAATCTTATGTCGAAATAATTTAGCGAAATCGGAAAATGTTAAAATGTTTAACAAATTTCGCATCCACCTTAAAAAACGCATATTTTTAATATTCTTTCAGTCTTTATGTATTACTTTTTGTCAGTTTACTACCTACTTATTTTTAATAAGAAAAAGTAGCTCGAATGTTATACAAACCTGTTTTACACGTCTATTGCCCTAATATTTATTTTTTTATTTTTTTTTATTTTAATGCCTTATTTATATTAACGTCCTGGCGAAGTTCAGCTAATTGCTGCTCTACCACTCAAACAGGACACGTACACATAGACATCAACACAACAACCATTCCCTGCGATATTACCATCTACCGCAGCTGAGACTCGAACTCAGGACCGAACTCAGGAACGCATACCAAATATTAAGTCAACATATTAATTTTATTTTGTTAATATCTTTAATAATGGAGTGAGAGTGAAAAACATAATTAAAACATGGTACATGTATAACAACATTTGGAACTAGATTACATTTTGAGATGATTCTGTTGAAGGATTGAGGTAAAAATAAGTAAAGAGCTCAGAAACTTAGAATTGGGTGTATGTGTAGAAGCCAGGCCTCAATTTTTTTATAACGTTTGTCACTCCGCATAACCTGTTCTCAAAAAGTTTTGGACTACCTTCATTATTACCTCGGAGTAGACGAGTTCAATTATATTTTTTCAATTCTGTGAGCTATTATTTCCACTCACTAGAGTGTAAATATAATATCGATATGTTTTCATTTAAATAAACTTGGATAGAAAATTTGGATGAAGAAGTAATGATTCCTCGGGCAGCGGATTTTTGTTTTCAATCAAAGATGTGAAACCGAAATAAATTATTTTAAACTATTTGGACGCATATGAGTCATATTTTGGTTTCCAAATAAGCTTTTTAGAAGTGTCTTAATAGTTTTTGAAAATAAAATTGACATATCACCTAATATATGTGAAGTTCGTTGAAACCTGAAAGATAAACTGTATATTAATTAGTTTCGATATTTTGCAAGTCGTATTTTTTTGTGCTTCATCAAAAAACTTAATAAAATGTGGCTCCTAATTACAAGTATTCTGCCTTACATCAAATTAAGGATCATAATGCATTTGTAATTTTTCTATAATTCTTTATCATTTGGGCATTTAACATGTTCAATGAGATATTGAATATTTAACAGATTATTTATGTGCATACAATAATATATTTACATTTATTTTGAAAATAAAATCTTATGTCATTAACAAACATTTTTCACTTAGTGAAAATTTCACTTCCATTGAAACCAAAGTGCGGCTCAAGATTTCTTTAAGAAACGTGCGTAATACGTACTTTGCCTTCAGTTTAAAAAAGGACTCAGTGTTCCAAGTATTTCTTATTATTAAACAGACTATACAAGTCCCTAGGTAAAATTTTATTACGGTCTCCCAGTTAAATTCCATAAAAATAGCGCGGAAATGATACCGAATATCTAGAATTTACTGTGAATGATTCACCTTCACGATGTTAGTTATTTTCAATATTTAGAACACATTTCACATTTATTGAAATGAATATAGATTATATGCACTTTATACAGGGTCCTGCAGCTCACCTCCCGTCTTCTACTACACCTAAACGATTTATTTTAGAAAAATGATTCAAACGGGACAATAGACTGTTTGTTAGAGAGCACATTTTAAAAATATTTTTGAATATACAGGGTGTTCCAGAAATTGGTGGTGCATCAAAGTTGTATCTTTTTAAATGGAACACCCTGTAGTTTTATAGATTTTTGGGACCTCTTCGAGCTACTGTACATATCCCTAGAATATTATCAAATTTGATTTGATAGTTCCAGAGGAATAAATTAAAATCGAAAAAAAAAAAATGTTTCGTCATATTTTAAAAAATTTATAAAAAATAGAAAAAACATCTTCAAACCAAAACTAAGGAACAGGTTGCTTATAATAAAAGGTTAGTTTATCCTACTATGAATATCGTAAAAATAACTTATACAGGATGTTCAAAATTCAATGCCAAACTTTTCAAAATGTAATGCTATTTTTCTCCATTTTTTCAAATGGGACACCCTGTATATTTTTATCTCATCGGATGCAGAATTAAAAAATGAGCATATTTTTTAATTACAATTATCTCGACTATCTTAAAGGTTTCACAGATATTCGTCAAAAACTACTACAAATCGCAAAATTATTATCTAATAGTTTTACTTAACATTTTTCAAATCAATAACTAGAACTTATGTTCAATATGTCTTCCGTTCTCTTGGAGGCACAAACGAAGGCGGGTATGAAATGATCTTGCTACTCTTCCTAATAGGTCGGGTGTAATGTTTTGAAATGCGTTCCTGATTCTTTGCTGCATGTTTTCTGGTGTGGTTGGAGGTTCCTGGTAAACGATTTCCTTAACGTAGCCCCACAAAAAGAAATCCAATTTAGTGAGGTCGGGTGATCCGGGCGGCCAATTACATGACCCTCCTCTTCCAATCCACCGGTTTGGAAAGGTTGTATTGAGATGTTCCCTGACTTGTAATGAATAATGTGCTGGGGCTCCGTCGTGTTGCAGCCACATTGCATCTCTCAAAGGTATTGGTAAATTTTGACATAAATTTGGCAATTGATTTTGCAAAAAATCAAGATACATAGCACCATTCAAATGTCCGTTAAAAAAGTGAGGACCAATAACATGTTCACCAATAATTCCCCCCTACACATTTATTGACCATCTGTGTTGTTGGTTAACCTGCCTAAAAATCCTTGGGTTGTGGTCGGAATAGTAATGAAAGTTATGGCGATTCACAAATCCGTTTTTATGAAATGTGGCCTCATCAGAAAACAAAACCTTATCAAAAAACTCACAATTTATCCTAATTTTAGCTTGCGCCCAATTGCAAAATTCGACACGTTGCTCAAAATCTGCATCGAAGAGTTGTTGATGAAACTGGATATGGTAGGGATGAAAACGGTTGTCCTTTAAAATTCGTTGAACGGTTCTCTTACTTACACCTACGGCATCACCGACTGCTTTTTGACTAACGAAAGGGTTTTCCGTAACAGATAATAGCACAGACAATTCATTTTCTTCATTTCGAGCGGGTCTATTTCTAACTGGTTTTGTATAGTCTACATGTCCCGTTTGTACAAATCTCTCTAATAAGTTGTTCAGGCTTCTTTTGTCTGGATGTCTCCGTTCCGGATAACGCTGTGCGTAAAGTCGACTTGCCAAAAAACAGTTTCTTTCTGATTCTCCTAATATGAAAATCATATCTACTAGCTCTTCTCTGCTGTACTCCATCACAAAAAATGCTTAAAACTTGTAAATTACTAATACGTAATTTAAAATATTGACATATGTCTATTTGTATGACAGTTTGTAAGCAAATTTGTTTCCATGGCTATCTACTAAATTACCTTATTATGGTTAAGAAACAACAATAATATGATTTCTGTTTACTCCCCTTCATTTACGCCTTCAAGAGGAGAACTGCATAGACAGTTATATGAGAAACTGTCTAATTTAGGTATTTGCTTATTTAATAACATTAGAGGAGCTAAATGATAAAACGGAACACATATTGAACATAAGTTCTAGTTATTGATTTGAAAAATGTTAAGTAAAACTATTAGATAATAATTTTACGATTTGTAGTAGTTTTTGACGAATATCTGTGAAACCTTTAAGATAGTCGAGATAATTGTAATTAAAAAATATGCTCATTTTTTAATTCTGCATCCGATGAGATAAAAATATACAGGGTGTCCCATTTGAAAAAATGGAGAAAAATAGCATTACATTTTGAAAAGTTTGGCATTGAATTTTGAACATCCTGTATAAGTTATTTTTACGATATTCATAGTAGGATAAACAAACCTTTTATTATAAGCAACCTGTTCCTTAGTTTTGGTTTGAAGATGTTTCTTCTATTTTTTATAAATTTTTTAAAATATGACGAAAAAAATTTTTTTTTTCGATTTTAATTTATTCCTCTGGAACTATCAAATCAAATTTGATAATATTCTAGGGATATGTACAGCAGCTCGAAAGGGTCCCAAAAATTAATAAAACTACAGGGTGTTCCATTTAAAAAGATACAACTTTGATGCACCACCAATTTCTGGAACACCCTGTATATTCAAAAATATTTTAAAAATGTGCTCTCTAACAAACAGTCTATTGTCCCGTTTGAATCATTTTTCTAAAATAAATCGTTTAGGTATAGTAGAAGACGGGAGGTGAGCTGCAGGACCCTGTATATTATTTCGTGTTTTTATATTTTAGCATTAAATGGTAAATGGTAATGATAAAATACTAATTCTAAAGTTTTCTTCCATGCTTCTTAGCTTTCAAGTTATTATATTTAATAAAAAGTGATAAAAGCCATATATATGCTTAATTATATTTAATTCGTTGTTATGAAAGAAGTTTCGATGTGTTGTGAATTAATGCTGATCTGTGTGTCGATTTAATATATTGTTTTGTATCTGTGCCAATAAAACTAATTTTATTAATAGCTTATTTACCTGTTTTAAATGTATTGCTCTGTAAATTGTTAATATGATTTAAAAATGTTGTTGACTGTGACAGTACTTAGCAAGCTTGTGAAAACGTCGTCAGTACCATTAAATGAAGTTAAAATATTCGACAGGAAAAATTTTACAGATTATTCTATGATCATAGATAAGAAAGAAATGGACATAACATAACTCTGAGAGTTTCTCTCTGATATTCTTATTTATCCTTCACATTTTTAAAGATAATTTATTCGAATTCGGCAAATAAAACGCTTATAGGAGTACCTATGGGATATTCTTATTACTTTAAGTAATAATTTCCAAGATTCTCCAAAACCTTAGTTTTTTCAAAATAATGAGTTTTACTATTAGAATTTTAAATAATACAATTTCAGCTAAAAATAACTATATTGACCATAGTAAGAATTTAGCCAAGCTGTATTTTGCCAAATATCGCCCAAGGAGCACGAGATGTCAAAAAAATGCAACAGGCCAAAAAGTTAAATGATAAAAAGAAAAGTCTTTTTGTGAAAGGACAGTTAGTATCGACGTAAAAAAAGTTCGCAGGCCAAAGGGGTCCTGTTTCCCAAAAAAATATCGTCCTGTAGATTATTTCGAATGGTAATAAAAGTATTTGGTGGGAAGTCCAAA
Source organism: Stenurella melanura (assembly GCA_963583905.1). Taxonomy (NCBI): domain Eukaryota; kingdom Metazoa; phylum Arthropoda; class Insecta; order Coleoptera; family Cerambycidae; genus Stenurella; species Stenurella melanura. The sequence goes on from OY757309.1 coordinate 159,792,560, forward strand.
AAGTGTTTTTTATATCGAATTTAATTTAATTATCTTTAAACCGTAATACTGAAGAGAATAAAAATTAATTTTATCACTAGATCTCCAAAGTGAAGCGCTTCTAAATCTGTTATAGGATCTTTTTTCTTATTTTTCTTATTTTTCGAAAAACATTTTAAAATATTTTGTCCATCGAATAATACAACTCCCTGGATATAATTTCAACTTAAATATTAAAACTTTCTTAATAAATTAACTAAATTTAAACTATCTACATAATTGTTTTCTTAACTTTATTACAATCAATTGTTGATATTTGAAAAAATGCCAAAAACAATGTCCTCTTCGTCGAGATAGCTTTAAAGAATATAGTTTTCAATGTATTGGTATTGGTATTCAGAAAATATTTAAAGAAGCAATATTTAAAAGCAAGGAGGTGGTGGGTTCTTTCGTTTAACATGATCGCGAAAATAAAACGTTATTTGAGCCAATGCCTTTTTATATTTGTTTTTAGTTCAAGTTCAACATAACATTTAAATAAAACTTAGATAAAACATACTACAGTAAATTGAATCAAAGATCTCTCTAACATAGGATGCATAGCATTTGTTGGTTATCTGATATTTTGGACGTTTTTCGATCTTTCAATGACATCTCATTATGAAGCGCGAGTATGTAATAATAACTTTTTATTTTCATGATCAAGAGGTTAGGCTTCATAAAAGTAACGTCAATATTATGGAATTACAATAAAGATTAAATATCTTTCCGGTAAGTTTAAGTCAAATACATGTATTATTGTGGGAAATCCATTAAGTCCTTACTAGCCGATATTTATTGCACAACAATAAGTTACATCTTTTTATTTTCATAGATAATTTTGTATCAACATAAGTAACATATGCAGCTTGTAGAAAAAATTAATGTTTTCAATTCACTTTTACGATTTTTTGTGTTAACAATTTATATTTCAGGGAATAATAAAATAAACAACCAATATCTCTTCCTCAGTGGCAATAACTGAATGAATAATACGTAAGAAATAGAAATACGTTTCAATAGTGAACGCCACTGAACGTTGCATTCTTAAGTCTTTATTTTTTTAATTAAGGTGCACCGCTTCTAAAAATTTAAAAAAAAAACGACAATAAACTGCTCATAGCAGAACATTTTTGGTAAAAAAATTGTGTACACGAATCGTTATTTTCATGAATAAATAATTATTTTAATACATTTTTTACTTCCCTCGCATACCGAACGGAAGTATTGTATTCGAAAAAAAATCACCCTCCGAGATTTTTCCTGATTTTAACGTTTCAGATCATGTACATTACGAAAATATAGGTTTTTCAATCCCGTCAGTCTGTCTGTCTGTTGGTGCATTAACTACAAAACTACTTGACTGAGAACAGTCAAATTTGGTAGGTAGCTGACGCTACTGTCAGCGAAGAAATGGTTATACTTTCACTGGACCATCTAAAGGGAATAAATAATGAAACCAATTTTTTTTGCTAAAATTTTAAATTTCCACGTTTCATGACATTCTAAACCTATTTCAGAAAAAAAAAAAATTGAAAATTTTTTTACCAACATTTTTAAAAAAAATTTTATAGCTAAAATATATGGAATTTTTTTTTCTTTGTTCAAATTTACAATTTTCACATTTCATGGCATTCTAAACCTATTAAAAAAAATAATAATTTTTTTGAAAATTTTATATAGAAAAAAATTTAGATATTTTCAAAATTTTTTATAAAATGGGTGATGGAAAAAAATGTTTGCCCAAATTTAAAATTTTTACGTTTTGTGACATTCTAACCTATTTTAAAAAAATGTTTTGAATATTTTGTACAAAATGGATGATGGGTAAAAAATTGTATTACTCACGTTTAAAATTTCCACGTTTCATGACATTCTAAACATTTCAAAAAATAAATTTTAGAAAATAAAAAAATTGTGAACATTTTTTTTTAAATAATATCTAAATATATTTCAAGAAAGAAATTTGTTTTGAAAATTTGTTTTTTATTATTTTACCACCACAATAGAATAGATGATGGAAAACATTGTTTTCTTCAATTCTAAAATTTCCACGTTTCATTATATTCTTAACCTATTTCAATATAAAAATATTTTGAAAATAGAAAGAATTCCCACCATTATACAGTAGACAATGGAAAAAAGTTATCAGTTTTTCTCTGTAATGATAGGGCTAACTACATGGCGATTATAATTCTCATATGTCATAAACCTACATTTTTACTTTAAGAACCTCTACATTCGTGTTGGATCGCAGAAATTATACCGACTTTCCTGATTTTCATTTTTTCGTAATCTTCTTAAGAATACGATTATAATATTTTGGCTTTAAAGGAGTAAGTTAGTTCCTTTGACGTTTGTTAGTTTTGAGGTTAAATTTAATTATTCTGAAATTGGATTTAAACAAATCGAGAAATAACTTTATGTTTACAGCTTTATCCGAATATTTTTTGTGTTTTCAAAAACCTGTTTTTTTTAAAATTTTCTCGACTAACAAAATAAACAGAAGATATTTGTATTCGCCAGGCTAGGTACTTATTCAGATTTATACAGTCTACCGATAAAAAAACAGCAACTATCTGCCTCAAAAAGGTTAGAATGCGTCAGCATTTGGAAGCGGAAGAGAATTTTACGTGATAACTGATGACCCACACATTTTTAAATATTCTAAGCAGCGCCCAACTCAGCATACTGTAATCCTGTAAACCTGATACATTTTTTAAAAACACTTAATAAATGGCCATTCTGGCGTTCGCGATGTTGCCAATATTTGGATGTAATAGCGTATAATACATCATACTAAAATTACTATATATAGACGGATGTATCAACGCACTAACTATTATACAAATGAAGACGATAGCAGCGCCACTGATATATAGTGGAACTAAAAATTTAATTTGCGGGTGTAGACGTAACTTTTTGACCTCCACACAAAAATTTGAGTATAGGTTTCTGATGGCATCTATAAGCTTATAAAGTTGAAAACAAGGCAAAACGCTGTCACCTCCGAAATCGGATGTAGCAGCGTTATATTATGAGGTGACAGCGTGTAGCTAGTACCTACTTTGGATATGACAACGTACTCTGCATACGTATATATATATATATATATATATATATATATATATATATATATATATATATATATATATATATATGTGTGTAAAAAATGCAGTGTACATTTGCATCCTGACTGTTTTGAGACATTTCATACAAATTAAATAAAACAATATTTTTCCATTTATGGCAGTTATTATTCTATTGTCCCAAAGGTGCGTATACGCACCCCTCGTGATTTTGAGAAGTTCACATAAAATTGTTTTAATTTTTTTAATTTTGGGTTCATTTGGCACATATTGTTTAGTATTTATGGAAAAATCGGCATTTTTATTTTTATTTCAATGCTTGGGATTTAATGTTACTAAGTAAACAAAAACACATGAAACTATTTAAATTAAATGTTCAAACTGAGCTACCGTTGCTTCTTGACAATAAAGGAGACGTTGCTGACATTCTTCTTAAACATTTTGTATCATTTCCGGGGTGTTGTCATAACAGCTATAACCACCAGATATAGTTAAGTAAATGGGCGAAAAGAGTCTATTTTGAAAATTATTTTCTTTAATCCGGAACTTACATTTACCAAAAAATATTTTGCTATACTTCTTATACTGTTTATAATAAATTACATTAACAAGTTTACTATTACAGGATTTTACACTACTGAAATGCTTTTTTTAAAAATTCTAATATTCTTTTCTGACAAATAGCAGTTATAATTATATAAGTAATAAATATGCATTTCATGGCGTTTGGGGTCAATGTTCTGAGAAATTCGCGAAATTGAAACAATCTGTGTTGTGCATTTCTTTCATTTTCTTTAGATTATGCACCTTGAATTGACGTTAAGACATATTGAATAAGTGAATTATTAAAATTGAAAAAACATTATTTATATTTATTGAAGCGTTCTTGTACATATCCGACACAAATCACTTGTCGCGGCTATCCTAAATTAAATTAATATATAGGTGTTGTGAACTGAATCCCACAAGTCGCCAAACTCAATTGTAAACTGCCTGTAAAGAGCTAAATTGTTCGTTTCAGTTTCCGGTATAAATTTTGGTTGTAAGTGCCGAAACAGCCTGCTTTATTGAAGTAGCGTGCAAACTTAAGGTTAGGCAAGAGGCAAACGGCTAGTTGTCGACCCTTATCTGCCTCCACTTTTCTAAGTTCGCATGTGTACCACGTTTACTCAATCCCATAAGCTTTTATGGGTCCATAATAATTTTAACCACTACACCGATAAACTTCCCTAATGAACGTAATAATGTTTGGCAATGAACCAAACTTTTTATACAACCACGACGATTTAGATGAATTACATGTTAACAATAAAACTCTTACGAGTACAAAATGTACTAATGTAAGCCTCAACATATTTAAAGGTATGGTGTAATCCTCAATTACTTAGACATCCACGTGGAGGAGCGGAAGTGTAGTAAAAATTTTATTTCTTTTTCTTTTCTTGAAATGGATTTAGAATGTATGTGTTACGTCAAGAATTAAAATTTGAACGGATGAAAATTCTGTCTATCAGTCTGTGGGTCGGTCGGTCTGTATGTCGGTCTATGCGTCGGTCGGTCTGTAATTTCTTTTATGCGCGCGTTTAAGATATTGACTCGAAATGTGGTAAACGAATGTGTCATAACGAGATCTGGAATTAGATTATACTTTCACCTTATTTCAGTGAAGGGTTGGGTGGTGAGTAGGGCAAATAGTGTAAAATAAGTAAAGTAGTTTGATAAGAGTATAGAAACTTGGTATTTGGAGTGTATACCAAGGCCTAGAGTTTTAAAATTGGAAATGTTAATATTGGCGTGTAGCGCATATGACAAAAGTTACGAGGTTTTTCCAAGGCCGTCGACATAAAAGTGTCAAGGTCAGATGATGCACTACTGAGCGAGAGCCTATTCCTATGTGGGAAGTGAATGCGGTGTAGTCCGTCAGCGCCAATCGATATTGTACCGCCTGTTCAATAAAAGGCGGTACGGAGAGAGCAAATCTTGTAGCATCGAGCCGGGACGCATTAGTGCTGCTGCGGTGGACGAATAAAGTGATATAATTTGTCTCACTATTTATTCCTTGCACTAGTATTCATTATCAGCCATCCGGTTGGCGCATAGGTAATGCGGAAGGTCCCGGATTTAAACTGCTATACCTGCTGAATTTTTTCTCTATAATTTTGTGACGATTAATATATTTTTTCATAAATTCTTTTCTATGATTTCTTTAGGTTAGGTTAATAGGTTTTTATTCTGCTTAAAATAAATTCATTCTTTCGTATGATTTATTCAGGTTAGATTAGTAGGTTTTTATTCTGATATCTAATTTTTAATAATTATTAGCGCCCCAGACAGTATTAGCGTCGCAGACAAAGAAAAGGGAGGTGCGGGGTGTGTCCCCCCGTTTATTTAAAGTTATTTTTGTATTGTATATTTGTTTTGTAAGTACCTAAAATTATGTTTTTTGGGACGGATCGTAGCTGTGTCCGGACGCGGCTAAGCCGAGTCCGGAATAAGTTTATGTTTTATGTATGGTGTTATCATTTCCAATGAATGCAAGGATTGGGAAATCTGTAATTTTTTTAATAAAATTTGCCACCACCCCACCACTGCCACCCCATTTTAAAGGGGATAGTAAAATAAAATTGAGAAATTTACTTTAAATTTGGTATACGGATGTATTATAACAACATATGGTGAAAGGCTATATTCTGAAATGACTTTGTTGAAGGATTGGGGAGTAAATAGGAGAAAATATATGTAAAGCAAGTTAGTATAAGGCCAACAGCATAGGATTTTACATATCCCAACGTCTCAAGATTTTTATGGCATATGCCACTCCCACCACCACTCCTACTCTGGAACTAGATTATATTTCCGGGTGCTAAATAGGGTAAATAAGTAATGCAAGCAAGCAAGGAAGGCTCTAGAAACTTGGGATTTTTTGTATATACTAGAAGTCAAGGTCTCAATTTTCTTTATGACATCTAAAAATTTGAAGTAAAGCGTAAGAGAATTTAGGGTAAACTGTTTTACACTTCAAATAGTCAGACCGCAACAAATGTGCGCCAAGTTTGGTTGTAAGATATTTGGGAGGTATTTGACACACACAATTTCAGGTCAATCTGGGCACAAACAAACTTTTGAATATTGCCTTTTTTTCACAACCCAAAACAACTTTTTTCCAGTTTTTTTCATCAAAATGACCCAATACAAAATGGATTTAAAATTAAAAGTCCCGCTATTTTCCATGAAAAGGCGCGTGTTGAGACTGGATGTGTTTTGAGTCGAATTTTCGATTTGGCCGGTACAACTTGCTATCAGGATAAAGCTCCAATCTTCCTCTTTCCATAGAGACGTCGCGAACCCTTTCACTACAAGTATTTATTTAGTTGCGAATTTTTAAAGCACGGACGGTTCGCCATTTTTGTATCGCGCAAGCCGAGCCGAATTTTGATTTTCACTGTCAAATTTACGATGTCGATAAAACGCCAATCTTTTAATTTCCATAGACACCTAAGACGACCTTCAACTTCACGTATCTACTTACTACTGAACGACTGTTAGTGGTCGCGGTGTGTCGGTAGATCTCCGAGTTCAAAGTTGTGTATAGTGACGTCACAAATGGACGCACTGTTTTTGCAACTATTACTAATTTCAACCACTTATACCTCGAGAACGGAAAACAGCAACTTTGTAACATTAAAAGAGTTGTTGTGACGTCATCCAAATTGGTGTTTAAAGGGCGCGCTAAATTTCGAATTTTTAATCTTTCATAAAACTGTATATTTAAAAACACAGTATGGTGTTATTTTAATGAGTAGGTACTTGCCAAAAATGTAAAAAAAGTAATAATTTCGATTGAAGTATCACATTAGGAAGTAAATATGTTTTTGCAATAATCTTGAATATACAACGAATTTTGTTTCCAACTGAGAAACTAACCTTAAATATAATTTAATATAAAATTATATTAACTTATTTTCATAAGTAATAAAAAGTAGTTACAAACAATAAATTAAACTTTAATGACCACCTGCACATTACGTTTCTCTTTCTTTCACACACGTATTGTTCTGTTACGTGACTATATACATTTATTTTAGCTTCCCTCTTGTCTTCCAGATAAATACCCTCCCTAATTTTGTTGAGTACATTTCCTAATTTGCTAAAAATTGCGTTGACAGTAATATAAATGAGGCAGTCGGATGACTATTTGTCGCCGGGTCTTAAGTTTCTATCTACTTCGCACATTTAAGATATGGTGCAAAAGAATATAAGTAAAATATAAAGTAAACTAATAAATCTTAGAGGCAAAAACATACTTAATAATTATTTTTCTATTTTCTTATTTCTTAGCTTAATATCTGAATGCAATTATTACATTTTTTATTTATTTTCTCTTCTTTAGTCTAGGGATCAAACTGTAAATAAATAAATAAATGTATTTTTTTCAAAACAATTTTCTTCTAAAACTGAATTACACTAAAAAGCAGAAAATAATTACTTCTGGGAGTAAGTATAGTAATAGTAAAAAAAATATATTATTTGTTTCTTGAAATAGGTTTACAATGTCATGAAACGTCGAGATTCTAAATTTGAGTGAAAAGAAAATTTTCTACCTGTCTGTAGGTCTGTCTGTAACTTATTTTTGGTCCGCACGCTCTCTCCGGAACGGTTTAAGATATTGACTAGAAATCTTGTATACGTATATATTATAACGAGACCTGGAACTGGATTGCTTTTTAAAGATATTCGGTGAAGAGTAGGGGGGTAGATAGGAGTAAATATGGGAAAATATGTAAAGCAAGGTGGTAAGATTACAGAAACTTGAAAATCGGTGTATGTATTAGAAGCGAAGGTCCCAGATTATTTACAATATTTTTCAAACCCCACCACCTCTACTTAATTATTAAGGGTGTCCATAAAATAAAATTGAGATATTCATTAGAAATTTGGTACACGTATGTATTATAACGACAGTTGGAACTAGATTATATTGTAAGATAATTCCGTTGAAGGGTTGGGTATTAAGCAGGGATAAACAGAGGAATAAAAGTAAAGCAAGTTGGTAAGAGTAAAAAACTTGAAGTTCTGTATATGTACTAGAAGTTACAGACTCAAATTTTTTAATAATATTTCTCAACCCCCCCCACCACCCCTACTCGATTATTAAAGGGGTTGATAAAATGAAATTGAGATATTCATTTGAAACTTGGTACATCTATGTATTATAACAACATCTGGAACTAGATTATATTCTGAGATGATTCTGTTGAACGGTTGGGGGTTAAATAGGGGTAAATAGGGGAATATAAGTAAAGCAAGCTGGAAAGAATACAGAAACTTGAAATTCGTACTAGAAGCCAAGGTCTCAGATTATTTATAATATTTTTCAACCCCCACCACCCCTACGCCATTATTAAAGGGGTTGATAAAATAAAATTGAAATATTCACTTCAAATTTGGTACACGTATATATTATACCAACATCTGGAATTAGACTATATTTTGAGAAGCTTCCGTTGAAGGGTTGGGAGTAAAATAGGGGAAAATAAGTAAATCAAACTGGTGTGAGTACAGAAACTTGAAATTCGGTGCATATACTAGAAGCCGCAAGGTCTCTGATTTCTTTATAATATTTTCCAACCCCCCACCACCCCTACTCCATTACTAATGGGGGTTGACAAATAAAAATTTAAATATTCACTTGAAATTTGTTACACGTATATTATAACAACATCTAGAACTAGATTATATTTTGAGATGATTCTGTTGAAGGGTTGGGGGTTAAATAGTGGTAGATAGGGGAAAATAAGCAAAGCAAGCTGGTAAGAGTATAGACAGGTTTTCTTATAATATTTTTCATCCCCCCACCACACCCACTCCCTTATCAAAAGAGTTTATAAAATTAAATTTAGATTTTGACTTGAAATTTGTTACACGTATAACGATATCTTAAACTAGATTATATTTTTACATGATTTCATTGAATGATTGGGCATAATTGGTGGTAAATAGGCAAAAATAAGTAAAGCAAGCTGGTATGAGTATATAAACTTGAAATTCGGTGTATATCCTAAAAGCCAAGACCTCAGATTTTTAGTAATATTTTTCAACCCCCTACCAACCCAAATCCATTCTTGAAGGTATTGCTAAAATGAAATTGAAATATTCACTTGAAAGGGACACGTATGTATTAAAACGACATCTGGAACTAGATTATATTTTGAGATAATTCCGTTGAAGGGTTGAGAGTTAAATAGGAGTAAATAGTGGAAAATAAGTAGGTAAATCAAGCTGGTAAGAGTGCAGATATATGGGATTTGGTGTATATACTAACCAAGGCCTTAGATTTCTTTCTAATATTTATCAAACACCACCATCTCCTCTCCATTATTAATGAATTTGATAAAATTGAGATATTTACTTGAAAGTTAGTACACGTACGTATTGTAATGACATCTGATTGAGATGGTTCCATTCAAGGGGTGGGACGGGGTAGGTTGTGAATAGGGGAAAATAAGTAGGGTAAACTAAAAACTTCAATTTTAACGTATATGGTAGAAACCAACGCCTCAAACTTTTCTATGACATCTGCTCCAAATATTATTAAAATTCTATGACCAATAATTTCCACATAGTGGAGTGCAAATCTAGTCAAGATGATTCCTTTAAAGTGACTTGGATAAAAAATCTGGGGGTGGAAGTAGTGATTGCTTAGGCAGTGGTTTTTTTATTCAGTGATTAAATTACAAAATGTATATGAAAAAAGAAAACCATTGGACGCTAATAAAATATAATATATTACCTTTTTCAACAATCAGCATTTTTATAAAACGTTATGAATAGTATGTTGTAATATAACAGCAACAGCAATACTTTATAAGTGTACAATGGTTTTCTTTTTCATCATCATTTTGTAATAGAATAATAGTAATAATAATACCTAATAATAATAATAATATTTATTGTCCAAGTGATCATAAAACACATGACATGGGACAAGACAAGAGAAAGATATTGACATAAGAACAATCAAGGTATACTTTTTCTTTATAGGATTTTGCAAACAGTGGAAAGAAAAGCTATCTATGAGAACTAGAGGAAAAACTATATATAAAAATATTAATGAAATCTTTGCATTCTTTCGATAACCTGACTTCTGGTTATGCTAACAAGTAAAATTCTGATTTGCCATTCTCATTTTAACACTAGCATCCAACCTAGTCCCCTACGGCTAAGCAGGCTAAACTAATATCTACATGATCCCCTACGATATGTAAATTTAGTTAAAAATGAGAACAAAGGCCTGAAATTAATTTATTTACGTACCTTGTCTTTAAAAATTTTTTCATTCAAATGAATTACATTTTCATAAAATCTCATTCAGTTTCTTGGAAATGCTTAGCCTTTGAAACGTTTTTCGTCCTTATTGTGGACTCATCAGAAAAGCCTAAAGCCACTCATAACGATGTTCCACGCAAAACTAAGACATTTTCCATGAATGGTATAAAATAATTATAATTGACATTGACTGATAAAAAAACAACAGATCTTCCCCTATCTATTAGCTAACTAGTATTGAAGCCTATATACTCTTTAGGCTAGGTGAAGCTTTACAAACAATACTATTTCTAATATATACACACACGCAACAGGTACAATTTTCAGTTCTTTAAATACATTTTTACACGAAGAATATCTATTTATACCAGATATGTATCGAATTGCCCGTTTTTGCATTTTGAAAACTCTATCCATATGATGTGAAGAGCTCCAAAAAATTATACCGTAAGTTAATCTAGAATAAAATTGCGCATAACAAAATGACAATATAACGCATCTATTAACAATATCCCTTAAACGATATAATGCAAAGCAAACCGATGCCAGCTTTCTACAAAGAATGTCTATATGGTACTCCCAGCTTAAAGCGTTATCTATATACACTCCTAAAAATTTTGTAGTTTGTACTTGTTCCAGGGACATATCATCTATCTTTAACAAACTGCTTTCATTATATTGCATTAATCTAGGTGTAAAATGTATAAATACTGTTTTATCCTTATTTACTAATAATTTATTGTTATAAAACCACGCTGTAAGCTTATTTAACATAGTTTGAGCTGTCTCCCTTAAGTTTAGAATATCAGTATTCACACTTAAATAAGATGTATCATCGGCGAATAGAGTTAGATTATTACCACCTACAATTTCTGACAAATCATTTACTAACAATACAAACAAGAGTGGCCCTAGGACTGACCCTTGAGGCACTCCTCGAGACATGTTCATTATATTAGAGAGGTGACCATTTATTGCAACTTGTTGCTTTCGATCGGACAAATAAGACTTCAACCAATCACCACATTTGCCTCTGAAACCATATTTATTTAACTTATTAACCAATACATCATGATCAACAAGATCGAACGCTTTCCATAAATATTCCAAAACACTTTTTATTATTATTTAAATTTTCATATAATTTCTCAACAAAATTAAGAATGGCCGATTGAGTCGTTCTGCCTACACGAAAGCCATGTTGTATATCACATAGAATGTTATATTTCATTATGAAGGTGGTCATTCTATTAAACATGACCTTCTCTAATATTTTCGAGATAACAGATAAAAGTGAGATAGGACGATAATTTTCGATGAAAGACTTATCCCCTTTTTTGTACAGAGGAATGACCTTGGCTGTTTTGAGTACATCAGGAAAAGTACCTTCTAAAAGTGATCTATTTATCAGATATGTTAATGGCTGCACAATATGGTAAACTACTGACTTGAGCATATTAATACTAATGTTGTCTATACCGCTAGAATTTGAAGATTTATGGTTCATAACAATATTAAAAATTTCACTTTCAGAGACCGGTTCAATAAATAATGTTGGACAATTCTTGAGAAGACTATAGTTGACCTCTGTTTGATTAAAAGCTACTGTTGAGATATTTGGCAATTCAACAAAATATTGATTGAAGTGATTAGCTATTACGTTAGTGTCGTATATTAATTCATTATTAATTTTCATGCAATCAATTGCATTATGTGCAATTGCATCATTGAATAAAAATTATATTCTACTTTTTATTGAAATTCAGTTTAGAAAACATTGTTTAAAATCTTTTTTATTTATATTTATATTAATTTTTTACTTTTTAGTTTTCCTTCTACCTCATTCTTTTTTATTATTAAAGCGCCATCATTTCGTTTACTCTTGTCAAACTTTTTCATTTGATACCCATATCAAAGAACAAGATCTCAGAGCCGCCAGACCTACGTCATTTTAGCAAAGCTAATATTTTGACAATAAATAGTGTGATATGTAGTTAAGAACGTAGCTAGCTTGAAAACGGGGCCCTTTTACAGACCACAGATACAAAAGGTACAAAAAAACTGTACTAACCTACGTTAAAGTATGATAGCTGCTCTTCAAATATATTTGACAGTATACTGTTAAAAACCAACATTCATTATAGCCAGACACTTTCCGTGGGCCCTTACTTCCACCAGACGCATTAAGTTCGCAAAAAACCCAACATAACCTAACATTAGAAATTTTTTGCTTTGTTTCGTTTTTTACATAGTTGGTAGTAGATATGATCCCACAGTTATGTTAGGTTAGGTTTTTCTATTTTCGAGCTTTAAAGCGCCTGGCGGAAGTTAGGGCCCGCGGAAAGTGTCGGGCAATAATAAATGTTGGTTTTTAATAGTATTATGTCAAACATATATGAAAACCAGCTATCATACTTTAACGTAGATTGGTATATAAGGTATTTTGGTACTTTTTTATCTGTTATCTGTAAAAGGGCCCCGCATTCAAGCTAGCAAATATGCATACGTTATTAACTAGGTACATATCACACTATTTATTGTCAAAATATTATATTTGCTAAAATGACGCAGGTCTCGCGGTTCTGGGATCTTACTCTGTCAAGGGGGTGTAAAAAAATAGGTTATCCGCCATTTTGTGCCGGCCGCCATATTGCACTTAGAATGAAGTTACACAGCTTATTGTATTCTACTTTATATACCCTTTAATTTATTGCCCATGTCGCATGTCGAGAGGGTTGTCAAGAAAATGGTAATCCGCTACCGGTGGTAACCGTCATATTGGATCTAACAATATTTTGTATTCTGCATGTCAAACCCTTTCATTTGATACCTTTCCCGAGGAGGTTGTAAAAAAAATAGGTGATCCGCCATTTTGTGTCGGCCGCCATATTGGATTTAGAATGACGTCACATAGCTTATTGCATTCTACTTTATATACCCTTTGATTTGATACCCATGTCGAGGGGATTGTCAAGAAAAGGGCAATCGGCCATTTCATGGTAGCCGCCATATTGGATCTACCATAATATTGATTGAACTGTGTTGTATTTCTTTAGAACCAAAGCTGTGCGCAAAATTTCAGCATAATTGGATATCGAGAAGCGGTCATAAATTCTATAACCAGATTTGAACATACACACATATTACATAGATACATACAACATTTCGAGCTAAAGAAAACCACTGAAAAAAAATGAAGATGTCGGTATAAAAAGGGAATACTCATTTTTATTTTAATGTATTAATAACAATAATAATAATAAATAAAAAATTTTCACATAATTAATTAATGAGCTGTTTTCTCTGTAGTTACCGAAATTCTAATAGATGACAGCAGGGGCTAACCAGGTTTATTTTGGCGGTTATATTTGAATTATTTGTTTTGTTTCATTCTGTCATTTGTCAACTCTCTGTGACATTATTTTGCGGATTATTGGTTAGGTATCAGGTTTTAATAATAATTATTATTGCAAGAGAAGTCTATTAACTATTAAATTTCTTTACATTTTGGTACAAACATTAATCATAAGTACAATGTTACGCTGTTATGCATTTTCACCAATAACGTTTCTACGAAAATTGCTTAACATGCAACACACGAATACTATATCCTCAGACAATATGATTTCTGTACTATTAAAAGGTCTTTGGAGGATTTTAAAAGTTTTTATGAGGCCAATTATACGTGCAACATGTATTCTACCCTTTTGCTGGCGATTTTCCTGGTTTTCCTGTACATGGCATTGCGAATACGATTTGATTTTTTAAATAATTCTGGTATGTTTATAGTTACTCCAGTTACAGCGAAGAGATCTTGGACATCAAATCCCTTGTTTTTAGAGTTTCTAACAATTAACATGAAAACAAACTTATGTGAGGTTACCACCGATGATTGTGCACGCGAACGTCAAGTCAACCAGCCAACCTGAAATAATGTAAAATGTAAATCGATGTAATGCCAACTGATATTTGGCAGTAAAACCTGGTTAGCCCCTGCTGCCATCTAGCGGTCCCGATAGTGCGAAAACAGCTCATTGTAATATCTTTAACTTCTGCACATTTTATTAAGGGAATGCGTATTTATAAGAGGAACAGCTAACTACTTACTTATTACGTATACTGATTATATACTTCTGCAATATGCAAGTACACTACAAATGTCAAGCAATGACATCACTCTGAAATTGTAGTACATAGTAGGTACATTTTTTAAAGTCAATGCCTTTTAAGGTTGTTGAAATACGATGGCCCACAGTGGTGCTTTTTCTCAAAAGTCTATAAAAATTTACGAAACTTGGTAGAAAGAAGTACTTGGATTTGCTAAATTCAGCTTTGCTGCTTTTTTCAAAATGGCGCCTTCAAAATCAGGATCAGAAAAAGCAGTAAGATGAAAAATTTAGTAAAATAACCCATCCTCAACCGAAGTTTATATTTCAATAATAGTTAATAACAACCTTCAACAGATGTTCAATGACTCACATTCTTAAAATGTATATTTTTCAAGACGTCCAAAAATTTGTTCACAAACAGTAATTTACGTTATGAGAAGGGAAAGAGGAGACTTGCAGGACAACCCAAGCAAATTCCAGGGTGAGCCGCAGACGAGTAATTGAAACCATTCTCTTATTCGATTCCTTTATTTTTAGGGCCGTTACTTTCGGTCCGGATTGAGTTAATTTAGCATGTGACTAAATGCTAACCAGTTGATTTGGTTACTTTCAGGCTCAGTTAGGGCTCAATCGTAGTTAAGTGTGGGCGTGGCTGTAGTTAAATTTAATCTTAGCATCGAGATGCAATTACCATAGTTGATCGAATTTAAACATAACCAAATTTTTTGTGAAGTATGGTTAGTAGTGACATTTTAACTGTAATTCGTAAATTTTATTTTGATAAATGGATTTACGTGAACTGGCTGAAGTGTTTGACGACAATAATGATGAAGATTTGGAGTACATAAATAATTTACGTACATATGTCAAAGAACGACCTAATCACTTCGACATATGCAATGATGAAGAATTTTTTCAAAAGTTCCGCTTCCTCAAAGACACTATGGCAACTACAATTTTGCCGCAAAGTGAACATGTTTTAACCAGCGATACCCCACAGTATGTGATTGATTTGCTGTAGATTAAAGATCCTTCAACTAATTTTAAATGTATAATTTTTCATAGATACCACGAAGTTGATGCAATGATGTCACCACCCCCTTTCGGTCGTGGAGTAGATCCAACATCACCGTCGAGAGCAATATCTTCGAAAACGGGGGGTAACACAAGTTTGGCTGGTAGGAAATGGCCTATTCGCGGCTTACCCCATTTCGGGGCTTATTATTGGGCGTTTAGGGGTTGGAGGGGGTCGAAAAGGGGTCTCGACAACACCATCGTGCTCAGCATCCTCGAGAATGGCGATTATCACGGGTTTTGTTGAGAGAAGACGGCTTATCCGCGTTCCACCCGTTTAGGGGTGACTTTTGGCCATTGTGGGGGTTAGCGGGGGTCAAGGAGGAGTTTCGACATCACTATCGTGCTCAGCATCTTCGAAAACGGGGGTAACACAGGTTTGGCTCGTAGGAGATGTCGGATACGCGGTTTACCCCTCTCGGGGTTAGTTTTTGGTGGCTTGGGTGGTGAGGTGACCTTGTAGAGAGATTTGACCACCGCCATCATGTTCAGCATCCTCGAAAACCGGAGTGTAAGAGGGTCTCGTTACGTTAGAAAATATTTGTGTTTTTCGAGGTTCAATCCGACTCACAGTATGCACTATAATAGGGCCTTTGAAGTAAAGGAGGAGACGCACCGACGCGACGTGTACTATTAAATTAGACGGGACTCAGTGATATTCGATATATCGCAAAATTGGCGCTTGGTTCGAAAAAATCCAGGCTCTGATTGGTTAGCCAACGTTCAGTTTAGTGTGTGCGCTTTGCGCATAATGTAAAATAAGCTTTTAATTTGATATTAACAAAAGTGTGGGAAACAAAAGAGACCGGTAGGAGGAATCAGGCAGCCAAATATCACTGACAATAAATTAGTACCAGATCGCATCTTTAAACCAATTTGTTGCACCTGCGAAAAGGGCTGTTCTTCTATAATATGCAGCTGTAGAAAACATGGTCTCAAATGTAACCAATTTATGTTCAAATTTTTACGATTTAGAAAATCATTCAAATGCGGAAATTCAACGATTTTCAATTGATGACAGTGACTCAGAAGAAATGGAAATGTAGCCAAGTAATGTTGAAGCAGTGAAGGAAACTCTAGAAAATGCTGAAGAACCTGCTAGTTTTGTGGAATCAGATGAAGAAGCACCATCACATTCTATACAAAGAGAGCAAAACTTGATAAATACATAAATATAAACAATTATTGTATGTATTATGTATGTCAATTGTATGTTTACTGCAAAATGTAAATGTATTAAGATCATGTATTAAAAAGTACATTTACAATTTTTACAAAAAATTATTTATATTATTTTTAAGTAATAATAAAAATTAATAAAGGAATTTTTACAATTTAAAAGTTATTGACAATCAAGAATAAAAGTAAATATATTTAGATTGTCAAATAAATAAAAATGCGGTTATTTATACGCTGCGCCGTGCCAATATCGTTACAGTAGGCATAGAAATCAATATCATATTTTTTTGTTTGGTTAATAATTCAAACGTGGTTGAGGAATTATTAATTATTTTACTTATTGTTTGTAGCATACCCTTGTACGAACTCAGTCGGACAAGTACGTTTATGAGGAATCGCAGTTGAAAATTTCACTTTTTTAAAATATACACTGAATTTAACAACAACCGTTGAATATTTTGGTCAACAAAAAATAAAGCTTATGTGGGACACCACAAGATATACTCTCACCAAGTTTGAGCTAAACCGAATTATTTGTGTAGAAGAAAAAAATACCGAAAAAACGGTTCTTTGCGTATTTTACGAAATATTCTGAACTTAAGATAAAATTGCTTTCCACAAGAGTTGTAGATCTGTTCATTAACTACAACTTTTGTATTTAACATTTTCCCATAAAATGTGTGGTTTAGCCAGAAATCGTAAAAAACTGTTTTTCACCCCTAAAAAATTTCGCCCCAGAAATTCAGCAGTGGTTCGGACTATTTTTCCTTCCTTAGTTATGATATGTTCTATACCCACTGAGGCACGTAACTTGAAATATTATGACATATTCATTAAAAAAGGATGATGTTTTTAATTTCATGACCATCTTTGACCAAGACCATTTTTGATATCACTACTCTTTAAAGCCATTTCTGATGACAGCGTAATGTCAAAAATACTAAGTTACGAAAGTTTGTTTGTCAAAATCGAAGTTTTAATGAATAAGGCATTTTCACTTCTAAGTAAATACCTATTAGGAACAAAACATGTGAATTCAGATGTATCGCAGAGCCGTTTTTTATCCACAACATTCGAAAACAAGCCTTATGATGTCTATAAACTGGATACTACTCCTGCAACGACTACCGAACTGACTAAAAAGGATGCGCTTCTTTACTATACAGAAATGCATAGAATTAGAAGAATGGAAGCAGAATTGGCAAATCTATATAAAGCAAAAAAAATAAGAGGATTTTGTCATCTCTACTCTGGCCAAGAAGCTTGCGCTGTTGGTATTAAAGCTGTAATGCGTCCTCTAGATACAGTTATAACTACATATCGGTGCCATGGATGGATGCTATTAATGGATGCCCCTTATGAAGATGTAATAGCGGAGTTACTGGGCAGATCAATAGGTTAGTTTTGCAAGTAATCTGAGACACCGTTTAACAGATGAAAGGTTATAAATATTCCTTTAAAATTTTATATGTTTCTATTTGCGTATAATCACTAATTTCTGTGGTACAACAGTTTGTAGTGATTGGAAGCTTTCACCGATTACCTGGGCGCAGACTCTGTCTTTTTGGCGACTGTTTTCTTTTAACTTGTAGATTATTGAATATGTCTTTTAGGGCGAGTTGTATAAAGCATAGTTAAGTCTTAACCAGAGTAGTTAGTCAAATTCGTGTTGTACAACAATAGGTTAGCATTAATTGCCCGCATTAATGTTCAATTTCATTAGTGTCGAAAAATAGGCGGTTAAAGTGAGGTAACTATTGAAATATAACCTCAAAAACAAGAAAGTTTCAAGTATCAAAAATTGCTGAAATCATTATATCAGTTAACAGTCGTATTCACCAATGCTAGTTAAGTACATAACGGTTCGTTAAACTGCTAGTGGATTGTTAAATCAATCTTTATGTATTCATCGACTTTAGTTAACGTTTAACTTGACTGACGAATATTGGATAGGCAACTAGTTTAACGGCTTTTAACGTTTTCAGGTTGAGGTTATGTTATTTGTTCATAATTGTGAAATTGAGCTACAATTTTATTTGGAGTAATTTGGATATTTTTGTTTGTTGAAAGCTTATCACAACAGTGCGCATACCTAGGTAGTTTAATAAGTGCCTGCATCTTTTTATATGTAATAATAAATAATCAATTATTTTTGTATTTTCCACAATGTGGAGAAATCTTGCACAGTATTGAGCAAATTTCCTTTCTCACGTTCGCTAAAATTTTTTGATCTACTTTTCTTTGAATCCATATTTTTAACAAAACTACCGACGCCAATGGGGCGTGTGCAAAATCTGACAGCTAACGAGAGTGGGGGGAATATAACCTCATTGTTCCAAATTAATTAACGTGAAATTCGCTGTTTTCGTTTGCTTTCTTGACTTTCTTGTGCTATCAGCTATTGAAATAAACATTTTTAAGTTTAATTTTCATTATATATAGACAATTACGTGTTTTGTACAATATATTTCCTTTGATTTGGCGAGAGGTGCATTGTTTACCTATGTGTTTTTAGTTATTTTCTTCGTATTTAAACGATGTATAGGATTGATCTTATTATTATATATGGAGCATATTTAGATTATTTAAGATTTGAATGCTGATAATTATTCTGTTATCAGTTTACGACAAAAATTCATCATATTCTAGGTATTTGGTTGTCGAAGTCTCACCGACTGCCAATTTAAGCTTTTAAAGGTAGGTGATTATTACTTAACATTAGAATTAAGTATTTATTACATAATATGTTCAATAAATACATAGTAGTAAATACCTTTTGTATGCACGAAAATAAAATTATTAATTATTTCAGAATGCCATCGATTTACACCAAAAGAAGAAAAGTTTGTGCTCAATCAAAAGAGCAAAGCGAAAAGAGTCTTAAATAGATCCGATCTTACTGACTCAAAGATGAAATACGGTCATAGTTCCAGGCATTATCTTAACGGATAATCTTTATGGATAATAATTTCATTTAAATTTTATACTCTATAATTTTTAGGAAAACCTGCTGAACTAAGTAGGGTAACTCATCTAGATTGTCTAACAAATAAATTTATGGGTTATGCAGCCTTAAAGCATTTAACCACTTTTCTCTTTGAACTCTTAATTGACCACAAACTTATCTTCATTGGTGTAAATCGATGGGAATCTGAAATAACTATAACTTTAATTTCGTGCATGCGGTAGGTATACTACTATGTATTTATTAAATATGTTACATAATAAGTATTAAATTCCAATGTTAAGTAATAATCACATAACTTTTAAAGCTTAAATTGGCATTCAGTGAAACTTTGACAACCAGATTCCATACAACATGATGGCTTTTTGTGGTAAACTAGTAACAAAATAATTAACAGCATTTAAATTTTGAATAATCTAAATATGGTCTATATATAACAACAAGATCAATCCCATATGTTCTTTAATTACGAAGAAAATAACCAAAATGGCATAGGTAAACAGTGCACATCTCGCCAAATCAAAGTAAATATTATTGTACAAAACACGTAATTGTCTATACATAATGAAAACTAAACTTAAAAATGTTTATTTCAATAGCTGACAGCACAAGAAACTTAAAAAAACAAACGAAAACAGCGAATTTCACGATAATTAATTTGGAACATTGAGGTTATATGCCCTCCACTCTCGTTAGCTATCAGATTTTGCACGCGCCCTATACCAAAACAAATATAATAAACAAACTGATGACATTGACATTCCATTATTTCCATTCGAGCGCATGCGCTACTATCCATCCGGAAAACATTTGAAATTCATATTTAAATAACCTTTTGTTAAATATATTATAATATTTCATTTGGTGAATACATAATAGCACTAACGGCCATTTAAAATTTAACGAACTGTTAGTAAATGAGTTGTTAAGCACGTCTTGGTGAATACGGCTGTAAAGTCAGTTAAATTTTACCTCCGGTTAGTTAAACGATCGGTAATGTGATTGTTATTCGACCCGCCCTTAGTAATGGGTTTTTATTACTTATATGCTAGTTTGGCACCCAAAAACGATAAAATCACAAAGTGCTACTAAATTCTGGGGTGTATTTTTGAGAAAGGGACGGGTTTTTATTATTCAATATGTTACTTTGACACCCAAAAACGATAAAATCACAAAGTGCTACTAAATTCTGGGGTGTGTTTTTGAGATCTAACTGAAAAAGCCCATTTCTTCAAAATAACTCAAAAACAATGCAAATTTGGAGATTTTTACAAGAACAGTTTTTTGTAGAAAATTAAATTTCCCATCCAAATGCGTTGTTAGAAAAGATCAATTAAAGCGATAAACGTATGAAGTAAACGTAAAAAGCATTCTTGTAAAAATCTCCAAATTTGCATTGTTTTTAAGTTATTTTGAAAAATTTAAAATTTGGCTTTTGCGGTTGATTCTCAAAAACGCACCTCAGAATTTAGTATAGTCTGTTTTTAAACCAGGAGGAGGGTTTTAAATTTAACGCGCTAAATGATTGGATACGCCCTCGCCAGATTTACACCAGGCAATAGTCATAAATTTTGACGTATTGTAAAAATTTTAATTTCTTGTCATAAATTATATGGCTATTATTTCTATTTTATCGTTTGCATATTATATATCAGTTTTTAATCCCTTTCATAGGCATCTGAAGGTAAAAGTGGCTAATTACTTGGCACCTTTATGTTGCGAAAATAGCATATGGATGCTGTATAAAACACATATAGGTCAAATAGGGGTCGATGCATCGTATAATGTAATGAAATACACACAATTCACTGTAGTCATGTATTGTTGGTTGCCAATAACACCAAAAAGGATGTAATGTATTTTCTGGTGACTTCTACGGTGTGAATGGGACTTCCATGTTTACTCCTCCTGGTTTAAAAACAGACTATAGCACTATGTAATTTTATCATTTTTACATGTCAAACTATCATATCAATCATAGACACTTAAGGCAACGCTTATACGTAAACGTATTAGCTCGACGTAAACCCAATAAGTTTAGGTGTATTGTTACGCCCTAAAATAGAGTTAAGGCAAAGTCATTAATTCCAACCACGTAGTATGTCATATTTGTACTACTTGTTTATATTTTGATTAGTTGACAGTTCACCTAACCCTAATGTTTTACTTTGTCTTTTAAAGTCCTAACTGAAATGAATTTTCCAACTATTTCGGAGTAGCTTAATATAATTATTAAATTTATGATTTAGTTTTCGTATTATTACATATTATTTTATCTAATAATTCGGTTCATTCGCAATTATTTATGTTAACAACATAACCTTAAAAAATTTATATTTAATAATATTATTATTAGTCATTTTCCGCGAATAATTAGTTATAAGAGTTGTAAATAGTTCTGCCATAGCAAAGATTATAGAACTAACAAGATAAGAGGGTCAGACGGAGAAGACGAAATAAACGAAGAAAAAGTTTCGAAATTATTCTCTCAATGTACAATTCTATCCTAACCAAATAGGTACCTACCTTACATATAATCATAGAAATAATTAATGTGACATATATTACAAAGCAACCTGTTTTTTAGTGACCTTGGGTACTGACAGTCAGCTGAGTTCGCTCGTTCTATCAGGACAGTGTTGTCCATTTTTCATTATTGCCATCTCTTTCTAATGTTACTTTCTCCATCTGATTGTCACATTGTGGCAACTGCGCGAGAAATCCAATTTAAATGTTGAGGTCAATGGCGCCATTGCTAAAAGATAAAAGGTTTTCCGCTGGCTGTCTTATCTTTTTAATTCTCCAATATTTGGCTATAGTATGCAATAGAGATGTGACGGTGATCACCGTCACTGCTACTTATCACCTGTTCCTTAAACTCAGCAATCGCCGATAGCGATTTGTGAGAAAAATTGAGACGATCCGAAGAGTGATATAATCACTGCTACTAAGAACAGTGATTGCTGAACGATCGCTGTGATTAAAAAATTGCCATTTGTCCCATCTCTAGTACGCAATGCTGCTTTATTTACGTAGAGATTGACGTTACATCTATTTTTTTATTGGAGAATATTTAATTTGAGTCTAGTTTCCTTTAAAACTATTTAAAGTCATTTTTCTGCCAAAAGACTGTTTCAGATATATTACATACCACGAGTATTTTATATTTTTCGAGTGTAAAGAAAAGTGCACTCTCCTTATTTTTACTTTCTACCCCTTAATTTTGGACATATTCAATGGCCTGTTGACGTAACGTGCTAATAGACAGCCTATGAGACTCTTATGAGATAGTTCTTGAGGTTGCATTTCTATTAGTATAGATTTTTACCGAAAAT
The DNA here is from genome assembly GCA_963583905.1 of Stenurella melanura. Classification (NCBI taxonomy): domain Eukaryota; kingdom Metazoa; phylum Arthropoda; class Insecta; order Coleoptera; family Cerambycidae; genus Stenurella; species Stenurella melanura. The sequence goes on from OY757309.1 coordinate 159,815,655, forward strand.
TTCAGTGCACTTTCACGGTTCGCGACTATTTAAATTTTGCTCGTCAAAAGAATAATTATCTGACATAATTACTATGCAAATTAGTACTACGATCCATTCACAAATGAGGACGCTTGTCACGTAATATCAATACTACAAACCATTTGCCTCATTTTTATTTCAAGCGACGAGTAAGTAATTGCGGTTTAAATTTTAAACCTAGCTTACCTCTCGCCTTGTTTCCCCGTGCTCTATTGTCTCCGATTTACTTAAGTTGATAGTCAACGCGTGTATTTAGAGAATTTGGTATTCTGCTAAATTTCCTTTCAGAAATTATAACCTAGTATCTGTGAAATATTTTAGACCAAGATCCCACAGCCACCAGACCTACGTCACTTTCTGTGGGCTCTAACTTAGGCCAGACGCTTTAAAGCTCGAAAAGAAAACATCCAATCTAACCTAACATAACAAATTTTTTGTTTTGTTTCGTTTCTTACATAGTTGGTAGTAGATATTATTCCACAGTTATGTTAGGTTAACGTTGACTTTTTTTCGAGCTTTAATGTATCTGGCGGAACTTAAGGCCCACGGAGAATAATGAATGATAGTTTTTAACAGTATTCTTTCAAATACATATGAAAACCAGCTATCAAGCTTTACCGTAGGTTAGTAAGGTTTTTGGGTACCCTTTGTTCCTGTTATCTGTAAAAGGACCCCGCTTTCAAGCTCGCAAATATGCATACGTTCTTAACTACATATCGCATTTACAGCCATATTCACCATTTTCAACTTAACAGTTTGGTAACAAACAGAGAGATAAAGATTAACAGCCTGACAAAGAATATACTATTCACCGGCACATTTCAGACCGCTGATAGTAAACAGGTAGTTAAATGAAAGTTACCAGAAATATGTTGGTAGTTTTTTGTTGTAGCTAATGTCACCATTATTATGTAACCTAAAAATTCTCTCTTCTCTCTCGCAGTGCTCGGAATTATTTATCTATGGTCGTAAATAAACAAATAATAATCCACATTATTAAACATTTAAAATAGTAAGTACCTATTAATTTTTAGCACCAGCGATCTATAAGACAATTTATATTTAATTTTTATTATAGAAATTCAATAGAGATGGAAGAAGAAAAAAAACAGACGATCTCCAAATTTTACTGATCGCGAAAAAGAACTAATAACCTCTTTTGTTCAAAAATATTAATATATTACTATATCAATTCTTTCCATTTTTATTAAAAAAAAATTGTAATATAAACAAGGATTATTTGAGAGTTGACGTTTCGATATCAATCTGTTAGAGTTTAACAGCTCCAATTTCAGAAGATTTAACTGACTATTAAGCCCTAATCATCTTTGGTGAATACCGAATAGTAACTTTATCAGACTGTTGGAAACTTAACTCCCTGATACCAATTTAACAAACAATGATGAATACGGCCATTAAAATATTAGCTTTGCTGAAGTTAGTATGGAGACTCTGAGATCTTGCTCTATTTGTTTTGTTCACAGACAACCGTGTTTCTTTCTTTTTGGTTATTACTATTAACTATGTTTCTACAATATTTGTAGTAAATATGGAGAAGATCCTCATCCTCATCTTTATCCTCAATAACAGTAAGCAAATGTAGAACAGTATTCTTCATCAATCTAATAGCTAGGGAGGTGGTGGCAATGCGGGTATATGATTTGATTGCAGTTAATAACAATATGAAATGAAGGTATTGATATAACGACCTACTAGAGCATCTACCTATACTGGTTTGGTTAAATGAATGTCAAATTTGCAAGTAAAAGAGCTCCTATATCATTTTATCGTTTTAGCCATTACTATAAAATTGTTCATTTATCAAAAATATAAATGAAAATGGTTGGCCGAAGTCCATGCCTCCGATTTCCTTATAAAACTAACTTGCAAAAAAGAGCGCTATTAAAGTCATTTCATTGTACTTCGCACTGGTTTTGTATATACATTTTTATTGTAAGTCTAATGTTTAAAGAGATACAGCGTCAGACAGATAAATATAACAGAGACATTTTTTTTATTATAAATTGTACGATTACAACATAACATATTTTATATTATTTATGTAATTATAACAAAGATCTACTTCTTTTGAAACAAAAAAAAATACATCGACAGAATAGTATTACAGTGGCTTACATCATTCCTCGAAAATAGGAACAAGTTATTAAAAATGACAGGTATTCAGAAGAATAGGCTGTAGAACATAGAATACCTGAAGAGTCGGTACTTGCTGTTATACTCTTTTTATTATTTTAATATAATTAAACATATTTTGATGAAATTTCATATTATAAAATTTAACGTCCCGACTATTGGCTACAAAAATTGGAATCCCTTACAAAATCCTTAAACACATTTAATCCTTACACAAGTGCTTAGAAGCATTCAAAACACTTGTAATTATTAGCAAATCGAAAACACTGCTCTCTAAGCCTGTGCGTATTAAGGAGAGACGACTGTATACGCGAGGTAGGGAATGCTACTGTGCTGCCCTCTCTAAAGAAGAAGGAAAGGGACATCCTTTGTGACCGTTACAAAAAAAACAAATAAACATGAGATACGCTCTACACCTGCTCTATGAAGCATTTACTACAAAAAACATAGAATAAAAGTTGAAATTTACTTCATCGTGGCAGTAAGAAAATGCATATATAACAAGTGAAAAAAACTACATTTTGATATGCTTTTTATTCAATTTGTTGGGATGATTCACATTTTCAGCAGAGGGTCGCAACATGACTCAGTGCCTTGACATGTCTTATTTTTCTTTTTTTTTGCATTGACTAAAGTAAAAGCTAACTACATTTTGAAACACGGAAAGGGCATCGGTTCTATTTTTATTTAGTAAATGAAAATAACTAAATGAATGATGATATTTTAAATATAACATTATCACTTATCAATTTGTAATATTTTTTAAAATAATTCTATGGAATGCATTTTCGTAAATAACTCGTTTATTTTAAGTGTTTCGAAAAAACTCTATTTCAGATTTTTTGTCCAAAAAGGTCCATGCCTTATACTGGTTATAGAGATAGATCGACGGAATAGTTAATGTTCGATTTTTATTAGGAAACTGTTCGGAATTTGTAGAATTTATCAAAAAAATCAAGTTTTCCAGGATTTGTAGATTCGCTTTTGTTTTCTCAAATATCTCACAAACGTCAACTAATAGACCTAATCGAGCCCTACAATTGCCATTTTTGAAAATCAAAATCGGATCTTCGGTTCGGGAGTTATTAATTTCTTTGAAAAATCATACTCGGCCCTGGAAAACATACTTGCGGTCAACGGATTCGGGCCGCCAGCAATAGACTTGATTTGTGGCCGGGTACCTTTGATCCCACCAAGTCTCATAGAAATCGATCAATATTCTGGACAGTTATCGTGCTTCCTAGCCCAATTTCGAGAAAACCAGTTTTTTGCAAAAAAAATCAATTTTCATTTGTTTTTCGACATAGCCTCTGGTATACCTATTTGTAGAGCTTTGCCATCGGCACCATTTCTTTTTTGAAACGTCTCGATCCGACTACCCTTTATCGAGTTATTCAATTTCTCCCGAAAAATTCGAAACGTCTATATCGGGTACTTCCGGTTTCCGAACGGAGCCGAGCTTCCGGCGTTAAGGTTTTCTAAAGACCTCCTATTAACCACCCACGTTTCATCGAAATCCGAAAACGGATTAAGGGGGCTGGGCGTGACAGACAGACCGACAGACAGACAGACAGACAGACCGACAGACAGACCGACTGACCGACGGACGGAATTTTCTAAATCCGCTCTCGAATCGATAGATATGACTTTCACATCGATCCGACGTTTTTTTCGGGTTTCGACGGTCCACCGGAAAAATGCTAAACGTATACTATATATTTTTTCAAAATGTAGTAACAAGAAAAATAACTGAAATTTCAAATAGTTTCCTTGTATAATCTCATTGTGATGTGGAAAGATGTTAAAAATAATACAATAATTAATTTGTTTATAGATAATTTCTAAATAAAACATGTAGTTGACGATTTTTGAAAATAAAAATTATTAAACTTCATTTTCCCACCGCTGCGCGCTGTATCTTGTTACGTATTAGATTTACAATAAAAATGTACATAAGTACAAAAAATTTACGAAATTTTACGAGAGTTAAAAAAAGTTTCTAAATGAATCGTAACGGTTATTTGTTATTTTTTAATTGAAAGAAAGATATTAACAGAATTATAAGAAGGGTAGTTAATATCATCAATTTGTATACACGCTAGGTGGATGAAATCATTTAGTCAGATGCCTTCTCATTAGTAATTAAGATGTGCCAAATTTCGTTTTTTTCCGATTACGTTATTTTCCGATAAAAAACCGCTGCCTAAGGAATCACTACTTCCACATCCAGATTCTTAACATGTCACTTTAAAGGAAACATCTTGACTAGATTTGTACTCTAGTATTTAGAAATTATTGGTTATAGAATTTTAATAATATTTGGAGCAGATGTCATAGAAAAGTTTGAGGCGTTGGTTTCTACCATACAAGTTAAAAATGTGTTTATGTTATCAAATCCATAATAATGGAGCGGAGATGATAGTGTTTGAAAGGTAGGCCTTGGTTTCCAGTTTATACACCAAATCCCACATTTCTGTACGCTTACCAGGTTGATTTACTTATTTTCCCCTATTTACTCCTATTTAACCCTCAACCCTTCAACGGAATCATCTAAAAATATAATCTAGTTCCAGATGTCGATTAGCCCTTCAACCTTCATAGAGTACGGTCGTGCGGTTGTGCTGCAAGGCGCCCATCTGGTAGGCAATAAAATAATAAACTGGAATTTCCAGAACTAATGGTGTTAAAGGTATATTATATTACCACGTCTTTTAAGTGCAAAGTGTAAAGTGTTTTTAATGACAATTATTAGAACAAAATACTGTGATATTTTTAACATTATTTTCGGTGCACCGTCACAGACTTTTAATTCCTGTTAGTGATGTTTGAATGGTAGTGGTAAATGCAAACGTTACTAAATCATGATTGTGTGTGGTTTGTGTCACTCTGCAGTCAGAAAGTCGGGTATTTCTTGTGATGCCTGTACAAAACAATTTCATTCAGCATGTGTTAGTGAACAAGCCGATCTAGTTCGCATCCTAGATAAAACTAATGGACTTACCTGGAAATGCAGTGATTGCACTCGTAATTGTGTTACAGTTAATCACACCGAGCTGAGTAAGTTAATAAACGACAAAATTGAATCTGCCTTATCTACTCTTAATTCGACTTTTATCTCGCTTAAGAACGATTTCCTAAAACTCGCAGCTGATAACATATCTAATGCTAATGTATCTAAGGTTATCACCCAACCTAAATATTCTGATATCCTTAAGAGTAAGTCTCAACCTGCGGTCATCATCCAGCCAAAAAAACAGGATCAACCTAACGCTCAGACAAGGTCTGATATCAACAAAAAAATCAATCCTCTGACGTCAGAACTACAGCTGTCGAAAGTTAAAAATATTAAAAATGGTGGTATGCTCATTGGATGCAAGAGCAAAGCAGACAATGAAAAACTTAAAAAACTGGCCCAAGAAAATCTCGCAGATTCGTACGAAATTAGAGAAGTACGTGGTGTTAGTCCTAGAATCCGTGTCGTAGGAATCACAGAAAACTACTCCGAAGAAGTCTTACTGGATTATTTAAAAAAGCAAAATAATGATATCTTTTCCGAAAATTGTAGCTGTAAATTTATTAAACTCACAGCCACAAAGAAAAACAAAAACATTTATCAGGCTGTATTTCAAATTGATAGGAGCTCCTACGATAAAGTCATTCAGGCTGGCAATTTGTTCATAGGCTACGATAGTTGCACTGTTTTCGATGCTTTAGATATTTACCGCTGTTTCAAGTGTAATGAATTTCACCATTCTTCTAATAATTGCGACAAACCCGTGTCATGCCCAAGGTGTGCTCAAAATCATGAAGTTCATTTATGCACCTCTGAAACTTTAACATGCTCGAATTGCTCGAATTTAAAAAATGTCCCCACAGATCACGCTGCTTGGGATACTAATAAGTGTACTGCGTATATTCGTGCACGCGATAAACTTCGTAGTGATATACTAGCTTTAACCATTCAATAGCAATCAGCGGCAAGTCCCTCAATGGAAGCTCATCTCACCAATGTAGGTCGCAATACGAGTAGTGGAGAGTTTTTAATTTACTATCAAAATACGCGAGGTGTCAGAACTAAGACGGTCGAACTTTACAACGCATCGGCGTGCTCCGAATATTCCGTGATAGCTTTAACCGAAACCTGGCTAGATTCCTCCGTTTTTAATAGCGAACTATTCAGCAATAAATTCAATGTTTTTCGTTCAGATAGAGATTTTGCTGCCATTAATAGATCAAAAGGTGGAGGGGTACTATTAGCAGTAAATATAAAATACACTTCTTCTTTATTAAGCCTCGATACTGCAGGTTTTAACAACATACCTGCCATCGACATCTTAGGTATAAAAATTTCAAATAATTATCAGTCTCTTTACATATTTGTTATCTACATACCACCGAGTATACCTGTTACCGATTTTGAATATTTTTTTGAGACACTAGGTACCCTGAAGTATTTACAAAATAGCGATAATGATATAGTCATTTTGGGCGATTTTAATATCCCCAAATATGCATCTTACCTAAAAGACTCAAAATCTAACGCCCAAATTAGAGCCTTGAATAATTTTCTAGACACTAATAATTTATCTCAATACAACTCAATATTTAATGGCAATGACAATATTCTTGATCTAGTATTACACAACAAAAACTGTGATGTATCTCAATCTCCTGATCCGTTAACTAATGAAGATTTTCACCACCCTGCTCTGATCATATCAACTGAAATAAGTACTGTTAAGAACCTTATTAATAATTTTCCAACCAATCATGACGTTAGTTATAATTTCCGCAAATGTGATTTCTCCAAATTGTATGAAAACCTTCTCAACATAGACTGGTCCTCCCTCTCTTCTTTTAATGACGTCAATGATGCATGTACTCATTTTTACAACAAACTCGACTCTGTATTTGAATCTTGTGTACCTAAGAAATCGACTTCTCGTAGCGGCAGATATCCTCCGTGGTTTAATGGCAGTATCATAAAAAAAATTAGCCTTAAAGAACGTCTTAGGAGACAGTATGCAAGAACCAGTGATCCACTTATACACAATAACCTCAAAAACATCAGAAGGGAAATAAAATATGATACCAATTTAGCCTACAGAAATTTCGTGCAGAACTCTGAAGACAATATAAAAAATGATCCCAATAAATTTTGGGCTTTCATCAAAAGTAGAAAAGGGTCGGCCAGTGTATCTGAAGAGATGTTCTTCGAGGGATCTTCGCTAAACAATCCCTCTGATATACTAAACGCATTTGCCAATTATTTCGGTCAATCTTATAATGAGTCTTCATTAGATATCGAGGAACATCACTTTGAGACCGACATACCTAACAATAACCCTATTGTTAGCATAAACTCTTTCAGTGAAGATGAGGTTATTCGGGCTCTAAAACGAATTAAACCCAAAATGACGACCGGTCCTGATTCCATTCCAGCTTTTTTATTAAAGGATTGCGCTATCATCTTTGCATATCCTCTAACTCTAATTTTTAACTTAATCTTAAAAAACTGCCTATTTCCTGACCTATGGAAATATTCCAAAGTATGTCCCATCTTCAAAAAGGGAAACAAACTAGATATTGAGAACTTCAGACCAATCTCTGTAATTTGTAACTTCTGTAAAGTCTTAGAAATATTACTTCATGATAGAATATATCATTCGATTAACACCAAAATCTCTATTAATCAACATGGATTTATGAAAGGGCGTTCAACAACAACAAATTTATTCTGTGTAACTCAATATATTTCTGAATCCCTAGATGAACGTGGGCAGGTAGATGTCATATATACCGATTTCTCCAAAGCGTTTGATAGACTTGATCACCAGTTGTTACTTAATAAATTAGAAAAAATCGGCTTCTCATATTCTTTGCTCCTTTTGTTTAAATCTTATTTAATGAATAGGAGTCAGTACGTTGCATTAAATGGGTTCAAATCGATCGAATTTGCTGCCACATCTGGAGTTCCCCAGGGATCTATTTTGGGGCCCTTGTTTTTTAACATATTTATTAATGACATAGTGAACGAAATTAATTTGCCTCACCTTTTATATGCCGACGATCTAAAAATTTTCACAGTAATTGATGAAATCGATGACTGTTTTCAACTTCAGACTTCCCTTGACAAAATAAACACCTGGTGTATAGTAAATAAATTATTCATGAATCCTAGTAAATGTAACGTAATGTCCTTTTCTTTAAAAACATCACCTTTTATTTTTGATTACAGGTTAGATAATGTCATACTTCAAAGACCTATAACATTTCGCGACCTCGGCGTAACTTTTGATAGTAAATTATCCTTCACTGATCATATCGATACCATTGTGTCCGAAGCCTCCAAAGCCCTTGGATTCATCGTTCGTACTAGTCGAGAATTCACTAATACTGATACTCTGAAAATTCTTTATCAATCCTTCGTCAGATCGAAACTTGAGTACGCATCGCTAATTTGGAGTTCCAGTTATGATGTTCACAAGAATAACTTGGAGGCAGTTCAACGTAGATTTCTTAAATTACTGTGGTTCAAATCCGACGGTACCTATCCAGTGATTGGTTTTCCGCACAGTAACTTGCTTGAAAGATATTCTATGACTACTCTTGAGGATAGGCGTACGTACTTTTCTCAAGTATTTTTGTTTAAATTACTACACAATGATTTTGACGCACCCGAAATAATTAGTAAGCTTAATTTTCACGTTCCCAGATTAACCTCTCGTAATCACCAAGTGTTCTATTTACCTACGCCGCGTACCAACGTACTAAATAATTCACCTTTATATACGATTTGTAGTACTTCTAACAAATTATGTAACGACTTCGATATTTTTAATTGCAGCCTTAGTGACATAAAACAAAATGTTCTAAATTAAATAACCAGTGAGTGTCTTTGTTTTTCTTAATTTGCTTTGAATCACATATGTGTATATATGTATATATAGTTTTTATATTTAAACATTTCCCATGTTATTTTTTTCTCTTTCTTCGTATCATTAGTTATTCATAGTTCGTACATTTAAGTAATTTTTTTCTTCATTTTACTTTCTTTCTATGTTGTTGTATATTATGTAATTAATGCTTTGTATGCCTTTATTCCTGTTCTGTAATTGGGCATCTTACCTGTTGAACAGTGTATGCAATAAATAAATAAAATAAATAAATAAATAAATAATACATACGTGTCCCAAATTTCAAGTGAATGTTTCAATTTTATTTTATCAACCCCTTTAGTAATGGAGTAGAGGTGGTGAGGGTTAAAAAATATTATGATAAAAAGCTGAGGCCTTGGCTTCTAATACATACACCGAATTTCAAATTTCTGTATTCATAACAGCTTGCTTTACTTATGTTCCCTTTTTAACCCTATTAAACCCCACCCTTCAACGGAAACTTCTCAAAATATAATCTAGTTCCAGATGTCGTTATTACACATACGTGTACTAAATTTCAAATGAATATCTCAATTTCATTTTATCAACCCCTTTAATAATGGATTAAGGGTGGAGGGGGATTGAAAAATAATAATAAAAAATCTGGGGTCTTGGCTTCTGGGACGTACAACGAATTTCAAGTTTCTGTAATCTTACCAGCTTGCTTTACTTAGTTTTCCCTATTTGCCACCAATTACTCCCACTCCTTCAACGCAATCATATCAAAATATATTCTAGTTTAAGATATCGTTATATGTGTAACAAATTTCAAGTGAAAATCTAAATTTAATTTTATATATAACCCTATTCAACCCCTACCCTTCAGCGGAAACTTCTCAAAATATAATCTAGTTCCAGATGTGGTTATAGTACATACGTGTAGCAAATTTCAAATGAATATCTCAATTTTATTTTATCAACCCCTTTAATAATTGCGTAGGGGTGGTGGGGGATTGAAAAATATTATAAAAAGATTTGAGCCTTTAACTTCTATTTGAAATTCGGTGTGTACTAGAGTACACACCGAATTTCAAATATAATCTAGTTCCAGATGTGGTTATAGTACATACGTGTAGCAAATTTCAAATGAATATCTCAATTTTATTTTATCAACCCCTTTAATAATTGCGTAGGGGTGGTGGGGGGTTGAAAAATATTACTAAAAAACCTGAAGCTTTGGCTTCTAGTATGTATACCGAATTTCAAGTTTTTGTATTCGTACCAGCTTGCTTTACTTATTTTCCCCCATTACCCCTATTTAACCCCCAACCCTTCAACGGAATCATCTCAAAATATAATCCAGTTCCGGAAGCCATTATAATACATATGTGTACCAAATTTCAAATGAGAATCTCATTTTTGTTTTTCAACCCCTTTAGTAATAGACTAGGTATTGGGGGTGGTTGAAAAATATAAAAAATCTGAAGCCTTGGCTTATAGTACATACATCAAATTTCAAGTTTCTGTACTTTTACCAGCTTGCTTTTCATATTTCCCCATATTTACCCCTATTTACCCCCAACCCTTCACCGGATATCTTCAAAAAACAATACAGTTTCAGTTATAATATATACATATACAAAATATACGTATACAAAATTTCAAGTCAATATCTTAAAACGTTCCGGAGAAAACGTGCGGACAAAGAAAGTTACAGACAGACCGACAGACCCATAGACAGACGGAAATTTCTTTTCGCTCAAATTTAAAATCTCGACGTTTCATGATATTCTAAACCTATTTCAAGAAAAAAAAAATTGTTTACCATTACTATAGGTACTATAAAAACAGTTTTTTTGCCCACGGATTTATAAATTTTACATGATGAATTCACCTTCATTTTCGATACGGAATTGGTAGTTTAATTCTTTACAGTTTATTATGAAACACTCCGACAGAGAAGTCAATGTTAAACTCTAGACGACTGTAAATTTTCATTGAGTATTAATAATTAATTGTTTAGTCACATATACAATATATTATAAAAATAGAAATGTCATCTCACCTACGCAAAAAAAATGTTTTAACATAACAAAAAAATATTATTCACTCGAACATTACATTTACGCACTACGAAATTGTTTGTACTTACTGTTAACAGTCGCGGCAACAAACAATTATTTTTTTTTTTTTAAATGAGGAAAAAAACAAATCGACGCATACATATAAATATAAAAGCCACAGGAATTAATTCGGAAATGCTCCGCTTCAGTGGTAGTAGTCATTCTGACGCTACTCTATAGGAGCATTTTTTTTATTGCATGTTTAATTTACTATTATTTGAGTACGTATATAATTTATAAATGGAACAAACTGCCTAAAAAGCATTTCTTATTTCATTATAATGCTCAGGGATAGCAAGAGTTCCGATCGGCTTCAAATTTTCAGAAAATATACATTTTGGTGAAGACAAATACATCCTGAAATGTTGGTGCCCAAATATTGAACCTTGTGGACACAAATGAATTTGTTACCTGAAATTTGAATTACCCTCCATTTTGTGCCATTAAGTTCAAAATAGATCATCAAAATGTAGTTCTATACGCCAGCTCTCCGATGACATTAAAGTTAAAGTTATCGCAATTCTCTATCTTTTATGATAAATTTTCAAAGATGTTTTTAAAATGGCTGAGAAAATCTGTTTGTTGTCATTTGGTTTGTAAATAAATGCCAAGAAAGTGGCCAAAATGACCATAGAACAAAATTTTTTTAATATCATCGGAAAGCCTTGTGCAAAAAAACGATTTTAAAAATACTGCTGAAATTGTCCCACGTTGTGTTAATTACGCAACGAAAAGCATTTTGTAGTATTAACTGCGTTATGGTTGCACATTCTTCAACAATCTTCCAGTTCTTGATAATTAGGCACAGGAATTCTGAAAATCCTATTTTTACTTCGACAACTACATAGTGAAGTGAAAGTATAGTTTGCCTCCATTTTTAGGGTTCTTAGCAAAATGATTAACAATGAACAATTTAATTCAAAACAATTTTTTTACTTTAAGAATTTTGCTAATTATTTTCAGTTAAAAATTTTTATTTTTATATAAATTAGATGGTGAGTTTAATTTTATCGAGTATTTTCTATTAATATCTTTTCAATTGTAAAGTAATTTTCAAGCACTCGCTTGTTGAAATAAGTTTAGGGATGTGATAAAAAATTTAAGAGGGAAACAAATTCTGTCTGTCGGTCTATCTGTCTGTCGGTCTATCTGTCTGTCTGTCTGTATGTAACTTTTATTGTGTGCATGTTTTCTGTGGAACGGTTTATAGCCCGGGAGGCAGCTACAGATTTTTCGCGTTAATGTCTATAAAGCTAAATGTTTTTCCAACGAGAGTTTAGATAGTATCTATAACGAAGGTGCAACTCTACCAAACTCTTGGTGGTGCATAAATAAGTAAAAAATTCAAACTTTAAAATTTCATTTTTCCAATTGTCACGAATTGTCAAAAAATGATGATTCGCCTTCGCTCCTGCCGGCCCCAATTTTCGATTTTCACCTCGCGATTCATGCTGCACGGTCATTGCCGACCTTCTCCTCGCATCGAGACATAGAACGGGTCTCTGATCGCCGTATTTGTTCAGTTCTTACGTTTGAAAAATTGACTTGCGATCGTGCTAATCGGCGACTATTTTTAAGTGGTTTCCCGAGTTCGAATCCCACCCGGGGATATACATATACATATTTTTTCGGATTCAATTTTTTTGAACATATTCTTGATTCTGTAGTGGCGATTTACTCCGTTCTATTGCATTTCTCTTAGAGGTTTTACATTTTCCGCGGCGAAATATTAATCTGCACTATTTGGATTAAAGATGAGATTCTACTTCCGCTACAGGGTGGCTAAATCTTTGGTAGACTTTGCAAAAACGGTAATACGTAGTCAAATCACGACAATTATATTCCTCATTAGTATTAATGAACAGACAGTATTTTTATAGATCTGTTAGTAAGCTTTTATTTACTCCATTATATTATATATTTAGGTAAGGAAATTTCTGATTTTTAATCGAAATAGTGCAGATTAATATTCCGCGGCGGAAAATGCAAAACTTTTCAGAGAAATGCAATAGAACGGAGCGAATATCAATTATAGAATAAAAAACCGCTGCCTAAGGAATCACTACTTCCACATCCAGATTCTTCATCCAAGTCGTTTTAAAGGAAACGTCTTGACTATATTTGCACTCTAGTATGTGGAAATTATTGGTCATAGAATTTTAATAATATTTGGGGCAGATGTCATAGAAAAGTTTGAGGAGTTGGTTTCTACCATATACGTTAAAAATGAAGTTTTTAGTTCACCCTACTTATTTTCTACTATTCACCTCCCACCCCTTCAATGGAGGCATCTCAATCAGATGTCACTACAATACATACGTGTACTAATCTCAAGTGAATATCTCAATTTGATGTTATCAATCCCATTAATAATGAAGCGGAGGTGGTGGAGTTTGAAAAATATTAGAAAGAAATCTGAGGCCTTGGTTTCTAGTATATACACCGAATCCCAAATTTCTGTACTCTTATCACCTTGATTTACTTATTTTCACCTAGTCACTCCTATTAACCCTAACCCTTCTACGGAATCATCCCAAAATATAATCTAGTTCCAGATGTCGTTATAATACATACGTCTACCAAATTACAAGTGAATATCTCAATTTTATTTTATCAACCCCTTTAATAATGTAGTAAGGGTAGTGGAAGGGTTGAAACATATTGTTAAAAAATTTGAGGTCTTGGCTTCTAGGACATACACCGAATTTCAAGTTGCAATACTCTTACCAGCTTGCTTTACTTATTTTTCCCTATTTACCTCTACTTACCCCCACTCCTTCAACTCAATCATGTCAAAATATAATCTAGTTTCAGATATAAATATAATATATAAATGTACCAAATTTCAAGTGAAAATTTAAATTTAATTATATCAACTCTTAATAAGGGAGTAGGGGTGATGGGGAGAAATAGAAAATACTAATAAAAAAAACTGAGACCTTCGCTTCTAGTACATACACCGAATTTCAAGTTTCTGTAGTCCTACCAGCTTGCTTTACTTATTTTCCCCTATTTACCCCTATTTAACCTCCAACCCTTCAACGGAATCATCTCAAAATATAATCTAGTTCCAGATGTCGTTATGATACATATGCGTACTAAATTTCATGTGAATATCTCAATTTTATTTTATCAACCCCTTGAATAATGGAGTAGGGGTGAAATAAATTATCAGAAAATCTGGGGCCTTTGCCTCTTGTACATACACCGAATTTCAAGTTTCTGTAGTCATACCTTCTTGCTTTACTTATTTCCCCCTATTTACCCCTAAATAACCCCGAACCCTTCAAAGGAATCATCTCAAAGAGTAATCTAGTTCCAGATGTCGTTATAATTCATACGTGTATCAAATTTCAAATGAATATCTCAATTTTATTTTATCAACCCTTGTAATAATGAAGTAGGGGTGGTGGGGGTTGAAAAATATTATAAATAATCTGAGACCTTGGCTTCTAGTATATACACCGAATTTCAAGTTTCTGTGGTCTTACCAGCTTGCTTTACTTATTTTCCCCTATTTACCCCTATTTAACCCCCAACTCTTCACCGGATTTCCTCAAAAAACAATCCAGTTCCAGATCTCGTCATAATGTATACGTGTACAAAATTTCAAGTCAATATCTCAAACCGTTCCGGAGAAAACGTGCGGACAAAAAAAGTTACAGACAGACAGACAGACAGACCGGCAGACCGACAGACAGACAGAAATTTTTTTTCGCTCAAATTTAAAATCTCGACGTTTCATGACATTCTAAACCTATTTCACGAATAAAAATTTTTGAATTTTTTTTTGCGATTACTATACTTCCAATCCACTACGTGGATGTGGAAGTAAAATATCTGTCAAAAAATTGAAAACGAAAAAAAAAAATTATCCCCGCGCGGGATTCGAATTCGGGGAAACCATTTAAAAATTGTCGCCAATTAGCACGACTGCCAAATTAATTTTTCAAACGTAAGAACTGATACGGCGATCTGAGACCCGTTCTATGTATCGATGTCGAGGAGAAGGTCGGCAATGACCGTACAACGTGAATCGCGAGCTGAAAATCGAAAATTGGGGCCGGCAGGAGCGAAGGCGAATCGTCATTTTTTGATAATTCGTGACAATTCGAAAAACGAAATGTTCGTCTTACCTTTTTTTTTTGAAACATGTTATTTAATTTCTTACTCATTTATGCACCAGTAAGAGCTTGGTAGAATTACACCTTCATTGTAGATACTATGTAAACTCTCTTTGGAAAAAAATCTAGCTTTATAGAAATGATTTCACGAAAACTGTCGCTGCCTCCCGGGCTATTAAGATAATGAGCTGAAATGTAGTACACGTATGTATTACAGCAGGTTCTTGAACTAGACTATCTTTTCAACTTACTCTGGTGAAGGATTGGGAAATAAATAAGGGCAAATAGATAATGTGAGCTGGTAACAGTCCGGAAATTTGAAATTTATTTTTTTTATAATATTATCCGCTTCGGGGGGTAAATAAGTAAAGCCAGCTAGTAAGAGTACAGAAGCTTTAGATTTGGTGTATATATAGAAGCCAAGGTGGTAAGGTAAATTTGGAGTCAATCATGATCTCAAGATACTTCACCTTCCCCAACATTCTTATTTCTTCATCTGGGAGTTTTAGAGTTGTCGGTCCTGCTTGCTTCATTCTCCTGTTGAATGTGTCCCGAGAAACTCGTTCATTACATAGTTATACAGGAAAAGCGAGAACGCTCTTCCTGTAATTACCCCTTCTCTACTTAAATCCCTAAAATCTTACTAAGCTTTAATGTGGATACCACACCGCCAGTGAGCATCCTCCGATTTCATATTCATTCGGTGGTGTCAATTCCACGTTCTATAATAAGCACTAGAATAAAATAAAATGATATCCATATTCTCTATATCGTGGAAGGTTTCCTGACCAATCATATTTGTTCCCGGATCTCCTTAAATGTCAAATTTTTATTACTGAAAATTCGATAATATTGTTACTCAGTAATGTTACTCGTTATTAGACAATCCATTTCTGGCTACGTTAACCATTAAAATTTAGTTTAAATTCGAAACGTAGTTGAAAAGGTACCAGTTAATAGCAATCTTTAACTCAAAACATTAAGGCTCCAATTTTTGGAAATGGTGTATTGCAGTATGTTTGTACAAGTTACCGACTTTGCAGGCTCCGATCAAGGAAATAAGGGTGAGTTTCAGGCATAAGCCCAGAATTTGGTAAACTGACATATTTTTTTATTTTTTTTTAATTTTTTTTATTTTAACGTCTTATTTATTTTAACGTCCTGGCGAAGTTTAGCTAAAGCTATTCCACCACTTAACCAGGACGGCGAAATGAGATACGGTCACCCATCCAAGTAACGGACTCTCCCGGCGTTGCTTAACTTCGCCGATCGAGTTCTCGCCACTTAAACTGATTTTATTTTTTCCTTTCTTCAATTCTTTGGGACTTCCTGCCACATGTATGTTTTCTTTTTAAGCGGTGCTCGGGGAATCTACAAAATATCACAATTAACCAGTATGTTACTGATAAATAACCTCTACGCCTGTGACTTTTACGTCAAAGGATCAGTTAAAGGTTGCTTGTTTTTAATAAACAACACAAATAAGTATAAAAACTTGAAATTAAATATTTCGCAGATTTTTGGGAAATCTATTCTGTTTCCTTTTTCAAGGCTTTTTTTGAAAAATCTTTTTTGCTGTGTATGATAAATACACAGCTCTAAGAATGTTTGTTATATTCAATATCTATAGATACTTACTATTTACATAGAACTGTTGATATAGCTAACAGTTTTTTTAGTTTTTATACAATGTTAAGTTTGTGAAGTTCTTCTTTTAAGATTGGCAACCAAGTTGTACAGACATCTACGGAACAATTCGACACCCATTCAATAATGTTATCGCGGATTCTTTAATTTTTCTTTTTTTGCTATCTGCCTCTTTTGTTAAAATTTTTGCCGAGTCCCAATTTATTCTGAGTCCATTCTCCCAAGCGTGTTCACAGATCTTGGACCTTTGAATTTCATTTTTCTTATATAGTTTTGATGTTCGCCCAATCTTACACTAAATGGTCTGAATAACTCACCCACGTATTGTTTGTTGCACTCACACGAAATACTATAAATGCTGTTTTTTGAATTTTGTTTCGTCTTTATCAGAATAAATCTTAAAGTGTTGATTGTGGGTCATCCAGATCTTTTAGTGTAAGATTGGGCGAACATCAAAATTATATAAGAAAAAATGAAATTCAGAGGTCCAAGATGTGCGAACACGCTTGGGAGAATGGACACAGAATAAACTGGGACTCTGCAAAAACTTTAACAAAAGAGGCAGATAGCAAAAGAAGAAAAATTAAAGAATCTGCGATAATATTATTGAATGAGGATAAATGCGTGTCTAATTGTTCCGTAGATGTCTGCCAATTTTAAAAGAAGAACTTCACAAACTTAACATTGTATAAAAACTAAAAAAACTGTTAACTATATCAACAGTTCTATGTAAATAGTAAGTATCTATGGATATTGAATATAACAACCATTATTAGAGCTGTGCATTAATCATACACAGCAAAAAAGATTTTTCAAAAAAGCCTTGAAAAAGGAAACAGAATAGATTTCCGAAATGTCGGCGAAATATTTAATTTCAAGTTTTTATACTTATTTGTGTTGTTTATTGAAAAAAAGCAACCTTTAACTGATCCTTTGACGTAAAAGTCACAGGCGTAGAGGTTATTTACCAGTAACATACTAGTTAATTGTGATATTTTGTAGATTGCCCGACCACCGCTTAAAAAGAAAACATACATGTGGCAGGAAGTCCCAAAGAATTGAAGAAAGAAAAAAAATTAAGATAATGCCACAAATAACATTTAATTTAATATTTGATTCTATGTTACTTTATACTGATTTAGTCCCGCGGGAGGCTAGAGCCTATTCTACATGCTTATTCATACTATCTATCGTATATTGGGTTCGATCCTCCAGCATTGACACTTCGGAGGCCAATGAAAGCATTTACGTTTTTTTAGTGCAAACTATTTCCAGACGCTTTGAATTAGGGAATTGTTTAACTTGTGTGTTGTATTTATGTTATAATGTGTTTATGTTACAGGCAGCGCAAAGGGAAAAGGTGGATCGATGCACATGTTTTCAAAAAATTTCTATGGAGGTAACGGCATAGTTGGAGCTCATGTTCCCGTCGGTGTAGGACTTGGCTTTGCACACAAGTATTTAAAAAAAGATGCGATTTCCATAACCATCTATGGTGATGGTGCGTCAAATCAAGGTCAAGTTTTCGAAGCGTTTAATATATCCAAACTATGGAATTTGCCCATTTTCTACGTGGTTGAAAATAATCAGTATGCCATGGGCACTGCTGTTGTACGTCATACTGCTAATCCGGATATGTACAAAAGAGGAGATTACATTCCAGGAATTCGACTGGATGGTATGGACGTTCTGGCGGTTAGAGAAGGTGCAAGATTTTGTATCGACTATGTTAAGAGTGGAAAAGGACCTATTATCTTAGAACTGCTTACATATAGATATTTTGGGCACTCGATGTCCGATCCAGGTACTAGTTACAGATCAAGAGAAGAAGTTAAAGGCGTTAGAGATAGTAGAGATCCCATAAAAATGTTTCAGGATAGAATTGTTTCCGCTAAGCTTGTAACTGAAGACGAACTCAAGAAAATTGAAGCGGCAGTTAGAAAAGAAGTTGATGACGCTGTCAAGAAATCAGACGAGGCTAAAGAAGTGCCTTTAGAAGAAATAGCTTACGATGTTTACCAGCATTATCCGTATAAAATTAGAATGCCGGCATTCAACCATTACATTGAGCATAAAATCACGAACACTAGAAATAAGTGAGAAGTTTGTCTATGATCAATTATGTTCTAACCTACACTACTCTGTAATATGTTTTAAATTATTCGTTTAAATATCATATTTTCATCCTCTTAAATTAAACTTCAACCCGGATACCTACTTCATTTTCATTTTTCTTCTTCATCTTACTTACAAGATCCATGATAAACGCTTGTGATCTATAAATTAAATCAACCTGAAGAACATTTCTTGTTTGTTTTTTTTAACCCAAATCTGAAGGTTTTTGACGTACAGAACACAGTGCTGTTAACCGTCTTGCTCTATCACGTCCCAATATTGAAAAGTACTAAAAAATGTCTGCCTATATTCGTGCCCTAATGGCTGGACTACGATACAAGATTGAATAAAACGGACAAGACCATCTAATTCAGCTATCCAAGATCTTCAAAAACCAATAGACTCCACAGGCTTACTTACCCACACAGCACATGACATCTCTAGGATATCCTCATTTGGTCCCGTATATCCCAATCGAGGACAACATTCCTCAGGATATCCTTAGGATATCCCGATAAAATATATACAACCTGAGAATATCCCAAATGGGGATATCCTAGACAAATCCTGACAGGATGTCCTAGTTATTACTAGCAAAGATATTAAAAGCCTAACAAATTATCCACCGTGGGAATATCCTGAATAGTCCTAGAGTCGTCCTATTATAGGTATTATTATTTAGGAGATTTCAACAACAAAAATAATGAAAAGTATATATATTATTTTGAGGCTATTTATAGTGTCTTTTATGGGTTTGTAAAATTTGCTTCTAAGAACTTATTTGTTTGTTCTATTTGGTAATCCCCTACAGTACAAATAATTCATTAAAAATGTATATCTTATTTAAATATCAGTTATATATAATTTGGTTTTAATACATTTACTGTGTTTTGAATTAGCCGCCTTTTTGTGACAAGTCGAAAATTCTAGGAAATTCGCCGGGCGTCGATGTCTTTTCTACGTTCATTTTAAAGTTCTTTCGACAAATAAGATTACGTTGAATATTTCATAAATATAGTGCTGCTATGTTATATCTTTGTATTTATTATATTATCTAAAAATGGAAAATGTGATTGGTTATTGTCCGCAGATGTTATTGTCAGATACGTAATCCTTTATATTTTTCTGAGCGAATAGAATTTTTTTTAAATTCATTATAACTTTTCAGCACGCTATGATTTTTTAAAGTTGTACATTTGATCCCTTATAACTTCTGATCACCCTAAACTCTGTTGATTTTAATAATACCAAAAAAAGGCAAGAGATCATTTTTATGTAATATTTCATGCTTTTACAATTTTTATTTGAAACTTGTTTACTATCTTTTACACATTTTGAGTAATTTTGAAAAAGCACTTTGTTATATATTTTTTCACCCCTTCTCGGGGTTGAAAAAAAATTCTTTCATTAATCGTGTTTAAATGCTTCAAAGTAACTTATCAAAAATTCAAGTATTTACCTTAAAATTTTGATTTGTCGACCTGTTTCATTGGACTGTATAATATAACCTCTATTAGTTTGGTAGATTTACTTTTAAAGCGATATAAGCCAATTGATAGATACAAATATGTGTATGGAGTTGTACATATATGTATCACATTTTTATTAGTCATTTTACCTCTGCCATTATATAAACTTGTATTCCTTTGTCTTCGCTTATTGCCTCAGTTTGAAAGTAATCTTATAAAATAATATGTATTCTTTGCTGTCTTTAGAAATATCCAATAAACTCTAAAAGAACTGAGGATGTCCTATATAAAGTCCAATCAATATCCTCAGGTTGTTCATAGTAAAGCCCCTGGGCTTTATGCCTGCATAACCTATATAAGAGCTGATGATGTCCTGTACACACCTGTACTGATGTCCCGAGGACATCATCAGCAAGGCCCGGACTGTCCCATTTGGATATCCTACGGACATCCTAAGGTGATAATGGGATCTTCCCAGGATATCCCATATGTCCTGAAGAGTTGTCCCCAGTATGTTCTGAGGATGTCTTTGTGCTGTATGGGTAAGAGAACCTAATAGGTGGAGTCATAAATGAGCAGATAGGAATAGAGTATATGCTCCGAACCTAATATAACCTCACAAGTCTAGCCATAAACGGACAGAAAGGCATAAGCAAAGAACTCGAAACCTAACATAACCAAATGGGACTAGCCACAAACGAGAAGAACGGAATATAGTGCAAGCTAAACATTCGTTTCTACTCGTTTAGGGCTAAACCAATTAGGTTATGATAAATGTATGTAAATAACTATCATTTATCGTTTAGCCCAAAACGAGTAGAAAGGAATGTTTAATATAATCCAATTTAACTTCATCTAGAGCTAACGGCAAGGACATATGGGGGCAAAAAAGACAAAAAAAACAATACAAAACAAGAAAGAGAACAAACAAATTGAGCTATCTAACCTGACTTCATAGAGCAAAACTGGTAACGGCATTGTATTGAGCGTGTCAAAATCCTATGGAATTATCTATTTAAATCCAATTTACTTGTGTACAGGGTGTACCGTATTAACTTGCAAAATATTTACTACTAATTCTTTATTGAAAATGAAGGTGGGCTCTTCATACAACTTTTTTTAAAATTAGCCTTTCTTGTCCTGCTACACCCCCTTAAGGGGATGTGCAAAAAAGTGGTTTTTAATTTATATCTAAAAATAAATTAATCAGAAAAAGACGAAACTTGGCATATCTCTGTTACTAATGAAATGGCATCTAATAAAATAATTTCATCCATGTAGAGTGTATAAAAAAGGGTGATATTAACTACCTTCCTTATAATTTTATAAATATCTTTCTGCCTGCTATGCCGGGTGTAACAGGATCATGGTATACCCCCTTTCTCCTTTAGTTTTGAAGATAATTGATTGAAACTTAGGACATGCTACATACATGATAAGCGGCACTTTTTGACATACAATTGATTCTTTTTCACTTCCGGTTTCGCCGGAAGTGACACTAGCTTTCAATTTTTAAATTGAACACCTTATATATTATTGCATTTTTGAATTCTGCATAATTTTCTGAATTCAACGATGTCAAATAAGTGACACGTCAGACATCATTTTTTTTATAATATAATTTTTAGTTCCCCATTTAAGTATGCCATGATGATTCCGACTTATTCTAAATGACTCGTGTAATGCTACAAAAATCGAAATCCTGTTAAAACACTGAATTACGTGATTTATGAGCAAATAAAATTCACCAAAATTATTTTTGGGACAAAACTCAATTTTTTCAAAGAAAATACAATTATATTCTAATTATTTTGTTACACATAAGGTGGTTTTGGAATACAAAAAATTGACACAAAACATTACAACAGTTGTTCAAAATGCTATCTATTAATGTCAATGCACTTCTGAACTCGCATAGCTGTTTCTCGAAGAACGTTCACCAATAGGCGGGTTCGGTAATTTTCAATTTTTGCTTAAATCGATAGAAACCATGGAAAGAAACAACCGTATAAAATTTAAAAATTAAATGTCCAAAAATAACGGCTTTATTGATATTCGACAATCTTCCCGTCGCCGCGAGGCTAGAAACGTACCTGTGCGTGAGGCTACTGCGGTGACGTCAGTGGCCCGACAGCGCTGAGCGCTCTCCATAACCTTCTCTTCCTGATCTGTAAAAAGTAGGTACGTAGTGCAAATTTATTTGCAATTATTCAAAGAGCTTTTGCAGCTCACACTATATAATATATAATATACCTACTGTTAGCAATTAATGCTTTTCATATAAGTTTATCTTCAATTTTATTAAGTAATTTTTAATATACACAAATCGGTATAGTTTACCTCATATTTACTTGTCACATAAAAAATTCCCCATCAATGGAGTCCCTGCGACGCCGGCGGTTCCATTAAATCTGCTTTGTACATGCGGCATTTTTTATTTTTATATCTAGTAAATACAAGGTAAACTTATATAAATACATTGCTTGTACCTCTGCCTATTTTAATTCTAACAAATATAAATAAATAAATAAAAAATAATAATTTATTGCCGGGAAACAAAATAGTTTATAGACAAACGGTGAAAGTTACCTGTCTAGCAGATTGCTTGTTTTATATACGTATACAAATGTTAGTTTGTTTAAACTTTACCGAGACTTCACTAAATAATAAATACAAATACAATACAAATAGAAAATATGCCACAAGTATGATATTTACGGTATTTAGCGCCACTGCTTTGAGCTTCATTTAGGTTCGCATTGCTTGTCAAAAAATGAAACACCATCTGCACATTTAAATGTGGTAAGTTTCGGGAATTGGCTTTCTGGTACTCCGGTTGCATTGTACGACTAGGACTTTAAGAAACACCACCGATAAATGTCACAAAACTTAAATATTATAGTGATTCGCTGCTTGCGATATGCGGGATACGTGCGCGCAGGGTGGAGACGGAGCTTATATTAGGCCACTGACGTCAATCCCGTTGTGGGCTCCACCATTATCACGGAACTTTAATTTGGCAATTGCAGGCGCTGCAATTTTTTTTTCTCATTTTTTTTGCACATGCGTGTTTTGTTGACTATTTAACATCACATCTGCCAAGAAAAATGTTTTTTTCTTTTGACCGAACCCGCCTATTGCTGGGCCATTATGCTATTAATTGCTCGTCTTACTAGTAGTTCCGGGTCTTCACGGGTTGTAACGGTGGTTGCATAGACAATATTTTTGTAATGATCCCAAACAAAAAATGGGCGTTAAATCAGGTGACCATGGAGGCCACCTCACAGGACCATTCGTCGTTTTCTCCGAATCTCCGTTGAAGGTAATCAATTACTATCCTTGAATTATGGGAGGAGCTCCATATTGTTGGAAATACATTCCCTATCCTAAATCTAAAGGTAACTCATCTAAAATGTCCTCATTTCCCAGAAATCTCAAATATCTGACACCAGTCAGAGGTCCTTCAAATATTACTGGACCAATGATTTTAGTACCGATTATTCCAAGCCAAACATTGAAACCGAACCGTACTTGAAAGTTACCCTCCCGTAATAAAATTTGATTTTCTTGTGATCAATATTTTGTATTTTGTTGGTTAAATAAACCCAGATTTGTAAACCTTGACTCGTCCGAAAATAAAATCAGTCTCAAAGAATCATTGTTTGGTTCCACGTTATTATACAAAATTCAATTGCAATATTCCATCCTACGTTCGTAATCACTTTCGTACAAATGCTGGTGCAATTGGTATTCAAAAGATTTATCGTGGTATTTGTGCAAAATTCGGCTTACTGTTTGGTGACTGATGTTCAATTCAAACCCAATTTGCCTTAAAGAAACAGTCTTATCAACTTCTATTCGAGCCAAAACATTAATTTCCGTTCCCTCGTCAATAATGAAGTATTCCCCGGGATCTTGTACGACTCTCTTCGGAACTGGTTTTCGACACGTTTAAAATAATTTTTCGCTGGACATTGTTTATCAGGATATCGTTGGCCATAAAGGTCCATATCTGTAATTGTATTTTCTTTACTTTCCCCATAAATAATTAACATATCCACTTTTTCATATCTTGTATAAATTTGCGGCATTTTAACACAATTAACAAGAATTTTAAATAATTTTGAAACACACAATAAGAACACCGCTAAACCAACAAATGTTTCACAAGAAAAATGTTTCATTGTTTTCAAAGCCACCTTAGTTGCTTCTTAACATTTAATTAGTACAAAATTGTATTTTCTTATTTTCTTTTAGCTGTAATTTTGTTTGTATTTGTAGAACATTTTAATACGAGATATGAATAAATTCCTCATTAATAGTACTAATATATAATGGTACCACGGTACCGATATGGTTCCATTTGAACTAATTAAGTTTGCCCCAAAAACAATTTTGGTGAATTTTATTTGCTCATAAATCACGTAATTTAGTGTTTTTAACAGGATTTCGATTATTGTAGCATTACACGGGTCATTTAGAATAAATCGAAATCGCCATGGCACACTTAAATGGAAAACTAAAAATTATATTATAAAAAAAATTGCGTTTGAAATGTCATTGTCATGTCAATGTATTTGACATCGTTGGATTCAGAAAATTATGCAGAATTCAAAAATGCAATAATATATAGGATGTTCCATTTAAAAATCGAAAGTTAGTGTCAAAAAGTGTCGGTTATTATGTATGTAGTATATCCTAAATTTTAATCATTTATCTTCAAAACTAAAGGAGAAAAGGGTACCCCGGGCCCTCTTCTCCTTTACCATGATCCTGTTACACCCCGGTATTTTCTTTCAATTAAAAATAAGAAATAAACATTATGATTCATTTAGAAACTTTTTTATCTCTTGAAAAAATTTCGTAAAATCGACAGTTTTTGAGAAAAAGAACTAAATTACACATGCCTAAGGGTCAGTTGTATGAAAGTGGATCAACGAAAGTTCAGCAGATTTTGGTTCAAAATCTAAGGTTATAATTGTTACAATAATGGTATGCTTGGATTTTAAACAAAGTTCAGCTGAACTCTGGCTGATCCATTTTTATACAACTGGCTCTAAGTGATCAGCCAAAAGCGACAAGCACTATCACATTAATCAAAACACTAAGTGGGCTGGTGTCAAATCATCAATTTGACAGTATTATGTACCATTATAATCATTTGATGCTTATAAATTATTTACAGATAAAAATTAAAAACCGTTTTTTGCACACCCCTTTAAGGGGTGTAGCTAGACAGGAAAATTTTCGACTTATCACCTAGTAAGAAATGTCCGCGCCAATGCTCGCGTCGTGAAATGGTTGAAATGTATCCTTCAACATGTAAAAAATAACGGGTCATATGAGTAATCACCTAATGCATAGTTTAAGGAAAAAATGAAGACGGAAATTTTGTATGCCGCGTGAAGATATAAGGGTTTAAAAGTGAATTATTTATTATTTGTTTGCTTATAGTAATGAAACATATTCTTTATAGGATTTTGCAAACAGTGGAAAGAAAAGCTATCTATGAGAACTAAAGGAAAAAAACTATATATAAAAATATTAATGAAATCTTTGCATTCTTTCGATAACCTGACTTCTGGTTATGCTAACAAGTAAAAAAATGTTTTATTTGCCATTGCCATGTACATTGACTGATGTCAATGTCAATTATAATTATTTTATTCATGGATATTGTCTTAGTTTTGCATGGTATATCGTTATGAGTGGCTTTAGGCTTTTCTGATGAGTCCACAATAAGGACGAAAAACATTTCAAAGGCTAAGCATTTCCAAGAAACTGAATGAGATTTTATGACAATGTAATTCATTAGAATGACAAAAAATTTTAAAGACAAGGTACGTAAATAAATTAATTTCGGGCCTTTGCTCTCATTTTTAACTGAATTTACATATCGTAGGGGATCATGTAGATACTAGTTTAGCCTGCTTAGCCGTAGGGGACTAGGTTGGATGCTAGTGTTAAAATGAGAATGGCAAATAAAACATTTTTTTACTTGTTAGCATAACCAGAAGTCAGGTTATCGAAAGAATGCAAAGATTTCATTAATGTTATTATATATAGTTTTTTTCCTTTAGTTCTCATAGATAGCTTTTCTTTCCACTGTTTGCAAAATCCTATAAAGAATATGTTTCAAGATATAATTAACCCCTTATATCTTGAGACATACAGCGAAAGGGAACTGAGGTGAGCGTGTAGTGTGAGAACGTGTGAAAGCTTGGTGGGGTTAGATTGGATGCGTTAGGTTTGGTTGGGTTAGATATCTTGGGGAATTTCCAATAAGCCACAGGATTGTGCATCCAGTGTACCTAGTGTTAGGGTATAAACAGTTACATAGTTATAGATATTAATATAGATTCGGCGACATACAACCTAAAAAAATTCACTGACAGGACAGTATTTAAGCTAGGGACACGCAAGTGGTGTCAAACGATAGGGTATAAAAATAGGCACAATAAGTAATAGGAGTAGGACACTAGAATAGAATATAGGAGGTAATACAGGAAAGAAAGACAGTGATTATTAAATTAAGGACATAGAAAATAAATAGGATTAAGAATAGTAGCATAAGTAGACCAAAAGTTAGGGTTAGGAATAATAGGGAGGTAAAGTACACGAGTAAAAGGACACTCATAGGCTAAGATAGATAAGTAGACTAAGACAACAATAGATACAAAATGGCTGAAAATCAAGACAAAGAAACAGAAAAAGCCGGCTTCAGATGGGATGAAGAAACGTACAAAGCGCTCGAGGAGCAATTCCGGACACAGGGAAACATCGTCAAAACACCGACTATACAAAGATCACCACAAATGAAGAAAAAGGATGATGGATCAAGGAAAAAAACTTCTCTTATACTGAAAACTGGGAACCGGTGGAAATTCGTGTCATCGCCAAATGTCCGTTCCGACAATTCTCGTCTATTTCTGAAGTTGTTCTACGACAAAAAAATTAAAACGGAAGTTTTAATTGTTGCATGTCATGGTACTTGCATTTCAATTCTGCGTATTTTTTTGGGCTAATTTTGGTACTCCCTAATTAGACGGGTCAATTTAGTAAAAAAAGCCCCCTAACCTAGGACAAAGTCCAACAAAAGGTCTGTGAACGGCTTTTGTCATTGCTAGGTGTACTAATCGAGAGAAAAAAAGTCTACCAAAATCCGACAACCGGAAGTGAGTTATTTTCAAGATGGCCGCCGCTAACCATGAAAATCCACAATACTCCTGTACCTTTGTTAATTTTAAGCATAGAAAAATTATTTTTCTATCAAACTTATAGTTTTTATGTTCAAGAAATTTATTTCAACCAATAAATTTGGTCCGTGGGATCAAAAATGGGGGCCGATAAATAACAATGTAGCAATGGAAGAATTTTTACTTGTTAGCATAACCAGAAGTCAGATTATCGAAAGAATGCAAAGATTTCATTAATATTTTATACATAGTTTTTCCTTTAGTTCTCATAGATAGCTTTTCTTTCCGCTGTTTGCAAAATCCTATAAAGAATATGTTTCATTACTATAAGCAAACAAATAACAAATAAGTCACTTTTAATTCTATAGAATACTCTTCGCATTTTTATTGTAAATAAAAATTAATGTTGGTTTGTATTGGCAAGTTACGGCCTTGCCTAACTGCGAGATGAATGAAAGCCGCCAAAGCTTGGTCCATAATCTTAAAGCATTTGAGACACATTTATTGTTGTTAAGATGATCTAGTCGGTTTTGCAATGTAACAGTATAGTGGAGGTCAGTAGTCAGTCAAAGTGTATCTGCTACTGGACCAGTGTAGTTCCTTCCCCCCTTTATCGAGGATTTTGAAACCGATTCCGGGTTCCAAAATGATTTTGACTCCTGCTACCCTCCTAACCCAACCCCCGAAACCCATCCTTTAAGTCTCTTTCCCGGCACAAACATCAATCAAACTCTGTATTTTAATGAATTGGCCCTCCCTGTAACGTAAAGTAGTAATTCAAAGGTGGATGACCCCAATCACTCCTACCCCTCGATCCAACCCATATAGGATGTGGTTTTTGGGGCGATTTCGGGGAGTAGACGGGGTCAAAAACTTTTGTGGACCCCGAAATCGGTTTCAGGACACGCGAAAATGGAGGAGGTGGGGAAACTATATTGGCCCAGCAGCATAAACGAGTACTTGGGATTTTCGAGCAGAATCCCAACTCCTTACCTTCACTAGTATTATACAGGGTGTAATCAGTTTAACGCCTTTAAAAAAACTGGTAACGGGGATCGACTAGACAAACAAAAAACCTTTATGACTTTTCCCTCTAGGGACACTTTGAAAAACACTGATCTAGGTTAACATATTTAGTATTATGGTAGACAACTATTGAGAACCACTGCTTCTCTTAGTCGATGGACTTGTACTTCCAATTATACAACTTTTAAATTGTCATAAAAAAGTGCTGGCCGGCACACGCGGTGCCGAAGGATCATCGACCGCCTTTGATGTACCGCCTCAACTGAACTGAGGCAAATATAAGGAGGTAAATAATTCGTTCCCTCTTCGTGCAAAATTGCACGCAAATAATGGCCATAGAGGTTTAAACAGAACTTTCTTTACATGTGTGTTTTTTAATTTGGAACAAAATATTGGATTGTTTATAATTTAGAAAATTTAAGTGTGGTTTATTAACATTTGCAACATAAATGAGTGTCCTGGGTTAAAAGCTTACTACCTACCTAAACGATTCAAAATCTTTGCATCTGTATCAATACACAGTTCGGTACGTCGAATTAAGTACATACGCACTTCGTTCAACACTAAACACTAAACTATCAACTAACGTTGTCAATAAAGAAAAATAAAATAAAAACTTGGTACAAAAGCCAAAAAGGAGAACAAAAAGAAGTTGTGTCTGTACGTAATCAAGAATTTGACAACTTGAGGTAAGTCAATAAAATAAATCTTAACTATAAATACACAATGACGCGAAATTAAAAAATAACAAAAACAACGAATGGCGGGTTGGACGTGTGTACATAACGAAATGGCGACAGTAACTAAAATATTGCGCAAGGGAGAGTTAGAGTATAGTTTTCTTCAGATCAGATCTAGATCTAAACCTACCTCAATATTCCAGCAGTTCTCAAAAAAAATTATTGAAAATTTGCGAAATTTTTGTTTATTTTTTTATCTCCAAAACTATGAGCTTTAGACCCCGTGTTATATAAGGTTTTTTTTGTTTGTCTTGTCGTTCCCTACCACCAGTTTTTTTTTAATGACATGAAACTAATTACACCCTGTATCATTTAAATGTCTAAATTTAAATAATTAATAACTATTTTATTTATTGATCGATATTGTTCATTAGGGTTCTTCCTCTATCTAACACTACTTACTGTTCAAATTTCAATACAATTCGACTTTTCTTTCTTAAGTTATCGTACTTATAAGAAACTCTATCACCAACACAGCCATATGATTTTTTTTTCTCTACGAGAGATATTAGCGGTTTTAAAAATGTACCTATCGAATGCAATATACTCTTCGTTTTGTATTAGCGGAGAGTATAATAATGTACCTACCTATCTAACTGATAGTATATTATTATATGAGCAATTATGCCATTATTCATGAAGATGATGTTTGAGCCCACGAACCGCTAGGCGAGTGGCTCAAATTATCAAAGTGAATAATGGTCATAATCGCGAATGTAACAATATGCCTTTTCTACACCTATTAAACAAATAAATTAGATAAATTTGATAAAATTAATCGACACCTACTTGTAAGAAGTGGGTCTAGGCGCCTTGAAAAACGTAAACAAACAATGTGGCGGTACACTTGGCCGTCACGTCAATTGATTATCAGCCGCAGCACTCGCAGCAGCAAGAATTGATCGCGGTCTATTTAAAATATCATTGGATCAGTGAGGAGTGAATTATAGAATTTGTATTTGTGAGTTAATCGATAATTCACTACAGTCAATTATAAATTATAGGCACGATATTTCACCAAAAAATGCTAATAATTATCATATAATTAAACAGGGGTAGAAAAATACTATTAATCCACGGTTCAATAATAAATATTACTGAAAAAGAAATAGTCAGTGTTTCGAGCTAGTTAATATAAATTATTTGTTCCTTTTTAAAGATTAATTTTTTGTGTCGGAGATATTTTTACACTTTTTACATTATTTACATTTTATTTTAAATTTTTTTTATTACAACATTAACTTAAATCTATCAAATTAAAGATATTTTTTAAAACTGTTTTCATACATTTCAGATAAACATCAATTTAAGGTGGCCATTCCCTAGAAAGAGACGTCCGATAGGGAAATATTTATTATTTTTGCCCATAACTTTTTTTTTCTTAGTACGTATATTAAAAAAACTATAAGAGTACCTAAGTAGAACCACAACAAGACTATTACTATGAATTTTCACTCAATAATTTCAGTAGTTAGCAAAATAGCTAGATTTAAAACTACGAAATAGGAAGATTAACATAATTTTAAATTTAAATCTAGCTATTTTGCAAATCACTGAAATTATTGAGTGAAAATTCATAGTAATAGTCTTGTTATGGTTCTACTTAGGTACTCTTATAGTTTTTTTAAGTATACGTACTAAGAAAAAAAGTTATGGCCAAGAATAATAAATATTTCCCTATTGAATGTCTCTTTCTAGGGAATGGCCACCTTAATATGTGAAATAACACCAAATCCTTCGCCATTTATAAGAATGCAACGCCAGTTGCATTGAGTGTTTAACCATGAAGCCTGAAAATCTTGGAGAGGGCATACCTGATTTCCACCAAACATAGCTAAGAGCCATCTCGCAAATACCAGCTTTTGAAAGAAAAAAGCCGCTTTGAAATCGGTTCAAACGTTTTGAAGCTAGGATGCCACAAGCAGACATACACATATACACAGACAAAAGCTTCAAACTTATAACACCAACACCTCCACCTTTTTGAGTCGGGGGATAGAAATTACATCATTTTCTAATAATTTATAACTGATTTCATGTGAAAGTCTATGAAATTTGTACACACAGGGCAGTGAAGCTCACATCGCTGCTTACATTTTCTTAATTTTCTCCATATTTAATAACATGTTCTTCTACTAACAATGTTTCACCCTTTACAAACTCTCTCTGAAAAATATTTTTGTCAGCCTAAACACAATATTATCACAATATTTTTCATGGTTGTCAATACCTTTACAAAAATTTTTGCACATAATCGGAATAATTTTTGGCAAATCGTGGACTTCTCTGATAGCAGGGTGGAAAATACTGTAAATTGATAATCCAAGGATATCTGTGAAATTCTAGTTGCTGGTAAGTGGATAACTATTTAAGTATTGTGAGCGAGGAATAATTGATGTTTTGACAGATCTTTTTATTTACATAATTATTTACATAACTGTGTTTATAAACAAAAATTCTCCACTTCAAATGTTACAAAATGTAATATCTGTATATTTCTTTAACTGTGCTGTTAAACTGGTTGTTTAGTGTATTAAAGATTTACATTTATATGTTTGGAAATCCGTGAAACACTTCTATTGCAGATTTAATGTGTATTGTGATATATGTGCAACAGAAAACTGCTTTTAGATAGGTCAAGTAAGGAACTACAATAAAAGGTGAAATTTATATTTTGCTTGTGTGCTATAATGTATCCTATATAGCCTGTTGTGTGCTATAATAAAAATACATTCGAAAGTGTATCTTTACGCATAAGAAATGTATGTTCAGTTATTAAATAGAAACTAACACTAATAAAAAATTTAATTGTTTCATCATTTATGTGATAATAATGTATATAAAATATGTAAAACACTAATAAAAAGTTTTTGAGAAAATCGAACCGCTTCTAGAAATACACTCACTAAAAATTATGAAATAAAATTATCGTGGCACCTCGGTGGATAATTTTTTAATTTTTACACTAACTACAATATCGATGTTACGTCAATTAACCGATGGTAAAATTTTATTTTATGATTTTTACTGATCATTTTTTAAATTAGATTCAATTTCTTTGCAATTTTCTTATTTTTTTTTGCTGAATCATGTAGTTTCTACAGAGCAAAAGAAAATACACTCACGAGCAAAAGTATTGCATATTGTTACTATTTGATACTACGAGAAAGGTTCTGTTTATTTATAAATATTTTTAGTCACAACGTTAAAACATTTCTTTGAATAATAAAAACTGTTTTCGTGAACCTATTTAAGGTAAACAATCGGATCCCTTGGATTATCTAAGAAATTTGATTATTGGAATGGGGAGGCGTATGTAAGCTGTATTCTACGCTAGAGGAGGTAATACTCCAAATTTAAAGATTCTTGTTTCATTGAAGAACGCTTGCTTATAACAAACTTTTGCATTTAATTATTGAATTTGTCTTCGTTAATTGTTTTCTAATGAAAACATTTGTTTATGAAGTTCCAGTTTATGTTTTACATAAAGTCCCATAAATAAGTCCTTTATACTGTGTGTTTTCTAAATAATAGAATAAAAAAGAAGAAACATGAAAATATATGCAATACTTTTGCTCATGAGCGTATTTGCCATTTAGAATTTTTAAGTTTTAATAAATCCTCATATCTTTATTACGGTGTTTCATTTTGTAGGGTAAAAATTAAAGGGTCAAATTTTTGCGGACTTTGCTTACACCCCAAGTTTCAGTAATGTAAATAACAACAACAAATTTCAAGAAGATGGGATAATATCTAGAAGTTGAACAATTTGAACAGTTTGACAAAAGTAGGCTAAAAAAACCTCTGCCTAAGGAATCACTACTTCCATATCCAGATTTTCCATACAAGTCAGTTTAAAGGAAAACATCTTAGCTATATGCACTCTAGTATGTAGAAATGATTGGTAACAAAGTTTCAATAATACGTGAGGCAGATGTCATAAAAAAAATTGAGGCATATTCAACAGAATATTCTTAAAATTACGTCTACTTCCAGATGTCGTTACAATATATACGTGTACCAAATTTCATGTATACATTTCAAATAAATTTTATCAGCCCCTTTGACAATGGAGTATAAATGGCGGAGGGTTGAGAAATGTTACAAAAAAATATGAAGCTTTGGCTTCTGGCAGTTACACCAAATCCCAGGTTTCTGTACTCTTACCAGCTTGCTTTACTTATTTTCCCCTGTTTACCCCTATTTAACCCCAAACCCTTCAACGGAATAATTTCAAAACATAATCTAGTTCCAAATGTCCATTATAATATATACGTGTATCACATTTTAAGTGAATATCTTAATTTTATTCTATCAACCCCTTTAATAATGGTGTGGGGTTGTAAAATATTATAAAAAATTTGAGGTCTTGGCTTCTAGTATTTACACTGAGTCTCAAGTTTCTGTACTCTTACCTTACCTTACTCATTTTGCCTTATTTACCCCTATTTAACCCCCAAACTTTCACCGGATGTGTTAAAAAAACCATCCGTTTCCAGATTTCGTTATAGTACATATAAAATTTCAAGTTAATATCTTAAACCGTTCCAGACAGAAAGTGTGGACAAGAAAGTTACACACAGACAGGGCTACCAACAAGTAGGCAGATCGACCAACAGACAGACATACAGAACATTTTTTTTAGCTCAAATTTAAAATGTCGATGTTTCATGACATTCTGAACCTATTTCAACGAAGAGAAAAAAATTATTCTTTTTTACAATTACTATACTTAAAATCCACTATATGGATGTGGAAATAAAATAGGATTTTCAATGTTAATTATTTTTGTTGGGAAGTCAAGCAATGACAAACTTTGAATGATACTCAAATTAGACATTAAGATTGTAGGTAGTATCATTTTACATTAATTTACTTTGAAAGATCAAACTCCTTCTTTTGTTTGCTTGGTGACGACTTTTCTATGATGCTCGACAACTCTCAACAAGAGTCGTTTTTGTTGTTCGTTTCTGACTGATTCTTTAAACTTTTTTATCAGAGCAATGTCCCTTTCTGCGGCATCATTCACCACCTTAAGATAATTGACGGAGATCCTTAGTGCATCACTGTAATATTCCTCTACGTCGTGGATCCCAATATATTCAAAGAATTTGATAGTAACAAAACCGTTCAGGTCTTTTCCTTTAAAACTAGGTTTTTACCATACAATAATTTCATTTGTTTTTCCTTTGCAGGTTTCTTCTTTAAAATTTCAAACACCTTTTTCTTCTCAGTCTGAGTGATACGTTCATCCAAAAAAGCCATCTTACGGTTATATCGGATAAATATTAAAGCATGTCTTAGCAACTGTGGGAGCACATTTTTGACATTTGCGTCTGGTTATGAGTTTGAAAGCTGTACTATATCCAAATCATTCTTTGAAGCCTATCGACTTACAACTGCCTCGTACCAGAAGTGGATATACATTAGACAGATAAAATGTGCTACTTTCCTCATTCCTATCAACCAACTGTTTAGTGAATAGGACAATTTTGATGGCCTTTGCCATCCATCTTGCTTCATGAAGAGACCCTGGTACCCTAAATTTGAAACTATTTTCAGACCATTCTCCAAGATATAGGAGTGAACGTTGTAATAGCTGTTTGTACTTATCTTGGATGACTTGTGACTCCTGTTTAAGACGTTCACTATTTTTATTTTTTGTTCTTCTACAACACCTTGAACGTAATTTTCTTCATTCAACATCGTTGTATACGAGTTGTGAATTCCACTGATTTTGGAACTTTTGAAATATGTGGATGTCAGTACCACTTGATGGTACGCGATAACACTCATGACGATTAATTTATGGATGTGATGACGGCAAGCCAACCACACCAATGTTCGTCCAAATTCATTTTCAATTCTGACATATGCTCCTTGGATTAGTCCTGTATTAGATGCTGCAGATATATCAAAGATATTGTCACGTTGATTGAATCGATCCACTTCCTGAATAACAACTTCAGCCATTAGCTCACCAGTACCTTTCTGGGCAACAGGTAGACCAGTAAAACGCTCTTTTCCAGTTACAAAAACAGCAACTCTGTCTTCCAGAGTTTTGACGCTCTCAGAAGCAACTGAGGGCAACGATGTACTGTCCCAATGTAAGACTAAGTGAGCAAGTTTTTTAAATAGTGACTCTTGGATATTATTAGCCACTAGGCTTCATCCGAGCTCGGTAAACGGTAGATGGAGATATGAAAATATGTGAAACATCGTGGCCAAGGCTCCTTGTAGTTGCAAAAAATAAAGTGTTTGCTCGTCTAACTGACAATTGTTCTCGATTTCAAGTAATCGTCAGTGGCTGATCAAGAAGTTTACTACGACTTGACTTTCATTGCTGGTGCAAGAATTCGTCCTGTTCGTCACTTGGTGATGATGATGAAGATGGTTATTCCAGTTTAACTCTCTTGTTGATTTCGGTGATCTCCTTGTAATGTTTAATTTAATATAAATAAATTTTGTCTTTCTTGGTATATTAGTTTTAATTCTTGAGATAAGAAAAGGTTCTGTAGTGGTGTAGATAAGGATCTACACCACTCATTGATGAACTCATACAATTCTCTTTTTGTGGCATAAGAAAAAAAGCATTCCTTCTTGTAATACGCTATTCATGGTCATCACATTTTGCTCAGCAAAATCAAATAACTCGACAAGATCACCTTTCCAAACCTGCCGTTCCATATTTTTGGAAATGAAAAAAGTCCTATTTAACTCTGTGCCACCATGTATATGGTAAGATTCTTTATAAATATTTTGCGCAATTATTTTTTGTGTATTTTACATATTAAATATTACGGATCCTCTTTTACTAAAAGCACGTAAACAAAAAGAGATGTATGTTTTTCTAAAATTCTTGCTTCATAGCCATAAGTAAAATAGTTCTATATTATTTCTTTCTCCTACCGCAAGTTATGTTAGGTCCTCCCTGTATAAACTGTTATGATCTAGCCAATGCTGCTAGAAGCTTATCTCTTTTATTGTTAAACGCTGACATTGCATAATTATTGTACTCTTGCTTCCATATAAAATATTTAGTTCTGATTTAACTTTGTAACAAGTAACACTTACAACATTTTATTAAATATAAATTTCATGTCTGAAAAATTATTGTTTTTTAAAAACTAGTTATCGGTTGCGAGGTATTTGATTGGCGCAGTCGGTAGGATATTTCGTGGGAAATCCATTATTCGGACAGTCCTGTGAGTTTCAACTCTTCAACGAAAAGTGAACCGTGAAAAAACTATACCAGGTGCAACCAAAAAGTGTTCAAATTGGATTACTTGAAAAACTAGCAGGCAGATGCACATCGTGCAGATGTTGTAAGTAGACTTTTTAGTTCATGTCAGACTCCTCTGTTTCCGTTGATTCCGCTTGTGAAAACAATTTGGACTTAGAGTTAGATTTAGCAAATTTTTTCAATAAGTTAAAAATAAATTCAAAAAATTCAAAGAAGCTTAATAATTGTAATATTAATTGTAATTCTAATATTAACTTAACTATGGCAGTACAACCACAACAACCACTACCAAAACTAGACATAAAAAATTTATCGGTTATTCCAAACTTTAATGGAAGACCCAATAAATTAAATAGATTTATTAGCTCTGCCGAATCGATATTAACCTATTATTACGATCGTACCAATGTTGACAATTTTCAAAATACACTATTAATAAATGGCATTTTAAATAAATTAGAAGGTCGGGCAGAAGAAGTTGTTACTATAAATGGCGGTACTACATGGGATGATATTAAAAAGACTTTATTGCAAAATTTCGGTGATCAGAGGGATGAAAATTGTTTAAATCAAGACCTAGTAAACTTAAGGCAAAAGCCAAACGAAAACCCATACCAATATCACGAGAAAGTACTTCATTTACTAAACACAATTTGTAATTATATCGACTTGCATTCCGACGCTGCGGAAGGCAAGTGTAAAAGGAGTTTCTTCACTAAACAAGCATTAACTACATTTTTAGCTGGGTTAAGAGAGCCTTTAGGTGCCACAATTCGTGCAATGAGACCGAAAACTCTTGCCGAAGCCTTACAATTTATTAGTGAAGAGGATAACATTAAATACCTCCAACGGTCAAATCAACAGCCTAATTTGACTATTAATAGAAACCCAACAACACAACACCCTCAAAATTATAATTTTAAAACAAATCAGTACCCGCAAAATTACTTTAATCCCCCATTTCCGCAAACAAATTTTCAACAAAGACCAATGAATTTTCCACAACAACAACAATTTTCTCAATTTCCACGCGGTCCGATTAACATTCAAAGACACCCAAATCCGCCACCGCAAAGATTTCCGACAAATTCACAAACATTTGGCAGACCACAAAATGTTTGGAAGCCTAATACCAATATACAACAAAATAAACCAACGCCAATGAGTGTTTCCACCCGAAAAACGAATCCTCAGTTTAGGCGACCTTATCAAAACTCTTTTCAAAATAACGGTCAAAAACTTAATAAAATTTCGGAACAATTGTTCACAACCGAACATTACGATAATCAACCGAGCGATGAGACACCCGAATATTCATATGACGAAGAACAGACATACGAATATTCGTGTCCCGACGAGGAATACCAATACGAAAATTTTCAGGAGGACCTCAGTCCAACGAACGAGACATAGTGGAATATCACATGTCCACAGACAAAAAAGAGCTACCGTACATTCAAATCTCTAAACCACCATTAAAACTTCTAATAGATACGGGTAGCACAAAATCATTTTTAAACCCCGAAATTGCCTCAAAATATTACTATGATAAAATTTCATATGAACCGTTTGTCGTATCTACAATATTTCAAACATCTTCTCATAATTATTGCACAGAAATTCCAATTTTTCCAGAATTTAATCAAAATGATAATTTGAAATTTTATTTATTCAATTTTCATAATATTTACGACGGACTCATAGGGCTTGACAATATAAAACTTTTGAACGCACAGCTAGATTTTGTAAATTCAAAGCTAATAACCCCTAAATGTACAATCCCAATTCGCTATCAAGAATCAGGTCAACGAATTTTATTAAAAGTAAAAATAAATCCACATACTCGAATTGTAACGAAAATACCTGTTAACCAAAACAGTGGTGATATAATTATCCCCCACCAACAAATACAAAATTGTGAAATACCCGAATCATTATCAATTGCAGAAAACGGGTTGGCCGTTGCAGAAATTTCTAATAAAACGGATAAAGAAATTACATTATCATTAACAAATTCGATTAGAACAATTCCATTCGTAGAAAACAATTACGAATTATACCACGCGGACGTAAGCACCCCAATTAATAATAATAAAATTAATATTGATAATTTGATTCGAACCGGACATATGAACTCGGAAGAAAAAGAACAAATTCTTAAATTATGTAGGAAATATTCGGATATTTTTCATATAGAAAACCAGTCATTAACCTTCACCAACCAGGTAAAGCATTGTATAAAAACCAAGGACGAAATACCAGTATATACAAAATCATATAGGTACCCCTTTGTGCACAAACCCGAAGTGGAACGCCAGGTAAACTCGATGCTTGAACAAGGAATTATACGCCCAAGCAATTCCCCATGGTCATCCCCAATATGGATTGTGCCCAAGAAAGCCGACGCTTCTGGGAAGAAGAAATGGAGAATCGTTGTCGATTATAGAAAATTGAATGAGAAGACGATCGATGACCGATACCCACTTCCTAATATAACCGACGTACTGGATAAATTAGGAAGGTGCAACTATTTTTCGACGCTTGATTTGGCAAGTGGATTTCATCAAATAGAAATGAACCCTGAAGATATCCCCAAAACAGCATTCAACGTAGAGAACGGACATTATGAATATGTCAGGATGCCATTTGGCCTCAAAAATGCACCCGCCACATTCCAACGCGTCATGGACAACATTCTGCGTGGGCTACAAAATGAAATTTGTTTGGTATATCTAGATGACATTATAATATACTCTACATCCTTGCAAGAACACCTTGTCTACCTGTCAAAAATATTCCAACGCCTCAGAGAAACCAACTTTAAAATTCAACTCGACAAGTCAGAATTCCTGAAAAAAGAAGTCGCTTATTTGGGTCATATCGTCACACCCGAGGGAGTGAAACCCAACCCGGACAAGATCATTGCGATAGAAAAATTTCCGTTGCCTAAAACAGCAAAAGAAATTAAAGGATTTCTTGGATTACTTGGTTATTACAGGAAATTTATAAAAGACTTCGCACGGATTACCAAGCCCCTAACACTGTGTTTGAAGAAAGATGCAAAAATAGAGCACACTCCACAGTTTATAAAATGTTTCGAAGACTGTAAAAAATTATTGACAAATGAACCTATTCTGCAGTACCCGGACTTTACAAAGGACTTTGTTCTAACCACAGACGCCAGTAACGTAGCTGTAGGCGCAATCCTATCACAAGGAATAATTGGGAAGGATAAGCCAGTGGCTTTTGCTTCGAGAACGTTAAGTGATTCTGAGCAGAACTTCAGCACTATCGAGAAAGAGCTATTAGCCATCGTGTGGGCGACAAAATACTTCCGACCGTACCTATACGGACGAAAGTTCAAAATCGTAACCGATCATAAACCCCTGAAGTGGTTAATGTCGCTAAAAGAGCCAAATTCGAGATTAGTTCGTTGGAGGCTCAAGCTGGAAGAATTTGACTACGAAGTTGAGTATAAAAGTGGAAAAAGTAACACCAATGCAGACGCCCTGTCGCGGATCGAAATCCACACAAAGGACATTTTCCAATATATGGACGAATTCAACGAATTTCTAACCAAATCTCAACATGAAGAAAACACCGATAATCTATCAATAATAGGAAACGTCAGTGATCAACCAATAATGGATGACGTCAGAGAAGAGCGAGAACCACCAACACAACGAAGAGCTACAACCGACACAGAAGCAACGATATCTGCAGAAGAAACGGAAGAAGTTACCCCGGAAGAAGGAGACACCGTTCACACAAGCCACGAAGATCCAATTCAAGAAATGCCGACTTCAGAAAGATCCCTAAACTCGTTCGATCATCAAGTTAAAGTAAACTTTGTTTTTCACTCTCCTGCCAAACCGGAATGTAAACAATTATTTCCATCAAAAAACCGACTTTATGCTCAAATTTCTATTAATAATCTGGAGACGGATATAATCGACTTATTCAAAAATTATTTAGACCCAAAATTTACGTATGCCATTCATTTCGATAACGAATTGTACGTACCACAAGTTTATGAAATTTTGAGGAAAACATTTAAAAACGCCGCGTATAAAATATTAAAATGCAATACCATATTACAAGACATAATTAAAAAGGACGATCAAACAACAACTATAAAAAATTATCACGAGGGTAAAACCAACCACCGTGGCATTATAGAAACTGAAACGCATATAAGAAGATCATACTATTGGCCCGGAATAAAATCTGACGTAACAAATTACATTAATGATTGCGAAATATGTCAAACCAATAAATATGATAGAAACCCCCCTAAACAAAAACTAATGGTTTCACCTACACCATCTAAACCTTTTGAAGTAATACACATTGACACATTTCAGGCACAAGGACAAAAATTCTTGACAATAATTGACACCTTCTCAAAGTACGCTCAAGCTTACCCCTTGACAGCAATGTTAAGTACTGAGATCGTAAAAGCACTTTTAATTTTTATGACACACCATGGTCTACCTTCATTAGTAGTTATGGATAATGGAACCGAATTAAAAAATTCCATACTCCGAGAATTTCTCAAAACCCACCAAGTTCAAATACACTACATAACAGTTAATAACCCACAGTCCAACGGTCCAATAGAGAGGTTTCACTCTACTATTATTGAACACCTACGAGTAATTAGAAATATAAATAAAGGTAAAATCGATATTTTAAACCAAATGCCCTATGCAATACTAGGCTATAATAATTCGATTCATTCGGCAACAAAACAAAAACCGATTGACATCATAAACGGGCACTTAAACACTAAAGACCCTTTCAATATTGATTTAAACCAAAAACTGATAAATAACTATATCCAAGAACATCGCGATACGACTAAAGAAATTTATAAAGCATTAAATGAAAAATTACATCAACAAAAAGAACATGTCATTGAAAGTACCAACGAGAGACAGGACCGACACGACCCATTAACTTATGAACCTAACACGGATGTATATAGAAAAATTACTACTAAAAACCGAAATAAACTAAACCCCAAATTCACTAAAGAAAAAGTTGCCCCAAATAAAAACATTAAATTAAAAACAGTTTGTAATGTTTTGCATAAACAAAACTTAAGAAGACCTCGGGCTAATAAAAAGAAATTGTTACAGGAGCCACCTGAGCCTCCTGATCCTGGCCATGCCGACGGTCATACTCCAGGAAATATCAATAACGAACCTCAACAAGAACCCGGGCGTCCTCCCGTACAAGCTGGGAACAGCCAAGACAAAAATTAAGACACACACATTCATTCACTATTATGATTTGAACCCTATCAGAAACGAAATTAAAATAATTAAAGAACAATATGCAAATGTCACCCTTGCTATAAAAGATAGCCTGAGTCATCCTTATTTCTTTGAATTAGACAATTTTGATCGTGCCCTAGTGTACCAACTAAATTCAGCTGAACAAAAATTTAACTCCCTAAGTCCAACTGGCAGAGTTAAACGTGGTCTTATTGACGGACTTGGCACTATTATAAAAAGTATATCAGGTAATTTAGATGCAAATGATGCTGCTCACTATGATCAAGCAATTCATGACTTACAAAATAATCAAAAAGAAATTGTACAAAAATTAAACAAAGAAATCTCTCTCACCACCGAGATTATTGATAATTTCAATAAAACAATCACGTTAATTAAAAATAATCAAGAAGTAATAACTTCTGGCCTGAACAAAATACGAAGTGAATTAAACAAATTCATTTTTGAGTTCAACGATTATTTAGAAACCAGAAATATTTTAGATCATCTTAGTTTAACACTAAATATAATTTTGCAATTATTAAGTGATATAGAAAATGCAATAACTTTTGCTAGATTGGGAACACTTCACAACAGCATTGTAAAAATTGACGAGCTTGAATCTATATTACAAACCATTGTAAGATATTATTCCAGTGATCAATTAATTTTTTCGCATATTTCCGATAATACTCATCGATACTATGATTTATTAGAAATCGAAGCTTACTACTCAGGAACAAAAATTGTTTTCATAATTCATTTTCCCATAGTCTACACAGAGACATTTTCTTATTATCACCTATACTCTATTCCTACCCAGAACTCTACCACTATCATTCCTAAAAATACATATCTGATAATGAATGAGAATTTCTACCAGTATACATCGGTACCTTGTATCGAGTTACACCCCAATTACTACTGCCCTAACAATAACATGATGTATGGAACGAAAAATCAAGATTGTATTTTCGAGTTGCTGCAACTAGGATCCACCTATGAAAGCTGTCAACAAGTACCCATACAAATCGCACAAAATGTGATACAACAAATAGATGAATCACACTATATTATTATATTCCCAAATCAAACCAAAATTCAAACAATCTGTGGACGTACCGATTTCACAACACTAGAGGGAAACTACCTAATTACTTTACCACCCGGATGTCAATTCCAAACCAATGACTACAACTATATTAACGAAAAGTTAATCACCAATGGTCAACCGATGCTTTTGCCAGAGATCAATATTCCTCTCAGGTCATCTGTGGCGACTTTACCAACAATTACTATAGAAGATGTTCAACTAGACAAAATCCATGAACTCCAAAGACAACAACGAAAACTTGGACCAGTCAACCTCGTGTATGCTGAAAAATCATGGACGAATTATTGGATAATTCCAATATACATTATATTAATCTCCATAGGACTCTATTTCACCTACA
Source organism: Stenurella melanura (assembly GCA_963583905.1). NCBI lineage: Eukaryota > Metazoa > Arthropoda > Insecta > Coleoptera > Cerambycidae > Stenurella > Stenurella melanura. The sequence goes on from OY757309.1 coordinate 159,859,124, forward strand.
GATATATTCAACGTAGAATTGGAACCCCGACGCCTACTACGAGCGAGCCAACCACGAGTGAACAACCCCAGGCGAGAACTCGGACATTTTTATCCCCATAAAATGTGCCTCAATTTAGGGATGGAGGAGTTATGTTAGGTCCTCCCTGTATAAACTGTTATGATCTAGCCAATGCTGCTAGAAGCTTATCTCTTTTATTTTTAAACGCTGACATTGCATAATTATTGTACTCTTGCTTCCATATAAAATATTTAGTTCTGATTTAACTTTGTAACAAGTAACACTTACAACATTTTATTAAATATAAATTTCATGTCTGAAAAATTATTGTTTTTTAAAAACTAGTTATCGGTTGCGAGGTATTTGATTCGCATTAAAGGCATACAATCTAAACTATTAATAAACAATTATTAGTTAAGATATTTTATTTACAAAAGGTACATCAGTAGTAGGTTACTGAAGAAAAAACATAAATAACTGTAAGCACGTGAGAAAAAGTTGGGGTGCAAAATATTCCTAATCCAAAACATATTAAAAGTCGCATCGATTTAGCAATAACCGTTAGCAATTTGGCTTCGGGGCGTTAAATGTAGTCCATCTATTATTTTTAGTACGCAGTATAATAGAAGGAAACCAAGGAGAACAGAAAACTTGTGTAGATTGTAGTAGATTTATTGAAATGAGTCGAACAGCTGACGGTGATAATAATATGTGACTTTGTACTTTGGGAGCGTTGATTAAAAATCTACCGTCTTCACTTGATCATTTAGAGAGATTACAATTTTTAAGTAGTTTTAAGATTTATTACTCTTCAGGTGAAACTTTGGTAATCTTTGCATTTCTTACCATTCCCAGTTTGATTTCCGTTATAGATACAACGGATATTAAGCTGGCGACATTAAGTATTAAACAAATATATATAAATAAACTAGAGTAATATGCTCTTCGTCTATTTATTGGACTTTTCGTATAATTGGTGGACATTGTATGGAATACTCTCCGTAGTTTTTATTTTCTTGTAAATAATGATGGTATTAATAGTTATTCATTGTACTAGTGAATAGCTATGCATATTATTCACGCAGGAAAAATTTAGTCACGAGACCGTTAGGACGAGTGTCTAATTTTCTTAAGTGACTAATGTGCAATTATACACGTGTGTAATACAAAATTTTATCCAACACTATCTTTAAATGAAATTACTTCCACATCCACGTAGTGGATTGGAAGTATAGTAATCGCAAAAAAATTTTCAAAAATTTTTATTCGTGAAATAGGTTTAGAATGCCATGAAATGTCGAGATTTTGAGCGAAAAAAATTGTTCTGTCTGTCTGTCTGTCTGTCAGTGTGTCTGTAACTTTTTTTGTCCGCACGTTTTCTCCGGAACGGTTTAAGATATTCACCTGAAATTTTGTACACGTATATATCATAACGAGATCTAGAACTTGTTTTTTGAGGATATCCGGTGAAGGGTTGGGGGTTAAATAGGAGTAAATAGGGGAAAATAACTAAAGCAAGCTTGTAAGAGCACAGAAACTTGAAATTCGGTGTATGTACTAGAAGTTAAAGCCTCAGATTTTTTTATAATATTTTTCAAGAAGCCAAGGCCTCAGATATTTTAATAATATATTTCAGCACCCACCACCCCCTACTCCATTATTCAAGGGGTTGATAAAATAAAATTGACATGTTCACATGAAATTTAGTACGCATATGTATTATAACGACATCTGGAACTAGATTATATTTTAAGATGATTCCGTTGAAGGGTTGGGGGTTAAATAGGGGTATATACGGGAAAATAAGTAAAGCAAGCTGGTAAAAGTACAGAAATTTGGAATTTGGCGTATATACTAGAAGCGAAGGTCTCAGGTTTTTTTACTGGTCTTTTCCATCCCCCCACCACCCCCACTCCCTTATTAAAATAGTTGAAAAAATTGAATTTAAATTTTCACTCGAAATTTGGAATATTTATGTGTTATAACTATATCTGAAACTAGATTATATTTTGACATAATTGCGTTGAAGGAGTGGGTGTAAGTAGAGGTAATAGGAAAAGATATGTAAAGCAAGCTGGTATGAGTACTGCAATTTGAAATTCGGTGTATGTCCTAGAAGCCAAGGCCTCAGATTTTTTAATAAAATTTTGAACCCTTCCACTACCCTTACTACATTATTAAAGGTGTTGATAAAATAAAATTGAGATATTCACTTGTAATTTGGTAGACGTATGTATTATAACGACATCTGAAACTAGATTATATTTTGGGATGCTTCCGTAGAAGGGTTGGGGTTAATAGGAGTAACTAGGAGAAAATAAGTAAATAAAGCTGGTAAGAGTACAGAAATTTGGTGTATATACTAGAAACCAAGGCCTCACAGATTTCTTTCTAATATTTTTCAAACTCTACCACCTCCGCTTCATTATTAATGGGATTGATAACATAAAATAAGTACGGCAAACTAAAAACTTCATTTTTAACGTATATGGTAGAAACCAACTCGTCCAACTTTTCTATGACATCTGCCCCAAATATTATTAAAATTCTATGACCAATAATTTCCACATACTAGAGTGCAAATATAGTCAAGATGTTTCCTTTAAAGTGACTTGGATGAAGAATCTGGATGTGGAAGTAGTGATTCCTTAGGCAGTGGTCTTTTAATATGAACAATATGTTTTTAAAGAAAATTTATTGTACAATCTAATTTTTATACTTATTATTTGTAAAAATTGTAATATGGTAGTTCATGGAATGGGGTTGTTATAGTGTTGATTGTTATTTATTTGTTATTTATTTATACACATAAACAAAAAAAGTAAAAAAGAATCATTAGTTGTGAAAAATGGACTAAAATTGGTTCCTCTCGAAAGCAATTAGAAAAATAGCAAATGAAGTTTGCTTGCACTTGTTACCTAAGAAATCACAGCTTTTTTTGACAAGGAATTCAGCGAATACAACGACTAGGAAAAATTCAGAAACGTTACTGGTGTAAATGAAGATGTAATGCTGGCTTATTTCTTAGGGTCTAGAAAATATGTTAAATGTGGAAAAGTACTCAATACTGAAGGCAACTTTGAAGATTTATAAAAATATTGACATTACTAAACATGAAAAACTGATTGTTTATTTAAAACCTGTTTTAAGAACTTACAAACGAGAAATATCTATTTATAGGTTATCCCACTAGCGATCTTTTTAATATTCTGTCACTAGTGTGTAATACATCACATTCTATATGTTAAATCACCATAAGTAACAGCCATATTCTATGCTTGTGTTGGATAAAAATCATTATATAATACCAACTCAGTTAGTGTGTTATGGAATAAAAAACTACCCCAAGTAACACAAGTCGTCCTCTTATTACGCTTTATAAATAATACATTATGGCAACTTATACAGAAAATTAGTTATATCGAAGCTTTATTCAGCACTAAACTGCTTATAAAGTAACTCGGCGGAATAAGATTGCTGATAAAATGCTTTCACAGCATAAATATAAATCTTCTTTATTAAAGCATCTTATATAGTTTTTTTTTATTTATAAAGGCTTAGTAAGGTCTATTATACAGACACACACCATGTATATTTATAACAGATGCATAAACCTCTATATAACATGTATACATCTGTTTTACAGTTTGGCAATTTCTCTATAATGGCTTTATAACATTGAAATTTAAAAGTTTTTAAAGCAAAAATTTGCAGCAATGTAGTTGTGTAATCCAAATGCCATTTACGTCAGACCTAATATAGATTATTTACAAATGCATTTTACGTGTAGTAGGAGTATTTTATAAAGCGCTTATTCAATTGAAATTCTGCTTTGGAGCTATGTAGTTACAATCTTCCGTCTTTATAGAACTCTTATACAGCTAAACTTACTCCGCTTTATAACCTTTAAAAAATTGCCTATAGTTTCATTGAAACTCCGTACATTTTTGATGTGCTGTTTGTTGTTAAGTGTTACATTACAATATGCATAAGTATTGGAGAAAGACAAAGCGAAGTGGTCATTTCAGGAGAAAAGTTAAATTAACACTTAAGCTGCCTTAAGCTAGAGTACTAGCTCTCAGCTGCGGCATATGGGAATGTCACAAGGAATGGTTGTTGTGTACTTGTATGTTGTGTGCTTATGTTCTGGGTGAGTGATGGAATTATATAGCTAACGCCGCCAGGGCGGTAAAATAAATAAGATCTTAAAAAAACACAAGAAACAAACGTCGTAATGGAATGCTCGCCACAAATATATGGAAATGAAACTTAATGCCTGGTTGATCGATGCTTGGTTAAGTATTTTCTTTCAGCTTACTGGACCCTATGCCTCGACAACTCAATTTTATTTCATATAATGTACGTAATACCATTGGTGATATTTTTGTATATACAATATTAGTGCTAATAAAAGTGATAATTCTCCAATGTCATTTGATTTGCTTTCGAGTTTTTCTTGTTATGTAGCAAAAAATTTTATGCAATCATTTTATCATTACAAACTACAAAAATCTACCAAAATCAATAAAAAATATAGGTCTGAAATTGAAATAAAAGTAATAAAATCATATCCCTCAAAATCAAAATGATGAATTCAATTATTACATAAAATGTGGATTTTCTTCAAATAAAATTCACCTTTCTCCGGATATGCCACTGATTACGAGAGAGCTCGATGAAGGTTTCATTGGAATATCTTATAATCCTCGAAAAATGCTATTATATCACCTCTAGACAGCCAAAGGGCTGTTTTAAGAATTTATAACAGCTTCTGTAGTGGCCTTCTTTCAGTACTTATTGGGAACCATATTGTATTTTCTAAAAGTATATATGTCGGCGGCCATGTTGTTACCGGTTCGAGGTATAATTAACTTTTTATCACTTGAAAAGGAAAATTGTACAAAATATTTACAGCAATCACTAATAGGGTGTTCAATATACGTGGCTCATCATTTTAAAACAATTCCGCAGAAAAAAATTTTAAAATATATTTTTTTAATAATTTTAAACATTATCAAATTCAAGGAATTTTGGAGGCGCGTCTATTTATTTCAAAGTAGAATAGCATTTTTCAACAGAAAAATTTTCTTCGCATGACAAATTTAGTTTTCTATGAATGACAGCATACACTAATTCGCAGGCAATATTCATTCAGCTTCCCAATAAGTTGCCATAACAATTTGCGTCATCATCCCAGAAGAATATATCAACTATAATGTATGTGTGTGTGTGAAGCTGCTAAAGACACTGTAATATCGATGCTTTATAATTGCAAACAGTAACTCACATTTAGAGCAATTTTTACTGTATAGAAACTTATTTGCAGCAATTATATAACAACTTCTTAGCAGTCATATAACATGGTTTATAATAACTGGTAAATCGAAACAAAGAGGTTGCTGTAATGTTACTTTAAGTATCTATATACCTTTTACAGAGTTTACCGAGGCTGTATAAACTGCGCCTATTTTGGGTATATAGATACCTTATTAATACTGGACTATTGTTGTTAACTCTTAATTATAAAGTATTAAGCTTTATAAAAAGGTGGAGTAGATATTCATAGCGTTTTTAAAAAGCAATCTGTGCTACTTGGGACTCTTGTACAGGTGTTAAATACTTTGAACAAATCGTTCACCAGCTTTGCGTCTAACGTAATCCATTTATTTTGAGTCTAAAATGTAACCACTAGATTATCTATCATTCGTTACTAAAGCGTGTTAAAGTTAAATATAACGCGTTTCTCTCCAAAACAATAAGATTCTTCCTCTAGTTAACAGTAACTTTACAGTTCAATTTTCAATACTATTGGACTTTCTTTTTTTAAGTTAACGTGCCAACAAGAACCGTTACGGACGAACGGATAAGTGGACGCAAGATTTTGAAAATTGTTCAGTATTCAATCACACAATAACATAAAAATAATTCTACACCTATTTGATTATATGACAATTATTAGTATTTTCTCGGTGAAGAATCGTACCTATAATTCACTATAGTGAATTATCGGTTCATAATTCACTGCATCCGGCCAATCACAAATACAAATTCTATAATTCACTCTTCACTGATCCAGTGATATTTTAAATCGACCGCGATCAATTCTGGCTGCAGCTAACAACCAACTCGCTGACAGTCACAATCAAAAGTGTATCGTCATATTGTTAGTTTACGCTTTGCACTTATTATGAGTAGGTACCGATTAATGCTAGCAAATTTCATTCTCATTTTTCGTGGGCTCAAACATCATATTCGTGAATAATGGCTATCATAATCGCTCATATAATAATATACTGTTTCTACATGCCGACTATGCTTTCAATACACGCCTCTGACGCAAAGAAGGCTGAGACAGAGGTTGTCAGGGATTACAAGAAGGAAATTGTTAGTTAAAGGAAGATAGATTGATGAATTATAATTATTGATTTGTAAAAGAAATTAATAAAACGTCAAAGATGTGGTTCTTGTAAATATACTGGGCATATAGAAAAGAATTGTTGGAAAAGGAAATATTTTGGACAAACAAATAACTCAAACGTAAAGCCGGCAGTGTCATAAAAACAATGAAAATAGAATGAGTGAAAATTTTTTAATTTAATATAGTTTAAGCGGTACATCGAGAAAATCGGCAAAATCTGACGGTTAATGCAGAAAGCAAGAAAATTTGCATGTGATTTGTACACATTCATTGTATTAAATTTACCCGCAGCACTTCGATTTCCGGACATGTAAATCCAAAATGGCGGCCAATTTGTAAAAAAGTAACTTTTATTACGATGTGAAAATTGCGTTATAATTGGGGTGATGATATGATGATATAATAGAAGCATTTGAATATATTGCTAGCCCAGGTCTATCCCCTACCGAACGAATAAATATTATTCCCTTCTGCAAAGCACCTTTTTAACGAGCCCCAAGTAAGAACAAGAAATCCAGTTGAAAGGTGCATCGGTGTTTGGAAAATGCGATTTCCTGTTCTTTCCTTGGGGATTCGACTGAAGATCAAAAGTAGAAGCCATTGTTGCAGCAACTGCCATACTGCACAATATAGCATGTTTGCGGCATGAGGAAATACCACCAGTTGATGACCAACAGCAAGAAGCTATTAACATTGTCAATGAAGTGGTGGTGGATGATACAGTCACATTACAGTTAATAAACTATTTTAATGGACTTCTGTGAAAAATGTTATGTAACAGTCTTTTAGGTTATAAACGCTCCTAACACCCATTGTACGTCATATGGTGACGAGTGTGTTTGTTCGTTTTTATAATTTTTTGTTATGTAACGTCGCCTTTTGAATTTCTAATATTTTCAATTTTGCTAGATGATATTGTCTCATAAGCTCTATTTCAACATCTGCTTTCCTCTTCATATTCATCATCTCCAATTCGTGCTTTTCTCTCATAAATTTGAGTTTTTGGCATTGTTGTTCTTCCATAAAACGTACCTTTGCTGCTTCTACAGCAGATTTTGCATCTGCCCACTGGGAAACTCTGCTAATTGCGGCTTCAGACTTGCATTGAGTACTCTACTTAAGGGTTTAGACTTACTTGCCCTTATCATGGCCGGACTGTACTTTCACCAATTTCCTCATTGATTTTGACTTTGAGACACTACAAAGTAAAGAAAAGTGTAAGAAAATCTGTGACGTAGGTACCTATTATTTACTTTTGCTAATTTCTACTGCAATTTCTATCTGTGGCTGAATTTCTTTCCTGTTTTCGGGTAGAACTTCAGTATGGAGCTGCAATGGGCTTGAAGTGCAGGCATATACTGAAAAGAAAATAACTATATAAGTAGTGCGAACAACTTACTGTGCTCTTCTAAAACGTCCAGAGATACAGCTTCTTCAATAATTATTTCGTTCAAATCTTCTTGGCTTGAAACAGACTTAAGAGTGTTCTGTCCATTGGATTGCTCCATTATTGCTGGAATAAAATGTTGAAAATGATCTGAAAAAGCAACTGTAGACTAACAATTTTTAAACAGATATGTTCAAAGTATATTTGTATCAACTTATTTGTATCTCCATCAAACTGCGAAATGTCTCCATCAATTTTGCTCGAGCCAAGAAGTTCTTTGACTTGGTCATCCAGTATCGTAACTTTGGTTTCTCGATAACATACAATTTTTCATCAGGGAACTTCTTTTTCGTTCTCGAAATGTCTCCATCAATTTTGCTCGAGCCAAGAAGTTCTTTGACTTGGTCATCCAGTATCGTAACTTTGGTTTCTCGATAACATACAATTTTTCATCAGGGAACTTCTTTTTCGTTCTCTTTTTAATATTATCGTTTTTTTAGAACTTTATCGTTACGGGAATTCTCTCCAGAAATACTATTAAATTCACTTTCTATCTTTCGCCAAGTCTCTCCTTTCTGTATTCTGAATTCGACGATATTTCTATATTTTCTTACCGAGGAGATTAATATAGATTCCTCTTTGGCAGAAAAGTTTGCAGATCTTTTTCTATCATCCATATTCTCTCAAAACAAAAACTAAGGTTCACGATTGTATTGTAAAACTCTTGAATATGAATCACAGGTAACTATCATGAATGCCGAATGTCTAATGTCCACAAACTACCCACTAGTTTGTGCTAATGTCACATCACAAATTCTTCAAAATCTACAGTGTGCAAACGCCGACACTACCAACTGACATTTGAAAGTAACAGAACTTAGCCCTACTGAACCCGGATGAATTACGCTTTACAGAACGGGAATATACCTGAGCTCAGGTTCAGCTTGAGCCGTGGCTTAGTTGAACCTACGCTGAACCTGGTATTGTAAAACTAGCTCTTAAAGCAGCATATCAAGCAGGTCAAATCTAGGACAGATCTGATGTTTTGGAAAGTCCACCAGAGTCAAGTGAATGGGGATGGAAAATTATTGAAGATGGATGGAAGCCCATCTGGTCCAAATGGCCAGGAATCTGGCAAGGTTGTAGAGAGCTAGAAAAATGCGGTTGTTCAAGCGATTGTAATACCATGCGTTGCCTATGCAGAAAAAATGATTTCCCCTGCACCCTTAAGTGCAAGAAATGCAAAGGAAAATGTAGCAGCAAAAGGTATAGGGCCTTCTACATTTATTAAAATACTTTCTTGTTAATTTCTTATTTTTTAATGACAAGCCATATGATTCCATTAGCGATGACGAGGAAACTGTTATGATTTTATTTCGTATTTTGTTAATAGAAGCCATCTTTCTAACTTCTGAATTGTATTTTTGTTATAATTCCTTTAGAATTTTATTTTTTTGACATCACCATTGGAATCAGCGACCTCAAATTATACTTAAACGATACCTCACATAACATATTGCATTATTTTAAAAAAATGTTAAAGTTTAAAATAGCCGCCGAGTTTTTAAACAAATTCTATTATTCTTGCACTATGACTATTTTTGTTACATTTGCTAACCTTAAAGCGTTCACCTACAGTTTGATAACAGTCTTTGGATATATTCTTCTTTTGTTTTTAAACGTTTTACCCGAATTTTTGAAAATGGCTGCCATTTTTGTCTATGAGATCAGGGGTCAAAGTGCTGCGGGTCAAATTACTTCTATAAATATACAAAGCATACATGCCAAAGGACTTGCTTTCTGCATTATTCGTCAGATTTTTATGCGTACCGCTTATACTAATATAGGTATTTAACAAAATTATGGTTGTAAATAAACAAGAATATAAAAGTTTTATTGATGTTGGAAGTGATTGCTTTTTGATGCTGATAAAAATTCGCTGGTCGCTTTGGTTCAGAATTTAAACTCGGCAACAATCCAGGAATATATTGAACCAAAAGTTGAAATTGATTCAGTCAAATTGAAAATAGTGTTTTACGTTTTGAATGACGAAAGGAAAACTGAGCTGTAAATAGGAAGAAATTTCGCAGCAAATATAGACATTACGTATTATAAAATTAACAATAGTTTAATGTTTCAGTCTAGGAAATGTTTTTCATATAATATTATAAAAGGCGATTTAACACAAGAACAGGCGTTCCTACAAAGCGGTCGTAGGAGGCGAGCATATTAAGCTTTTTAAATTTCAAAAAGCATAGGTAAGATTTGCGTATCTGACGCACTGCTTGTAATTGCTAAAGTATCTGACTTTACTTAAATGAGAGCGGCGTATCTGACGTACATAGTTAGCGTATTTGACGCAAATTATTGTCATTATTTATGTTTATTGTAACATGCGGAATGCTCAATAGCATCCTTCGTTACACTGTTAATATTTATTAGAAAAATTATAAGTTATCGAAAATATTATTCCCACAAACTTTAGTACTAATAGAGTGCCCTTACTCCTTAGACTATGATGGACATACGTCATCTGTCAGCAGTTAAAGTTCGCGAATACTAGATAGCGCAGCAGGAATGATATTTCAACTAAATAACGTCGGGCGAAACTCTTTCTCGTTGAACCATTGAACTAGTTAGACGTATTTATAATTTTGTTTGACCTGTAATGGGGATGTTAAAATTTGAAAAACCTCGTGATGATCACATGAGGTTTTTATTATATTCTTATAAATTAAGAATTAATTTCTTAATAACAAAACTTATTCACGTCTAATGATTTTAGTAGAAGTAGAAGTATTTCAACATTATATTATTTGCTTTAAGTAAGATTTGAGATTATCTACATTCAATTAGCGATACCTACTACGTTTTCCACTAAGCAAACAATATTCATATGAAATCAACTTTTCTATACTACATTTTGAATTGGGATACCTATACGAAAACATTCCGAGCGATGAAATTTTCTTCATTTTGTCTTTTCGACAAATCTTGTACGGACGTTTTTATGATTTCATAACCTCAAAATGAAATTAAAGCAGCCACATGTGAAACAACTTTTAAACCCATAATCATCGGAGAACGGGATCACATTTAGGAATTTCCTTAATCAGGATAACCAAATAAAAGATAAGTACTTTTGATTACTACATGTAAAAGGGATTATTTTCACATGATTGTAGTTTTGGGTCATAAAAGCCAAGTGTCTAAATTTAAAATATGAGAATCAAGCTATACATTTTTTGTTAGATTATATTTCAAATACGCTGTTATAATTAATCCGTTGTCGTACATTAATTCATGGTTACTTATATCTTAAATTCATTGTCGCACATATTTCATCGTAGTATTAACTTCGTGGTTAATTTTATCGTGATTCCTTTCTGTAAATATTTTATTGTAGTATTGTAATGCATTTCTTTTGGTAACATAGTAAGTCGTGGTTCATTTTGATGGTAACGAGAGTGTTTAAAGTTTGTGAACTTTGAGATAATGTTACGAGACATATTTGTTGTAATATAGTATTTTGTCTCTCGTAAAGGATCTCAAGTTCCTAATTTTGCTGTAATATATGATTTTTAATATTGAGATAAATTTATGAGACTTATCTTCTGTAATATAGTTATTTTGTCTCTCATAAAAGATCTCAAGTTTATCTAATTTGTGTAATATATGATTTTAGTATTGAGGTGAAAGTTACGAGACGTATCTTTTGTAATATATTTTTGATTCTCGTACACGCCTCAAATTTGCCTTGCCGTTGAGCAAATTGTAATATGGAGTATCTTGTAATATAGTAAATTTTGTAATATAGTTTCTTTTGTATATATTTCTGTCTAATATTTTGCTATACAGTATCGTTGATGCTATGATAGCTCATTCTTTTGTAATATAGTATCTTGTAATATAGTTCTATTGTACATATGTAACATTTGTCTTTTGTTTATCTTTATGTTTATCTTTAATTTTCTTTGATTACCCTAAGTAATCAATGGCGCCCAAGCCTTGAACTCCACGCCCTTTTGCTCTCCGTATCTTTACTGTGCTAGCCAGATTACACCAGTGACGCTAACCACGTCGCTCGTAGGGTGGCCCACACTTGAACAACTTGGGCAAACTAAAACCTTCCAAAACAACGCCACATTATTTAAATGACGCATTTGACGCACACATGTTTATGTGACGTACATATTAATGTTGATATTAAAATATCTGATTTCAATATAATTGCGTGTTTGATGCAATGATCAGTTATCATAGCTCAGAAGAGAGAATTATGTGGATGCCATTGATGCCAGTTTGACGACCGAGGAAGACCTCGCTGTCAGGATGGTCGAATGCCGTCTATGTTATCAATGCACGCCTCTGACGCGAAGAAGGCTGAGACAGAGGTTGTCAGGGATGACAAGAAGGACATTGTTGTTAGTTACAGTAAGACGAATTGATGAATTATAATTATTGATTTGTAATGTGCCAATCAAATGCAATAAACTCCTCATTTTCGTATTTACCAAGAGTATAACAAGTAGACCTCCCTTTATTTATATTAACCATATACCGGGTGAGTCACGAATTGCGCTCGCCCCTATATTTCCTAAAATATTTGGAATAGAAAATTGAAATTTGGAGGTCTTATTACACGACTAAAATGCCATCTTTTCAATAAAAAATCAAGTTTGGTGCACATCCGGTTTGACCGGAAATATCCACATCTTTCGATTTTTAAATGGAACACCCTATATATTTTTACATTTTTGGAATCTAGAGGAAATTTTGAATACAATACATTCATTTTGGTCACATTCTGATAAACATTAAAAATTTTATTAAAAAATCTATTTCTGAATCTAGAGTGCTGTGGTGCCCAAAATATAGTTTAGTTTGTGTGCTACGTTACTATAAAAATGATTTTTATCCACTAACTCGGTTTTTTTAAATGGGAATTTAATCATTCACCAACATTTTTAAATACCTCATTTTCATACGAATCTAATGATACCAAAATTTTGAAAATCCGCTCAGAAATATTTGAGATTTCAGCCAAAATACAATGCAACCAAGCTTTTAGAAACATGCGGCTAATAGATAATAGATTAGTGGGCTTTGGAAACTAAAATGGCACATTTCTGTGCAAATCTGGTAACCTAATAACATTGGAAAAATCATAGTAGCCATTGAATGTAATAAAACAATATCAGCTGTCAGACAGATACAAAATAAAGCGTTGCGGAAACATCTTTGAGTAAAAATTAAAGAAAATGAATAATTTTAGTAGAAATGAAAAGGTCGATATGTTACTGATATATGGAGACCGTCTCAAAAATTCAACTGCAGCTGCAGAACTGTATCAGCAACGATATCCCAACAGACGTCATGCAAGCAGACACTTGTTTGCCAGAGTGGAACAAACATTTATTGTAAGTGAGGACAAAGAAATTGATGTATTAGGATTTGTGATGGTACACCCAACAACATCAACAAGGGAATTGTCAATGGAATGCGACATTAGTCAGTCTTCGGTTTGCAGAATTTTAAAGAAACATAAGTTTCGGTCTTATAAATACCAAATACACCAACATCTTTATGGAGATGATAACGACAGGAGGCTAGTATATTGCAACTGGTTCTTAAATGCAGTAGAACAAAACCCAGGTTTTCCCTTTCATATTTTATATTCAGATGAAAGTAGATTTACGAACCAAGGTATGTTTAACAGAAATAATACTAGGTACTGGGCTTAAGAAAATCCGAGGTTCGTAGGGCGGGGGAATATTCAGGAAAGATTTGGGTTTAACTGTTGGCTTGGAGTACTTGGAGATCGAATAATTGGACCCATATTTTTTGATGGAACACTTACTGGCGAACGATATTTATTCTTTTTACAAAACCAGACAGCAGAATTTCTTGACTTACTTCCTCTTGCCTATTTACAAAATCTGTTTTTCCAACAAGATGGTGCTCCCCACATAATTCCAGAAGAGTGATGGAATATTTAAACAACTTGCGTGGTGAACGCCTTATCGCAAATCAAGGTCATATCAGGTGGCCTCCTAGGTCACCTGACTTAACACCCCTCGACTATTATGTATGGGGCACTCTCAAAAATAAAGTTTGTAAAACTTCTTCAAATACCCGTGAAAAGCTGCAAAATAAAGTTGTACGGGCTCTTAATGAAATAACGCCGGCTGAATTGCGTAGAGCCATTCAAGCAACTGTACGTAGAGCCGAATTGTGTATAGAAAAAAATGGTGGACATTTTGAACAATATCTATAAATGTCAATTTATGGTTTAATTATATTAATTATTTTAAAGATACCTACTGTTACCAAGTTTAAGTTTAATTGTTCAAACGGAATTGATTTTTATTTATTTATAGGCCCGATATTTATGTTCATTTAAATAAAACTCTGAAAAGAGAACTGATGTCGCATTCTATTGCAAATGTCCTTGTGGATGTAATTGTGTTTACCTCCACATACCTATGCTAAACTTAATTGTAACGTTCTTTGCGCTCACAATTATTAAATGTTTGATAGCTCAAGATTGCCTATAACTACACGAGTCTGTCTGACAGCTGATATTGTTTCATTACATTCAATGGCTACTATGATTTTTCCAATGTTATTAGTTTACCAGATTTACACAGAAATGTGCCATTTTAGTTTCCAAAGCCCACTAATCTATTATCTATTAGCCGCATGTTTCTAAAAGCTTGGTTGCATTGTATTATGGCTGAAATCTCAAATATTTCTGAGCGGATTTTCAAAATTTTGGTATAATTAGATTCGTATGAAAATGAGGTATTTAAAAATGTTGGTGAACGATTAAATTCCCATTTAAAAAAACCAAGTTAGTGGGTAAAAATCACATTTAAAAATTTTAAACGCCTCTAGAGAATTAAGTAATGCAATCATATTGCTCTTTTTATTTTTATAGTAACGTAGCACACAGACTAAAATATATTTTGGGCACCACAGCACTCTGGATTCAGAAATAGATTTTTTAATAAAATTTTTAATGTTTATCAAAATGTGACCAAAATGGATGTATTGTATTCAAAATTTCCTCTAGATTCCAAAAATGTAAAAATATATAGGGTGTTTAAAAATCGAAAGTTGTGGGCATTTCCAGTCAAACCGGATGTGCACCAAACTTGATTTTTTATTGAAAAGATGGCATTTTAGTCGTGTAATAAGGCCTCCAAATTTCAATTTTCTATTCCAAATATTTTAGGAAATATCGGGGCGAGCGCAATTCGTGACTCACCCGGTATAATGGTTGCAAGTGCGGTACCAGAGGAACTATGGGCTGAAGCAGTCAAAACTGCAGTATACACTTTAAACAAAACTCCAACAAAGTAGGCATCTAACTCCACCCCATGCGAATTATGGACGGGTAGTAAAGCAAGACTAAGTCACCTCAAAATATTTGGTTGTGTGGCGTATGAATTCAATTAATAACGAACCTGATGTGCTGACAAATCAAGAACCGATTGGACCAGAAGAAGTCAATGCTGTGGCAAGTAATGATGTTGAACATCGACAATTAAGAGATAGGACACAGTTACCCCAGATTGATCGTTATAAGGCAAATATGGTTGAGCTTGGAGAACCAGCGTCTTATGAAGAAGCTCTGACTAGCCCAGATGCAAGTAAATGACAGAAAGTCGTCCACGAGGAACTGACAGCTCTTGCTAAGAATGATACCTGGACTCTTACAATACTGCCGGACCACAAAAGAACAATTTCTGCTAAATGCGTCTTCAAAATAAAACGCGACACTAAAGGAGAAATATATTTATTCAATTGTCGGCGGTGCAGTGACTTGAATGTATCAGCGTCAGAAAGTAGTTGCTCTATCAACCACAGAGACCGAGTACATTGAAGCGAGTGATGCAACAAAGGAAGCAATTTGGCTCAAGCTCTTATTGTCTGAAATCGGTGTAAAATGGACAGTCCCATTGAAATGCGACTGGATAATCAAGGCTCCAACAAGATGAATAGTAATCCACAGTTCAATAAGCGTACAAAGCACATCGATGTACGCTTCCATTTTATTCGAGAAACATTTGAGAATGGCGACATCAACGTTTTGTTTGTAGCTTCTGAGAATCAACTGGCGGATATATTAACTAAAGGTTTAGCGAAGAACCTAGCTGTTGCATGGAATTCGTAAAGAAATAGGAGTGAACGTCTTCAACCTTATATTGGCTGCACAAATGGTCGGAGTGATGTGAATAATAAGTTGTGAACTCTACGCACGCCACTGTTTACTTAGTGATTTTTGGTAACCCATCTATTATGTTTATATATTATGATGAAATATTGACAGTAAGTAATGTAATTGTCAGTTACTGTAATTGTTAATATAAAAGTTTAGTTTTTCGTCTTTAACGTTTGTAGAACTACTGGTCTGTGTAGTATCCTGAATAATGTTTATTCTTTGTCAAACTGCTGTGTAACTTAGTGAGAGAATTTGTCATACAAACATTGTTTCTTTGGTTTCTATTTTTGCCCATTAGCAAATACAGCAAATGGTTTCAGCAGCTTCATAATCTAATATTTTCTGAAGGCGCATGAGAAAAACAAATTGCCTTTAAAAATTTGGTGATGACATCATATCTCAAAAAACCGATAACTACAAGATGTAAGTGCTCTAGCATTAAAATTTCTCAATTTTTGCAAAATCATTGGAGTGAATCTTGCTGTAGTACAACGAACAATTCTAATAAATTACTAATTTAATATAGTTACTTCCGTAAATCCGTGAAAATAAACAGGGTATATGAAAATGGAATTATATTTCGTGGGAACGTTATATTATAGACCAAGACAGTAACAAATGTGGTTTATTGCGGTGCGGTAAAAACGATTAATTATATTTATGAGATTTTGCAATAAACACAAGGGTTTAATCCGGGATGCTCTAAACAGCCGTTATTTTGAAATTATTAGTAGAGATATAACCACTGATATATTTTATGTTAAAATTACACTAATTTCTAATAGTTTCAAACATGATAATTAAAGAAGTACGTAGTAGCAGCTAAAGTTGTAGAACTAAAAGCTTTTCAGAACTTTCAGACCTTCATATTGACCTAATAGATCTTCAGTAAATAATCCTACAATTAGTTGTTGCCCAGGGCTCCCAAGCTTCTTATAAAGCTTGTGATTCTCCAGAGGGCCAACTTTCCATATCTTCAGACATCAATTCCACATTTTCTAGATACTTTAGCCTAGTGAGGAATAGCATCTTGCAGTCGTGAAAAATGTGTTCTACAGTCTCTACTGCAGTACCACGATATCTGCATGTACCATTGTCCACCAGGATCATTATTGCCCCCACTGTCTCTGCTAGCAGGAAGAAATAACTTATACGAAGTAAGTGATAAGGCAGACGCCAGGGAAAACCTGTGAAGAGTATGGCATATGAAATGGGAGGAGTCCCAAAAAGATAAATGAGACGACTCATACCGGATGTTAGGAAATGGGCAGAGAGAAAATACGGGGAGGACAGTTACTACCTCACGCAGGTTCTGTGCGGACATGGGTGCTTCATGGAATACCTCCATAGAATAGACAAAGCTGGCAGCGACGACTGGGTCTACTGCGGAGAGAACACACAGAATTCGCGTTCAATCGATGGAAGGGCGAGAGGGAAAGAGGGCAGCAGAGTTAGAACAGCCTTTAAATTTAGGAAACCTAGTCGGAATGATGCTACAATCAGAGCCTAACTGGATAACTTTTGGAGACACGATCACACATATCATTAAGGCTCAACAAGAAGACAAAAAGAGCAACAAGTCCGAACTCCTAATCGAGTAAGATAAAGGAGGACGTAGCAATTACAAGAACACCAAAATAAAAGAATAACCCTTGGCCTCATGGTAAGAGGAAGCGGTTCCAGGTCACCGCGGAAATATTGAAGAGGGGAGAGGTTTTAGGCACTAAAAATCAGGCAGTATCCGGTGCACAGTCGGGGGGTGTCTGCCTAAAGATTTCCCCTCCACGAAAAAAAAGACCTATATTTTTAAGATCATATCTCAAGGGGCAATGACCTATTAAAAGGCCCGTGTTCAGTCTTAAGTCGAACTTTTCGATTTCGACAAGTATTGTGGCATTCTTGTTGAATAGGTTATGAACAAATGTACATAACTTTTCTTTGGCCTCCAGTACGATCGAGCACGTAAAATGGGGCTTCGGCACTTCTTTCTGTAAGGGTATCAGCTAATTTGTTTCCTTCTATTCCCTCATAACCTTGTTGTGTTTTGCCAGTTGCTTCAGGTATTGTCTGTATTCCCAGCAAATTTTAGAATCAGGGGAGTGTGAGCTGAGAGCCTTTAACCCTGCCTGTATGAAAGTATATAGATCTTTGTCCTTCGAATGTCTTTATTCATGCATTTTTGGGCACATAGATCTATAGCATACATTTCTGGTTGAAAATTGGTTGCGGTTTTGCATAGCCTGCAATTAGGGCCCACTGCGCGCTATGGGATATACAGGGTGTATTATTTGATACCGCAACTCCTTCTTATCGCGGAACCCGTTGCCCATCTTTATTATTTCTTTGTTGGAACATGGCTCTCGATGGCCATTAAAAAAAGTACTTTCATGGCCTAAATAGGCAACTGTTAGGCATTTTTTAATCGAAAAAGAGAATAGCGTAATCGATTCGCAGTTATCTCAAATAGCCTTATAGAAAATATAGCTCGATACCTCGTATGGTGTATTTATTATTCAATGGCCAAATTTTAAAATTTTTCACTTTTCAACTGGACCTCTGTTATGAACTAATGAAACAAAAGTTGAAAAAGTAGTGCTTTTAGTAACATGAACAATATCAAATAATTATATCGACAGTCAACACTACTTTAAAACATAAACATAAACATGCGATTGGTGAAAATTGGAAGCCGGCTAACAAACGGATGGAATAAATAAAAATCTTAGAAAGTATTTCAAATTTTTGTGTTCTCAATATAACTACCTTGATACCTTATGCATTTTTCATAAGGCCATTTCAAATATTGAAAGATCCTCATTAGTTGTTGTGATGTTATTTGTCTGGACTCGGTAAATCCTTTCTCTCAATTCATCATCATTTTGTAGTCCGGTACAGTTTTTTCTTCTAAATTTGCATTAATTTTTTAAATATTTTTATGAAACTGGCAAATTATCCAACAAAGACCATGAACATGATGTGGAGAAAAAAATTATTATGAAAAATATTTGAATCGCAATTTTGTTTGTTCCAGTATTTAGAATCGCTGAGAGCTGGTTCCAAATTTTGTATATGGACTGAACCAAATATTACTGCACGCTAAGTATATGAAATAATTAAACAAAATAACTGAACTGAAGCAGAGATGATGCAAAACCTTATTCAGCAGCAGGAGCATTTAGCACCACACTTTCAGCGTTTCTGAATCAGAAAATCGAATTTATGATAATTTGGTAGTCTCATTAAAACGTTAATTGGCAAATGTTATATTATTGGCTTGTGGTAAGGGAACATCTGAAAAATTAGTCTAAATTGCAACCACTATTACTAAATTACTATTAAACCCAACAGACTATTGGTTATTGGATTATACGTTGTTTATTGTCTGAATATGGGATGCAAAATAAAATTTATACTATACGTTATTTCACCGGTTGCGCAGTATTACTATTTAAATACGTATCTTATTAACTGAAATGTACATGTTAATTAGCACTGGCAAATTAATGTATAACAGTGCAACATAATAAGGCCATTAACATTTACAAAATTATAGGTTTCCATTTTCGATTACGATTGCAGCATTTAGATTATTATATCGCAAATATTCCTGGCATACTATATTGATGAAAAATTGTAGAAACCTAATTAATTTCTGTAGTGAATAAATAGTTTCCGAGGAATCAACAATATTAACATACTCATCATTAAAGATGTTTTCAAATACCCGGGACTCTGTGATCGCAAGCCAAACACCTTAGCACTGCGCCACGAGTCGTTCTTTCAGTAGTTGAAATAAAATTGTTCTTTACATTTTTTTACTAAAATCTAAATAAACTTATTTACTTTTATACTTAAATATATAACTTAAAACATAATATTTAAAAAACTGTATTATACAGCAATGACTAACTGAATCGACAGTCAATTCTATATTTAAGATATACTACGAGAAAACAGTTTTACTTCCACATCCACGTAGTGGAGTGGAAGTAGGTATAGTAATCGTAAAGAAATTATTATTATTATTATTATTTAAAATAGGTTTAGAATGCCATAAAACGCAGAGATTTTCTTGATCGAAAAAATTGCTGTCTGTCTGTCTGCCGGTCGGCCGGTCTGTAACTGTTTTGTGCGCCTCAGAAACGGTTTAAGATAATGCCTTGAAATTTAGGGTTGGGGGATAAATAGGAGTAAATAGGGCAAAATGAGTAAAACAAGCTGGTAAGAGAACATGAACTTGGGATTTGATGTATATACTAGAAGCCAAGACCTCTGATTATTTTATAATATTTTTTAACCCCCTACTACCCCCCTCCCCCATTCGTTACTAAAAAGGTTGAAAAATTAAAATTATGATGTTCACTTGAAATTTAGTACACGGAATTATAAGGACATCTCGAACAATCTCGTTAAAGGGTTATTATTATATCGCAAATATTCCTGGCATACGATATTGATGCAAAATTGTAGAAACCTAATTAATTTCTGTAGTGAATAAATAGTTTCCGAGGAATCAACAATATTAACATACTCATCATTAAAGATGTTTTCAAATACCCGGGACTCTGTGATCGCAAGCCAAGCACCTTAGCACTGCGCCACGAGTCGTTCTTTCAGTAGTTGAAATAAAATTGTTCTTTACATTTTTTTTACTAAAATCTAAATAAACTTATTTACTTTTATACTTAAATATGTAACTTAAAACATAATATTTAAAAAACTGTATTATACAGCAATGACTAACTGAATAGGGCTAAATAGGGGTAAATAAGGGACATTAAGTAAAGCAAGCTGATAAGAGTACAGAAACTTGGGATTTGGTGTATGTACACGTCTGTATTATAACGACATTTGGAACTGGATTCTATTTTGAGATGATTCCGTTGAAGGGGTGGGGAGCAAATCGGAGAAAATAAGTAAAGCATGCTGGTAAGAGTACAAAAACTTGGGATTTGGCGTATATACTAGAAGCCAAGGCCTCAGGTTTTTTTTTATAATAGATAGAAGATATTTGACATATTGACTTGAAATTTGATGATTCTATTGAAGGAGTCGGGGGGTGGTGGTAAATAGGTGAATATAAGAAAAATAAGATCGTAAGAGTTTAGAAACTTTATTTTTAGCGTATATACTAGAAGCAAACGCCTCAAATTTACATGGCATCTGCCTCAAATATATTAAAATTCTATGAGCAATTATTATTTCCACATACCAGGGTGCAAAATAAATATAGTCAAGATGTTTTCCTTTAAATATATCAATGGGATATCTTGATGTGGAAGTAGTGATTCTTTATGCAGCGGTTTTAATATTCTTTTGTTTAAACCCCGTCTGGAACTCAAATTTATTTCATAAGTTTTATTGCACTTCATGCAGTATATATAAGCTTCAGCAATAAATTGCTATAATAAGACAATTTCCTACAAAGCGTAACCGCAAAAACCGCCCAGAAATTTCCCGTTTCGTGGCCCTGAAATTTGAACTTGAATTTGGTACATTACTTATGTTATTATTTATTCAACGTCGACTATTGTCCCTACTAAGCCCAATCACCGGCGTCAGGAGAGAAGCAACCCCCTGCCTGAAAATTTTGCCGTACTTCTTCTCTGTCAAAAATTAGGGATATTTTACTTCGTAACAGGCCATCCCTTGTCTACTAACTGCTTCACATCCCCTTCGAAAAACGATATATCCGTTGTGCAACCTCTGCCTAAAGTTGTGTTATGCATTACACCCCTTTGAATCTGGAGATTGATACGCCTATGCTTATTAGTGACTGGAAACTTGTAGAAAGAGATAGAGTTTTCTAGACTGTGGTAGAAGAAGATTCTTGATTGGTTCTGGATGGATCTAAAGGGAATTTCAGAGTATATAAGGCGCGATTACCGACGCAGAGGGAGAAGTTTATTAACGTGAAATTAATAGCGAAAAAGTGAGGTTAAATATCAAATAAACAAAGTGTAAATGTTATTTTGAAGTATTGTATAGTCCGACCGACCATGCTGCGTTGAAATGGCTGTTGCAGTTGAAAACCCCAGAAGGTCAGCTGGCTCGTTGGATAGAACGGCTGCAAAAGTACGACTTTAAAATCGAGCATCGACAGGAAAATCTCATAAGAACGCAGATACTTTATCTAGAAGACCGTGTAAGGACGGCTGCAAGCACTGTCGCCATGTGGAGAAACAGCAGGGCACGGGAGTAGTCAACACTATTAAAATAGATGTTCCGGATGATTGGACAACTGAAGCCCTGAGACGAGAACAACTGAATGATATGCAGAGATCGGGGCTATATTGAGAGCAAAGGAAAAAGGAATTCGACCAGACAGGAATGATGTTTCGAACAAAGCATTTGGATTGAAGACTTTGTGGGCACAGTGGGACTCACTTAGAGTTATGAACGGGCTGTTAAAGAGAGCATGGGAGAGCCCGGATGGGAAGCAAGTTGTTGTGCGTCTAGTGATTCCCAGGTGTCAATTACCGAAAGTACTTCAGGAAGTGCTTAATGGAGCATCCGGTGGACACTTCGGCATTAACAAGACCCTGAATAAAGTAGGTGTACGAT
Source organism: Stenurella melanura (assembly GCA_963583905.1). NCBI lineage: Eukaryota > Metazoa > Arthropoda > Insecta > Coleoptera > Cerambycidae > Stenurella > Stenurella melanura. The sequence goes on from OY757309.1 coordinate 159,881,720, forward strand.
TTTACTGGGTAAATAGTTGTCAGGATGTTGAAGCTTGGTGTCGTAACTGTAAAATTTGTGCAGCCAGTAAGGGACCACAGACTAGGAGTAAGGGTGCAATGAAGCAATATAACGTCGGGGCTCCTTTTGAGAGGATTGCGATCGATATAGCCGGACCATTCCCAGTCACCAAGTAACAAGTACATACTAGTTGCCATGGACTATTTTAGTAAATCGCCGGAAACCTGCGCAATTTCGAACCAGGAAACGGTTACTGCCGCCAAGGTCTTGGTAGATAACTTAATATGTCGGTTTGGTGTACCCCTGGAGCTGCATTCAGATCGAGGGAGAAATTTTGAGTCAGGCGTATTTCAGCAAATCTGCAAGTTACTGGGAATACACAAAACACGGACAACAGCCCTTCGCCCACAATCAAATGGAATGGTGGAGCGACATAACAAGACTATGAAAGAACATCTCTCTAAAGCCGTTCATAAAAATCAACCTGACTGGGATCTCCACATACCATTTTTCCTCATGGCATATAGAGCTGCTATCCACGAGACTACAAAGCAGTCTCCGGCTCGTGTAGTATTTGGACATGAGATCAGACTGCCGTGTGATTTAATGTTTGGAATACCAGGTGGAGAACGGCTTCCTGTGAACAGCTATGTAGATGAAGTGAGTGAATGGCTAAGAAATGTCCACGAGTTAGTTAGAGACCAAATCACTATAGCCAGCGACGGAATGAAGGCTCGATATGACCGTAAGGGTAGTTCAGAAGGGTTCAAGGCAGAAGATCTGGTTTGGCTGTACAACTCACAGCAAAAGAAAGGAAGATCACCGAAACTTCAACCACCTTGTGATGGACCGAATTAATGACGTCGTCTATCGGATTCAACGAAGCAAAAAGTCCAAGATGCATTTGGATAGACTGGCGAAATACACTGATGATTCTGAATTGCCTGATTGTGACGATCAGGCTTAAGGAGGAGACAGTGTTATATATTACAGTCCCTTGAAACTGGAGATTGATACGCCTATGCCTACTAATGACTGGAAACTTGTAGAAAGAGATAGAGTTTTCTAGACTGTGGTAGAAGTAGATTCTTGATTGGTTCTGGATGGATCTAGAGGCAATTTCAGAGTATATAAGGCGCGATTACCGGCGCAGAGGGAGAAGTTTATTAAAGTGAAATTAATAGTGAAAAAGTGAGGTTAAATATCAAGTAAACAGAGTGTAAAGGTTATTTTGCAGTATTGTATAGTCAGTAAATTATTAAATAAAGTGTTAGTGGTTTACCCCTTGTTAAAATTATTTGGAATCCTCGGATTCATACAGGGTGTTTTCTAAAAGGGTGAATACTCGTAACAGTTGCATACTTGGGAGTGGAGTTAGCACGTTGTAAATCCCTGGACTCCCATCCAAGTACTAGCTACGCCTCGAGTTGCTGCCTTTTCGTACCGAAATATGAGTATAGCCAGACTCATTTACGCTCACCCCTGCATTATCTAAAAGTTTCAGAACTACCCAATGAAGACCTTGACATAACCCTATCAATCACTTGGAGGATTCGATTCTTCAAAAGAAATTGTGAAAGTCAAGGTTATCATTAGGTAGCCCTACACTTACAACCTTTTTCTGAAACATGTTACACTATCAACTACAACCTCGGAATCATTTGTAAGGAAAGTATGACCTTCATTTGGCGTGTAGTGGCAACTTTATTCTCTTAAATTTCTGCGATGGAAAGTACGTATGCTCAACTTGAAGCTCCCAAAGGATTAAACTTTCTCGATAAAATATCTTTCAACATCATATTCAAATCCAGAATCGAGAGCTGCAAAACTGCCGATTTTTGCTGTCACTGTTTTAGTTTTATTCCATTACACATGGCGTGGGGAAAGAAAACGTCTACATTTTTTCTAAAATTGTATATTGCCGATATGTCTAAAATTGAAATTATTACTTTTATCACAGTTCTTAAAAACTGATCATGTCTAAGAACATATTAGTGACAATTTTTTTTTATATTGTTAAAGTCTTACTGTTAAAATTTGAAATATCCAGTATAGTTGTATTCTTGTTTTAATTAACATGGTATGATAACATTTTAAAAATGTCAGTACTCACCGTCGCGTCCTATACATGTCACAATGGTTAACATCCATTTTACATCGACGGAATTAGCTGAAGCTCATGATCTGCGCTGCGCCTAGATGATCGAACTAGATTACAGATCTCTAGTTTAATCTTAATCAAACAAGAGGTAATAATCCTTTGACAGCTATGTTACAGATGTAATAGAGTTCTACATCGTAATTGCAAGTCACTGTTGCTATGATGGATTCATTTTATAAAATAAAGTGAACGTCCTGTCTGCTCTATTTCTATCTATGCATGGTGTTTTTATAGTACCAGTCTAAACTTTATTTCAATCCGAAATTAAATCTGCTGCAAGCCAAGATGGTATATCGAAGAAAATAATAAAGTATATACTTTAATACATAAAGTCCATTGAAATGTTACATTGACCTTGCATTTTGGATAGGACAAGATTGTTTCTTTTGATGTTTAGAGGGAGTCAGTGTGAGTATAGAACTCGATTTTCGGGGTTCAAAGCCCCCCCATTTGGCCGCCATCTTGATAAAGGGGCATACACGGTTATTCCGCGATATATTGAGAACCGTAAGTCTCACAAAAAAAAATCTAGGGCTTTCTTTGTAGAGAATTGAATTCTCTACAAACTTGGTCCAGATACTTCTTACCGTAAAATTGAGAATGAAAAAGTTGAAATTCAAAATATACTAAAATTTTCAAGAGAAATATCATTTTAGGGTTATAACTTCTCTCTATTGATTTTATTGAAAGTACACATCAGATTTTTCTTGTACATAATTTTATTGCGAACAAATTTCTTCACTCATTTTTTAATTTCTCTTCTTTGGAGAGATATTAGCACGTTGCAAATGGATCAAGTGCTTCAAAAAAGGCATTGGAATTTTCTGAAAAGATTTGAGAATATTCCCAGGATGATTCTAAATTTTTTTTGTCTCTTGCAATTTTTGTTCAAACCTCTAAAAAATCGCAAAGTTCTAAAATTTAGATTTTTCCTTGCTAGATAACTTTAAAAAAATAACAATTCAGAAAAAATGTTTCGAACAAAAGTAGTATATTCTTGGTCAGACAATTCGAATTTGTAATAAAATATAGGGGCTCTCAATTAAAAAACCGAATTTGACCTTGAATGACCTTAACTCTTCCACCCAAAGTCAAAGTAACATATATCACCGAACTACCCACAATCAATTCTATAACTTTTGTTTAAAATATTTTTTCGTGGAGCGCTCATTAGTCGAGATATTTGAAAGTGTAATTTTTGCCTTATGGCGTCACTTAAATCCTCATAAGGAGTCTTATGAGGATTTAATTAAAATATTAATGATTAACTCCTATTATCTATAGAATTCTGGAGGGGAGACTTGTGTGTGATTTTTATTTCACAAGATGTTGCCGATTCTATCACAAATTTATGAAAAAATGTTTTTTAAACATAAGAACAAGGGAACGTTCACTCCTTTGGAAGCACGGGAAGGGGTTGATTTAATCACTCAGAACATTGTGTGTATTTCTTATTATAATACAACACATTGAGTGGGTGGGTGGACCACATTAAAGATACATTCACACTTATCGATATGAACTACGTTAATTTTATTCATGTATTCGATGACACAAAAAATCGTGACCGGAAGTGACGTCATGATTCCATGACGCGGGCAAAATTTGCTTGTATGAAAAGTGGCTGCCTGTATTCCGTGGTAGTACTCACATACATATTTTCATGTATCTTATTCATAGGAAATCTATACAGCCGGCTCTCCACCTATCGTTTCCTAGGTTACGTAACATATAACAGATTTATAACGAACAAATAATAAAAAGTAGAAAAACAGAAACCGCAAACTCATAATTTTATAAAAACGATATATGTATGCAACACAGAGGCAAAAACGAGTCAAAAAGAGAATAGATGCAAAGCGGAAGCGATTCCAATATGGGAATGAAATAAAAATGAGCTCTGTTGCACTAAATAACAATAAACACCGTGTCATTATTTCTCGTTGGAATAAAAATATCCCAGTGGGCCTGCGGCGGAAGTTTTATCGCACAGTATGTAAAGGTGGAGGGGTGGCAATTTGTTTGATTTTCCCGTTAACATTAACCATAACGATGCTAGTAGACCGAGCTCTCATGACATAAAAGATACCCTATCGAGCACCTCAAATTTAAAAGGTGAAAATGGTTGCATAACATGTAAATATCATGCTACGCCCGCCAGACCATTAAAAATTTGTTAATTGTTATTTTTTATACATTTTTGAATTTAGCTAAAAAAAATGATTTTACATTTCATACCACCTGCTTGAAATTTTCTCAATTTGTGGTAAAAAAAAATTGGTCTGTCTTACAATTTTTGGTAACTAATGTGACAGACTTAATTTTGAATGTGCAGCATCAATGCATCAGGATTAATCACTGGCATCTCATAACAAAAAAAAGCAACTGAAATTTAAGATCTCCTCTATGCATAAAAATTTTTCTGTCATTGAAGAAATGTGTTTCACCATGCCAGACTTAATTTTGAAGCGCCGTGACGACATTTTTTTTTAAATAAGCTTTTACAATTAAGTTTGAGGTCTCTCTTATGCATAAGAATTGGTCTGTCAGAGAAAAAATATTTTTCACTACGAACTTAATTCTTAAATCGCCGCGACCACATTTTTTAATTAGAAAATGTGGTATGACCATTGCTCACGAAAATAAAAAAAAAAAATTTCTTCAAGTCTAAATTAATGATTCCTTTTAAAATCCACTTTTTATCGAAAAGATTCTTTTTACTATGCCAGACTTAATTTTTAAGTGCCGCGATAAAGTTTTATTTTCTAAATAAAAATTTCCAGATAGACAAGTTGTAATAGGTAGGAGAGGTCTTAAACTTAATTTTAAAACAAAATTCAAGGAGGTATTATGAAGTGTACTTTCATAAACAAAATAATGTAAAAAATTAAGTCTGTCAAATTAATTAACAAAAATTGTCAATTTATAAATTATTTTTACCATTTTTGAAAAAATGTTACCACTAAAATAGATGGAAAATTTTATTTTCTTTGTTCAAATTTAAAATTTCCACGTTTCCATGACATTCTAAACCTATCCAAACAAACAAATTTTTTTTTTTGAAAAATTTAAAGTTTGAAAAATGTTTTATTCCATTAATCACTACTTACTCTAGAATAGAAGAAAAATTTTTTTTTGCTCAAATTTAAAATTTCCACGTTTCATGACATTCCAAACCTATTTCGGAAAACTATATTTGCAACATTTTTGTACCATTTTGGTAAAAAAATTTACTACTAGAATAGATGAAAAAAAAAATGTTTTTGCTCAAATTTGAAATTTTCACGTTTCATGACATTCTAAACCTATTTCAGAAAAAATAATTTTGAAAAGTTTTATCACCATTTTTGAAGAATTTTTTACCACTAAAATAGATTGAAAAATTTTTTTTCTTTCAAAAAATATTTTTTTTACCACTACTCTAGAATAGAAGGAAACTTTCCTTTTTGCTCAAATTTAAAATTTCCACGTTTCATGACAATTTACTAAATATATTTCAGAAGAACAAAATTTTGAAAATCTTGAAAAAATTCAAAAAGAAATGAAATTTTTTAACCACCACTATACTTCCACTCCACAACGTGAATATGGAATTGAAAATGTGATAGATGGCAATAATATTTGGCATATGCACCTATTATACTATTATTGAAAAATGTACAGAGTGGTCATCCCAAGAAATAATTCAGTCATGGTGGACATTTGTAAAGGTATTTACGCAAGCCTTCCGTATTTGGCACCTGCTATTTAGTACTGAACTTTTGCTGTTGGATGAGCACTCTGCATATTTTTTTGACCAAAACTTATCAGGATTTCTTTGTAATTATAGTGATAACTATATTCCGATATTATTTTCAATGTCATTTCGTAATTATTAATTTTTTAGAGTGACCACCATGCACAAATAAAGAGGGAAGTTTTGTGTAAATACATTTACCGATTTATTTATGTAGAGTCACCCCTATAAATAAATAACGACATACCTGAACCCCTGTATTGTGAAAATAAGCGTGTACCGTATTTCATGTTCTAGTTCATTTTCAAGGTTCGATCAATTTTGGTAACTGGACTAGTAAGATAATGGCTTGATTAAGATGGCAATTCCCTAGAAGGGGACATCCGATAGGGAAATATTAATTATTTTTGGCCATAACTTTTTTTTCTTAGTAAGCATATTAAAAAAAAACTATAAGACTACCTAAGTAGAACCATAATAAGACTACTACTATGAATTTTTATTCAATAATTCCAGAAGTTTGCAAAATAGTTTGATTTAAAACTACGAAATAGGAAGATTAGCATAATTCTTAAATTTAAATCTAACTATTTTGCAAACCACTGAAATTATTGAGTAAAAATTCATAGTAGTGGTCTTGTTAAGGTTCTACTTAGGTAGTCTTATAGTTTTTTCAAATGTACGTACTAAAAGAAAAAAGTTATGGCCAAAAATAGATAATATTTCCCTATCGGATGTCTCTTTCTAGGGAATGACCACCTTAATTAAATCAACAGAAATTGTCTTGTTTTTACAGCTATACATAGGTATATCTAAAACTATTTTTGTAAGATCGTATTCGTTGAGACTTTCAATGAGGAGGATGAACTATAAAACATCTCAGTTTCAACCAATTTAACGCGGCCTATTTTCCATCAGAAATGTGCGGATCCCTTGAAAACATAATACGGTATGTATACTTTTTTCGAAAAATATAAAATGTCCATGGTATATATTACAGCTGAAACATTTTTTCGGTAAAGCGCTGGTTTGAAATGATTTTAAAAGAAATTTAGATTCAATTATATATTCGCCACCAAAAAGACATGTGACGTTACTCTCCATGTAAATAGAGCAGCATTATGTACTAGAGAGGGGGCAGACGGCAATACTTAGTGATCGTTCCGCAATCACTGTTCTTAGTAGCAGTGATTAAATCACTCTTTGGATCGCTTCGATATTTTTTCACCAATTGCTGTTAGTTAACAATTGCTCAGTTGAAAGAACAGGTGATAAGTAACAGTGATGGTGATCGCCGTCACAATGACATCTCTATTGTGGTGCTACTATATACAATCGGGTGTGTGCACTATATAACAATTCACTTCAAGTGATGCATTAATATGAAGTAATACATAAATATGAAAGCCCGAACGCATTCATATCATATCATCAGAACGAAATACATATTTAATAAGCAAATCGACCTAAAATTCAAATATTTAAATGATTTCGAAAACGCAATCTTATTGGATAAAGATCCTGGTGACGTCATTTTCTATATCACATGTTTCTGACAGATTATTTACCATATTTGTGAGTATAATTATTCGTGTTTCTATAAATATAGCTATAGTAGCTTATTACAATTATTAAATTTATGATTTGTGATATGTGAGACGACGTCACCAGGCTCATTATCCAATCAGGTTACGCTTTCGGAATCATTAAAATATTTGGATTTTAACTCGATTTGTATATTAAATATTTATTTTAATCTGCTGATATAATTAATATGAATTAGTTTGGGCTTTTATATTTATATATTACTTCATATTAATGCATCATTCTATTATCGAACAATTGATATTCAATATTATCTTCCTGAGCCTTAAACTAAGTTAAAATTGTAAACGTAATACGCCTTCATGGATGATTAACTAATTTTAATTGTTCTATTACTTGAAAGAAACTGACTAAATATTTTTATGCAGTTTTTTTGTTGTAATTATATTTTTAACCTCCGACGCAAATCAATCAATTATAAGATTGAAGCCTGTGTCTGTGTGTGTGTGTGTGTCTGTCTCTAGCCACCTATCTCCAAGTTGGCTGAACCTATTTCAGCGCGGTTTCTTTACTTCAAAAGCTGGTATTTGCGAGATGGTTCTTAGCCACGTTTGGTGGAAATCAGGTATACCTGAAAATCTTGGTTTCATTGTTAAAGACTCAGTGTAACGGACGTTGTTTTCTAAGAATGGCGGAAGATCTGGCGTTTTTTCATATATTAAACTAGTGCTTATCTGAAATGTATTTAAACAGTTTTTTAAAATATCTAGAACCTTGATAGGTTAAAGTCAATCTTGTAATAAAAAAAAATGAAAATAAAAGTTAAATTAAATTTAAAAAAAACTCCGGCACAGGAAATAAACGTTTAAAAAGAAACAAATAATTTATATTCACTCTCGTATTTCCTAGAACTATCCATAATGCATAAAATCAAATACACTGACAGGCAGAAAAAGTGGCGCATTCGAAATTTTACTTAAGTTTAATCTGTCATAATTTCTAACCTACTTGATTGACTGCCGCGAACCTTTTTTTATTTTGAAGAATGATTTCTTAAGGTCATCATACCTGCCCTAACATCTTTATTGATTAAATTCTAATAAGTGATACAGAGAAAAATAAAAGTAACTGTTTTATTCAGGAACTTGAAAACACCCTGTAGATTTATTCGGCATTTGAAATAAACTCAAAATACCTTCGGCGTTTTAAGCGCAATTCATATTAAATTTTTGCTTGCGAATCACCTCTTGATCTTGCTTTGTTTAGTAAATACACGATTGTAGGTGAAACAGGTGCAATTAAGCACATTTTATTGGATAAGATTACGTTATTAGGTTATTTTATAAGATTACATTTTACAATTCGAATAAAGGTGGAACTATCTCAACGAAGAATGAAGATCTGTAGCGTGTGTTACCTCCTCGTGATTAAAGTCTCTATCCCTTTTGGCATACTTCTGATTAAATTTGAAATATTGCTCTATGGAATATTATTCCACTCCTCTATAAGCACTTCTCCTAAAGTATCCAGAGTGTCAGAAACCCTATTGCGAGACCTAATTCTTCGCCCCATTTCATCCCAAACGTCTTCTATGGGGTTCATATCGGGACTTCTTGCTAGCCATATCATACGAACTATGCCAACTTCATCGAAATATTAATTTACGATGCCAGCAGTGTGAGGGCGCGCATTATTATGAACCAGTATAAAATTGTTCCCTATAAAGAGTGCAAATGGAATTACATAGTCATATAAATGTTCTCGATATACCTGTTGGCCGTGAGGGAATTTTCTGGGAGCACGTAAAGTTCTGTGTGAGCTTCTAATGAAATTCCTTCCCAGACCATAACTGAATCTCTGCCAAAGCTTTCTTTTATGCTGAAAGGGCTCTGCTCATATCTTTCTCCAACTCTTCTCCATACCCTTTAACGGCGATGGGATGAAAGCAAACAGAATCGAGGTTCATCAGCAAGCAGGATCCTGGACCAGTTTTGTTCATTCCAATCTGAGTGTTCTCTAGGGAAGTTGCGGCGTGGCCTTCGATGTCTTGCAAGTAATCTTGGTACATTTGCTGGTCTTCTAGACCTTAAATTGACTTCCTTTAATCTCCGAATTACTGTACGATCACTTACAATTCTTCCTCTTATTGGCCTTAAATGAATATTTGTCTGAACTGCTGTATGAAAGCGATTTCGTAGAGCTTGAAGTCGAATAAACTGATCATCAATAACGGTTGTACATCTAGAACGACCTGATCTAGCTTTTCTTCGTACCTTGCAATTGCCCGACGTACAGTCGATTAGGGAACACCAACAACCTGGGCAGCATATCTTTTACTTCTTCCGTCTCCTACTAAAGCCATAATTCGGGGTACTTGCTCCCATGTTATTTGCTGAGGCATGCTGATTATTTAAAAATCAAAAACACGACTTTCGATTCGAATCGCGACGAGGAGAAAAACGTTTTCAATGTTTTCTACAAGAACGAATTAAAAATCATAATCGTTAGTGAGTGAATGTCTGTAATGTTGAAGATATTTTCACACCTGTCGTGTTTTAGAAACATGTGTAACCTGTTCATGGCTCTCTTAAACAAAACAATATATCAATTTTGTTAATGCGTGTTTGATATTACTTTGCTTAAACATGTGTATTTTCTAAACAAAGCCAGATAAAGAGGTAATTCAAAACTAAAATCTTATTTCAATTTCGCTTAAAACGCCGAGGGTATTTTAAGTGTATTCCAAGTGCTGAATAAATCTACAAGGTGTCTTAAAGTTCCTGAATGAAACAGTCGGTGTTATTTTTCCCTGTATCACTTATAAAAGTTTAATGCATAAAAATGTTTGGGCATGTATGGATAATCTTAAAGAGTCATTCTTCAAAATAAAAGAAAGTTCCTGGCAATCAATCAAGAGGTTTGGAAATTATGACAGATTAAACTTAAAATATCGAGTGAGCCATTTTTTATGTCCGTCAGTGTATATACCTATATTATGTAAAGAAGTCTCTATCTGTGGAACTAGACAACAGCGGTCCCGGACGCACTTATGATTTTTTATTGGAATAATGATAACATCTGTAGTAAAACAAATAATGTACCCAGCTAGCTAACTGAAAACTATTTATCCATGCTCCAACAACAAAATTTACAGACACAGAAATAGCCAATGGTTCTAGCTAGTGAATTTAAATTATTTGTTCCTTTCTAAAGGTTTATTTCTTGCATGGGGGGTTTTTAAGATTTTAATCTAACCTTTATTAAAAATTCCGCATTTTGTCGCTTTGTGGAATAATTACTAGGAGTGCACCATATAAACGTCACATGACTGCAATGAGAACAAACATCTGGAAACTATAGTCTGAAGAACGTAGTGTAAGAATGCACTGTGCAACCGATGGATTTATTGTAAATTAACAGTAATTTAAAAAAATATATTTTTAGTAATCAAAATATGATGATTACATTTTAGAATCCATATTTTTACAAACAATTAAGACCAGAGAACTAAGACCAGTAATATTTTATGTTAATAATGTTTCTATTTCAGATATATTTTTCTGTTAAAACGACATATCTTGTGGATGTCAAAATATTGTTTAATTATTTTGTAACTCATTTTCAACGTGATAAATTTGTTAAAATTAGGACATGTTGTGGATACCACTAATTAAAAATGGGCACGAATCTCCAAACATTAATAATTTTTAAGATACAGCTTGTTAAAACTGGACAATTTCCATCATTTTAGACAATTAAAAATGTTTTGCCTTTAAACAATTTACTTTAGAAAAATAGCGTAAAAGTAAAGAAATGTTGATATAAAGCCTATATTGATGTAAAAAAATGCTCAGAATTAATTATCAATGTTTAGATTTAGCTAAAAAATATAATATTGATAAAATTTTCTAAAAAATGCTGAAGAAACAAGTAGATCGTTATATATACTTTTGTCTAAAATATGAGTTAAAAGTAAAATATTATCGGTTTAAAATGCTGGAAATTGTTTAGTTCTGGTAAGCTAGATATCAAAAACTGTACATTTTTGGAATTTTAATGTCCACTGAGACTTTTAATCAGGACGACTAAGACTTATCCCCACTTTAGCCAGTTTGACAGATCCACGACAAAGTGAGGGGGTTTTTTTGAAAACATTATAAATCTCCCACAATTCATTTCAGTATTTTTTTCTTCCTAAATTTGGTTAAAATTCTATACGCAATACACATTCGTGTGTCATTAACAAATCTTAATTGTTCTATTAATTAATAGAAACTATCAGCTGACTAAATATTTTTATACGGTATTTTATTGTAATTATATTTTTAAACAGTTTACATCGTGTCGCTTTGTAGAACAATTACTAGGAGTGCACGGTATGAGCATTACGCTGCCTCAATAAATTTACCTGTGCAATAATCCTAGAAATATACTACTGGGAAATGTCTACGGCAGCACAGTTTATGTTCAAAACACTCATATATTTAGACACTAAATTGTTTTTCGCGCAACTTATCTTACAAATTAATTTCCTTGTCTGAATCTCTACAACATATAATCATGTAAATTAAACCTAATGGAGCATTAACATTTAAGAAAGGGGGGCTTTAGAATAACAATAGGGGAGATTGCTAGGAGCGTTCACCACGCTCGTCAAACTCGTGGTTTTTCCGGGAAAACTCGTGGAAATCACCGATACGGCGGTTCGACGATGGCAAACTGGAGCTGGATTTGTCTAGGGAAGCCCGGCAAAATTCTGCGCTCGCGCAAACGTCGAATTGGCACGCCGTTCATTACTACCGTGATAATTGTGAGAGTTGAGATGATTGCTTTTTTTCCTAGTTTGTTGGATTTGAGGGTTTGATTATTGGGGAGGATATTATGTAATTTGGAAAGCTTTCACCGAATGCGTTTACTAATAACCCTTGCAATTGATGAGGAACTTTCTGACGAATGAATTTATGCCCTTTAATAACTGAAAAATGACAAATTGCAAACATAATCTTGAAAAGTGATTGGCCTTTAATTCGCTTTTTGCTGTAATAAACGGAGATAATAATTATGAATTTATCGCTTTTAATCGAGAGCGATTCTACAGTTTTTGATGTATCAATAAAAATGTTTAAATGTACAATGAGCATACTAAGTTTTACACATTCATTGATTCTTATCTTAAGTATTTAAATAAATAAAAGATCCACCGCCTAAGGAATCACTACTTCCACATCCAGATTTCCCATCCCAGTGTCTTTAAACGAAAGCACCTTTATCATGATCCATTTATTATCTTTTTTCGCTTTATATTTGCACTCTAGTGTATGGAAATAGTGGCTCATAAAATTTTAGTAATATAATATTTAAAATCATCTGTCCCAAAAAACGATGTGCCACTTCCATTCCGGACTGACCGATTTTTAATGAAAATGAGGGAAATTTTCTTGAGAACTTTTGTTCTCGTACACACTAAATCGCAGTTTTATTTTGTTATCTCTTTTAATGGGGATCATGGGGGTGGCAGATATCATAAAATAAAGTGAGACCTTGGTTTCTAGTATATACACCAAATTTCAAGTTCCTGGAATCTTTCAAGCTTGTTATACTTATTTACCCCTATTAACCCCCAGTCCTTCAATTAATTAATCCCAAAATATGGCGAGGTGAGGTACGGTACCGGTTTCAGTTGCGAGATCTCGAACGGCGAAGTTAAGTCACGTCGGTCGAGTCCATTACTTGGATGGGTGACCGTATCTCATTTCGCCGTCCTGGTTAAGTGGTAGAGTGGCATTAGTTAAACTTCGCCAGGATGTTAAAATAAATAAGGCAATTAAATAAAAAAAATAAAAACAAAAAATATAACTTAGTGCCAGACCTCGTTATAATGCATACCTAGTGTATACACCTAATACCAAGTTTCTAGACCCTTACCATTTAATTTTACCATTTAATTGCTTTTATTTTCATTGGCTATTATACATTTCAAGCTTATAACTAAGGTAATAAAAAGTAGTGTATTATAATATAATATGTAGTATTTTATGTATTTAATTTACGAATGCAAAACAATACACAGAGTGCCGCTGTTATGGCTGGGAACCTTGCCAAGCTTGTTTAAATCTATGAGCTACAAAAATACACTTGTTGATATGTATATGTAGTATATTTAAATGATTTTCCCAAGAAATTTAGATAATGGTAAGTTAAAGAGAAGATATAGTGGACCAGAGAGTAGCATTTCAGATTTACGGGAAAAAATTAATAAAACCTGCTATAGATAATGGGTCGGGTTGTTTAAAAACTGGAGCAATATTTTTATAGATGTTTATGTTTGCCATTTAAGTTTTGGGATGTCATTAGATATCAACGGGTTAGGAGGCATGGGAAGGGAGAGGGGAGAAAAGGGTTGGGGGTTGTGTAGTTTATCCGTCACGTGAGTTATGTGTGGTTCGTCATTGTCACCGTCTACCGTAATAGACGGGTAGTCTTTGGTGAATAAGTTTGCGGGTATATCTAGGGTCGTCGTGCGCTCTAACTCGTGTTATTTCCGTTGTCATTTCCGATAGCTGAATTTTTGTGGTGAAAAAACTTTGGGCAGTTTCGTCTATGAAGTCTCTGATCATCATCAGATTAGTGGCCCGATGCAATTCAGCTATCGGAGTTTATCTGTCAGCGTTAGTTAATAGTCTAATAATTGACATTCTGCGTGGCTTGGAGTCTTTTGCATTGTGTAGCGGAGATTACGTTCGACGCCATACAGGCATAAGTCATTATAGGCCTAAAAATGACCTTTTATAGAGTAAGCTTATTATTTGTCGATAGTTTGCTGTGCCTGTTAATAAGTGGGTAAAGTCTGTTTAGTGTTGCCGAAGTTCTGTTTAAAGTTTGCGCAATATGAGGAGCAAAACTCAGTCTTTTATCCAGGGTTACCTCTTGATATTTGACTGAGTTTCGCTCCTCAATTGTCTGTCCGTCTATCTGTAATATTGTAAATGTAGTTAGTGAACTTCCCGTTGAACGTAATTGTCTGTGTCTTGTTATTGTTAATTTTTATTTTCCATTTTTGGAAGAATTGGATGAGTTTTGCAAGACTATACCTACCGCACTTTTTGCGTCGCGGTTTGGGCGTAAAACGCCTAAAGTTTGAGATGGGATGGGTGGGGATATCTGAGATATATAAATTATACAATAGTGGGGAAAGGATTGCCCTCTGTGGGACACCCGCTGAGAGTAATTTTTGGGTAGAAAGTGTGTTTTTTACTCTCACGGTGATGCGGCGGGTTCTAATGAAGCTTTTAATTAGTGTTGTTATATAATTTGGCAATTTACAAATTTTATCTAATTTATACAACAGCCCCGTTATGCCAGACTGTGTCGTAGGATTTTTCTATATCCAGAAGCAATACAGTACACTTACTGCATTATTTACATACTACATTATTCATGATTCTCAGAAATATCCTCTCTGCGACTTTTGATGGAGTGTTTAATAGGCATATCGGGCGGAAGCTAGATGGCAGGTGAGGTGGTTTTTGAGGTTCCAGGATGGGAACAATGATACCTAATTTCCGCTCCCTTGGAAAATACTGCAATTTAATTATTGAGTTGATAATGTATGTTATTTGGCATATAATTTTTTTAGGTAGGATTTTTAGGAGTACCTATATTAGGGATGGAATTGGGACCGGGGGCCTTATGGTTGGGGAGGGTCTTTATGATGTTAATTATTTCTGTGGGGTTTAGGATTAATTGCGTTAATTTATTAGAGGGAATAGGTACAGTGTCTGACGTCGTCCTTGTTGAGTACGTCACGTCGGTATGAAAAGGTAAGACATTCTCTGATGATGTATTAGTTTGCTGAAGACATGTATCTAAAATTTCTGCTTAAAAGTAAAAGACATACCAACAGACTGACGCACAGATTGACAGACAGACCGACTAAACCACAGACAGACAGATAATTTTTCTTCGCCCTAAAAAATCTTCAAGACATTTTAAGTTTTGTTTGAGAAAATTTTTTATGGTGAACGGAAATAATGGTTAGAGCTGCTCGAAAAGGGACGTCGTATTTTGTCGATTTCTATTTCTGTGCCGATTTAAATAATTTTATCACAGGCTTTTAGAAAAGAGTTTTTCCCAAAATCCATAAAAAATGGTTGAATCGGTTTAGGGATATAGGAAAAATTGTTAAAAATCGAGGTAATCACTTATAAACGCTTGAAAATGACACTCTCAGTGTCGAAACTGCAGTGATCATTTTAGTTGCAATAAAGTTAGTGATAATAAACAAAGCAAACTTATATCATAATGATTGATTATCACAAAGTATCAAATTCCACTTTTCAATTTCTCCAATCACTTTTATAAATTTTGAATTAGTTGGTAACTTTTTATTACCTTCTAGATGCTTATTGGGATTCATCGAAATGTAGAAGAGATTGTATTACTTAGTCCATATTTTTAAGTTTTGTTTGTTGACCACCATTTAGAAAAGTTCTCGTAATGTGGCGGGTCTGGAGAATCACCGACCCAAATAGTCTGCCATACATGTTAATCTCGATAGTTCTTTATGTTTGTTGATCTTTTCCATCGCCATTTTCAGGAGGCAACCAATATCAATAATGGTGGAACCTTTAACTTTTTTTTG
Source organism: Stenurella melanura (assembly GCA_963583905.1). Taxonomy (NCBI): domain Eukaryota; kingdom Metazoa; phylum Arthropoda; class Insecta; order Coleoptera; family Cerambycidae; genus Stenurella; species Stenurella melanura. The sequence goes on from OY757309.1 coordinate 159,897,803, forward strand.
GTCACCAGGATGTCAGGATGTTTGTGGTTTAAATTTTTATATCGGTTTGGTCTAGCCGAGTATAGCAATGTTGTTTTCAATATATACTGAAGGTAATATGGAAGGGTGATGCAAGATCTTTATCACTTCAGTTGTCTATTATTCACGCGGGAAGCTTCCAGATACTCTTCCCATAGTAACTGATATAGATGAATTGGTCGCCGGATGCAATTTCTCTTACTCAAACATAACAGCGAGCACTTCATGTGCCTTTTCTTAAGCTGTGGAATACTTTCAATAGAAGCGCTTTACCTTAATATGATGTCAAGATTAGGGTGGAACGATGTTATATGAATATTTTATTATTGTTTTTTATTTGGAGCGGCTGGGATGCTAGAAGATGCTTAGTGAATAAAAACTCAAGCAATTTTCTTAACTACAAATAAAGATGGCATCATGTTGCACACGTCACATGCAATGCAAATGTGACTTATGCAACATGAAGTCGTTTATATTTTTAGTTAATTACCCCAAACAAAGAAGAAGAAAACAATTTTTGTGTTGGAAGATATTTTAATTTTTAAACATAATGTACATTCTTGTGAATAACGACTTAAGTAACACATAGATAATTTTTTATTGTGTTCTATACTCTGATTATGTATTAAAGGATGGTATTATTGCTCGATACTTTAGAGTTGGGCGAATAACCGTCTCTGAAGTTCTTCACACGTTGCAGTTGCTGCTTCTGTAACTAATTCCGCTCCAAATTAGAAATGGTTTAGAGCTGTGGTACTTCTTTTACGATGATAACATGTATGTCTTTTGTTTGAAATGTCAGCGCGGGACAGTTACCTCAACCGTTTGCTAGGTAATGAGGTCAATATAACTGGAGGTTTCAAAATTCAAGTCAGGAATAACAATCTTATCTCATTATTCTTGGTTAATCTTGCTTTTAAGAACCATCTATACGCCAATGATCGAATTGCAGGGCGATCATCAGAAAGCATTGTCAACCAAATGTTTTCAGGATGGCCCAAGAATCCATTTCTTTGGATGACAGGATCTATCAATACAATAATACATAATTGCAAAAATAACGTGTAGTGAAAAGACTACATGACACTGACATACAAAGCTACTCATTCTCTAAGATCGAAAATATGACACTATTCACACGAACAAATTACATTCGCGTCAGTCCATAAGCTGAGAGGAAATAACGAAATCCCCTTCATGTGTTAAGTCAAATCTACTAGTCAAAAATGAAATATTTACGCAATGTTTTTGATAATCCATAAATAATAATGTAGATATTATAACACTTAAAACAAATGATCAGAAACGATTTCGAACTTGTAAAAACCGATAAAATTATGACTGCTGACATGTTTCTTATTGTAAATTTTTCATAAGCTGGAATGGCACGAGGTATCCTTGGTTTAAATGCAACGTAAAAAAAAATGGGTAAGAAAACTTACGACTTTACCTACACAATGGCTATTTTAAAGTCGTTATTGACGTCGTTGGTCTTGTGCAACATGGTGCCATTAATATTCTTGCCAAAAAAAATTTTAATTGAATTTTATCCCACAGAGAAGTATTGGCGGCACCCAAGCCGTTTCCATGAAAAAAAAATCAGATCGTTTCACCCTAGTTTAGATATCCTCATTCATACGAATGATTAAAACGCACTGCCGATCTTATAGACTTAGTGATGAGTAAGTGTTCAGTATTTTTAAATAAAAAAGTCACAGAGCTGTAGAGAAAGAATCGCATCTTCTTTTCTTGAATTCTGTACATATTATACATGTTAGTTTTTCCCCTGCCATCTTGCATTAGTGCCTATAGCAGTGTGAACCTAAAGGAACGTACAAAATTTATATCTTTGGTGTGTATCATTTTTCAAAAAAATCCTCGAACAGGTCGATTGTAGTTTCGTAAATGCTACATTTTGTCACTATACCAAAAGTTATGACGTCATTGGTTTTTGAGTTATGACGCCATCATACATTTTTTTTTTAATGGAAACAAACATTTTTCCTTCCACATCCACGTAGTGGATTGGAAGTATAGTAATCGCAAAAAAATTTTCAAAAATTTTTATTCGTGAAATAGGTTTAGAATGTCATGAAACGTCGAGATTTTAAATTTGAGCGAAAAAAATTTTCTGTCTGTCTGTCGGTCTGTCTGTCGGTCTGTCTGTAACTTTTTTTGCCCGCACGCTTTCTCCGGAACGGTTTAAGATATTGACCTGAAATTTTGTACACGTATATATTATAACGAGATCTGGAACTGGATTGTTTTTTGAGGAAATCAGGTGAAGGGTTGGGGGTTAAATAGGGGTAAATAGGGAGAAATAAGTAAAGCAAGCTTTTAAGAGTACATAAACTTGAAATTCGGTGTATGTACTAGAAGTTAAGGCCTCAGATTTTTTTATAATATTTTTCAACCCCCCACCACCCCTACCCCATTAAAGGGGTGGATAAAATAAAGTTGAGATATTCATTTGAAATTTCGTACACGTATGTATTATAACGATGTCTAGAATTAGATTATATTTTGGGATGATTCCGTTGAAGGTTTGGGGGTTAATTTGGGGTAAATAGAGGAATATAAGTAAAACAAGTTGGTAAGAGTATAGAAACTTGAAATTCGGTGTATGTACTAGAAGCCAAAGCGTCAGGTTTTTTAATAATATTTTTCAACCCCCACCACCCCTACTCCAATTTGAAAAGGGTTGATAAAATAAAATTGAAATATTCATTTGAAATTTTCTACACGTATGTATTATGACGACATCTGGAACTATATTATATTTTGAGATAATTCCGTTGAAGGGTTGGGGGTTAAATAGGGGTAAATAGGGGAAAATAAATAAAGCAAGCTGGTAAGACTACAGAAACTTGAAATTCGGTGTATGTACTAGAAGCCAAGGTCTCAGATTATTTATAATATTTTTCAACCCCCACCACCCCTACTTCATTATTAAAAGGGTTGATAAAATAAAATCGAGATATTCATTTGAAATTTGGTACACGTATGAATTATAACGACATCTGGAACTAGATTATATTTTGAGATGATTCCGTTGAAGGGTTGGGGGTTATTTAGGGGTCAATAAGGGGAAATAAGTAAAGCAAGCTGGTATGAGTACAGAAACTTGAAATTCGGTGTATGTACAAGAAGTTAAGGCCTCAGATTTTTTTATAATATTTTTCAACCCCCCCACCACCCCTACCCCATTAATGGGTTTGACAAAATAAAGTTGAGATATTCATTTGAAATTTCGTACACGTATGTATTATAACGACGTCTGGAATTAGTTTATATTTTGAGATGATTCCGTTGAAGGGTTGGGGGTTAATTTGGGGTAAATAGAGGAATATAAGTAAAACGTTGGTAAGACTACAGAAACTTGAAATTCGGTGTATGTACTAGAAGCCGCAGCGTCAGATTTTCTTATAATATTTTTCTACCCAACCACCCCTACTCCAATATGAAAAGGACTGATAAAATAAAATTGAGACATTCATTTGAAATTTGGTACACGTATGTATTATAACGACGTCTGAAACTAGATCATAATTTGAGATGATGCCGTTGAAGGGTTGGGGGTTAAATAGGGGCAAATAGGGGAAAATAAGTAAAGCAAGCTGGTAAGACTACAGAAATTTGGGATTCGGTGTATATACTAGAAACCAAGGCCTCAGATTTCTTTCTAATATTTTTCAAACTCTACCACCTCCGCTTCATTATTAATGGGATTGATAACATCAAATTGAGATATTCACTTGATAGTTAGTACACGTATGTATTGTAGTGACATCTGATTGTGATGACTCCATTGAGGCGGTAGGTTGTAAATAGTGGAAAATAAGTACGGTAAACTAGAAACTTCATTTTTAACGTATATGGTAGAAACCAACTCCTCAAACTTTTCTATGACATCTACCCCAAATATTATTAAAATTCTATGACCAATAATTTCCACATACTAGAGTGCAAATATAGTCAAGATGTTTCCTTTAAAGTGACTTGGACGAATAATCTGGTTGTGGAAGTAGTGATTCCTTAGGCAGCGGTTTGTTTACTGTTTTTGGTGGTATATTCCTTTAGCTTTTAGCTTTCTATTACATGATTGTGCTAGCGTGTTTGCAATTCCTCTCACTTTCTTATTCAATCTGGCCATTAAATCTAACATATTCCCCGCTTCACTCAAATGTTCTAAGATAATTCCTGTATATAGAAAAGGTGAAAAAAATAATATTGAGAATTACAGACCCATAACGATTATCAACAATTTCTCCAAAGCTTTCGAAACTTTGCTGTATGAACCAACATTTTCTTATGCAAAGAATCGCATTACTGAATACCAACACGGTTTCTTCAAGGGAAGATCTACCTCGACCAATCTTTTTTGTATTACCCAATATATAACTGATGCTATCGAGGCAAACTCACAAGTTGACGTAATTTACACAGACTTCACTAAAGCATTTGACAGACTGGACCACAGTATTTTATATTCAAAGTTTCAACAATTTGGTTTCTCAAAAAATCTGCTATTATTCTTCGAATCATATCTTGAAAACAGACATCACCACATTGAATACTGTGGTCAGCGGTCTGTAGAATTTGTATCCACTTCAGGCGTACCCCAGGGTTCAGTGTTAGGTCCTTTATTTTTCAATATTTTCATTAATGACATAACAGTAGAACTGGGTGTCAATTGTCTCTTATACGCAGACGATATGAAGTTGTACAATAAAGTAAATGATGTTACTGATTGTGTTGCTCTACAAGCGGCCCTCGATAAAGTAAATGAATGGTGTAATTTGAACAAACTACAATTGAATGCAAAGAAGTGCAATGTTCTAACTTTTACCAATAAACATCAGCTGGTCGAATTCAATTATTGCTTAGAAGATTCAGTGCTTACACGTCCATCAACCTTCCGCGATCTCGGTGTAACATTTGATAGTAAAGTTAACTTTAATTGTCATATAAACACCATAACCAATGAAAGTTTTAGAACACTGGGATTTATAACACGATGTTCTCATGATTTTAATGACAGTAATACGCTGAAACTACTTTATCAGTCTTTTGTTCGATCAAAATTAGAATAGTCGTCAATTATTTGGTCTCCTCATTACAACCTACATATACAAAATGTAGAGAGAATTCAGAGCCGTTTCTTAAAGATTTTAAGTTACAAGGAGGACGGTGTCTATCCTGCTATTGGTTTTCCCCAGACTGCACTTTTAAACAGATTTTCGCTTTCGAGTTTGGAGACTCGCCGAACTATTTCAGAACAAATATTTCTTTTTAAAGTAATACGTAATATAACTGATTGTAGTGCTATCTTAAGTTTACTAAATTTTCGAACACCTAGACCAGGTTCCAGACAAAACACTTTATTTTATCTGCCGACCCCCAGAACTAACGTACAGAAATTTTCACCATTGTACAAAATGTGTGGAAACCATAATAGTCTTCAAGGCCAGTTTGATATATTTCACTGCAATGTAGCTGAGATAAAGAGATTAACTGTATAAATTAAAACACGTTACCATATTTTTATTTACTTATATTCTTTTAATATTTTTTGATATATTTTATATGTACTTATCATCTCCTGCCCTGTAATTGGAATGCTCTGGTGGGCAGTGTATCGTTAAATAAATAAATAAATACATAAATATATATATAAAAAGATATTACCTGAGCCATTCTTTTGGAAAAATTACATTTTATGTAAAAATTGCTTACCTTTCGCAAATTTACGAGTAATGTTCCACTTTCTTATGGACTGATAAATCTTGTTGCCTACATTTTTGTTTTAACTAGCATGAAAACATTTGACATAAAAACAAAACAAAGAAACTAATAAAAAAACAATCACTTTAACAACAGAGAGATACAGGCCTTTTTGTGTAAAGTATCGATAACTTTTTTATTCCTGGCACGTGTGGAATCTCAGTTTTGTGACACTTCTGAGACATTGCAAAACTAGTGAATGCAATGCCACGTTTAAGCGAAAGAGAACGCGTAGAACTTTTGATGATGGTTGGATATGGTGATAGGCTGAGAACTCATCAGGAAATATGTGTTGTTTTCAATGCAAAGTATCCCGAAAAGCAAATTTCTAGATCCACTGTAAGTAGACTGGTGGCTAGATATGATGAATCTGGCAGTGTAACTGACCTCCCTCGATCTTGTCGCCTTAGCACAAGCAACGACACCAAATTAAATATTCTTCTAGAGAGTGAGGAAAATCACCATCTCTCGACAAGGCAGCTGGCATTAAATCAAAACGTGAGTCAAACTTCTGTTGTACGTCTATTGAAAAAAGAAAAATACCATCCATACAAAGTGCAATTAATCCACGAATGGAATGAGGACAATCCAGATCGGCGCTTACAGTTTTATGAATAGTAGTAGTAGTAACCTTGTGCGATGAAAACCCAAATTTTTGAAAGAACATTGTTTTTTCTGATGAAGCTACATATATTTTAAAGAGGACTGCACATCGGGATAACTGTAGGTATGGGTCACGCGAAAATCCTAATTGAACTCAAGAAGCCCATACACAGCTACGAAGCAAAGTAAACGTGTGGGTAGGTATGATTGGTGATCGTTTATTGGGACCTTTTTTGAAGATAATCTTACGGCCACAAGATATTTACAGTTTTTGCGAGTTGAGTTAGTGCCAGCCTTGGCAGTTATGTTTCCGAACAATGAAGATGAACATATTCCTGCTGAAAACGTCTGGTTTCTGCAAGACGGGACCCGACCACATTTTGGGATAGTAGTACGTCAGTTTTTAGATGACACTTTTATTGGAAGGTGGATAGGTCGTTGAGGTCCGATTGAGTGGCCCCCACGTTGACCGAATTTAACCCCCTTAGACTTTTTTCTTTGGGGTTACTTAAAGTCAAAGGTCAAGAATTGAAAGACAGAATTGGATTGGAGATGAGACGAATTGCCTATGAGATGATTCAGAACAGCATGCAAAGTGTCTACACCCGTCTTGGTTAATGCCAAATGGTTGGAGGGTCGCGATTTGAGCAATGGAGATGATTTCTTTCTCACAATTACTTATGTAAGGTATCAATCAATTAAACATTTTTTTTCCAAAAGAAGGCCTTAGGTAATATCAATGTTTCTCAAATCACCAGAAAGCTAAAAGAATATACCACCAAAAACAACAAACAAAAATGCATGTTTCCATTAAAAAAAAATTAAGATAACGTCATGACTCAAAAACCAATGACGCCATAAATTTTGGTATAGTGACAAAATGTAGCATTTACAAAACTAAAATCGACCTGTTAGGGGATTTTTTGGACAAATGACACATACCAAAGATATGAATTTTGTGCGTTTCTTTTGGTTCGCACTGTACACATAATCACTCTCTGCGCTTTCCCTGTAGTGCATATTAAATCTGAAAATGCCAGAAGACTTTAATTTTTATCTAGCGAGAGATATCTAATTATGCTTCTACTGCGAATTGTGTATACTAAGACCATCCAGATATTCGGTTAACTACATAACTTTTGTCATATCGACAGTAATAATTACCACGCTAGAACTTTTAAACTCAAATAACGGCAGCATTCACGATGAAGGAGAAATAGTTCCTGCTGAACGTTATATAGAGTACCCTGAGTACCTACTGTTTAATAACTGAGAGCTACAATATTGTTTCCAGCATCCAATAATATGATAAATGCGGTCCAATTGTTTGAGATGAGTTGGAATTAAACCGCTGACTGACAGAGGCAGGTAAGGTAAGTCTTCCGGGATATATTGTTTGTTGTTAAATTAGTTTTCCTGCAAGTTTACTGCAGTAAGGTAACTAATTTTAGATAGTATTACAATTACTTAGAAGTTTGTATTAAATGCGTCATGGCAAATGTATTGTTTTAATAATGTCTGTTTCCAGAGTGCTTCATATGAGGCTCTTGGCTTCTATTTGACATGCAGTTAAGAATTGCTTAACAAAATGAATCAACTGCATCAGTTATGCTTGAGTCCATAACGTTGAGAATTGGAAAATAGATCAGTAACCTTTTACACTATAGTTCACTCCATATTTATACGGCACATAAAAAATTGAAATCTGCCGACGGAGCTAATATAATCTAGATATAAAGATTATTAACCATTATATACTCTTCACCGATTTACTGCAGTTTTTATATAATTGTTGCACATTCTATAAGATGCTATTCACAGTTTCTTTTCTTTGTAAATAACATTAGTCTTAGACATTTTTCGTTTAATTACAAAACCAAAAAAAAATGCTTTTTTTAAACTTTATTTCCACATCCATGTAGTGAATTGGAAGTATAGCAATCGTGAAAAAAAAATTTACCGCTAAAATAGATGAAAACATTTTTTGCTTTGTTCAAATTTATAATTTCTACGTTTCATGGCATTCTAAACCTATTTAAAAAAAAATTGAATTTTTTTTACCATTTTTCAAAAAAAAATTACCACTAAAATAGGCGATTTTTTTTTATTTGGTCTAATTAAAAATTTACACGCTTCATGGAATTCTATGCCTATTTAAAAAAAAAAAAAATTGAAATTTCCACGTTTCCAGAGCATTCTAAACTTATTCAAACAAATTTAAATTTTGTTTGAAATATTTAATTTTTTTTTTAAATGTTTAATTTATTTATCACTACTTTCTATAGAATAGATGAAAAAATTGTTTTGGTAAAATTTAAAATTTTCACGTTTCATGACATTCCAAACCTACTTCGGAAAAAAAAAATTAAAACATTTTTTACCACTAAAATAGATTCTCGTTTCATGGCGTTTTAAACCTATTTAAAAAAATGTACCACTACTATAGAATAGAAGGAAACTTCCATTTTTGCTTAAATTTAAAATTTTCACGTTTCATCACATTCTATTTCAGAAGAAAAAAATTTTGAAAATATTTTTACCAACATTTTTGAAAAATTTCCAAAAGAAAATGAAATTTTTTAACCACCAATATACTTCCACTCCACTACGTAAATATGGAATTGAAAATGTGACAGATGGCAATAATGTTTGGCATATGCACCTATTATGCTTTTATTGAAAAATGTACAGGGTGGTCATCCCAAGAAATAATTCAGTCATGGTGGACATTTGTGAAAGTATTTGCGCAAGCCTTCCATATGTGGCACCTGTTATTTAGTCATGAAATTTTGCCGTTCAATGAGCACTCTGTATATATTTTTGACCAAAACTTATCAGGTTCTCTTTGTAATAATAGTGATAACTACATTCCGATTATTCTTTTCAATGCCATTTCGTAATTATTAATTTTTTACTGTGACCGCCATGCACAAATAAAGAGGGAAGTTCTGCGTAAATACCTTCACCGATTTTTTTTTCTTGAAATAGGTTTAGAATGTCATGAAACGCCGATATTTTAAATTTGAGCAATGAAAAATTTCTGTCTGCCTGTCTGTCTGTCTGTCTGCTTGTCTATCTGTCGGTCTGTAACTCTTTTTTTTGTCCGCACGTTTTCCCCGGAACGGTTTAAGGTTTTGAATTAAAATTCTGTATATATTGTAATGTCATCTGGAACTGGATTGGTTTTTGAAGGGTTGGGGGTAAAGAGAGCAAAATAAGTAAAACAAGCTGGTAAGAGTACAAAAACTTGAAATTTGATTCATATCTACTAGAAGTCAAGGCCTCAATTTTTTTATATTTTCTATCCCCCACCACCCCCACTTCATTATTAAAGGGGTTGATAAAATAAAATTGAGATATTTACTTGAAATTAAGTATACGTATATATTATAATGACATCTGGAACTAGGTTATATTTTTGGATTATTCCTTTGAAGTGTTGGAGGTTAAATAGGGGTAAATAGGGGAAAATAAGTAGAGCAAGTTGGTAAGAGTGCAGAAACTTGAAATTCGGTGTGTGTACTAGAAGCCAAGGCCTCAATGTTTTTCAACCCCCCACCAACCCTACTCCATTTTAAAGGGGTTGATACACTAAAATTGAGATATTCACTTGAAATTGAGTAAAGGAAGCTGTGTAGAGTACAGAAACTTGAGATATGGTGCGTATACTAGAAGCCAAGCCCTCAGTTTTCTTTATAATATTTTTCAAATATTTCATGAATTTTGATACCTAGAATCATATTCTTGCATTTTTACGTCTCACCGCCGACCGACGTCTAGGGTCGTTTTTGTAAAACTTGTGTATTTAATAAAGTTTTATACCTAGATTCATATTGCATTTTAACGTCCCGACGCCGACCGACGCATAGCGTCGTTTTTGTAAAAATTATGTATTTGATAAATCTAAATTTATGTTCTTGCATTTTTACGTCTTGACGCCGACCGACGCCTAGCGTCGCTTTTGTAAAACTAGTGTATTTGATAAATTTTGATACCTAGATTCATATTCTTACATTTTTACGTATCGACGTCGATCGACGCGACGCCTAGCGTCGTTTTTGTGAAACTTGTGTATTTGATAAATTTTGAGACTTTTATTCATATTCTTGTATCTTTACGTCTCGACGCCGACAGAGGCCTTGCGTCGTTTCTGTAAAACTTTGATTTGGTTAATTTTGATATCTAAATTTATGTTCTTACATTTTTACTTCTCGACGCCGACCGACGCCTGGCGTGGTTTTTATAGAACTTGTGTGTTTGATAAATTTTGATATCTAAATTTTTGTGTTTGCATTTTTACGTCTCGACGCTTGGATGGCAAATCTGGTTGCTGAAGTAGCGATACCTTAGGCAGCGGTTTTATATTTCCACATTAGTAAAATATAGATATAAATTATGACATGAAAACAATATTTCACAAGATTTCTGTCCAAATACCTCGAACACACAGAAATTAAGAAGACAATTTTTGAAAATATAATTCATTGACCATGTTGCCACGGTAACCTCGGAGTAAAAGAAAAAAAAGGTTAGACGGTATAATAGAGCATAGTGAGCATGAGACTCTCAGGGTCCTTGTTTATCGTGGCACATATAATTAGCTAATAGAAAAATATATATACAAAAGTATATGCGTAACACACGTAACAACAAGAAAAAGGAATAATAATGAAAGTTTAATTAAACAACCTAAAATATCTTAAATATGATCTGCCTAAAATAATTAAGTACCAAGTCAATGCCAGCTATATCAGTAGAGCAGGACAGTGCGATAAATATGATTTAAATAATCAATATATGATTGGGGCGCCACGTGATTTAAAAAAAAGAAAACAATTGATTTGGCTAGGTATTTTATTTTAATTGTGTTCCAAAATCACGAAATAACTCACAACTCTAAGTGGATAGACAAATGAATAAGCAAGATATTTATTTAGGTTATGACAAAGAAATATATTGATATGCATATATTCATAAACTAAAGTAATTTCAATAAAATAATTTAGCACAAAAAAAATATAGCGATTTCCCAACTATATGGCCATATATTTTGGTTTACAACCTTTTACTGTATATCCAATAATATCATATATATGTATGATTATGTATATGTATTATTATATATTAAATGATAGTAAGTGAATTAAAAAAAAATATATGATAAACAAAATTTACAATTAAATTAAGCAGACAAGCTAATGATTATTACTTATCAAAGAATCAGAAGGAACACATTAAAAGAATGTAATAGATAAATATTATTACTTTGTTCTAGGTAGAATAGCAAATTAAGCTTATATGTGTGTACAGGTATTTAAATATTTAACTTAGCATCGGAATTTCATACATGTAGCAATGTTTATATGCTCGTGTTCTGGTCCAGAGTTTCACGAAGCGTTCTTATAATTTCCACAAGTTTAAATGGATGTTCCGAGTCAAAAACAATTTTTACAGTAATTACATACCAGAGCAACATATATTTTTCATTCAGGAACCTCTATTATCACATAGGCCTCGATGGATTGTCTGAAAACCACGGGAACCTCTTAGGCGTCTCCAAGTAGACAAGTGAGAGGAAAGTCTGCAACTGGACAGCAGAACCGTATTCAATAACCCAGAATAATTTCTCTTAGACGAAAACTCAAGGACAACTTATACATACATAGGGGAAATGTGATGTGTACCCTGCCAGAGCGACGATAAAATAATTAACCTCAATTGGCAAATGCTCGTGGCATAGTATCAGCTAATAATAATTTGGTTAACTTTAGAAATTTAACATACCTCTATGGAGGGCCTCAGAAGATGCTTGAATATTTCTTAGCAGGACTAAGACGGTGTTTGAAATAATGGCTTCAAAATCCTCTTACGGAGTTAAGATCTTCACAAAATTAAAATACGAAACAAATCAATAGAATATTATGTGAAAATCACAAAATGTCGGTGAATGTGGATTCATCCCAAAATTATGGATTTTCAAAACTATTTACCACTTTCACACAACGACTACCATTTACTTTCTGTCTTAAAATATGGCTCCTCGAATTAAACTCCCCGGAAATTAAATAGTAATCGAAATATCTAGAAAATGAGTGGGCATCTGCCATCACTTGGGTAGGAAAAAGGGGTATTAGCGCCTAAAACGCTGAATCCAAACAATTAAAATCATTTAGGTGATAGCTCTATAAAATGCCTATCTAGAACACTTTACGGCATTATGTAATCTCTTTTAGTTAAAAAGATATTAATTTTATTATGGTAATAAAAAGGCTAAAATTTGGCGTACGCCTATGGACAGTATTAATACGACAGGAGATCTTTGAGGTTGGTATAGCCGAATTATAAACTACCGATGGCCAATTTGCTATCATATGTACTTATAATTACTCGTAGTTAAACCCTTCAATACAAGCACTCGAGCCAAACACCAAAGCAGAGTCCACTCTCCAAACCAACATACGCACACTTCTTTTGCAAAATCAGATTAAAATAAAGTGGACCAGGACAATGTATTAATAAGTGTTACTTCCATAGCTTACGCAAGGGAAATATTGTATTCGTGAACAAATCACCCTCCGAGACTTCTTTCAATTCCGTCAGTCTATCTATCTATCCATCTGTTGCCTGTCTGTTGGTGCTGTATCTAAAAGCTGTTTGACGGAGAATAGACAAATTTTGTGGCTGAGGCTTGAAGAAATGGGTAGAATACCGCTGGAAAATATACAGGGAGAATCGCCTAAAGAGAATAAATAATGAAGGAATGTGGCAAATGGCAATACGATTTGCCATAATAGATAACACAACTAGCATGCCAGACACCTATGTACATTATACTTTCAGTGAAAAACATATAGGAGATTCACAGGGTGATCTTTATAGGGTGATCTCTACCCAGTAAATTTTTCGCTAAAAGCATAGGTACTCCACTTCTTTCTTGGAAGTGGCGTCGACAAAGTAGTAATTTTTCGTCACGAAATAGTTTTGAAGACAAAACGCCAGCAGATAGACGTACGCTAGATCAACATACAGGCGGATAGATAAACACAGAAACTGATAGAAATTGACATACCGTTCTCTCTTCATATTCTACATAGTTTCAGACGTAAAAATCCAGTGAAATCTCTGAAAGAGCCTTTTTCACGATTCCAGTACTTCTCGAGGGAAGTAAAAACCTTAGTTAAATTTTGTTCTAAAACTACAATAAAATATAGTATATACAAAATCTAACTGTAAATATACAAGCTTTTGATGTATAAGGGTTATGGCCCAATTTCAGTGGGAAATGTCCTACGATGCTATTCTTATTATGCTTCTTTCAAGAGACAATGTGTCTCTAAGATAGACTGTAGTCTCTAAATCTTATGCATCATCTTATTACACTGTGTGCCTAATCACAAACGTTAGTATAGGTTATCCAAAGTCAGTTCAAAAATCATAAAAAAAGACTGACAAAGGAATGTTTCATAATACCAGCGATGATCATGAGCGTCGACCGACAATTTTTAGAATCACTTTTTAACTACTGTAAATATTGTTTTACTAATTTATATTAATTGATAGGCGCCGATGTATATTATTTTTTATAATACATTATTTATTTGTAATAAATACTGTTAGTTTAAAGAAAAACTCCATATATGATTCAATAAAAGTAAATAAGTATCATTAAACCTATGACTATGCTACCGGCAATATTAAGAATGAACCAGAAGCAGATAAGGGACTTGTAATGGCGAGCCAGGTAAACAATCGACCACTTTTGTCTGAGGTAAGTGCATAACATATCTGGTTAACTATATTCGTATACGTGTATCTTCTCCAATATTGCCACGGAGGAGAAATCATTAATTATTCAAATGAGGGAAAGTACCATATGCTTATATAAACAAACATATTCGGCCCTAGTCCATTTATAAATGTGAAAACAACAAAACAAAGTCAATGTCGATTATTAGAATTATTTAATAATACAACACAAGTATATATATATAAATACGACATTGACATTGTCTAAATCTTTTGCGGAATAAGCAGTTGCTAGTTGTATAAATTGAATAATCAGAACAAACCGGGACGTTTTAGCGAGTTATTTCGGATCCTTCAGTTCCGACGATTGAGTCAGTAAGTTCGAGTTCCTTCGGGCAATAAGTTCTGGGCCATCCTCTCTAGAAATGCGAGGCCCGGGCCCTTCAGGCCGTTTAGTGATCTCCGCCCAGGAGGTCACCAATTATAGTGTACTGTACTGTTTCTGTTGATTGTTTGTTATCTCGTAAACTGGTGTTATAAATAAAACCATGTAAATTCTAGAAGTCGCCCTTTTTAACATACCTCTCCACAAGACCCAACTTCACGTACGTCATAGGGCCTGGTTACAAGGTCCTCCCCAAAGATATCGCGATATATGGTGGAGGCGCCGGACAGTATGGCGTAGGGCGTTGTTTTAAAAGCCGCGCCTAAAGCCATATTCAAGCATGATTTCGGGTCTGATTCTATAACATCAGGCTTTGTAATGATTTAATCTGGTAGCTACGCTTTATACTGAATTTTCAAATTGGCAGTAGAAGTACTATAACATTTTACTTCAAACCTATAATAAAATATTTACACGCGTCTGAAATCATCCTGTATGACAAATATAATACCCGATTTCAGTAAAATATTCTATTTTGTACATGTTGCAAATTTGAAGTCAGAATTTTCAGTCTAACAGAAGCTATCACGTTTAATAGATATACTCATTCGGCAATGGTCGGTTGCAAATTTAATTCGTTTCATAAGATTGATATTAAGCACATTTTGAAATGAGTTTGATATATTTCTTATTCTATGGAAAAGTCTTTCGAATCTGAGAAAGACCCTATATATTATATGGTTTTGTAATTTTGCATATCCATGTATTTGCGCGTGCTTAATGAACAACCTTAATAACATGTTGCCCTAAAATTTGCATGCATTTTACGATTGCCTTATATGATCGATATTGCTCATTTTAATAGAGAGTACTCCACCATGCTTTTTTACATATGTTCCTTTAAAACCCAAATTTTAAATCTAACATAAGTTATCCTGTTTACAAGAATCTTTCTATATACAACTTCTTTTTATTCGACATTTGAGTTCGGTGTGTTATAAAACGGATTTCTGTACTGTTCTTTTTTTGCACGATGAATAGTAAATATTTTTTATGGTCATAATATACCAATTTCATTAAATCAAATAATTATAATAACCAAATATCTCTTTACAATCGTATTAGATTTCATTTTTCAAAAGTCGCCCTAGCGCTACAGATCACCCTGTGTATTAAATTCTTAATTAATGATTAATTATTTTTTTGTTAACAAATTAATCAACCTTCCTCAATTTCGTCGGTTTTTCAGTCTAAAATATAAATTGTATTTTGTAATCAAATTGCCATCATTGTAAATCCTATTTAACCGTGTTTATGCGCCCTTGGGTTAAAAACATTTAACGAGATAGAAATGAGAAAATAGTAGCAAAGAAGGTTTCCATTAAGGGTGATAATCTTATGCGTCCTAAATCGCATCCTTCACATTTACCTCTCGGGCTTTTGCTAATCTGGGTCCCTTTTAAGCCAAGGCTGGTCGTCAACAACGACCAAACACCTTTCCTCGGCAATGCTCCATTAGTTTGTCTCAGATTCCCGCCCCAACGAACCAAAGCTGTTTATGCTACAAACAGTTTCTAACAGCACTTGCAAATGTTTACTGAACCTACCAATAGGCAACTATTGCTCGAGTGCAAATAATTAGCAAATTTGAATAGGAGTTTCCTTGTAAGCAGCAATAAATCATATATCATAATTACTATACATCGTAGTAGGTATTAGAATCATTAGTGTGCCACATTCGTATGAAATTCATAATTTCAAAAGCAAAATTTACAAGCTTTTGCAGAGTATTAGTACCACATATAATATATAAATAGTAAATATTAGTATCCATGTTATGACCTATATTAATTAATAAACAATTGTTATGTTATTCTATTTAGTTTAAAAGTGAATTATTCATTATTTGTTTGCTTATAGTAATGAAACAAAATCTTTATAGGATTTTGCAAACAGCGGAAAAAAAAACCATCTATGAGAACTAAAAGAAAAACTATATGTAAAAATATTAATGAAATCTGTGCATTCTTTCGATAACCTGACTTCTGGTTATGCTAGCAAGTTAAAATCCTATAATAAATGTGTCCACTTTCTTATTTGACATTCTCATTATAACACTGGCATCCAACATAGTCCCCTACGGCTAAGCAGATTAAACCAGTATCTACATGACCCCCTAGGGTATGAAGATTCAGTTAGAAATGAGAGCAAAGGCCTGAAATGAATTTATTTACCTACCTTGTCTTAAAATTTTTTTTCATTCTAATGGATTAGATTTTCATAAAATCTCTAATTCAGTTTCTTGGAAAAGCTTAGCCTTTGAAACGTTTTTCGCCCTTATTAAGAGCTCATCAGAAAGGCACAAGGCCACTCATAACGATGTTTTATGCAAAACCAAGGCAACATGAATAACTAGGAAATATTTATATTTGACTTTGACTGATAAAAAACAACAGATCTTCACCTATCTATTAGCTAACTAGTATTGGAGCCTATATACTCTGTGCATGTTTAAAGGTGAATTATTTATTATTTGTTTGCTTATAGTAGTGAAACATATTCTTTATAGGATTTTGCAAACAGCGGAAAAAAATCATTTTTTTCCGCTGTTTGCAAAATCCTATAAAGAATATGTTTCATCCTAGTTAGTTATTTATAAATATTTAAAATAAATGCATTACTCGACTCATCCTTACAAAATTTTATCATAATAATAAAGAACAATCGTTACTTACCATTTAAAAATATTTATCTTATTTAACAAAGTTTCACATTTCAAGTAGGTGTATTAATTGTCTCACATGTATTTGATTTGACAATCATAATAATATAACACGAATTCGTTACATTTTTCAGACAACGTATATGGCCCGAATGCCGGTTTTAGGCTGGAGACAAATTCTTATAGTATATATATGATCTCAATTGGAACAGCATAAAACCGAAAACTCGGAGTAAAGTCGGCGTCTCCTTTATGGGACATGGGCGGCGCGCGGCGGCGGAAGAAATATAAAACTGCTTTAAATACTAAATAATTATTTTTTAATTGTTAAAGAAAGGGATTTCTATAATACCTTTATTCAATAGAAGAGGTTAATGAAAAAATATGTTTATCACATTTGATAAGTCACATAGATGATATAATAAGGCTACGTCTATTGTTTAGTGACTTACCTCTCGTTCTATCTTCTGGCGGCAAAGTTATGTAATCTTAGATGGTATGTAATCCTCCCTAAGGGGCGTAAAGCAGCGACTGTCTTGTTTATTAAATGTTAGGCCATGATACTATGAACTTTGCAGTATCAAGATGTTAGGCACATAGAAAATTTCTACAATTCTATAAAGGAAAGACTCTGCAAAATTTTAAAGGGGTAACCCGTTTCCTGGCATCGGTAATTGGTCCCAGTAGCGGAAATAGGTCGACGTTAAATAAACAAATTTCAAAGAAGTTTTGTTTATGAACTTTAAATATACAATATTTCAGTCATCACTATCCGAGTTTTCAAAACTTGAATCGGTATTTACATTAATAATAATTGGATTAATAGGTGGTAATATAGAATATTCATTTTCCTTTTTTATCACATGAGATCACATTTCCTCCATATATCGCTTTTGCCTATTTCGTCTACTAGATTATCTTTATATTCTTTAAGACAGACTCACTTAATTCTGAGAATTGATTATATCGACGTGGTCTTGTTTTTACATCAGCCCACACCATTTTAATGGGGTTGAAAGCGCAATAATATGGGGGCAGACGTAAAATAGTATGATCGTGTGCTACAAACATTTTTTTAACGGCGTGTTCCTTTTTAATATATCACTTTCCAATCAGTTCTAATAGTCTTTTTTGTGTCTTTTTCTAGTATTCCAAGCCTTTACCTTTCATAAATTCAATCATATTGCCTTTTCTTGTGTTGGTGTTCGGAATTTTTGTATTTTGCCCCGAATGGTATGACGCATATCATAACAATTACAGAATTTAGTGGTATATTTGGTAACAGCTGTTCCACTGCCCACTTCTCAAATTATTCGGCTGTCATATCCTCGTGGTAGTCGGCAAAGGATTGCTTGATATTTTTAGCAGACAACAACAACGCATTTGGAACAAAACCATTTTTACTTCCAGCATGTAGAATTATAATTCTTATTCCCCTAGAACCTGGAGCACTTAAATTACACTTTTTGGTGTTATCTATCCAGTCATATTGAACTACATCATGGGTGTCAAACCATGTTTCGTCAAGATAAATTATGTATCTGTTTGCATCTCGGTATTCTTTTATTTTACGCAGGTACTCGTGTCGATGATCAACGATGCGAGCTGATTCCATAACTACCATTCGTTTTTCCAATTTTTTGTACCTAAAACCGCATTCGAGTAAAACGTTTCGCAAAGTATCTAATGATTTATAGTTATAATCTGGATAATTTAAGTTTAAGTAATAGAATGATCAACTACATCCCCGGCTCTAATAACCCTATATATTGTAGTACGGCTAATTTGGTTAATTCACAAATCCTCTGTATAATCTGATTATATGAAGAATCAATATTTTCGTCTTAAACACGAGTAAATATTCAAGATAACCCTTTGAGTTTGAGCGTGCAAGTCTTAATTTTCAAATTCGGCTTGTATAGGCTCTGTATCAAAATCGTCCATTTCGTTGTCACTACTATCGAAAGGCCTCCAATATGCCATTTTAAGCAATTAGTGGCAAAAAATCACTCAAACCCAGCAATAAAACTAATAATTTGTTCAATAATTCATTAGAATTAAGTAATTTATAACGCAGCCAGGCAGGCTGTACTGCACTGCCTCGTACAGATCATACGATACAAATAGTTCATTCCTATTTTTTGTTTTATATATTATGACATGCAAAAACTTTGAACAAGGACTGTAGACGAGGATTGGTGAATATAAATCTGTAAAATTCTGTGCTCTCTCATTCAATGTATATTGACAATATCCCGTATGATCCCTTAGTTCCGTGCTGTTCCATTTGAGTTCGTAAATACTATACTTGTTATAATTATTATCGCTGCCTTCACATACTCTTCAAAGTATCTGCGTATTTAAAGTAACCTTTTAAACTTTACCTTATAACTTATGATAAACTTATTTTCCTAAGAAGATATGGTTCTAATATTTCTAGTATACAGGGAAATCAAAACAAAACCCTGCACTAGATAATACTAATCGTTAAAATTGTGGATTTAAGACTATTGTCTGTTCCACGATGACCTAGAGCTCGGCAGGGGGTGGAGATTTAGGAACTTTAGGGTGGGATGGAGTCTGTCTTTTGTGTTGTAAGTAAGGGAGTTGGGTCACCGTCTTTCTCCAAAAATCGGTAGTCTATGTATTTATTGAGGGTCGTTGATGCCTATGTACGTCAAGTTGCTAGTCAAAACCGATAGTTGATATTTTCTAGCTAAGAATTTCTGTGAAATAGCGTTTATATATCTCGTAACGTAAGGCATTTCCACTGCTCTGTATAGTTCAACTATCGGCGTTGTATCGGTACACGTTGAGTGAGGTATTTGACCAATTTAGCTGGCCAAAATTATTTATTGTTTGTAATGGATAGTTATTGCAGTTTTATGAAAAGTTAGAACATGTGTTGATAAAAGGGGTAATTCATTTACTCTTCGTTAGTTGTTTCGCCTTGATGTGTGAATGTTTAAAGGTCGCTATAATATTATTTAAGGCACATAGGGTTTATTAATCCAGTAAATAAGCCGGAAATTGTGTAAAAGTTGGGAAACAGCACCGATTTTAAAAATTACCTCTGTATTGTGTTCCTTGAACCCTCAAAATCATTCGTCACTACTAACTCTTTTTCAAGGCTTAATATTTAGGGCATTTATGGGGCCTATAATCCCCATAACTTCCTCATTTTGTCCGTCCGCAAAGATGTTAGTGCTGACGAATGATCCTTTCAAGGAACATAATGCAAAAGTTTTTCAAATCGGTGCTGTTTCCCAACTTTTACACATTTGGGACTTTTTTACTGGAGTATCTTGTACGGATGGAACGCGGTATCATCCGCGTATCGAAGTAGGCTGGTGATGGAGTGGGAAGGGATATAAGAGCAAAAAAGGTTTTAGAGGTGAGGAGATTGTATGTCTTGGTTGCATCACCATCAAAAGTGGAAAAGATGGCTTAAAGGAAGTTCGTTTGCATGCAACTGAGAAATAAACCATTGCAATTCAACAAACATTTCATCTGTGCCTCCATTGGAGATATAGCTACGTTTTTCAGTCAAGTATCTATTACTGTCCTATCAGATTCCACTGCCAACAAACCGTTCAAGTTAAAATCATTTGATTCAAGAAATCTTAGTACTTTTAATAGAACCTTTATAATAAACCTTTTAATAAGGCAGTAGGGGGAAAAATGTTTCAGAAATATTTCCGGATGTTACTTTTACTTCCACATCCACGTAGTGGATTGGAAGTATAGTAATCGCAAAAAAATTTTCAAAAATTTTTATTCGTGAAATAGGTTTAGAATGTCATGAAACGTCGAGATTTTAAATTTGAGCGAAAAAAAATTTTCTGTCTGTCGGTCTGTCTGTCGGTCTGTCTGTCGGTCTGTCGGTCTGTCGGTCTGTCTGTAACTTTTTTTGTCCGCACGCTTTCTTCGGAACGGTTTAAGATATTGACCTGAAATTTTGTACACGTATATATTATAACGAGATCTTGAACTGGATTGTTTTTTGAAGAAATCCGGTGAAGGGTTGGGGGTTAAATAGGGGTAAATAGGGGGAAATAAGTAAAGCAAGCTTGTAAGAGTACAGAAACTTGAAATTCGGTGTATGTACTAGAAGTTAAGGCCTCAGATTTTTTTATAATATTTTTCAACCCCCCACCACCCCTACCCCATTAAAGGGGTTGATAAAATAAAGTTGAGATATTCATTTGAAATTTCGTACACGTATGTATTATAACGATGTCTAGAATTAGATTATATTTTGGGATGATTCCGTTGAAGGGTTGGGGGTTAATTTGGGGTAAATAGAGGAATATAAGTAAAACAAGTTGGTAAGAGTACAGAAACTTGAAATTCGGCGTATGTACTAGAAGCCAAAGCGTCAGATTTTTTAATAATATTTTTCAACCCCCAGCACCCCTACTCCAATTTGAAAAGGGTTGATAAAATAAAATTGAGATATTCATTTGAAATTTTCTACACGTATGTATTATAACGACATCTGGAACTAGATTATATTTTGAGATAATTCCGTTGAAGGGTTGGGGGTTAAATAGGGGTAAATAGGGGAAAATAAATAAAGCAAGCTGGTAAGACTACAGAAACTTGAAATTCGGTGTATGTACTAGAAGCCAAGGTCTCAGATTATTTATAATATTTTTCAACCCCCACCACCCCTACTTCATTATTAAAAGGGTTGATAAAATAAAATCGAGATATTCAATTGAAATTTGGTACACGTATGAATTATAACGACATCTGGAACTAGATTATACTTTGAGATGATTCCGTTGAAGGGTTGGGGGTTATTTAGGGGTCAATAGGGGGAAATAAGTAAAGCAAGCTGG
The DNA here is from genome assembly GCA_963583905.1 of Stenurella melanura. Taxonomy (NCBI): domain Eukaryota; kingdom Metazoa; phylum Arthropoda; class Insecta; order Coleoptera; family Cerambycidae; genus Stenurella; species Stenurella melanura. Next base: position 159,919,905 of record OY757309.1, read on the forward strand.
TATGAGTACAGAAACTTGAAATTCGGTGTATGTACAAGAAGTTAAGGCCTCAGATTTATTTATAATATTTTTCAACCCCCCCACCACCCCTACCCCATTAATGGGGTTGACAAAATAAAGTTGAGATATTCATTTGAAATTTCGTACACGTATGTATTATAACGACGTCTGGAATTAGTTTATATTTTGAGATGATTCCGTTGAAGGGTTGGGGGCTAATTTGGGGTAAATAGAGGAATATAAGTAAAACGTTGGTAAGACTACAGAAACTTGAAGCTACAGCGTCAGATTTTCTTATAATATTTTTCAACCCAACCACCCCGCCTACTCCAATAAAAAAGGGTTGATAAAATAAAATTGAGATATTCATTTGAAATTTGGTACACGTATGTATTATAACGACGCCTGAAACTAGATCATAATTTGAGATGATGCCGTTGAAAGGTTGTGGGTTAAATAGGGGCAAATAGGGGAAAATAAGTAAAGCAAGCTGGTAAGACTACAGAAATTTGGGATTCGGTGTATATACTAGAAACCAAGGCCTCAGATTTCTTTCTAATATTTTTCAAACTCTACCACCCCCGCTTCATTATTAATGGGATTGATAACATCAAATTGAGATATTCACTTGAAAGTTAGTACACGTATGTATTGTAGTGACATCTGATTGAGATGACTCCATTGAGGTGGTAGGTTGTAAATAGTGGAAAATAAGTACGGTAAACTAGAAACTTCATTTTTAACGTATATGGTAGAAACCAACTCCTCAAACTTTTCTATGACATCTACCCCAAATATTATTAAAATTCTATAACCAATAATTTCCACATGCTAGAGTGCAAATATAGTCAAGATGTTTCCTTTAAAGTGACTTGGACGAATAATCTGGATGTGGAAGTAGTGATTCCTTAGGCAGCGGTTTTTACATACAATGTGTGAAAAGCGTTATTATAGGTGTAAATAACCATTTCTTTTTACAATGAATACAAGTTTCTGTATTCTGCTCTTGCTGGACCCAAAACCTATTTTCAGTGAGTTAGAATTTCAAAAATGTATAGAGGTCGCTGGTGGCAGCTTGAAAATGAAATTCGTTTTACTTCCCTCGCATACCGAAGGGAAGTATTGTATTCGAGAAAAAATCACCCTCCGAGATTTTTTCGGATTCTGACGTTTCAGAACACGTAGATTCCGAAAATATAGGTTTTTCAATTCCGTCAGTCTGTCTGTCTGTCTGTCTGTCTGTCTGTCTGTCTGTTGGTGTATTTACTAAAAAACTACTTGACGGAGAGCAGTCAAATTTGGTAGGTAGTTAACCCTACTGTCAGCGAAGAACTGGTAGAATTTTCACTGAAAAATATACAGGGTGGACCGTCTAAACGGAATAAATAGTGAAAAAATTTTTTTTTTGTTCAAATTTAAAATTTCCACGTTTCATGACGCGCTAAACCTGTTTCAGGAAAAAAAAATTTTGAAAATTTTTTTCAAACATTTTTGAAAAAATTTTTACCAAGTTAAAAAAATTTTTTTTTGCTCAAATTTAAAATTTCCACGTTTCATGACGCGCTAAACCTATTTCAGGAAAAAAAATTTTTGAAAATTTCTTTCAAACATTTTTGAAAAAATTTTTACCAAGATGAAAAAAAATTTTTTTTGCTCAAATTTAAAATTTCTACGTTTCATGACATGCTTAACCTATTCCGGGGAAGAAAAAATTGAAAATTTATTTCACCAATATTTTTGAAAAATTTTTTACTATTAAAATGAAATAATTTTTTTTTCTTTCTTCAAATTTAAAATTTCCACGTTTCATGGCATTCTAAGCCTGATTCAAAAAAAAAATTCTTTGAAACTTTTTTTACCATGTTACCACTAAAATAGATGGATTTTTTTTATTTCTTCAAATTTAAAATTTCCACGTTTCATAGCATTCTAAATCTATTTAAAAGAAAAATTAGATTTTTTTTTTACTATTTTTAAAAAAAAATTACCACTAAGATAGATTTCTTTTTCTTTGTTCAGATTTAAACTATCCATGTTTCCATGGCATCCTAAAACTATTCAATCAAATTTGAAAATGTTTTTGGAAAATGAAAAAAAAAATTGAAAACATTTTTAATCTATTTATCATTACTACAGAATAGACGAAAACATTTTTTTTGCTCAAATTTAAAATTTTCACGTTTCATGACATTCCAAACCAATTTCGGAAATAAATTTTTGCAATATTTACCAGTTTGGAAAAAAATTTAACACTAGAATAGATGGAAACTTTTTTTGGATCAAATTTAAAAGTTTCACGTTTCATAGCATTCTAGACCTATTTTTAAAAAAATATGCAATTTTTAAATTTTAAACTTCTTTACCACTACTATAGAATAGAAGGAAACTTTCCTTTTTGCTCAAATTTAAAATTTCTACGTTTGACATTTTAAACCTATTTCAGAAGAAAAAATTTTGAAATTTTTTTTTCCCAAAATTTTTTAAAAATTAAAAAAAAATGAAATTTTTTAACCACCACTACACTTCCACTCTATTACGTGAATGTTGGATTGAAAATATGACAGATGACAATAATATCTGGCATATGCACCTATTATACTTTTATTGAAAAATGTACAGGGTGGTCATCCCAAGAAATAATTCAGTCATGGTGGACATTTGTAAAGGTATTTGCGCAGCCTGCCATATGTGGCACCTGCTATTTAGTATTGAACTTTTGCTGTTGGATGAGCAATCTGTATGTTGTTTTGACCAAAACTTATCAAGTTTTCTTCGTAATAATAGCAATAACTATATTCCGATTATTATTCTCAATGTCTTTTCGTAATTATTAATTTTTTAGAGTGACCGCCATGCACACATAACGAGGGAAGTTCTGTGTAAATACCTTTACCGATTTTTTTTACTATGAACACATTTTTATGAATTCTGATCTTTCTTAACCCAAAACCCATTTTCAGTAAGTTAGAATTTCAGAAATGCATAGAGGGCGCTGTTCTTACTCGAAATTTAAGAAATATGACGTTGTACCAAATTTGATAATTATACAAGGTGATTCACGTTTCGTTTTAGTTTCCATGACATACTTTGATTAAAAAGTAAGTAAATATAAAATATGCATATAGTTAGCAAGTTTTTCTTATAAAATTTTTCAATATCTAGCACAGAAATGGCACTTTACCTGAAGCGAATTTTATTCTTAAGCTGCCACCAGCGCCCTCTAGGCATTTTTGAAATTCTAACTTACTAAAAATGGGTTTTGGGCCAAGTAAGAGCAGAATTCATAAAAATGTGTTCATAGTAAAAAAAAATCGAATTATATTTTCAAGCTGCCACCAGCCAGAGCCCTCTATACATTCATTTTTGATATTCTAACTTACTGAAAATAGGTTTTAGGTCAAGAGAGAGCAGAATACAGAAAATTGTGTTCATAGTAGAAACAAATGGTTATTTACACCCGAGTTTACACCTATAATAACGCTTTTCGTGGACACATTGTATAATAAAAACTGTTATTTGCTATTGCATATGAATTACTGTCGTGTGTGTGTTGGAAAAGAACCCGAAAATGGCAGATAATTTGAGCCGTAACGAAAGTACCTCCCTCCAATGTTTTTGAGGACGCAGAACCCGATGGCAGTGGTAGAATTTCTCTTTGGGGTTGCCCAAACTCCCAAACGGCCAAAAGCCACCCCCTAACGGGGTTAAACGCTCAACATATAATTCAAAAATATCCTACCCCCCCCCCCCCTTATCGAGAATGCTGAGCATGACGGTGATTCTGAATATTTATTCCGACCCCTCGTAACCCCTTCAATGGCAAGTAATCACCCCCGGAAGGAGTGAACATATTTTTTTTATATCAGCGACAAAATCTATATTATGCCGCCTCTTTTCGAGGATACTGAGCAAGGTGGTGGTACTCGATTTTTTTCAAACCCCTCCGATTCCAATTCCATGGAGACAGAAAGACAATTACAATCAAGAAGAGAAGTATTATTATTTTTCCTATACTGAACATCCTCGATAACACGCGGTATATACATTTTGCCGCTGATATTAAAGAAAGATTTTTACCCCTTCCGTGGGTGACTATTGGCAGTTGGAGGAGTTACGGGGCGTCGGAATAAATATTCAGCATCACCGTCGTACTCAGCATCGTCGAAAATGGTCGGTATATACATTTTGCCGCTGATATTAAAGAAAGATTTTTACCCCTTCCGTGGGTGATTATTGACCGTTGGAGGGGTTTTGGGGGTCGGAATAAATATTCAGTTTCACCATCGTGCTCAGCATTCTCGAAAACGCGGGGTAGGATATTTTTAAGCCGTGAACATTATATCCTGGGCGTTTAACCCTGTTTGGGAGTGGTTTTGGCCGTTTAGAGGTTTGCGCAACCGAAAAATTATACCACCGACATCGTGTTTAGAAACCTCGAAACCGGGGGGAGGTACTTTTGTTACGGCTCAAATTATTTACGTGTACGTCCGACTAAACAGTAATCATTAACGACATCACATCCTTTGAGGGGTGGTAGAAGGCAAAAAATTTCGTTTGATTCCAAAATGGTTTTGGAGCAATATTCTATAGCTTCCCTTTTTACTATTATAGCTTTCAGTAGCAAAAGCAAAAATTTCGCCAATAGTAGCGCTCCACTCTAAAGTCTATATCATTCATTTAATAGAAAGATTCTGTTCCCGAAGGACATTTTTTTGAAACGTCTTTTTATAATTTGCACCCGATATTAATTTTCGTTTAATATTCATAGATATTCATTTAGAACAGCCAATATATCTGGGTAATTACTAGAAATTGAATGCAATTATTTCACAATTGTAGAAGATATATTTCTTGCAGAATACCTCGTAGATGTGCATGTGTAGTTTACTAAGATATTGTATATCTATACATTGTACTTCTATTTTATCGGGAGATAGATATTCTGAAACTCACAGAGCTCTTGATGCAATGCAATGCATTTATTTAACTTTGTTTGTGATTAAATATTTATTCAATAGGACTCCTTTTAGAGGGATACGTTACCCGCATAAATATAATAAAGAAATCTCATGTACGATCTTCCATTTAATTTATGGCAAAAGATAAATGACACTTTCAAGTCGTATGATTTATAACCTCATTTTATGTTTGCAGTACAGAAAACATATTTTAATATCACATACTCTGTTGACAGTAATTTGATGAGGATCGCTCTGGAGGGTATTCAATATCTTGAGCATTTTCTTAGGTATAACGACTTCTTTGCAGCAAGTGAAAGCTGCAGTATTATGCTAAGTTTAGTGTTATTCTCATTTTATGATATTTTGAGAATTTATGTGAAGATTTTCTGTTTAAATAGAAGTGCATTTCTAATCATGGTGTGACGATAACTAGTATGTCAATTCTACAGAATATAGATCACGACCAAATAAAATTCTGGTATATGTCAGCCGGTCCAGTTTGAACATAGCTCAAAATATAAAAGACAAATAAATTATGTTTCATTTGTCGTATTCTGTGTGTGTCTAACTTTTATACGCAATACAAATAAAATCATTCTAAAAATCATCGTTATAAGTTCTTTAAAGTGTAAATGTAAGTTCTTTTATCAACAAACTATGCTTCCAAACTGAAATGACCGTTAAAAATTTCGAACTAAGGAAAATTTAGAGAAGTATGCATTTTTTAGCAAAGAGTTTAGCAGGAACTGGATGCCCGTCGAGCAATTGGGCTGATATTTTTACCTTGACGTAGCACTAAGAGGAATTATTTTGCAAGATATAACACCCCTGCTTCCTCTGGTTTTTAAAATAAATTAATTAATCGAAATTTGAAAAAGAAATCTCTTTAATAACGTAACCAATTTTTATGATTTTTATATATGTGGTATATATACCAAAGAGGCATTGAACAAAAAATTATTGAGTATTTCCAGTAAGTAATATACCAAAATGTTCGATTTGAAAATTTTAAAACGTAAAAAATTTCACGTACGTTGAGTGACACCATCACCAATTTTTTTGTCAAAAGTACCCCCTATTATGCTCTATAACATATATTTTTTTCAAAATTTTTATAAGGGTAGAACAGTGTTAAAAAAAATTGTAATCACTAATCATACATAAGTATTTATAGTCTTCCTAATAGAAGACTACTAAACAGTTAATTCACCTCCACATTTTTCTTATATTCATATAGGTATACCGGGTGTAACCACAACTGCTGCAGGAGCATCAAACATAGGGGTAACGAGAGTTCACTATAAACGTAATATACTTTACGCGCACTCTTAATGGGCGACAAATTATAATATTTTTATTATTTAAATCTCAAATTCATGTCTATACATGTTTTTCTTTAGTACACATGTATGATGTCATGTTATTACGAGAAGTACGAAAAAATAGCGGTATATACAGATATTATTAATAAGCTTAATTGAGTGACAAGAATTCTCAATATGTGGTGTGTGGTCGTTTTGTGTTGAAAGCGGCAGGACAAAAAGAAAACTGACGCTAGAGGAAGATAGACATTGTGTCAAAATGTGTTACTGACACCTGAAACCATTTTTCCAAATAGTGCAGTATGCGGTGCCCATCGTATAAAAAGACATAAGCGAAAAAATTCAGGAATTTCAACAAAATCGATCGAAATCTAAGACATACTTCTACAGAACTTCAATAAAACCCAGAATTAGACCCAGATGGTACCTATGAAATACAAAGTAGTTCTAACGAATTTTCAGAGCAATACTTGAACATACATACCGTACACATACCTATTCATAGATATTGTTTCATGCGCTCTAGCATCGCAGATTTAATTACTATATTTGAAGAACTTGCTTAAATTCTTATTCCAAGCGATTTATTTTCATTTCTACAGGAAACACATTTTGGTACAATGTTGTATCTTTTGTAATTATGATTTTTTTTATTCTGCGACTTTCGACACAAAATGATAACACATGACACATTTAGGATTCTTCTCACTCTGTAATATCGTTAATTAATATTATTACTAAATCCGCAAGGAATATTATTACTATTCGCAAAGTCACTATATTATACTGCTATTTTTTGCACTTTATTATTTACACGAGAACAACAATCACTGAATTGTACAACAGTCAATCTCGTAATAACATGACGTCGTACAAATATACTAAGAAAAAACATGTATAGACAAGAATTTGAGATTTAAAAAGTAAACAAAAATTTGTTGCATATTAAGAATGCCCATAAATCTTATTACATTTACAGTGAACGCTCGTGACCCTTATATTTGATACCCCTCACCCAGAGCAAAATATATGAATATAAAAAAAAATACAGAATTTAGTAGTCTTCTATTAGGAAGATTATAAATATCATATATGATTAGTTATTATGATTTTTTTTAACACTATTCTACCCTTATGAATATTTTGAAAAAAATATGTGTTATAGAGCATGGTAGGGGGCATTTTTGAAAAAAAATGGTGATGGTGTCTCTCAATATATGTGAAATTTTATGTCTTAAAATTTTTAATTCGAATATTTAGGTATATTACTTACTGTAAATTCTTAACAATTTTTTGTTTAATACCTCTTTGTTATATCTACCACATATATAAGAATCATAAAAATTGGCTACGTTATTAAAGACAAAAAAAATATTTTTCAAAATTCGATTAATTAATTTATTTTAAAAACCAGAGGGGACAGGGGTGTAATATGTCGCAGAATAGTTCCTCTTAGTAATATGACGTCAAGGTAAAAATATCAGCCCAATTATCCGAGGGGATCCAGCCCATGCTTACCCTGCTTCACTCGATGCAATTTGGACACTTCGTAGTGTATCCTAAAATTTAGATATTATTTTCAAACATATTTAGGCTAGCCCAGTAGAGTAAACTTAGGTTAGATTATATTACTTTTTCCATACGAGTACTCTTAACGAAGAAATATTCTCTCAAGAACAACAGTTTCGATTAAAAAATCATTTTCTAGTCAAGTGTGTTAATTATACAGGGTGTAATTAGTTTCATGTCATTAAAAAAACTGGTGGTAGGGAACGACAAGACAAACACGCGTGCTATACTCTCCCTTGTAATATTCTCAAGTAATAATTTCAGTTTGTGTCCTTCCTTGGTAAACAACGTACACACGACGCGACCTACCCGTTCCTTGGTTTTGTCTGTTGCTTATGTTAACATTTATTTTATTGACTTATCGTTCAAGTCGTTAGTAATTGGTTACGTAAGACTCTACTTCTCGTTCATGCTTTTTGTGTCACTTTTTGAATTTTGGACCAAGTTTTTCTTTTTGTTTTATTTATTGATAACTTTAATTCACAGTTTAGTGTGGTGTTTTAAAACGCGGACTTTGGACATTATGGGAGATTACACTTATCCAGAGCTCACGGATATGCACTTAGTGTATGGAGAAAGAGGTGGAAATACAGCTGGTGTGGAAGAGCTCTATCGTTTAACATTCCCTAATCGATGTCATCCTTGTGCTCGTACATTTGTTAGTATTGACCAGCGTCTTCAAAAAACAGGTCGTCTCGATGGACATGGAGGAGAACGAGGTTCACAACGCGAAGAGAGGGTAATTGACGCAGAGATTCAAATTTTGAAACGTGTAGAAGAGGATCCAACTTTAAGCACCCGCGATATCGCGTACTGTGTGGGAGTATCTCATTTTGTGGTATGGAGGACATTGAGAGATATGAACTTACATCCCTATCACTATCAACGTGTCCAAGCACTAGAACCTCAAGATTTTTCAGAGCGAATGCAATTTTGTAGGTTGATTGAATGAATGAATAGCATTTATTTATCTAAAAGATAATACATGGCAATAGTAAAGTAAATACAATAGTAAATGCACTAATTTAGTGCATGTCTTCCAGTAATGTACAAATATTAATAATAATGATAATAATAATAATAATTTATGACTAACCTACTAATAACATGAATAACATAAATAACATAATAATAAGTAATAATATAAACAGCTTACGAATAACATACACTTGCATTTTATATACACATATATACATATACATACATATATGTACACACATATATATCCATATTTATATTTACATATTTTCCTTTACATACTTAATAAGCTTCGATTTGAATAAACGAATGTTATTAACAGTTTTCAGGTGGTTGGGTAGATAGTTATATTCAATAATACCTTTATGAAATAGGCTATTGTACGTGAGGGTGTTAGTTGTGTTATTTACATAACAGTTGTTTTTATTCCTAGTGTTATAGGAATGGACTTCATTTACACTCACTAGCCTCGAGGATAAATAATCTGGTGATCTTGTTTAATATTTTGTAAATAAATAACATTGTTTGAATATACATATTCTTTTTTATATCGAGCCAACCTAATATTTCCAACATTGTGTTAATATGTGTAAATTGATTTACACCTAAGATGATACGCATGGATTTATTTTGTAGAATCTGTAGCCTGTAACAGTTTACTTGAGATACATATATAACTGACGAACAGTAGGTAAAATGGGGTAAAATAATACTGTTATATAATGTAACTTTAGTGTTTATAGAAATGTGTCTACTAAGTCTATAAAAGTATCCTATTTTTTTACCAATTTTTTTAGAAATATAATCCACATGATTCTTAAATTTTAAATTCCTATCTATTAATAATCCCAGGTATTTGGAGTTGGAGTTTGTGGGAGGGCAGTCACATTTAGGTGACCGCAGCACCTAGGCCCCATTGGGCCCCTTGTACGTCCTCCCGAGGGATACAGGATTCCACCTAGGCCTCCAACCATCCTAATCTTGTGAAGAAGGTGGTGATGCTGCCTAAGGGAATATCCCTCAAGTCGGCCAGTGTAGGCCAACGTTCTCCCAAAATGGATTCTCTGCTAGAGGAGACTGCCGGGCACTCACAGAGTACGTGTTGGACAGTCTCGTCTTCTTGTTCACAACCTCTGCATAGGGGTGTGTCATTTAACTTCATGTTATAAAGGTGCTTCCTGAGCTGGCAATGACTAGTAAGAATTCCTGTCGCGAAGCGCAGGTTCTTCCTGGACATTCCCAGGTAGATCATCGTTGTATCCTTGTCAGGGTATCTAAGCAGATCCCTGGCCAATTGACAACTATGAGTTTCATCCCACAGTTTTTTAAATTTTCTATGGGTGTCTTCTTTAATCATTAGCATTATTGCTGAGGTCGGCAGTATGTTGGAAGGGCCAGGTCCAAGTATACTTAGACTGGCTGCCTTCTTAGCCAGACTGTCAGCTTCCCTGTTGCCTCTGCACTGTGCATGCCCTTTGACCCAGCATAGAATGACACTGTTCATGCTGGAGGCGCCCACGAGTGCCTGATGGCATTCCCATACTGACCCTGTTGTTATTTTGTGTCTCTGTAGGGCCAGTAGTGATTGTCTACTATCAGTGTAGATTCTTATTGTTTTTCCCGTTATTTGTCTACGGGAAATTTCTTTTGCGGCTATGGTTATTCCCGCCAGTTCTGTTTGTATTATACTGGCTTGTTTGTCCATAGCCCATTTAATTTGAATTTGCAGGTTCCTGGAGTACACCCCACAACCTGTTCCTTCTTTCTTTTTCGATCCGTCTGTGAAGATATTAACTGTTCCTTCACTGACGGTCTCATTGCTACTGTTGGTGTGTATTTCATAGGGTCTATCAAAGATGAACTGTGGAGAAATACCATCTGCACGTACCTGCAGAAGTGGCATTTGTTTAATTGCCTCATTCCACAGCCGGCATCTTGTCACTCCACATCCTATGTTTGGCTGTATGCCAACGGATTTGAGACGTGCCATAGTAGTTAGGGCCACCTCTTCTAGATATATGTCTAGTGGTGGCAGGCACAGCATCACTTCCATTGCTCTTGTTGGTGTTGTTCTCATAGCTCCAATTGTGTTTAAACAGGCTACTCGTTGTACCTGGCTGAGCTTACGTTTCGCTACAGTCTGCTGACTCTTAGGCCACCAGACGATGGCTCCATAGGCTATCATTGGTCTTATTATAGCAGTGTAAATCCACATAGCCACTTTGGGTTTCATTCCCCAGGTTTTCCCTATGGTTCTGCGGCACTGCTCAAAAGAGATGTAAGCCTTCTTTAGTCTTCTGTCTAAATGAAGATTCCATGTTAGTTTGGCATCAAAAGTTACTCCAAGGTATTTTACTTCTGATGCGAAATTTAGTGTGGTATTTAGGAGAACGGGGGCCGTCATTGGCCCCAATTTCCTTTTCCTTGTGAAGAGGACCAGCTCTGTCTTCCTGGGGTTGACCGACAGAGAGTGTTCTCTGCACCATCTTTCGATTATTCTCAGGGCCATCTGCATTCGATCACAGAGGACTCCTTCGAATTTACCACTAAGCAGTATCGTTAGATCATCTGCGTATGCAATTGTGTGGAATCCCTCGGAGTTGAGGCGGCGCAGGAGGCTGTCAAGAACTAAGTTCCATAGAAGAGGTGATAAGACACCCCCCTGAGGACAGCCTCTTGCAACCATTCCTCTAACAGCGATGTCTCCCATGTTAATCTGTACCGCTCTTTTTGAGAGCATGTTGGGTATCCAGCCACTTACGATCGGAGAAACGTTCCTGCTCGTGAGGGCTGCTGTAATTTTTGGAAAGGTGGTTTTATCAAAAGCGCCTTCTATGTCTATGAAGACACCCAGGGTGGACTCTTTATTGTCCAAAGACTTTTCAATCCGACCACTAACCGCATGAAGGGCGGTGTCGGTGGATCTGCCCGGGGTGTATGCATGCTGATTGGGATGTGTGGGATTAGCAGTGATCGCAACATCCCTCAAGTATCGCTCACATAGCTTTTCCATCGCCTTGAGAAGAAACGAGGTCAAGCTAATGGGTCGGTATGCTTTGGGGGTAGTATAGTCTATTCTTCCCGCCTTTGGTATGAACACTACTTTGACTTCTCTCCACACCTTCGGAATATAAAGGTGTGCTAGGCACGTCCTGAATATTGCTGTCAGGTGCGGCACTATTTCATCCAGACCCCATTGTAAAAGGGCTGGATGAATGCCGTCAGTACCTGGCGATTTGAAGGAGGAGAAGCCCAGTATTGCCCATTTAATTCTGTCTTTACTCACAATTTGTTTGGCAGTTTGCCAGTCCAGTTCGGTGGGTTGAGTGTCGGTTTCATTTGGCCATTCCTTCCGATCTGTCACTACAGATTCTGGGAAGTGAGTTTCCATAAGCAACTCTAGGCTTTCATGTAGGTCGTTGGTACTGGTACCATCATCCTTTTTCAGTAGACCTAGGTGATTGTCTTTGTTTTTGGCAAGTATTTTATGTAGCCTAGCAGCCTGCGAGTAATCCTCGATCTCCTCACAGTAGGCTCTCCATGCCTCTCGTTGTCTCTGCCTGACTAGTTTTTTGAACTCTCTTTGATTGGTTCTGTATAGCTCCCAATCTGATTCAAGTTTCGTCATTTTCGCCTTGTTGAACGATGTCCTAGTTTGTTTCTTGAGGTCGGTCAGCTTCTGGCACCACCATTTAGTGGGTTCCCCAGGCTGCTCTTGTACGGCCTTCAAGGGACACGATGCTTCGTAAGCTTTTTTCATAGCGGTTTGAATAGTTTTGACATACTGCCCAATCTCTCCGTTGTTTTGTGGCACCCCGTTGTGTACATCCCTCAGGTTCTCCCTGAGTTGACATCGATATTCGTCTCTGTCAGTGTCTCGGGGGTTCCTGATGAGTTTTCTTGGTGCTTTGATTAATTTAATGCCGAATTCAATCCAGCGGTGGTCTGACATTGAAGCAGCGTCAGACACATGCCAGTCTTGGATCGAGTTGGATATACGGTTTGTAGCTAAGGTGATATCTACTATGGTTTGACTTCTAGAGTTAATAAATGTCGGTGTACAGCCTTGGTTAATTATATTAAGGTTATTACCGATTATATAGTCGTAAAGTGACTTACCTCTAACATTGTTGTCTTTGTTGCCCCAGGTTACATGGTGAGCATTGGCGTCACATCCCATGATTAGTTCCGATTTCTGGGTGAGGCAATGAGTTACCAGGTTCTCCATTTCCCTTGTCGGCGGTGGTGTTGCCTGGTCCTGGGGGAGATACACTGATGCTATTACGACTGTTGTTGGTTTGCCTGATATTGCACATTCCAACCTCACGGCCGTGAGATCAGAGGTTGAAATGTGTTGTAATGGCTGGATTTTGATGTGCCGGGGGGCATAAATCGCTGTCCTCGGCGTCATTGTTGGTGAGCTGAAAATCACTCCGTTTAGTTTTGTTAAACCAGATATTTTAGATTTAACTATCCAGGGTTCTTGGATTAGAGCCAGTGTATCCTGCTCCACATCGAGTCGTCGGCACAATGTTGCCGTTGCCGCTCTACTGTGTTGCAGGTTACACTGGACTACTCTTACCTTGTTTGGCTCGTTCTGTGGCGAACGTTGTCGCTCTGCCGCAGACTGTACATGTTGTGGTGGGCGCTGGCGCTCATCCACTGGTTGGTGCGGCGAGCGTGGCCGCTCTGCCGCTTGATTGGCTAAAGTTTTATTATCCATATGGGTTATTTGTTGATTTCGTCCATCTGGTTCCCCACCCGCCACGGAGCCCTCTTTGGGGATGTCGCACGGCAAGCCCGTGCGATCACCAAGGATACTAGATGGATATAGCCCCCAGAGACAGGCAACGCTGTGAGAGGGTGGCGCAAACCTGACTGCCGAGGCGATCGACAGCCAGATCCACGGCCCCCTACGCGCCCCCTGCCGCCAGAGACTCACCCTGCCGGCCCTCTGACGGGACGACGCAGCCGGTTGATCAGGAGTGGGTTAGCTCCCGACCGCCCGTCTAGCCGAACTCCGGACCAAAGTGGCGTGTTGCAGGCACGGCCCACTCAACCACCAGGATTCCTTCATCCGACGACACGGGTCGCCACGCACGGCACAAACACGTGGGGGCTGGTTACTATGGGATGTCGCCCAAATTCCCATAGGCATCGTTAGAGGTACCCTAACCCTGGTACCATTCAGTCCTCGGCACGATGGCTTACACCTTGACTTGGGGGATGTTTTTCGAACCTCCCGGTCTAGATCCGCCGCCTTTTGTTTAAGCAGTGTCACCTCGTGCAGGGTGTGGTTCTTCACCACATGCTTACCAGCACCTCCGAAGGGGCATTGGTGAAGCTGGCGGATGGTCTTGGACGGTGATAGGCTAGGGCAAGAATGCTATATTCGCATCAACCGTCTCTGGTGTGCGTCAATCCACCCCGGCAATCCACCCAATTAAGGGGCCGAGTGAGCCAGCGCACTCCTTGACACCATCCCAGGTATTTAATGTCATCTTGAAAATCTAGCTCCTTATTGCCAACTTTGACTTTTATTTGTAAGTTACAAAAGTTTTTATAAGCCCAGTCGGATCCTATAAACATACACTTTGATTTTGATTCATTTATTTTTTTTTAATTTTAGATTTTTAGAAAGCACGCGGCAAATGGTGATTTTTTAAACGTTCTGTGCTTCTCCGATGAGTCGTGTTTTACCAGAAATGGAGTGTTTAATTTTAAAAATATGCACTATTGAGCAGACGAAAATCCACGCATAATAAGAATGGCGCATTTTCAACGACGGTTCAGCGTTAATTTGTGGGCAGAAATTTGCGGTAATGAAATAATTGGACCTATCCAATTACCCGCTAGATCAAATGGTGATGTATACTTAAATTTTTTGCAACACACATTGCCAAATTTGCTGGAAGATGTAACGTTGGCTACGCGCAGAAGAATGTGGTATTTGCACGATGGCGCGCCAGTCCATTTTAGTCTGGCTGTTCGAAATTTTTTGTACAGAAAATTTCTTCGACGATGGATTGGACGTGGCGGATCAATACCATGGCCTGCTAGATCGCCCGAGTTAAATTCGATAGACTTTTATTTTTGGGGGCATTTTAAATTTCTGGTTTACCGTGATCCAATTGATACTTTAGAACAATTGCAATAACGTATTTGAATGTGCATATAAACCATAAAAAATGATTCTAATTTACCAAATGTGTTGAACGGAGTGCGTATGTCCTTAGGTCGACATGCCGAAATGTGTATATGTGTAGATGGAGGTCATTTCGAACAATTTTTGTGAAAAATTCAAAAAAATTGTTCAGTTATTGGGTGTTACCTATTGGGCATTAAAGGTATGATTATTATTATTATTAGCATTCGCTGTTTTGTTTTGATGTGTTTATTATTGTTTACATTGATTTTCATAGAGACCAAAGACTCGATTGTTAGTTTTCGATGCCTGATTGGGAAAAATTATGTGCTCAATTCGTTAAAAAAATCAGATTTTTTCCTAACCTACAATAAACAAATATTTTCTGTTATCGTATCTCGGATGTCTAACTGTTCGTCTTCCAATTTCATAAAATAATTACTAATCTTTTAAGGTTTTAACACAATGTTACAAACGTTAATAAACCACTTTTAAATTTTATTAATTCTTACAAACGACAATAAAAGCTACAATAACTTTATTCCAAATTAAAAAACACATGTAAACAAATCATATTTAAACCCCTGAGGCCATGCTATGCTTGCGTTATGCCGAAAGAGAAGGAATTATTTATATTTTCATAAATAGTGGTATAAAATATCCCCACTTTCCATTGGGTATTTTGCCACTGAAAAATATTTAAAAATTTTAATGAAAAAACCTCTGCGCCAAACGGATCAGACAGAGGTTGGTTCTTAAGTACTTGACTGTTTCAAAAAGTCTCACACCTAAAAATATATAAACTAGAACAATGTTATAAACTAAAAACTGAAAATCAAAGCTATAGGTACTTAACGTTTCGGAAGAGAATCTACTTCCGTTCTCAAAACTTTTTTGGCCGTCAACCATGACAGTTCTTTGTTTATGTATTTCCATAGTCACGTGAGACATTAAATTATATTTATCTTATTTTTACTTACTTCGTCTCTAAGGATGGGCAACTAACTAGTACAAAAATCTATTGAATAATTAGAAACGCATCTATCCTCGTTTAATAAAATAATCGCGGATTCTTTAAGTTTTCTTTTAGTTCCATTGCTCTCTTTTTCCAAAATCTTCGCCGAGTTCCATTTAATTCTATGATTATTATCCCAAGCGTGTTTACAAATTTTGGATTTTTCAAATTCTCCCCTTCTAGCGTAATTTCTATGTTCACCAAGCCTTACGTTGAAAGGTCTAGATGATTCACCTACGTAATGTTTTCCGCAGTCACACGGAACACTATAAATACAATTTCTTGAATTTTGAACAATATTTGGGGGTTTGGTTCTTGATAAAACCGATCTTAGCGTGGAGCCCGTTTGAAAAACCGTTCGTACGGAAAACCTATTCCCAATTTTTCGTAATTTATCCGATAAACCATGTACATATGGAATTACTGCCATTGACTAAATACCTCAGGTTGTGATAGTATATTCTCTCTACTACCAATGTTCAATAACTGACTATCAACAAAACTCTCAGGATATTGATTATTTAATAAGACACTTTTTATAAATTGTTTTTCGTTCCTTAATATTACATCATTTGAAGAAATAATTTTGGCCCTGTCATACAAACACTTAACAACACCTTTCTTAATACTAATATGTTGATTTGAATTGAAATTTAAGTATCTGTTTGTGTGTGTTTGTTTTCTATACACACTGGTTTGGTATATGTTATCTAATTTTACTTCCACATCCACGTAGTGGATTGGAAGTATAGTAATCGCAAAAAAATTTTCAAAAATTTTTATTCGTGAAATAGGTTTAGAATGTCATGAAACGTCGAGATTTTAAATTTGAGCGAAAAAAAAATTTCTGTCTGTCTGTCGGTCTGTCGGTCTGTCGGTCTGTCTGTCGGTCTGTCTGTCTGTAACTTTTTTTGTCCGCACGTTTTCTCCGGAACGGTTTGAGATATTGACTTGAAATTTTGTACACGTATATATTATGACGAGATCTGGAACTGGATTGTTTTTTGAGGAAATCCGGTGAAGGGTTGGGGGTTAAATAGGGGAAAATAGGGAAAAATAAGTAAAGCAAGCTTGTAAGAGAACAGACACTTGAAATTTGGTGTATGTACTGGAAGTTAAGGCCTAAGATTTTTTTATAACATCTTTCAACCCCCCATCACCCCTACCCCATTAATGGGGTTTATAAAATAAAGTTGAGATTTTCATTTGAAATTTTGTACACGTATGTATTATAACGACGTCTGAAATTAGATTAAATTTTGAGATGATTCCGTTGAAGGGTTGGGGGTTAATTTGGGGTAAATAGGGGAATATAAGTAAAACAAGATGGTAAGAGTACAGAAACTTGAAATTCGGTATACGTACTAGAAGCCAAGGAGTCAGATTTTTTTATAATATTTTTCAACCCCCACCACCCCTACTCCAATATGAAAAGGGTTGATTAAATAAAATTGAGATATTCATTTGAAGTTTGGTACACGTATGTATTATGACGACATCTGGAACTAGATTATAATTTGAGATGATTCCGTTGAAGAGTTGGGGGTTAAATAGGGGTAAATAGGGGAAAATAAGTAAAGCAAGCTGATAAGACCACAGAAACTTGAAATTCGGTGTATGTACTAGAAGCCAAAGCGTCCGATTTTTTTATAATATTTTTCAACCCCCACCACCCCTACTCCAACATGAAAAGGGTTGATTAAATAAAATTGAGATATTCATTTGAAATTTGGTACACGTATGTATTATAACGACATCTGGAACTAGATTATAATTTGAGATGATTCCTTTGAAGGGTTGGGGGTTAAATAGGGGTAAATAGGGGAAAATAAGTAAAGCAAGCTGGTAAGACTACAGAAACTTTAAATTCGGTGTATATACTAGAAGCCAAGGTCTCAGATTATTTATAATATTTTTCAACCCCCACCACCCCTACTTCATTATTACAAGGGTTGATAAAATAAAATTGAGATATTCATTTGAAATTTGATACACGTATGAATTATAACGACATTTGGAACAAGATTATTCTTTGAGATAATTCCTTTGAAGGGTTCGGGGTTATTTAGGGGTAAATAGGGGGAAATAAGTAAAGCAAGCAGGTATGACTACAGAAACTTGAAATTGGGTGTATGTACAAGAGGCAAAGGCCCCAGATTTTTTGATAATTTATTTCAGCCCCCACCACCCCTACTCCATTATTCAAGGGGTTGATAAAATAAAATTGAGATATTCACATGAAATTTAGTACGCATATGTATCATAACGACATCTGGAACTAGATTATATTTTGAGATGATTCCGTTGAAGGGTTGAAGGTTAAATAGGGGTAAATAGGGGAAAATAAGTAAAGCAAGCTGGTAAGACTACAGAAACACTCCCTTATTAGGAGTTGATAAAATTAAATTTAAATTTTCACTTGAAATTTGGTACATTTATATATTATAATTATATCTGAAACTAGATTATATTTTGGCATGATTGCGTTGAAGGAGTGGGGGTAAGTAGAGGTAAATATGGAAAAATAAGTAAAGCAAGCTGGTAAGAGTATTGCAACTTGAAATTCGGTGTATGTCCTAGAAGCCAAGACCTCAAATTTTTGAACAATATGTTTCAACCCTTCCACTACCCTTACTACATTATTAAAGGGGTTGATAAAATAAAATTGAGATATTCACTTGTAATTTGGTAGACGTATGTATTATAACGACATCTGGAACTAGATTATATTTTGGGATGATTCCGTAGAAGGGTTAGGGTTAATAGGAGTGACTAGAGGAAAATAAGGTAAATCAAGGTGATAAGAGTACAGAAATTTGGGATTCGGTGTATATACTAGAAACCAAGGCCTCAGATTTCTTTCTAATATTTTTCAAACTCCACCACCTCCGCTTCATTATTAATGGGATTGATAACACCAAATTGAGATATTCACTTGAGATTAGTACACGTATGTATTGTAGTGACATCTGATTGAGATGCCTCCATTGAAGAGGTGGGAGGTGAATAGTAGAAAATAAGTAGGGTGAACTAAAAACTTCATTTTTAACGTATATGGTAGAAACCAACTCCTCAAACTTTTCTATGATACCTGCCCCAAATATTATTAAAATTCTATGACCAATAATTTCCACATACTAGAGTGCAAATATAGTCAAGATGTTTCCTTTAAAACGACTTGGATGAAGAATCTGGATGTGGAAGTAGTGATTCCTTATGCAGCGGTTTTTTAATTAAAATATCTAAGAAAAGTTTCTAATTATTCAATAGATTTTTGTACCAGTTGGTTGCCCATCCTTAGAGACGAAGTAAGTAAAAATAAGATAAATATAATTTAATGTCTCACGTGACTATGGAAATTCATAAACAAAGAACTGTCATGGTTGACGGCCAAAAAAGTTTTGAGAACGGAAGTAGATTCTCTTCCGAAACGTTAACTACCTATAGCTTTGATTTTCAGTTTTTAGTTTACAACATTGTTCTAGTTCTAGTTTATATATTTTTAGGTGTGAGACTTTTTGAAACAGTCAAGTATTCAAGAACCAACCTCTGTCAGATCCGTTTGGAGCAGAGGTTTTATTAAAATTTTTAAATATTTTTCAGTGGCAAAATACCCAATGGAAAGTGGGGAAATCTGAATATGCCACAAATAAACAATTACAGACAATAAGTGGTATAAGAGGTTCGGTACAAGTAATTCCATCAAAGTGCCGTACTTCTTCCGGCGGGAAAACAAGTCGAGTATTACAGTTTTTTATTATTTCTAATATTCGGAACTATAACATCCATTGACCCTAAAAAACAGTGGATCTCAAATGTTTTCTACCTTTATATTTAAATTTTAAACCTAGGTCACTGTATATTACGCGGGAATTTATAATCGCGGCAAAGGACCAGTCAGCTAATGCACTGACAACAAGAGTAATTAAAATTAAGCGGCAAAAATTATAGACATGAACTACCTTAAATTCACTGATGTTAGCTTTCTTCTGGTTGGGCCCAACAATCTCCAACAATGTCCAGTGTTCAATGTTCACGAGAAGAAACACTATTATTCTTAATGTAGTAGCACTATGGTTTTAAACGCGGTTTTTGAATTGAATTATTATTATTTTTGTTTTTATTGCAAAAAAAGGTATTTTAGTTATATATTATGTTATTTCAATAATAATTCTTGTTGCTATGAGAAATTTTAAAACTTAGTTACTTAGAAACAAAACAAAAAATACATAGTTGTGTTGTCCGAACATACCGCCCATCCAAATGACGAAGCATTTGCAATAAAAAGTTTGCTATTCCAGCGTGAAAATTTATTTATGAGTACATGAAATATATTTAAATTATGAAACTAAAGCAAAGTTAACAATAACATAAAATTACTGAGGAGTTGATAAGGGACATAATTTTACTAGAGGTCTCTTAAGGACGCCATTAGCCGTTCGCACAGTAGCAATACGGATCTGCCCATCAGGACCAGAATGCAATTCGACAATACGACCAAGGTGCCAAGTTAGCGGAGGAACGTTGTCCTGTTTAATTACCACAATGGTACCAATAGTCCATTTGGATCGTTGCTGAAGAGTATGAAGGTACTCGTTTTGCCAGCGCTTCCAAAAACCTTGCTGAATTTGTTGCAACAATTGCCATCGCGACAAACGATTTATGGGTACGGAGATTAATTCCTCGTCAGGAGGAGCTGTCAGTGAGGATAACGTTAAAAAATGACCTGGCGTTAATGCCTGTAGATCATTTGGATCACTACTGAGCTGACATATTGGTCGTGAATTTAAAACCGCTTCGATTTGGTGAAAAACAGTATTAAGTTCCTCGTAGGTCAGCACTTGATCACCAACAACTCTAGAAATGTGATGTTTGACTGACTTTACCCCTGCCTCCCACAAACCACCAAAGTGAGGAGAAGAAGGGGGATTGAAGTGCCACTTGATTTGCATGACTCCAGAGGCATTTTGTGTCAATTCAATCAATTGACGATTAGCGCCAACGAAATTAGTTCCATTGTCACTATATAGATGGGAGCACTGACCTCGACGTGCAACAAAGCGCCGTAATGCTGCTATAAACGACTCAGACGTAAGATCTGAAACAAGTTCAAGATGAAGAGCCTTAGTGGCGAGACATACAAATAAACATAGATAAGCCTTTTGAGTTTTACCACCCCTGCGTCTGCCAAAAGTAATACTAAACGGTCCAGCGAAATCTACCCCAGTGTGAAGGAACGGTTTAACTTCGGAGACCCTAGGAGTGGGCAAATCACTCATAAGAGGTGTATAGGATTTTGGATTATGTCGTGAACAACGATAGCAATGGGAAATGCAGTGATTAATTGCGCGTCTGGCCGACAAAATCCAGAATTGTTCAGCTAATAAAGCCTGAAGAGCGGTCGCACCAGGATGCAGATACTTATTATGATAATGATTAATAAGAAGCGTAGTTAATCGGTGATCTCGTGGTAACAAAATGGGATGTTTTCGCTCAAAGGATTCCTGGGAGTGGCGGAGCCTTCCGCCCACCCTGAGAATACCATCTTGATCTAAGAAAGGGGCAAGTTTGCGTATAGGCTTAGCACAAGGGCTATTTGAAGAAATTTGTTTTATTTCATTAACAAAAACTAGTTTTTGAATATGTTTTATAATGATAAGTAGTGCGTTATGTAGCTCCAAATTTACCAAAGGACCTTGAACAAAATTGATCTTGTCCTTTAAGTAGCGGGTGAATCGAACTAAATAAGCTACACTTCCTTGAGCCTTTCGCAGAGAAGAGAAATGCAATAATAGATTCATTATGAAATCATGTTGTTCAATGACAATAAGAGAGATTGTATTGGCTTCTAAATCTACCTCGGAAGATGAAGTAGAAGAGGAACTATTA
This sequence comes from Stenurella melanura, assembly GCA_963583905.1. NCBI lineage: Eukaryota > Metazoa > Arthropoda > Insecta > Coleoptera > Cerambycidae > Stenurella > Stenurella melanura. The sequence goes on from OY757309.1 coordinate 159,941,784, forward strand.
GGCCAAAGTTCAGGAGAAGAACTTAGCCACTTGGGACCCGCCCACCATTCGGAACATTTCAAGAGGTCACAGGGAAGAAGGCCACGCGAAGCGCAATCAGCAGGATTATCGATACCATCAATATGATACCAATTTTCTGGGGATATTTTTTCCTGAATTTGTGTGACACGATTTGCAATGAACGTCTTCCATTGATGCGGAGAAGATTTAATCCAGGTTAATACCACAGTGGAATCGGACCAAGCGTAAATTTTATTAAAAGCAATGTTGACATAGGTTTCACGCACAAAATGAACTAAATCCGAAAGTAACAGTGCAGCACATAACTCAAGGCGCGGAATCGTGATGCGCTTAAGCGGAGAAACCCTGGATTTAGCGCATACCAAAAAAATGCGTACAGAGTTATCATTTTCTGTTACTCTAAAATATACCACGCATGCATAACCAGTCATAGAAGCATCACAGAAACCATGTAGGTCACATGATTGATAATTGTCCGTTATAATGCGGCGAGGTAACTGAAGTTGAGCGAGACATGGTACTTCACGCTTGTATTGTGACCAACGGGAACAAATCTCAGCGGAAGGTACCTCATCCCAGGACAAACCTTGTGTCCAGAGAACCTGGATCAAGTGTTTGGCAAAGAGAGTAAGCGGAGCTAACAACCCAAGTGGATCAAATATGCGTGCGACTTCAGAAAGTATTGATCTTTTGGTACAACAACGTTCGATAGTTTCTATTTTGTACGTTAGGGAATCATAATTTGGATTCCAGTTTAAGCCCAATATCTTTTGAAATGAATCAGCAGTGTCAAATGACTGACAATTAGTTTGCCGTAATGATGGCGGTATAGATTCTAAGACAATAGGATCATTGCTAGACCATTTCCTTAAATCAAATCCACCACTTTCAAGAAGACTTCGAAGTTGAGATTGCAAAGCAATAGCTTCTTTAGCAGATGAACAGCCCGTGACTACGTCATCCACATAAATATCGCTAAGTAACACTTTTGCAGCATAGGGAAAGTTATGTTTTTCATCTGAAGCAAGTTGTAAAAGAGTGCGAATAGCAAGATACGGAGCAGATGATACTCCATATGTAACGGTGTTTAGTTCAAATTCTTGAACAGGAGTGTTTTGAGAAAAGCGCCACAATATGCGTTGATAGGATCTGTGATCAGGTGTCACTGCAATTTGCCTATACATTTGTTTTATGTCTGCAATAAGTACAGTAGAATGTATACGAAAGCGTAGAAGTAATGAAACTATGTCTTGCTGTAGTTTAGGGCCTGTTAATAATGTTTCATTTAGAGAAACATTATTAGTAGACTTCGCTGAGGCATCAAAGACGACTCGTAATTTCGTGGTAGAGCTTTCGGGTTTTAGTACGCAATGGTGTGGGATATAATAACATGAGTCTCTGTGATTAGAAACACTTTTACTACTCACAAGAGACATGTGTCCAGAATCAAGATAATCCTGCATAAAATTTGAATATTCTAATTTTAATGCAGAAGTTTTATTTAAGCGATTTTCCAAGGACAAAAAACGATGCATTGCAGTGGTAAATGACTCACCTAAAGTAGGAATCTCTTCACGAAAAGGTAACGAAACGGTATATCTACCTGATATGTCACGAGTATGAGAATGAATAAAATGTTGTTCGCATTTAATATTCTCTGGGGAATTAAATATTTTTTCAGGTAAGCTTTCAAGTTCCCAAAACCTTTTTAATGTAGAATCAAGTTGCGAATCAAACGACACATGAAATGAGTTTACAACAGCGGGCGTAGAAAGATGAATTTTTCCAGATAAAATCCAACCAAAGATGGTTTTCATTGCGATTGGTTCGCCAGGACGACCATATTTAATAGCGGGTTGTATTATTTGTGAGTAGACATCAGCGCCAAGCAATATGTCTATTTCACTAGGTTTCCTATAATCAGGATCAGCGAGTGGCAGGTTTTCTAAATGATTATAACCTTGAGTGGTAATGTGACTAGACGGAATATTATTGCAGATAACTGGCAAGACCATTGCCTGTATAATGAAACTGGGATGGTGTCTAAACAGCGGAGTTACTTGACACATAGTCATGCCAGTACAAGCGGGTGAAGAAATGCAACCAATTCCTTGAATAGGAAGAGAACATTGAGTGAACGGTAAATTAAGTCTGTTTAGACATCTTTCAGTAATTATTGAAATTTGACTGCCATTGTCAATAAGAGCACGACATGTTTGAAAGTTACCTTTAGCATCACAGATAGATACCAAAGCAGTAGACAAAAGAACTGTAACTGGGGCAAGAGCACTAGCAACAACTTGAGGTGTGTCAGCAGCGGAACCATTATCGGTAGAATTGAAAGTCCCAGTTGCTTCGCGTGGAAAATGTAGCAGCGTATGATGGCGTTTTTGACATATGCGACAAGTAGATTGGGAAGCACAAGTCGAGAAACTGTGTGTTCCAAAACAATTTACGCAACGTTTACCTTCTTTAATAAAGTTATACCGATCTTGGGGTGACTTACTTAAAAATGAATCGCATTTAAAAATAGAATGATTAGCCCTGCAAACAAAACAAGGTGTTTCATGAGACTTTGTAACAGCCGTTGCTGAACCAACATTGTTTTGAGAAGATGTGTCCACCACAAGGGATTGTTGTTTGGATTTTATGGAAGACTGCGTATATTGTTTTTGAGAAAATGATCGGCCAAATCTTTCAGTATTAGGATTTGAATGCTGAGAAGCATTAGAACAAAGATGTGATGTCATAGTACTAGAGTCCAAAGCTTTACATTGATCGGTCAAGAATTTGCTTAACTGCTCATATGTGGGCACCTCCGTATCGCTATAACGCATTTCAAAATGTTTTCTAGTACTGGGATCAATCTTCTGCATTAACCAATTAAATAAAGTAAAATTCCACAAGTCAACATTATATTTGTTAAGCGCGGAAATATTTTCTGAAAATATATTCAAGAGAGTACGAAGAGAACTTGCGGAATCCGCTTTAGCTTTCGGTGAATTGAGAATATTTCCCCAGTATGTCGAAATAAGTAAGCGTTTGTCGTCATATCTTGTTTCTAGAGATTTAAATGCAATATGGTAATTATCAGATTTGAATGGCAATTGCTTAACTAGTTTTAGAGGTTCATCAGACAGGGCACTTATTAAATATTGGAATTTATCTATGTCTGACAGTTTTGTACTACTGTGTATTAATGATATAAATAGGTCATGAAATGAAGTCCAATCAATAGGATTCCCTGAAAATTTAGGTATGGGAATTTCTGGTAGACGAACATTATTTTGATGATTTTCAACATTAATTTTTTGATTTGCATTAACAACTGACTTCATATTGGTTAATTGTATATTAACAGTTTGAATGTTATCGTACAAATCATCTATTTCTTCTACCATTGAATTCAGTTGGTCCAAATTTTCAGTAGAAAGTTGACTTAATTTTAGCGATTTACGCTGTTCCTGAAAATCCTCGTAAATGAGGTTAGATCTTTTAAATTTTGCATAAAACATAGAGTGTGTTGAAGTATCTGTCATGACATTAGATGAATATTCTGACACAGCGGTCAATTTTTTATTTACTATATTACATTCTCTTACGAAGTCCTCAAATTTCATTTTGTAAGAATTGATAGGCTCGTCAATATATTATTAACTATAAACAAAATTGCAAATTGATTTTATTAATCAGTACTCACAAATAGAAATTATTTCTCACTAAGAAAATAAATATGTTAGCGGCAGGTTCAGAAAAATACAACTAGTGTGCTACTGTCAAATTAAATTTATTCGAGAAATGTCAGTTTTGAAGTAATTTATGAAAATTATTTGAAAATGGACAAGAGGTAAAACTGGTTCTGTTATCTTTTAAAATATCGGCATCGGAAGGACCAAAATGTATATTACGCGGGAATTTATAATCGCGGCAAAGGACCAGTCAGCTAATGCACTGACAACAAGAGTAATTAAAATTAAGCGGCAAAAATTATAGACATGAACTACCTTAAATTCACTGATGTTAGCTTTCTTCTGGTTGGGCCCAACAATCTCCAACAATGTCCAGTGTTCAATGTTCACGAGAAGAAACACTATTATTCTTAATGTAGTAGCACTATGGTTTTAAACGCGGTTTTTGAATTGAATTATTATTATTTTTGTTTTTATTGCAAAAAAAGGTATTTTAGTTATATATTATGTTATTTCAATAATAATTCTTGTTGCTATGAGAAATTTTAAAACTTAGTTACTTAGAAACAAAACAAAAAATACATAGTTGTGTTGTCCGAACAGTCACTTTTTTTCAAAGTGTCTCTAGAGAGAAAATTCATATAGGTTTTTTGTTTGTCTAATCTGTCCCTATTACCAGTTTTTTTAATGACATGAAACTAATTATACCCTGTATAATCGATCTTCCTTTTACGATACCTTTTGTCTTCGCACAGAAATTTATTTAACGGTCAGATCAACTTGTGGGGTATACGTTTTTGATAACAGGATTATATTAACACAACAAAAAACGGATAGAACGTTTAGCAATAATATTTGAACTTTAAGATATTACGGAAACTCGAAATCGAAATTAATTTGGCTAAAATGGACAGAACGAAACGTTCGTTAAAGAAAGCGCGCAAGAAAGGTCCTGTAACTTTTTATGCGCTTAAATTTTTGTAAAGAACGTTTCATTTACTTAGAGAAGTTTATTTTATTATTAATGGGACTTATATTCAAGTAATAAAATAAAGATATTACTTTCACATCCACGTAGTAGAATGAAAGTATAGCAACAGTAAATGAAATCAGAGTAATTTTTGTTGAAATAGATTTAGAGAACCATGAAATGTCGATATTATAAATTTGAGCCTGAACATTGTCTATCTGTCTGTCTGTTGTTCTGTGATTTTTTTATGCGCACGATTAGGGAACGGTTAAGATATTAACTTCAATGTTTGTACTGTAACGATATCTGGAACTAGATTTTATTTTGAACTTATTCCGTTGAAGGGTTGTGGAGGTAAATAGGGAACGTAAGTAAAGCATGCTAGTAAGAGTCCAGAAACTTGGGATTCTGTGTACATAGTACCGGGTGTAAACTAATAGTGGGCCACCTCTGTAACTTCGTTGTTTTTAAAGATACGGAATTTTGTATGGTTAAATCAGGTAAGATTTTCAACTTTTTGAAACCTATCCCCAATATTTGCCACTTCCGGTTTCACCGCAAATAACATTAAAAATAAATACAGTACTACAGACCTATGTGACAACAGCAGCTCAAGATAGCAGCTCAAATTTACGGAAAGGCCCGAGTGTTCATAGACGTTCGTGTATTAAGGAGTTGTACATAAAATTAAATAATGGAAGTAGCTTTCAATCTGCGGGAGCAAACGGAAATATTTATTATGTCAAGAGATATGAGGAACGTCATAACAATATCTATATAGTTATTATTTGTTTTTTACTCCCAAAAATGAGAAGACACGAAAAAGCTGTCAAAAATAATTTAAAACGTTGCACCTCAGTACGAGCTTCCTGGTACAGAAATGTCAACGACGACTTCCAATGGGATTCTGGGGTTGAAACAACCCTCGAAATAATAAACAAATAACTCCGAAGCCAAAATTGATCGCACATTTTTCATCGCAGGGGAGATAGATATTAATAAAAATCATAATACAAATTTTCGTTGACTTCCAAAGGGATCCTGGGGTTGAAACAACCCTCGAAATAATTTAAAAAATCATAACTCCGAAACCAAAATTGATCGCACATTGTCACTCTCAGAACAGATCTACTGTGATGGTAGAAACTGCGATGTAAAATTTCATTTGCTTCCAAAGGGATCCTCTAGTTGAAACAACCCCCGAAACAATAAAAAAATCATAACTCCAAAACCACAAAAGATCGCACATTTTCAGTCTCAGAGGAGATCGACAGTAATGATGAAAACCACAGTATAAATTTTCGTTGACTTCCAAAGGGATCCTGGTGTTGAAACAACCCCCGAAACAATAAAAAGAATCATAACTTCGAAACCATAAAATATCGCATATTTTAAGTCTTAGAGGAGATCGAGAGTAATGATGAAAACCACAATTCCTTTGGAAGCCAATGGAATTTTACAGTGCTGTTTGTATCATCACAGTAGATCTCTCCTGAGAGTGACAATGTGCGATCAATTTTGGTTTCGGAGTTATGATTTTTTAAATTATTTCGAGGGTTGTCTCAATCCCAGGATCCCTTTGGAAGTCAACGAAAATTTATATTGTTGTTTTCATCATTACTCTCGATGTCCTCTGAGACTGAAAATGTGCGATCTTTTATGGTTTTAGAGTTATGATTTTTTAAATTATTTCGAGGGTTGTCTCAACCCCAGGATCCCTTTGGGAGTCAATGAAAATTTATATTGTGGTTTTCATCATTACTGTCGATCTCCTCTAAGACTGAAAATGTGCGATCTTTTATGGTTTTGAAGTTATGATTTTTTTCATTGATTCGGGGGTTGTTTCAACCCGAGGATCCCTTTGGAAGCCAATGAAATTTTACAGCGCTGTTTCACAGTAGATCTGTTCTGAGAGTGACAATGTGCGATCAATTTTGGTTTCGGCGTTATGATTTTTTAAATTATTTCGAGGGTTGTTTCAACCCCAGGATCCCTTTGGAAGTCAACGAAAATTTATATTATGATTTTTATCAATACTTTCGATCTCCCCTGCGATGGAAAATATGCGATCAATTTTGGTTTCGGAGTTATTTGTTTATTATTTCGAGGGTTGTGTCAACCCCAGAATCCCATTGGAAGTCGTCGTTGACATTTCTGTACCAGGAAGCTCGTACTGAGGTGCAACGTTTTAAATTATTTTTGGCAGCTTTTTCGTGTCTTCTCATTTTTGGGAGTAAAAAACGAATAATAACTATATAGATATTGTTATGACGTTCCTCATATCTCTTGACATAATAAATATTTCAGTTTTCTTCCGCAGATTGAAAGTTACTTCCATTATTTAATTTTATATACAACTCATTAATACACGAACGTCTATGAACACTCGGGCGTTTTCGTAAATTTGAGCTGCCATCTTGGGCTGCTGTTGGCACATAGGTGTACTACAGTAGGTTAATAAATTGTTTATTCCCATCTCTAATTTAACAATTATTCAAAATGACCTCCATTTTGATCTCTGCCCTTCGAAATTCTTTTAATAACATTTTCTTGAACATTTTGCAACTCTGCAGGAGATATGTTCTCAAATGCCATCCTCACACGATTTTCTAAATTCCTCTCGTATACACAGCTGTCGAGTACACAATATTTTTTAAATGAGCCCATAAAAAGAAATCTATGCAAGTTAGATTTAGAGATCTCGCGGGCCATCTAACAGGACCGTTTGTCCAAATTATTTGCTCCCCGAATTTATCATTAAGATAAGCAGCAACATTTCTGGAGTTATGGGGAGGCGCGCCGTCCTGCTGAAAGTAGAAATGTCCCTGTTGAGCTAAAGGCAAATTATTTATCAACCAATTTCGCTTTGAAGAACCTCCAAATATCTTTCTCCGGTAAGTGGGCCGCAAAACGCTCCTGAAAATTTCCAGCTCTAATTAAATGTTGATTTTATGTGGCCCAATATCGACAATTATTTCTATTGAACATCATTATTTGTGGAACAAAATTCGTCTGAAAACAATATGTTTTTGAGAAACTATATCTTGCCCATACTTTTCCAGAACCCAATTGCAAAAAATCATTCTTCTAGCACCGTCATATTCATAGAGGTGTTGATGTAATTGGTATTTAAAACTTTTAAACTTATGCTTTTTTTTAATGTTCCATACTGACTGATGGCTAATTGCAGAGTGATGGGCTATTTCCCTTGTAGATGATGTAGGATGTACCTTTACATGAGCTAATACTTCTATTTAAGTATTTTCATTTATAATGAATCTCTCATCATCATTGTTAGGTGCTCCTCCCTGTTTCTGTTCCTTCTTTGCAAACTGGCGACGGTTAGGCTGGTTCCTATCTGAATAACGCCTCACGTATACCGCCGAGGCTTGAACAGAATTTTTCTTACATTAACCGTATATTAAAAGCATGTCGACTTTCTCATTTTGACTGTAACGAAATTGGATTCTGAAGATCACTTTGGATGCAAAACACTCAAAATTATCAAAATCACTTTAACGCTAAACAATTAAAATACGAGAATATGATTTAGAAAATTGACACATAAGCATAGCAATTGCTTATTAAGGATATTACTATGACAGCAAGGGACTACTTTAATTAACTTTTTTGTTTTGTATTTCTGTGATGACAATGGCTTGACTGATAAACAAAAAACATGCTGGTGAAAGGACAATTGTTAAATTAGAGATTGCAATAAACAATTTATTAACCTACTGTAGTACTGTATTTACTTTTAGAGTTATTTGAGGTGAAACCGGAAGTAACAAATATGTCATATAGGTCTCCGCAGGAAACAAAATGGGCATCTGACTCACACTTGTTGCATATCATAAAATATTAACACAAATATACAAGGTTGATCAAAATTTAACTGAAGTTAGATACGAATAAAACATTTCTTAAGAAAAATTGTCATTCCTGTCGGTAACGATTACACATTACGGAACTTTTGTTACCCTTTAACCCCTAAATAGAGCTTTCTCAATATCCTGGTGGCCCATACCATAATTTAAAAGAAATGAGTTATTTTGAAAAATGTGATTTTAATGAGTTTACAGCACCCTGTATGATGTATTATTGGACATATTGACATTTTCGTATTTTTTGTATGAATTACAATGGACCAAAAATAATTTTAACATATTCGCAGCCATCTAGATTCACAACTAAAATTCGAATTATTTTTCGTGCAACACTGTACAAATTGTTCAAAATAGTATAAATGTATCCAAAAGGTCATCGTTACTTCAAAAATGTAAAAACATACAGGGTGGTTCATTTAGAAAAGACTATTGGGACCATTTTCGGTGAAACCGAAAATGATAAATATGGTGGATAGGTCTCAAGAAGTTGGAAATCTTGCCTAATTTCACCATACAAAATTTCATCCCGATATCTTTAATAACAAAGAAGTTACAGGGAAGGCCCACTATTGGTTTACACCCGGCATACTAGAAGTCTAGGTCTAGGTTATTTCTATGGCATCTGTCACCAACACAACCACCTCCACTCCATTCTTAGAGACGTTAACAAAATTAAATTGCGATTTACTGTGTACGAGCACAAAAGTTGCCAAAACATGTTTTGGCATCATTGCCCCCTTGGTGCAGACGAATTCAAATATTTAATTAAAATTCTATGTGAAAATATTTCTACATACTGTAGTGCAAATATAGCCGCTAGATGCTTTCGCTTTAAGAGACCTGGATGGGAAGGATGTGGAAGGAGTGATTTTTTAGGGACCGTTATTCTCTTGTGCTACGCAGTAATGGTTTAATCAGATATGTTCTCGAAAATACATAATTACCTTTAATTATGTTGTTGGTATCTCTCTAAGATTATTTTCATAAAAATAAAGTTTGTAAAAAATGTATTAATCGCATTTAATTTGATTTCGGAAATTTTTAGATTTACCGAATTTCAACGAATGCATTTAACTAGAATTTCCTCTCCATATAGGTTTCTGGATGACCTTAGTGTTCTATCAGTAACATTTGTCCATTAATAACAAAAGCCACAACATCACATTTACAGTTGGACTCGATGGAATGCCGTTCAATGGGGAAGATGCTTCGAGAGTTTCCAGAATCAAATCTACCCTTTTGTTGGTTTATGTGCTAATTGTCAGTATTATTGGATCAAATACCCCACATTGCATTCATTACATACCAGTGTCCATATCTGACCGCTCATAAATTTGTGTGTATGAAATCAGGCAGAATATTGTCACCGCTTTTATAATAATCCTAGTATGGACAATACTAAGTTTTCTCTGCACTTATCTCCTATTAATAACAATAAATTTGTGTTGTTGTTTTATTACGCAGATTATAAATAAAATAGCATGGGCAAAAGAAATCGCATATAAGTAAATTGTTGCAAAATTTATCAATTTTATATTAGCATGTGAAAAGTTAATGAGTATATTATAATTGGGAAAAAACTTTCTAATTCAATTTTCAACATAATTTATTGATACTATCCGTGTTTTTGTATTATATTATTTCACGCACACAAGATTGGCAATCATCATGTAGAAAATCGTAAATTTCTAGAAAGTCTAGGGACTAATTGCATCAAACAGTTCTAGATTAAGTTCCAGTTCCGGAAGTATTTTGCTTAAACAAAAAAAAAAAAACAAAATTGTGTTTCTTTGCAGCTTTTCTCAAACATCTCTAGTTATATAGTTCCTATAACAATAATGTAAAAACCGAATTGTTTCCAACAAATGTGCGAAGAAGTCTAGATTTATTCGAACCCTTTTGAACAATTTTTTAAATTGCAAAATATAAAAACAATTGAGAGTGGTTATTTTTTAAAAATGTATGATATCTTGGACTATTATGCACATATTTTGACAAATACAGAACATGCCCCTAATGGAGATATACTATCACACCAAAGCAGTCTGCTCACATTTTATAGGAAGTGGACAGTTTTCCAGATATCGGGGGTTGCAAAGTCGACTTTGCGTTAAAATATGTGCATTATGGTAATCCTCAATTGTATTAAAATCGTCACTATGAATTATTTAGATATTTTGAAACTCAATAAATTGAGTTGGAAAAAGTTTTCTTAAATATTTTGATGTGAATATTTTCTTTTTCTCATTTGCATTATGACACGAGCTATGCAGCTACAGATATGTGACTGCTTGGTTAAGAAACAAGCACACTTGACCGCCAGCCAGAAAAAAATGAAGAGTATAATAATCGCAGTATACAAGGATCTTTGGTATGTGTCCCTGTTTTCAGATGTGTAGCTCGTCTCTCCTCCCTATAGGGGAAATGGGGTCATATTACCACCTATGGTGTTACTATTATATTTAAGGAAAACTGCGAAAAAATATGATTTTGAACATTCTCTGGTTTAAACAAAGTTTTACAATACTCCGATTTAATCTAGAGATTTTTGTTACACTAATATAGTGTTTACAAGTTTCAACAAAAACAATTGCTATTGTAAGAAATAGGCAATTTAAACTCATGGTTTTACTTATGACTATCCAAGTATATATCATTTTAGAATTTAGACTGCAGCGTTGCTACGTTATTCCACTTTTTCTGATAAAAAATGCGTTTGAAAAGGTTGTCTCACCCTCTCTATGATGATTCAGAAATGTTTGCACCTTTGGCCTATCAAAACTCATTTTTTCAAATGGAACACCCTTTATTTTTTTACATAAGATGCTTCAGTAATCAATTGCCTACACATTAATACCTTATGACCAAATTTTTTTATGGTTTTCTAAATATTCAAGTAAAAAGATAAAAAATTAGTCACTATTAATATTACAGTGTAGGTAATTGCTGAAACATTTTAAATAAAAACGCACAGGGCATTCTATTTGAAAAAATTAAGTTATGACAATTTGAAAATGTAAAAATGTGAATCATGTGGCGAATACTGTAGAATTAGTTTCGATTTTGAAAGACTTGAAAACTAGTACATGGCGTTAACTAAATACGTACTGCTGCAAATGCATTTTATATCGGAAAACGTGAACCAATGTGGCAACACTGCATTGCAAGTCCACCTGGATGCAAGAACAAAAATAAAATATAAATGTATAAGAAAATGTTGGGATGTTTCATTTGAAAAATCAAAATATCAGCTTGCTACCACTATGTTAAACACCCTATATAGGCTATTGACTGTAATTTAGTAATGAACAATTGGTCTTTTTATTGTTTCATCCGTTAGTTGGTCACCTATAAATGATAAAATCACAAAATACTATTAAATTCCATTTTTGAGAACGGGGTGTTCTTTTAACATAACTCAAAAATTGAGCAGAATTCAGCAGCAAAAAAATACAAGAGTACTTTTTTGAAAATTGAATCAGCCATCGAAATAGCTTTTGGAACTTTGTGAAAACCAGTTTCTATATGAAATATAAGTGTTTATACTTATATTTCATATGATGTAAATACAAAAATTCGCGAACATTTTTTATCACAATTTTCTTTATAACTATTTTCTAATCAGAGATAGGTACAGGGATTGTTCTAGAAAAAATAAAGTAGTGATTTCAGCCGTTAAGATGAGCTTAGCTAGCAAAATATTTTACGATGAAAATTAATTTATACAGATTCGGCAAATATAGTTCGACTGTATCCTACGAATTTACTATATACAGAAGAGATTCTTAATGTCCGTTCACTGTATATCTTATCTTGTTGGTCATATTTACAAAAGAGTAAACATTTAAAACATTTCATATCACATCAGCATGAAACTAGGGGTATAGTTCATAAAATCGTACAAATACCTGTTGTAAGTAAAAATATTAGACTAAGATCATTTCAATACTTAACCCCTAAATTTCATAACCTATTACCAATTAAAATCAAGCAATTGCTTAATCTTAAAAGGTTTAATAAAGAATGTAATGTGTAATCGCAAAAAAATTTCAATTATTTTTTTTTTAATGGGTTTAGAATGTCATGAAACGTCGAGATTTTAAATTTGAGCGAAAACAAATTTTCTGTCTGCCGATCTGTCCGTCTATCGGTATGTCTGTCTTCCTGTCTGTCTGCCTGCGTGTCTGTCTGTCTGACAGGGATAAATATGGGGATATATGTAAAGCAAGCTGGTAAGAGTACAGAAACTTGAAATTTGATGTATCTACTACAGGCCAAGGCCTCAAAATTTTTTATAATATTTTTCATCCCCCCACCCCCTCCAATGCATTATTAAAAGGGTTGATGAAATAAAATTGAGATATTCACTTGAAATTTGGTACACGTATATATAATAATGACATCAAGAACTAAGAATTTAAAATCTCGAAGTTCCATGATATTATTTTCATTCAAGAAAAAACATTTTTTTTTACGATTACTATACTTCTAATCTACTACGTGGATGTGGAAGTAAAATATGTCTCTTGGTATCCTATAACTTTAAAATTGCATTATACTCTATAAAAATAACCACTGTTCATTGATAATAATTGTAAAAAAAGCGTATAATACAAAACGGCAAAAATAGACAAAAAACTAGCCCATTTTCAACGGCAATGTATCAATGAATTTTCATCGTAGAACCTTTTTTTATATCTCACTTTAACGATAGAAACCTTTGTTATATTTTATCTGAAGCAATTCCTATACGTATCTCTGCCCAAGAAGAAGTTATAAACAAACAAATGTAAAGAAAATATTCGCGAGTTAAGCTGATATGTCTTATGTCGATGTTTCTTGCACATTTGTTTATGCTTAGATCTCATATCGATGAGGAATTCAATTTCCTACAAAAAAGTTCCATTGTAATTTTTTTCAAATTCCGGTTAGTTTTTGAGTTGTATTAAAAAAAAACAAAACACTACTTTCCTTCTCAAAATGCACCCCTAAAAATAGCATATTGTGATTTTTGCATATTCAGATGATCAACTAACGGATGAAATAATAAAAACCAACGCCATTGTTCCTTACTCCTTTTTTTACATAGCCATTTTAGCCTAATTAGTTACACAAATTATTTTCAATATTCAAAATATATTTAAAATAAGTATATCAATAAAATATTCAATAATAAAGAAAAGTAGGTATGTTAATTCCCGAAATTGAAACTAAATGGAATTCTCTGTACACTTTATAATGATTGCAATCTGATTTTGAACACATCAACAATTCTGGTCTTTCATTGAATTGATATGATGCTATTCGAGATGTAATGCGGTTTCTATGTTGGTCGGCATATTATCTCTATGCAATGTTCAGTTTACGTTTGTGTCTAAGTTTGACATGTATTAATATGGCCAATTCAGGCTATGTATGAGCGAATTTGTTTCAACTATATGGTATGAGCTAATGAGTCTACCACAACTAATTAATATAATAGAAATTTCGTGTTAGGTATTAACCACATAGGAGAGAATCAAAACTTTTGTGATTTATATATTGAATTATATTATGTAGTAAGGTAATAATTTAAAACCAATATCATTTAATATGCATTTTGGGATGAAAATTACAGTTTTCTTTTGGCACTCTCTGCACTTACTTTGCTTGCAGGGAATCGTCATTTCCCGAGCAAGTGCGGGAACATTTTCCGAACTGTATATATTGTCTAAATGTTGTGGCTTTCTCGTAATTCTTTTACTTTTCTTTTTGGGACTTCCTGTGGCATGTATTCTCACACTTCTAAATAACGCCTTCAAATAATACAATTAACCAGTATATTACCGAAAAATAACATCCACGCCTGTAACTATTGCGTCAAAAGATCAGTTTCTTTTACAAATCACACTAATAAATGTAAAATTTTGAAAATAACATATTTTATTGATATTTTTTCTGTGTTCTTTTTCAAGACGTCTTTTTGGAAAATATTTTATGCTGTAGGTATATGTTAAAAACACAGCTCTAAAAATATATTTGTTATGTTCCATATCCATAGATACTTACTACTTACACAGAAGTGTTCATATAATTGACAGTTTTATTTTATACAATGTTAATTTTGTGAAGTTCTTCTTTTAACATTGGTAACCAGGTTTCCAAATATTGGCGGAAGAGCGCCAATATTCTTTACTTTGATGACGGTCTCGGATGATTAGGGGTCGAGCTTTGAGCTCTTTGCCCCAATCATCGCTGTAGATCTAGACCGGCCTCGTAAGGAATGGGCCTGCTTTTTACGACTACCCCACCTGCAAATGCAGACGGTGTAGGCGAAGTTAGCAGACCTCCCCTGATCCCGGCTGTTGGACCCTGCCAGCCATGTCGTCTCTTCTGGCGCTCTTCTGTCTAGAGTTTCTTTCTTCGCTGGCATATCGGCTCCCGGGAGCGCCGTTCGTCTGTCGTGACAGGTAACGGCTGTTGCCGCACCCTCTCGGACTTTGGAAGTGTTTGGGGGTGGGTGACTAGTCGGAGCTCAGGGTGCCAATTGGCATCATGTGCTCCGATTTCGTAGGAAGGAAGTTTTGGGCTGTGTAACTCAAGGATTGTACTCGGCCAAGGACGCTTGTTTTAGCGTCGGGGGCCTACACGGGCTAGGGTAAGGCTACCTAATTTGTTGTTTGCTAGATTCCCCCGGGATCGGGTGATTTGGGTGTTTTGGTCATTATCTCCTTGCGGCGTGGCTTGAAGATCGAGCTGAAAGGAAGATTAGTTATACTTACCCATTATCCATGATCTGATGCTTCGGCCTCTTGGGCTTAGGAGCGTCGTTGGAGTCGTAGTCAATAGCCTGTCTGACCAGTGGATTCCGATGCTCTACTGCACGGGCGCATAGTTTCTTCGCTCTGTCCTGGATGACTTCAGTTACCGGGGTACCCGGGTAACTCCAGGTCTCTGAAGATGTCGGCGTTTCTGACAAACCATGGTGCATCCACGGCGCACCTGAGTGCGACGTTTTCATGGCTTGTATCCACTTCAAGTAGGTGGCTGCTTGGTATCCCCAGGCAACGGAGGCGTAGGTCAGAATGGGTGCAATGGGGGTCCTGATGAGCGTGAGCTTGTTCCTCAGGTTGAGTTGGCTTTGTCTGCCTATCAATGGATAGTGCAGAGTCCTTCTCGTCCTCGCTTTCTGTATAATTGCTTCCGTGTTTTGTTTTCACGTCAGGCTTCTATCCATGATAACTCCAAGGTATTTGACGGTATCGTGTCATTAGATGTTGTCGACGTTCATGGAAACGTGTCCTGTGAGAGTTTGCTTTCTGACTTTCTTGAAGAGTATGGTTTTGCTCTTCTCAGCGTTGACTTTGACTTTCCACTTGTTGCACCACTCTTCCAGAACGGATGCTGCTTTCTGGAGGTTGCCGGTGGCAAGTCTTGAGCTCCATGATCTTGCGATGATGGTCGTGTCCTCTGCGTAGAGCGTCAAAGCGGCCCTTGCGGTTCTTGGCATGTCGGAGGTATAGATGGTAAACAGGTGGGGGGAGAGTACCGATCCCTGCGGTACGCCTGCTTCCATTGGCCTGTAGTTGGACAGCTTGTTGGTAATCTTCACACGGAGTTGCCTCCGGAGAAAGTAAGATCTCACTAGCTTGACGATGCCGACGAGATAACCCCTCGATAGCATCTTCGCCAGAAGACCATCGTGCCAAACCCTTGGCTACGTCGAGGAAGATCGCTCCTGTGATTTGTCGATGGTTGAAACCCTCCGTGATGTGTTCCATTAGACGAAACACTTGGAGCTCTATGGAGTGCTGGGTTCTGTAGGCGAACTCCTCATCCGGGATTATCTGCAGCTCATCGGTCAGGATTAAGACTTAAGAGAAAGAGGACGCAATTCGACACCTCTCTTTGATGAATAGGGCACGACACCGTACAAAAAGAAGGATTGTGCGGTAGTTTATGAACTGAAGGAGGTACTGAACGAGATCACTAGAACCCATAAGAGAAATTAGTAGATTATAACCCCAATACGAGGAGGAAGATTAAGGAGGTCATCTCTACTCTGAAACTAAGTGTGGACACCATTAATAGAACAACTAGGAAGTGACTAGAGGAAAACAAATACGAGAAGGTTGAAAAACAGACATACGATGTTGACTGCCAGCCGGTTCCGTGGAAGATGACGGAAAGAGCAATATGATGGATTCACAAACACAGATCGAAAGAGAGAGGATTATGGAAGTCCAAGACATGAAAAATGCCTTCATGGAAGTGGGAGACTGCCGGATATCAAAAAGTATCCGGGCAGAGATGGCACCAGCAGGCTTTTGAGAGGGTGGCCGAGGTCGTTGGAGACACGCTGTGGGAAAAACCAGTGAAAGACCTGTCACTCTGTGTGGAAAAGGGAGACAAAATAGAGAAGGGGATTGCGAGGCAGTTCAGAATGAGATTCCTTGAGCCGACGAGCTTAGAGAGTGACAAGGAGAAAGAGGAAGGGTTTGTACATATTAAGTACGAAACCAGTACCGAGACGGCCGGAAAGGTAAGTGAACTACCAAAACATTATGTTCACTTAGTGTGGAGGAAGGCCACGGAGGTGGAGATGTACAACAACCTCACCAAGTAGACGGACTGGTTGATAAGTACCGGTCGGAACCAGAGTGGCGCTTCCCAGAAACCAAGGCCCAAAACGGTAAACGGGCGAAGAGAAAGGAGGGACAGGGACATCTACGAAGAAGGGGTTTCCTACCAGAACCTTCTGACTAAATTTAAAATGTCGATATTAAGGCCGCATAAGTTGACATTACAGGAACAGACGCTGCAGATCAGTTAAAGGATGCTATCGACAAGGTGAATGGGGTGTAGATAAGAAGAAAGAAATCAGGGAGAATTGTAATGATTAGGGACCTGAATGCAACAACCACCGGGGAAGAAGCCAGGAAGGCAATTAAAATGGTACTAGATATGAGGAGGACACAGTTGTAGAAAATCTGAGATCGGCATACAGAGAAATCTAGGTAGCCAGTGTCTAACTACCAAAGAAAGAAGTGATAGAGCTGACCCAAAAAGGTACCTTGAGAGTAAGCTGGCTGAGGAGTAGAGTGCGTGAGAAGGCGGACGTGCTAACCTGATATAGATGTTGGAGACAGAGGCACACTAAAATGAGCTGTAGAATTCCAGATCGTACGAAGGCCTGCTTAAGATATGGAAGGGCATTAGGTCAAGGAGTACCAAAATGCAGTGTAAGGTCATCGAGTGTACTCGGCGGAATACCCGCTGTACCGGGAAACGCCGCAGGGGGGCAGTGCATGAAGGAAGATAGCCCGTCCTCCTCAAAGTGAACCAGATATATCTAAATAGAAGTCGAGCCGTGAAAAACACGATACTAGCCTCGTGGAAGCAATGGAAAAGTATCGGGCTCATATTATATGAGCCGAATAAGGTCATGGCGAGCATCAACAGACCTAGTTGGTATGCCGATGAGAATATAGACTCACTAGTAGCAATATTGAATAGAAATGTTTGCGTATACGCACATGGGTGCGGGCAGGAATTTGTGTGGATTGGGCTGAAATATATCATCTTTAGCCGCTATTTCTCAAACTTAGACATAGAGGAGTTAGAGCATTACCTTGAAAAACTAGGAGGCGCTATAAGAAGTAGGAGAAGAAGCAGTGGAAAACATATAATAGTAGCTGGGGATTTCAATGGCAGTGCACCAGAATGGAGAATGGGCAACACTAATGAAAGAGAAAAGGTGTTTTCCGAGAAGTGAATACGTTGCATAGACCTAATCGTGCTGAATGAAGGAGCAAACTTTACGTTTTTTAGGGGAAACACCGGCTCCATCCCGGACATAACGTTTGCCTCACTCCGCCACTTAAAACTCCCCAGACTCGTAACATCCTTATTCTTTAAGTTACGACTATGTTCGGCACCGGCACATTAAATTGTAGATATTTTTAAGGCCTTTAAATATGCATGCAGAATGATTTTAAAAAAATGAAAAAATTATTACGAAATGAAACTTAATTTCCTTGAATATTTTTTTCCTCACCCTGTACATGAACTATGTTAATATTTCCTTATAAAGGTTTTCATTAGATTCAATATGTTATTACGTCATATTCGAGTAGTAACAAGGCAGCAGCAACAAATAAAAGAAACAACTTTTTTTTCTCTTTTGTGATATCACTTGATAAACCCATTGCTAATAAGTGCATGTTTTCATATAATACACGTTTGTTATACAATAAAATTTGGTTGCTTTTCTAGTAGCTCTACAGATATGTAAATAAAAAATTTTATAATCATGATTCAGTTTCACGAACTTCCTTACTTTTATTCATTTTATTTTAATCTTTCGACTTTTAAGTTGTTCAGATTTAATAAATCAACCATAGTTTTGTTATTAGTAATATTTCACATTTTCTAAGTTAACCATGAAGGTTTTAATATTTCAAATTAAAATAAATCAAAGTAGTTATTTTCTGTTGAACATTAATTCACTAGTCAATCTATTAACAATTCGACATGGCTCAATTTTCAACTTTGGAAAAACAGAGTTTTTATTGATTTATGGAGAATATAAACGTAATGCTAGAGAAGCTTGCACAGTCTATTCTCAACGGTTTCCTGGTAGACGCTGTCCTAAGACCATAAAATGATTAGTTGATAATCTTAAAATATATGGTTCTCTTACCAAACCAAAGAGAAACACCGATGAGGTATTAATATAAATGAAGTTGTAGCTGCAGTTAATGAAAATCCACAAACGTCAATATCAGCAATTTTCTCTAGGACAAATATTTCTTCGACTTCGGTCAGAAGAATCCTCAAAGACAAAAGTTATCATGCTCATAAAATAATTTTAATATAACTTCGCCAAGAAGATTATGAACGGCGACTTCATTTTATAGCACGCATGTCCGTACTGAATCAAAGATATAATTTCTTTCATAAAAATCGTTTTAGCGATGCACTATTGGAGTGCGTGAGAAAGAAATTTTCAGGTAAAACATAAAGTCAGTGTGTGGATAGGTATGCTTGGTGGCATATTAATAGGGCCACATTTTTTTTGAAAATAATAAATAGCGAAATTTACCTAGATGTTTTACGAAATGACTTACATAATTATTTAGAAGAAATTCCCCTACAAGTTAGAAGAAGTACCTGATTACATCAAGATGGTGCTCCTCCACATGATGTCCGTATTCTTTATAATTATTTAAACACGATTTTTGGAAACTAGTGAATAGGCAATACTGGACCTGTGCGATGGCCAGCTAGATCACCAGATTTAAATCCGCTGGATTTCTTTTTGTGGGGTTACCTTAAGGGATTTGTGTATAGCACCCAACCTCAGAAAATTGAGGATTTAAAAATAGAATGACAACTGGATGTAGTTCTATCCGGCGGAATACTTTATTACGTACAGTGAATGGTGAATCAATAAAAAAATTTAACTACTGCATTCACATTAATGGACAAAATTTGCACAATATTTGAAAACACTTTTAAATCCCTCTTTATCTGATACACAATTTTAAGAAAACATTAATGTTTATTGCAAAATTATCATTGTTTTATTTTTAGTATTTTTGTTAACCTAATTAATAATTATTTTGTTTGTTTTTTTTAAGTAATTTTGCACAATGTTTTAAATTTTTAATAAAATCATTCTACCAGCTTATAATTTTTTTGAAAATGTTTTTATTAAAACTTTCATGGCTAACATAGAAAATATGAAATATTACAAATAACTAAGCTATGGTTGATTTATTAAATCTGAATAACTTAAAATACGAAAGAATAAAATAAAATGAATGAAAGTAAGGAAGTTCATGAAAATGAATCATTATAAAATTTTTTATTTAAATATCTGTAGGGCCACTAGAAGAGCAACCAAATTTTGTTAGTAAGAAATATATATCATATGATAAAATGCACTTATTAGCAAATAAAGCTAAAATTGTTATTTACATCCCTTTCAAATTTATTTTACGAGAACTCAGTTTGGAGTCAAAAAGCGAGTTTTTAATTTTTTTCTCTAAACCGAAAGAGAATATCGAATATGGCGTAATAATATAAATTGAAGCTAAATTAAAACCTTTATAAGAAAACATTAATACAGTTCATGTACAGGGTGAGGGAAAGAAAAATATTCAAGGAAATTAAGTTTCGTTTCGTAATAAATTTTTCAATTATTTTTTTCTTAAAATCACACTGTATGACTACTTGAAGGTCTTAAAAATATCTGCAATTTGATGCACATGGTCGTAGCTTAAGAAATAAGGAAGTTACGAGTCTCCGGAGTTTTGCCGGACCCTGTATATTATAACGAGATGTGGCACTAAATTATATGTTAAGCTTATTTCGTTGAATGGTTGGTGGGTAAATAGTAAAGCAAGCTAAAAGAGTCCAGAAACTTGAGACTCGGTGTATGTACTAGAGGTTAAGGTCTTTTTTTCATGAGATCTTGAGATTTGTCAATTCTATGAGCATTTCCACATACTGAAGTGCAAATATAATGTCAAGATGTTTTCGCTTACGAGACATGGATAGGAAATCTGAATGTGGAAGTAATGATTCCTTGGGCAGTGGTTTCTTTAATTTTAATACGTTTGTAGGAAATAATCTTGTTAATTATAATCGAATTCATGTGATTTGCATGATTTTCTATCGCTTTATATATCGCACTCATAGGGAATACACTTACTTCTTACTTAAAGAAGTAACTATTACTTAAAGTAACTATTATTTTCCATTACGCATCTGTATTATAATTATTCTTTGGTCTGGTCAAAGGAAATAAACTTACTTTTCAAATATATTTTACAATCCTCAAATACAATTACCATACCTTGAAGGGGTATTAAACTTGTAATATTTTTTAAGCAAGATGCAGTTTACTGCCCTCGAATATAACTAAAGATGCTGAGGAAATCAAATTATAAACTTTATATATTATGCGTTGGTATTGATGGACATCTTTAATGTCTTCGTCTCGGAAATGAAGTTGAATAAAATATCTATCTCGCGCGTATCTTATATAAAATGTCATATGAAAGTCCTCAAAAGCATCAAAATTAAATTTACATTATTTAGAAAGCTTTATCCTTACGTCAAATATTTTTATTTGCGTCACAATTACATCCCATATGTCTGATTCACAAAGAATATCTCTTAGGATGACTGTAACATAGAAAGTATGAATTTAAAATATAAATGCAAAGTATTATTTTGAATTCTCTTTTAAAACAAGGTGTTGCAAGGCTTTATAGGCCTCACTCAGCTAAAGTCCTGGCGTCTCTAGAGTTCTCCTTCCCAGGACGACACTTGGAGATCCTTCAGGTCGACACCAGTCCTTTTCAGAGCCTACTCTTACAACTCTATAGGGAATGTGTTGTTTTTGTCATAGCATCTAGAGCTTTTGCATCGACGAAAGATAAAGGATGGGGAGGTGCACGGCTTTGTACTTTTTAGTGCGAGTACTTATTGGTTAGTCGCTCAGATGAAAAGGAATTTATGTAGTGTGTTTGGAGAGAAAAAAGGCCGAGAACACACCACCCATCGTGCCCTTAAATGAATTGTTGTCAAGGATTATTATCAAGTGGCTTGATATACGATCTGGGTCAAATTTGTTTTTGTGCGGAGGTTTAAAAATAAAGCAATTTTCCTTCGGGAATAGAGTATGAGAGAAATTAAATTATTGGGACGCAGAAATTGGCTTTAGCAATGACAATAATAGAAAATCGTTGGTAAAACAAAACTGTACGCCCTGCAAATTGTTCTATTCAATAATACTAGAGGAAAAATAATTATTTTCGATTGCATAAAAATGCACAGGTTTTTTTAAAACTCTGCAGTCTAGTAAGTAACAACGTATACCTACTTTAAGGAACAAAATATTTAAATGGATCGTGTATTTACCAAACGCAGGAGGTCGAAAATATATGGGCAGTGGCGAGTTTTTGAATGCTTTTAAGTAAATATCTTTAAAAATTAAAGATATTCAAATATTATTATGAAATTTTTAAGCCACTTTCCAACTTTAAATTAAGGGCAGTTTGATCAAATTATTACAACAACAGTGATTAAAATTGACATTTGTGTCAATGAGGTATTTTTGGGCAAATATTCAATTACTATAATTTAAAAAAAGTAGGTCTCAAAATAGACTTTAGAGGGTGGACCATCAATAATAGGCCATAGTGCAGGGTTAGATTCTTTGGGCCAAAATATGAGGATATAATCAAATAGGCTTTAGTAAAATGTTGTTGTGGAAAAAGTACAGGGTGTCAAAATTCAAATTACACAGGCCTGCATTTGATAACATTTTCAAAGTTGATTTAAAAATTTTAACTGTTTTTTGGTAATTGGATAGTACTGATTTCAAATCTGCTTTCAGTTTTTTTGTATCACGTAAGGTTATTTTTCAAACCAGCAAAATCAAGAAATTTAGAAAAACACGATTTATTTCATTTATAAGCTAGTTTTATAACATATTAAAGAGAAAAATACAAAACATACAAGATATAGACATTGAAACTATTTGGAATAGTTGTTTATTCTTTACGCTTCTTAAAAAACCGTTTTCTTTTTTCAGAAAAGCTTCTTTTTGTTGTTTTTCTGTCATATTCAGCTAAAGGAAGATCTCTCCTCAATGTCCAACAGTAATCGGCCATCATTTTTGTGTCTCAGCGCCCCTGGTATCTTTTTTCCACCTCTTTAATATCTTGATGAAATCTTTCACCTTAATCTTCACTCACGTCCCCAAGATTTTCCGGGAAATAGTCCAAATGGGAATGTAAAAACTGAATTTTTATGCTCATATTGCAACCAAGAATCCTGAATTTTTCCAGCATATTTTCAACGATCTCAACATAGTTTGTGTCTTTATAATTCCCTAGAAATTTATGTACAACTTCTTTAAAAGCATTCCATGCATGTTTTTCCTTATCTTCCATTACATTTTCAAATTCTCTATCTTTCATCAAGCTCCTAATCTGCGGCCCTACACAGATTCCCTCCTTTAATTTTGCCTCTGACAGAGCCGTAAATGTGTTACACAAATATTTAAAACAATTTCCTTCTTTGTTTAATGCCTTAACAAATTGTTTCATAAGTCCAAATTTTATTTGAAGTGGTGGAAGTAAAACTTTTTTAGGGTCAATAAGACTTTCGCGAATTACATTTTTGGTTTCAGGTGTTAAAGTCTTTCTTTGTGGCCAGTCTCTTTTTATCCAATGCTGTTCTCGGTTCCTGCTATCCCACTCGCACAGGAAACATGGAAATTTAGTAAATCCAGACAGCTGACCCAAGAGAAGGCCTAAAATTTTTAGATCTCCACACAATTCCCAGTTGTGATCTTTATATTGTATTCTTAAAAGAAATTCCTCTAAATTTTCATAGTTTTCCTTTAAATGAACTGAATGGCCGACAGGAACAGAAGCAAAAACATTGCCATTATGTAAAAGAAGATGTTTTTAATATTTTTTTCTTTTTTTTTGGGAAAAAAAAATCTGTGGGTGATGGAGCCTAATGGTATTTAATTAGTTATTTCTATATAAAAACTAAGCTTAACAAACATAAATCACGTCATCACAAATTTCATGCAGGCCTGTGTTATTATTTCATTTTTTTGCAATAACTCAACAGCCTCTTGACTGATCTTCGCCAAAGTTGCTACAGGAACTTTTTTATTCCAGCAAACAATAATTCATGTATTACATCACGTTAGATCACAGAGGGCGCCGCATATTTTTTTTTTACGAAACGTTGTGATACTTCTGACCAGAAATTTGACGAGGGCGTCATTTCCACGCATGAAAGGTACACATTTGAAAACTCCAACCGTTTTCGAGAAAATTGCCGTTAAATATTTGAATAATTTTTTGAAAGACAAATTCAAATTTAATGAAACAAAGTGTATTTATGTGTGCTTTGAGTACGTTTTGGTTCTGTGATGTACGTCATTTAATCATTTTATTTTGTTCTTGTATTCCTCGAACTAATTTCTTTAACTTCTTTATTTAAAATGCCTCGACATAATAATTTTTCAAATAAGGAAATGAGGGATATGATATGTGTTTACGTACAAAAAAATTTTAGGTGACGTTCTGCAGCGAGGTGATCTCATTTCAATATCTAAATAGAATATAGCCAGACTATAAGATTTTCAAAGATCTGTTTGGTCGTTTGGGAGAAACGGGTTCATTTCGCCATAAAAATGGTGTAGGATGACCCAAACGAATTACTCAAGATCAGGAACTGGAAATTTTAGTTCGTGTGGATGAAGATCCTCAAGTCAGCTCAAGTCGTTTATCAGCAGCAACAGGGGTGAGTAAACAATCGGTTCTAAGAGTCTTACGCAAAGAACGCGTCTCCCCATATCACTTCACTTATGTACAAAACTTACTTCGAAGGGATCTTCCACAAAGACTACAATATTGTCAATTTGTTTTAAATAAACACAACAGGGATCGAAATTTTGTTAAGAACATTTTATTTACCGACGAAGTAACTTTTACTCGCCGGGGCGTTTTTAACTGGAGAAATACACATTACTGGGAAGTAGAAAATCCTCACGCCATTAAAGAAAGGCATCTTCAGCACGAATTTAAGATTAACGTTTGATCTGGTACTATCGGCGATCGGTTAGTAGTAGTAGTTTAGTAGTAGTTTACTAGTTCCATTATACCATAGGTGTAGAACATGTCAAAATATAATACAAATTTAGCATAAAAATTTTGTAACATTCAATAAAATGCATAGATAAAGATAAAAGCACGAAATACATAATAAATAAAAACAGACATTTTATAACAAGATATAAAGTCAAACAAACAAGAGTATTTATTGATCACCTGTTTCAATATTAAGTTTTTAAAATTGAATTTATACTAGTGTCCGCAAAAAATTTTCCATGCTGTATTATGCTTTATCCAGCAGATAGTCTTTTAATTTGTTTGAATTGTCTCTTGGGAAGTTTTCTCAAGGTTAAAGGTAATTTGTTCCAAATTTGTATGATGCTATGGTGGACGCGTTTCTTTGAATGTACGAGTATTTTGTTACATTTGTGTGGAGGTTTTCTTTATTTCTGGTATTGTAACAGTGATCTAGATTTGTAAAGAGCGTACTGTTTTCTATAATAAAAGTGACAGCTTCATATATATATAAAGATATTACA
The DNA here is from genome assembly GCA_963583905.1 of Stenurella melanura. Classification (NCBI taxonomy): domain Eukaryota; kingdom Metazoa; phylum Arthropoda; class Insecta; order Coleoptera; family Cerambycidae; genus Stenurella; species Stenurella melanura. The sequence goes on from OY757309.1 coordinate 159,967,521, forward strand.
GTAGATATTTTTAACTCGGTAAATACATTTTTACAGCTGTCTGTTTGCTTAAGATTAAATATGTGCCTTAGGCATCGTTTTTGCAATATTAATATTCTTCCAATATCGACAGAGTTACCCCAAAAAATTATCCCATATCTAATTTTTGATTGAATAAATGCATGATAGGCAATTAAAGCTATATTAACATCTACACTCTCAGACAGTATCTTTAATGCATAGCTATAACGTGATATCCCCTTCGCTAGATTATCCACTTGCTCTTTCCAGTCAAGCCTGGAGTCTATTTCTATACCTAGGAAAGAGATATTCGAGGTTAAAGTCAGCTGTTTGTTTTGATAATTCATCTCAAAATCCAGATTGTCACAATTGCTAAATCTAATTCTTTGAGTGTTCTCTACGTTTAATAATAAGTTATTTGTTGAAAACCACCCGTTTAATTTGTCCATTGCTTCCATAAACTTCACTTTGCAGACCTCAACACTTTCTTCACTGAAGATTACCGAGGTATCATCGGCATACATTACTATGTTGTGTTCAGATATATTATCTAACTCATTTGTATATAATATATAGAATAGAGGACCTAAGATAGAGCCTTGAGGCACACCTTTTTTTACTTCTTTAATATCTGACTTCACCATTTCCCCTGACCTATTATACTCAAATACGCATCGTTTTCTTTCTTTTAAGTATGATTTAATTAAACTCAATGCAACTCCTCTAAATCCATATAATTTTAGTTATATCCTCATATTTTGACCTATTATTAATGGTCCACCCTGTGTTTCAGGTATGAGGTCATCAATTTCTAGGGGTGATTCTACATAAAAAATATGAACAAAATTTCATGTATATATGGGTCCGGAAATCAGTCCTAAGGGCGCTACGGGTCTCTGAATGGGGCACCCAAAGTTAGTGAAACTACATTTATTATTCACTTGAATAAAGTAAGGAAAAATAACAAATTATTACTTAATTAAAGGACTCAACAGATTTTAAAGATTGACAAATTAAAGTAAATGTTCAAAATTCATTGCAAATATTCTGTTTACGCAAGAAGACTGGAAAAATTCCTTTGGGTTCAAATTTTTCGAAACCGGTTGGGCCTACGGAGTTACAACAAGACTACATGTTTTGTTTATTTACAGCCAAGGAATCATATTCCGAAGAGACAATCACAGAAAATTCACATTAAATAATTTTTGGCTTCTGCCAAAAAATTATTTAATGTGAATTAGGATGAATTCAATCAGGGGTGCAAAAAATTAAAAAGGGGGTACTTACTTCTGCAAGTACCCCCTTTTTAATTATTTGCACCCCTGATTGAATTCATCCTTGGCGGATAACATTAGATAATAGCCGTTATTGATATCGAATCACTTGAAAGAACTAGTCGCTGTAGCTCAAACCGTTTCTGAGATATTAAATAAAATATCAATTCTGGGTGCCCCATTCAGGGGCCCGCGGCGCTCTTATAACGGATTTCCGGACTCATGTTTATATTTTTTTATGTAGAACCTCCCCTAATTAATGACGGCATACTTGAATCACCCGGTAAAATAGTCAAATTTTTTCACATACAATTTTCACGAAAACTGTTAATCGTAAGAAAGCTACCTCTATCCATTTTTTTTAATTTCTTTTCTACATTCTTAGTATCTATTTCGAATGTTAACATAGTTTTGAGGTTACTCTCTTACTCTCATATTTTATCGACATAGCCTTAGAAAAAAATCGTATTCTCTACACTTATTAAAATTATGCCTTTATATTGACGTATTTTTGTTAAGAAACATATAGTGATGACAGTAAAAATATGAAACCAACTGATTTAGCTGTCTTAGAGTTAGAGCAAAAATAATTGCTTTACTATATTGTGTTTAATTATTATTACAATTTATCCAATAGACTCTGAGAACTGGAGATATGGTCCACGAATATGGCGTTAAGTAATTATTTATATTAATTCAATTACCCTACAGATAATAATTATGAAATTTGGTTAGATTCAATGCTGATGGTAGATGAAGCGATTAAAAATAAAATCAAGTGGATCCGTTAAGAATTGAGACCTGTAGAGTGCTGGAGGCATATGTAGAGACTAACAAATGAAGACGTATTTTCAGTTTTTAGTAGAAATTTTGAAGCATAATTTGAAATGAATATAAAACTGGCATCATTTCCTAGAGCAGAGTTTTCAATTTTCAAAAAGCTGTAATAAAAATAAATTTCTTGTAGATTTAGTCAAACAAAAACAACGTGTATCAGAGAAACTGAATGCTGATGCTTTGACCGAGAATAGAGCACACATCCAGTGGGTCAATGACCACTAAATATTAAACACATTTTGGAAAATGCATATAAGAGAAATATGAGTCTTGACATGTGAGGAAGGCTTATTTTTTTCAATTTAACAAATTAATATTTAGTACCTGTTAATATATTTATTACACCCAATTAATTATTTTGTTATAATAAGAATATGCTACATACCTATTCATTTAATTGGCAGAACATTATGATTTATTTACGGCGCAACTAAATTACCATACATATAAGAGATTAATAGATTTAGTTGAGAGATCCGTTAAGAATTGAGACCTGTAGAGTGCTGGAGGCATATGTAGAGACTAACAAATGGAGACGTATTTTCAGTTTTTAGTAGAAATTTTGAAGCATAATTTGAAATGAATATAAAACTGGCATCATTTCCTAGAGTAGAGTTTTCAATTTTCAAAAAGCTGTAATAAAAATAAATTTCTTGTAGATTTAGTCAAACAAAAACAACGTGTATCAGAGAAACTGAATGCTGATGCTTTGACCGAGAATAGAGCACACATCCAGTGGGTCAATGACCACTAAATATTAAACACATTTTGGAAAATGCATATAAGAGAAATATGAGTCTTGACATGTGAGAAAGGCTTATTTTTTTCAATTTAACAAATTAATATTTAGTACCCGTTAATATATTTATTACACCCAATTAATTATTTTGTTATAATAAGAATATGCTACATATTCATTTAATTGGCAGAACAATATGATTTATTTACGGCGTAACTAAATTACCATACATATAAGAGATTAATAGATTTAGTTGAGAGAAATAAGTATATTTGTTTCTCTCAAATCTATTACAATATTACATTTATTTCCTAGAAAGAAATGTTTTAGCACAGCATCAAGCATAGTATGTGTGAAATAAATATATATTTCTAGGAAGTAATATTTATTTCTGACAACAAAATATTTATATATTGGACTTTGCGCCAAAAGTATTCGCACCTGATGAAGTAGCCGGCGAGGTGAAGCCGCAAGCCGCCATTACTCCACTTAAAATCTCACACAACGAAGGACTAGAAGTTTATTGCTTGTATGCTTTCTGCATTAGTTATAGTTTTGTGTTCTATTTGCTGAATATGGATACAAATAATCAAGATATTAGTGTTGATAATTTTTGCATGATATAGATATAAATTTAGATACGTCAGATCTATAAATATTTATACAAGTCGTATATTTTAATCAAAATATTTTTATTCGTTAATAAAATAAACTAAAAAAGTTCCACTAAACCCATTGGTCGCCATATTTATCCCTGTTACATTAACAATTTTCTGACAAAAAAGTCTATGGTTTTGTTTGTTTTGCAAGTTATGCAATATGTAAAATGATGGCAATATGTAAAACTTTAAACTTACCTTTAAAGGTTTGTTGCAGGCACCCATGGCCCGAGTTAAACAACAAATTATCAACACTAATATCATTATAACTAAATCAAATCAAGGATTATTGTTGAGAGAGAAATATTTATTTATTACAAATAAATATTTGTCCTCCACAAATAAATTCAAGAAATTTTGTAAGAAGCCATGTTTATGACAAATAAATATTTATTGCTCAGAAACAAATATTTATTACTCATGAGTATTTTGATTTATTTGACAATAATAAATATTTAGTTTTCATTTTCAAATAAATGCCCTGGTAACCATAAAGAAATATTTAATTGGCCAAATACAAATAAATCATTTCTTTCGTGAAAATGAAATTTGTTTCTCTTAAATAAATGATTCTCTCAGTGCAATCCTAAATATAACAAATATGTTATATTCGAGGACCTTAATTCAAAATGGTGATAAATATGCATATATTTTATAGCAGGAGCAAGAAATATTTTTCCATTGTTTATTTTCTTGAATTACCGTAGGGTAATATTGTAATCATGGAAAAGCACCTACTGAAATTTCTTCGAATTTCCGCATATTAAATTATTGAGATTACGAAAGTTAAGGTATTGTAATCATGAAATGTTGTAATCATGAAAAAGCACCTACTAAAATTTCTTAGAATTTCCGCATATTAAATTATGGAGATTACGAAACTTAAGGTATTTCAATTCCGCCAATCTTCCAGTCTGCTTGTCGGTCTGTTGGTGCTATTTGACTGAAAAAAAAAAATTATCAGTCAGTTGATGCTGTTGCCAATGAGGAGATGGGTTACACTTTTAGTGAAAGATACACAGGGTGCTCACCTTAAAATGAATATTTAATGAACTTAAAATGCGATCAAATCATATTCGGTGTGTAGTTAACACAACTATTAGGGAAGAAACTTGCTATATTTTTATTTAAAGATATACAGTGTGAATGTTCTAAAAAATAATTGACGAAAAATATGTGGCGCATAATAGTATCTGACAGATGATTGATGAAAAATATACAGAGTGAAAGCAAAAAAAGGAGAAAGGCCTCGTACCAGACAATTATTGTGGCCTTCTTAAATAGAAAACGAAAAGTATATTGCATTCGAGCGGCACATTTCTAAAATCGAGCATATCACTACTTGAGAAAAAAAGTTCATATCGTTGTTTTAGTGATTGAATTCTGAATTACTTTCAAAATATCCGTCTGTCTGTCTGTACGGTCGATCTATCTGTCCGTCATCAGGTTTCTTGTAGATAAGATAACTTAAACATTAACAATTTAAACTACTATTATTAACAATTTAAATCTTAAAAAACTAATTTTCTAAATTTTTAAGTTTCTTAATTGAATAGAAATTTTATGAAATATTATCTTCTATCATTATCTATGGATATGTTTTACTGATACAAAACATATCGTAATATAATAAATGTGGAAATGTGATTTTTATCCCAACGCTATATTAAATGGACTTAAATAATTTGAAGCAATGACAAGAATTGATTTTGTTTCTAACGCTTTCGATTTATAATCTTTTCCTGCGTTTGTCCATTGTAAAATATGTTGCAGCTGATCAAAAATGGCGGTAGTGCCTCCTTAAAGAACCCCGCACTAATCTTATGGAATTGGATCCCGGTTAAATCGGTTGAAAATGTAGTATATTGTACTTGAAGTCATTTACATCAAAAGTATCCACGGACACAAAGTCCGCAAATGGATAGATTAGAAGTTTTCGAGCGTGGAATCAGTAAAAGACCGTTGACAAGAATACTGTTTTTGTATTTTTTTTTCAATGGTTTTCTTTATGTTAACTTTATGGCTGTCTGAGTTCTTTTGGTGAGAGATATCCGTGAAAAACCTTGTTTTTGAAACTTTGACCTTGAATATCTCTGTGGATTTAGGTTTGAAACAACTCAAAGAACGTCTGTGCAAAAATTTTGATTTTTACTAATTTTGTCCAGGCCTAATGCTAATTTCCGTGGGCTAGAACTGGGCGTCGACAACAACTAATGTTTAACCTTCTTTTAAATAATTGTAAGTAGTGAATACATTTTTTATTCCAGAAACTGCTTGATTATAAATTCGAAGAAAAAGGAAATAAAATGATTTTTGGGACACATTTTGATCGACATTTGAGAGACGTTCAGTTATATCTAACTGGATAATAGTGTAGTATTAACCATTTAGTAACTTAGATTGATTATAGTAAAGTATTATAGTATAGTAAAGTCTCAGTAGAGTAAGTCATATAATTCCTATTATTATTAATAATATTATTTAAATTTCACAACTAATTGTTGGATTTTCTAAATTCATGAACAACCCGGGTCTAGGCGACCAGGTGGCCAGAATTGTAGCTTTTTGAGAAAGTCCTATCACTCTCCGATGGTAAGATATACCTAACTGATTTAGCGCTCTTGGCAGCCCTTTATCTATTCATCCATTTGCAGTTATAATTATGGACACGATGGAAACCTTCTCCAGTAAGTGAATGACTTTCTATTCGTTATTATTATTTTTTAAATCACAACTTAGGTTGGTAGCATGACTGCTGTCATGCACGCGGCCCCTAGAGGCCAGCGTGCACGTTAGTGGCCAACACATGGCGGATAGTGCGACTTGTCGATAGTATGACAGATTTTTGTGATTATTCTTCTAGTCTAATAGCCCCAATTTTTTCATGTTACCAGGTAGGTATTTATCCATTGGCCCGTTGCTTGTTATGATAACGGGTAAAATAGTAACAGTATTAAGCTGATATTTATGTTTTAGTTCATAAGCCAGGTCCTGATACTTTAGTAGTTTTCCTTTCCTTGCTGACTTGATATTGTTGCCAAGTGGAATCGTCACGTCTATAATTTGAGCCAACTTATCCTTCTTGTGCATTACTAAAATATCAGGTCTGTTAAGAGGTACCTCTCTATCTGTTATAATGGGCGTGTTCCAGTACACTTTAATATCGCTATTCTCAAGGATCGAACAAGGGTGAGTATTTGCAATACGGTGTGACGCTTTGTATTAATTTTTTTCGTTTACAGATTGCCTGATGGAATATTCCAGCAACCTTATTATGCCTGTCCAAGTAGTCTTTTGGAGCAAGGTAAGTACAGCCAGCAGAAAGGTGTTGAATTGATTCTGTTGTTGTGGAGCATAATCTGCATTTATCTGATGGTATATTTCCATTGTGGATGAACTTTCTGTGGTTTCTGGTAGGCACCAGTTGATCCTGTATCGCTTCTATGAATCCTTCCGTTTCAGCTTGCAATTGCCCATCAACTAAATACTTTGTAGATAGTCTCTTTTCTGCTTCAGTACTATTTAAGTCTGCAGCGTATCGACCGTACAAAGACTCATCTTTTTTTTGTGTGGGAGGGGAAATCCTTCATGGACGCCCCGTGCTTTGCTCTATCGCAGCGGGGGTGCCGGGCTCCTACCGACTAAAACCCCTCCCTTGTAGGGGCGACATGCACTGGTACCGTCTTTTCAGACATTCGTCGCATGCATGCGCCCGTCTTCTCTTCATATTCTATCTAGGTGACTGTGTATGGTGTATTTTAGTGCTAGGTCCTTGCTTGCAGTGCTCGCTCCTCTGTTTCCTTTCTGCGGAGTATTTTTGTTATCCCTCAAGCTATGCTGTGCCAATTCCTTTCGTTTCTGATCATTAGTTGGATGACATTATCTGTTGTTATGTCAACTCCTACCAGAGTTTTCATTTCACGTCTCGCTTCTTCCCATCTCATGCACATTAGGACTTTGTGTTCTGCGGTGTCCGGTTCGCCACAGTAGACGCATCTGTCGTCCTCGCTTTTGGCGATTCTTTTAGTGTAACTCCTAAATGAGCCGTGGCCTGTTAGGAATTGGTTGATGTAATATGTGAGTACCCTGCGTTTGCATTTGACCCATGGTTTCAGGTCGGAAATCAGGCGTTTGGTCCACTGCGCCGTTTCGGTATTGGCGTTCCACAATTCTTGCCATTTGTTGATGATGTCTTCTCTTATGTGCTGTCTGACGCCGTCCCTCTGTGCCAATTGTTCTGTGTGCAGCAGGTTCCTCTCTTCTATTAATAGTTCGATGGGAGGAGTCCCAGTGATCGCTTGCGCCACCATGGCTGATATGGTGCGGTATGCGCTGGCCACCCTCAGGAGCATTTTCCTCTGGGTGCTGTTTACCTTATCTTTATGCCTTTTTATAATGATTTCTTTGTACCAAACTGGGGCCTCATATACTAGTGTTGATTGCACTACTCCCAGGAGTATTTGCTTCTTTGGGGTGTTGGGACCCCCGATGTTTGGGAGGAGCCTAGTGAGGGCCGTGATTCTCCCTTCTGTCTTTTCGATTGCGTGTGCCACTTGTGCGCCGAAGGACCCCTGGGTGTCGAAGACGACGCCCAGGTATTTAGCAGCTTTTGTTGGTATAATCTCCTTATTTAGCAGGTTTATTTTTATGTCTGCTCTCTTCCTTGGGCCTTTCAGTATAACTGCCTCGGTTTTTTCGGGGGCGAGGCTGAGGTGGTGCTGGACGAGCCATTGATCGATAAGGTTTTAATCGCTAGTCTCGTGGTACCGTTTAACTGGTTGGTCGTATCTCCAGAGATTATTAGCGCCAAATCGTCTGCGTATCCAATAATATTTGCTCCTCTCGGTAGATTAATCTTAAGTACCCCGTCGTATAGCACGTTTCACAGCGTTGGCCCGAGAACCGAGCCCTGTGGAACGCCTGCTGTTGTGGTGTATGTTTCTTTCCCTGATTTTATTTTACGGCCTTTTAGGTAGTTAGATATCAGATTTGTGAGGTATTTCGGTAGGTCGTTTCCTCAATTCTTCGATTCTGAGGCCCCAGCTGGTCGACTTGAAGGCCATTCTTACATCTAGAGTTATAAGAATGCACCATTTCTGATTTGGGAGCTTAGCCATTTCTGCGACTTTTAATGCCACTTGAATTGTCGACTTGCCCTTCCTGAACCCGCATTGGTTGTCCGCGATGGCGTTTCTATTCTCCAGTTCTTCCACCAGTCTATCCCTAATTAGGGCCTCGTATAGTTTGGCTAAGACGTCTAGCAGGCAAATGGGCCTGTGTGCTCCCGGGTCGTCTAGTGGCTTTCCTGGTTTTGGGATTAGAACTAGTCCAGCCATTTTCCAAGTGTAAAGACTTACCTACCCACTCTTCCTCGATTTGTCTTAACTGTGGTTTCTGGTAGGCACCACTTGGTCCTGTATCGCTTCTATGAATCCTTCCGTTTCAGCTTGCAATTGTCCATAAATTAAAAACTTTGCAGATAGGCCCTTATCTACTTCGGCACTATTTAAGTCTGCAGCGTATCGACCGTGAAAAGACTTACCTGCCCACTCTTCCTCGATTTGTCTTAATAATCGGGGCGCTTCAATAGCTCTGTCTTCACCTAGGAGTGGCGAGAGGTTGTTATCACATCGCATGATTGCTGCATGGATAGGGTCTTGTTTGTTGAAGATGTGATTGCGAAGTAACTTAATTTGTCTGAGGTGTTTTATGTTCAGGTTTTGCACTCTTCTACCACCCCTATGCCGTGGCAAGTATAACCTGCAAGTTGACGAGTGCGGGTGGTGCATCCGGTACTTGGCAAAAGCCTTATTATTACTATTATTATTTTTTTTTCAATTTCTGGTTGTATAACCGTAATTTCTCAACCAACGCTGTGATCGGCCCTAAAGGCAAGATCATCGCTTGGGGGTCTACGGTTCCAAAAACGATCTTATTATATTAGTGGGATCTAAGATAACCGATTTTTGATTGAGGTGGTAAGTGTTCTCTGGGATATTTAGTTTTCTGAGATATTCTTTTAGGTTCGAAGGAATCAGTCCCACGAAGTATATTATTACTGGGACGATATCTACTTTCTCCATGTTCCATAATCTTTTTATTTCTTGTTTGAGGGGGGCATATTTATTTAGTTTGTGTTGATGTTTTTATTGTAGGTTATTGTCACTTGGGACAGAGATGTCTATCAGGAGAACTCTTTTTTCTCTTTTATATGGGGCTGTTATATCCGGTCTATTATGTTCGACAGTTTTGTCTGTGATGATACCTTTATCCCAGTATACTATAACCTCTTCATTTTCTATGACTGGGGGTGGCTTAATCTGGTAGTATGGTTCTGATTCATCTAACTGGATTTTATGTATTTTACTTAGTTCTAAGTAGATAATCGCTGCAATCTTATTATGCCTTTCTAGGTACTTTGTCCTAGCCATACATGGGCGATAATATATGTTCTACGGTTTCAAGCTGGGTTTTACATTTCCTTATTATTATTATTAATATTACCATTATTATTATTTTCCTTTCTCACCACTTTTTTAGTGGGTTTCAATAATATCATCGGCCTTTCCGCCAAGATATCCTTAAGCGGGAATACTTAAAAATGATCGGACTATGGATGTAGTACCAAGAATAACTGCTTTCTGAATCTGGTTTCTCAAACTAGGAGAAATTTCCAATTGCTGAAGGTTCTTCGTCAGCGTTTTTGTAATGATCCCTGTGGTGGAGATAATCAATGGTAAAATCACTACTTTCTTTTGCTGCCAGAGGTCTTTAATTTCCGCGGTCAGTGGGAGATATTTGGTGATTTTTTCATTATAATATTTCTCCAGGTTATGGGTGTTAGGAATGCCAATGTCTATTAGAAAAGTTGCCGTTTTTACTTTATCGATAAGAATTACGTCCGGTCTGTTGTTCGGATGGGTCTATCCGTGATAACTGATTGGTCCCAGTACAGTTTGTGGGACTCATTCTCCATTACTGGTGCCGGCGTATACTGATAATAGGGCACAGTATCCTGATCTAATCCATGCTTGTGTGCTAGCGATTGATGGATTATCCATTCCACCTGATTATGCTGCTTTAGATAATCGGAAGCAGCTAATACCTGACAAGCCCCAGTTATGTGTTGGATGGTCTCAGATTATTATTGCTATTGTTTTTTTTTCTCCAAATGGGTTATCACTTAGTGGGGTCAGTTGACCAATCTCTAAGGTGAGGTATTTGATTCAACAGTCAACAGTCTCGGATTCCGCTTCAAGGTGATGTATTATGCTGCCATGTATTCAGGTAAGTTTAACGTCTTCTTCACTATCCGACAAGTTTCTAGTATTACTGACTTTTGCATAGTTGTAAGTATGCCTCTTTCTATAAGATTGATCCTTTATAGGTGCGTCTTCAAGTTGTTGGTCGCTAGTCCAGTCGCTGAGATCACTAGTGGAATGGTAATTACTGTTTTCAATTTATACAGTTTTCGAAATTCTTCGGAAAGTTCATAATATTTGTTGATCTTATCTCTTTCTGTTTTTTCCAGGTTGGGGTTGCGACTCTGATGCGCAATGTCGATAAAATATCCCACTTCGTCTTTCTTATTTACCACTGTTATATCCGGCCTGTTGTTCGCTATCGGCTTATCAGTGAAGATTGTGATGTCCCAGTATAAGCGGTGAGTATAATTTTCTAAAACAGGGAATGGCACATATTTGGAATATTGCTCACTATTATTATTATTACTATTATTATTATTATTATTATTATCGATAGATAATTATTTCATACAAATATAGTACATATCCATTAATAATTGTTAAAAATTACACTGGATAAGTCCTCACTGGAGTACATATAACTTGAATTTGGTACTAGCCAAATAATTTTCATATCAACGCAACGTCATTTTAAATCATATATAGGATATGAATTACTACAATGGCGACTTAAAATAATTCCTTATCAAATTTTTACGTAATGTTAGATAATACGCAAGAAAAATTTGCACTGTCACAAACACAATTTCCATTGCCATCGTAAAAGGAACTTTAATGGAATGGGATGATGCTATGTGTAAAAATAATCCATTTACTGAAATTTACAGCCATGTTTTATTTTTGGCTGGTAATATCATTAAGTAATATGTCTGGGACTCACAAAAATATTATGTCTATCCGTCTAGCACGGCCGTTAAAGGAAAATAGAGTAGATCCGTCACACTTCCGTAAATTTAAGGCTCGCCCAACGGACGTATAGGAGGGCATTACATTCACAGCTATGTTGTTGGATGAGTGAACACGTCACTTCCGCTGTCGTAGCGCCACCTACGTCAGCTTTAACAACCTCTGAACTCTTATTCCACATTACCGGAAATGGAATGGGGATGCAGTTGCCGCTTGCAGAATTTCTCACAATGCAACTTAACATGTCAGCTGGAAAAGCCCTACTTGCTTATTTGATCTTCGGTTTAATCAATTGGGTTTAAATGTAGTTTATAGTACTGTGTGAATTGATATTACTGGTTTCAGTTGAATTATATGGAATTTCCTCCCATTTCAGTCAATGATCCAAATTGTATAAATGGATCTAAAAGATACAATAAATACGTTGCATACCTAGTCCTTAATATACGTCTGTATAAAATTGTTGTTACAAGTAACTAATGAAACATTATGTGTACAGGGTGACCAATTTAAATTGAGACAGTAGAATATTTGTTTGAGGCAAAAGTTGTTGATTTCGAGGGTGAAAGAAAATGACATTATTTTCCTTCGATTTGGTGAACGTCTTTAAGAGATTTTAAAGTAAACGCATTTCTTTAAACGGAAACTTGCCTTGTTTATTACAGCATCTTATATGAGAAAATTTGTCAAGAATGCAGTGCTTCAGAGATTTAAGAAAACATTCCGTGAGGCGTATCAGAAGTTTCTTGATTTTAACGAAAATATGTACAACTCATGTATCAATTTATTTGAGAAATCTACGTAAGAAATAAATGTTTAAAGAAGAGTGTTAAAAAACGGGCTATTTTAGGCTATCCGTGGTAAAATGTGAATTTAGAAAGTAGAAATGTTGCTTCTTTCATTACTTACGAGACTAGTATTTTGAAAGAATTTCCTGCACTAAGAATAACTTTTATTACAAGTTCCAATGTCAATTTTAACGCCACCCCAAATAAGGGTTGTCTTTTACTGTCTTCTGGCTGTTCTTAACCATTTTCAATGACGAAATCGTATTCACCACCCCAAAATTAGTAAAAAGGATGGTTTCCACAATTGGGTACCACGAATGGGCAAGAAAGCCATTTTTTAACATTGTTTAAAAAAGGGCTTTTAACAATGTTAAAAAGAGCTTTTTTAGTCCATTCGTTGTAAAGTGTGGGAATCATATTTTTTTACGAATTTTGGACTGCTAAATAGAATCCGTCATCGGAAATGGCTAAAACATCGGGGATACAGTAAAAACAACCCTTATTTGGGGGTGACATTGAAATTTTCATTAGAACTTGCAACAAAAAGTTATTGATTGATTGATTTTATTGATTTTAATTTCAAAATAAATCCCTAATCACCCAACCTCTAATAGTTCTAATTCTAGTGGCAAGTTCTAATATCATGTCCAATGTTACCTCCAAATAAGGGTGGTTTTTAATATGTTCCCGAGATTTTTATCCAGGATGACGGATTCGTTATCAGTACCCCAAAATTAGTAAAAAAAAGATCTCTTCCACACCACACCATTTATGGCTCAAAGTGTCCCGTTTTTTAACATTGTTCTTTATTCCCTTAATGCAAGGTATATTATTATTTCATTGATTTCTGACCTCGCATAACAATAATAGTAAATGCTCGTTATTCTTATTCTCAACAACTAGCCAGAAGTTTTGTGGTCCATGAAATATCTTAGTTGGGTTCAGTTTGATGTATATTACGTCTGAAAGTATCCTACTATATGTCGCGGTTTCCTCTTGAAATCAAAGCGCTTTCCCCATTACCTACTTGGTGACATCAGCCCAACGTTTTGGACGGTGTCCTCTTCACGTCCTTCCGTTAGGTTTTCCCCAAACTGTCAACCATTCTAGGTTATTCTCTCTCCGGCGGGTCTAGAGAAAAAATGGGAGGATTCGGGAAAGTATGATGTTCAAAAATTGGTTTTTGGTTACGTACTTTCTGCAGAATCAAACTATCCCGGAAATTCGAAGCATCGTCTCCAGCCTACAGCTCGAAGTCATCGATACGTTGTCCGACTACTACATTTAAATAAATGGTTAAAAATTCACGGATTTCGCAATTCTTTCAATCATCGGGACATTGGAAATGATAACACCATACATAAAACAAGTTCTTCAACTTTTCACGGAAACGATCCACTACACCGCTATGTTTCCACCTTAAATGAAAACTGGTAACTTAACCCCCTGTGATATATGCAACCCATGTTACATTTGCGTATATCAGCCGTTGCATATACGCAGTCTCACTCGACCGCGACACCGCTGTATTTCTACCTTAAATGAAAACTGGTAACTTGACCCCCTGTGATATATGCAACCCACATTACATTTGCGTATATCAGCCGTTGCATATGATAGTCTCAGTTGATCGCGACACATTACTTTGAAATAAAGAGATATTATTATTGTCACTCAATTTGTACAACAGACAACCTATAGCAGTTAGCAATTCTAGCACATCATTTATTTGCAAGTAGGCACCTATTTCTAGCAAGCTGTACACTTTTGTGTTCCACCTTCAGCATCGCTGTACAACTTTTAGGTAATCTCCGGATACGGTAGGTAATGTAATTGGCAAGCGCAGCAGCCTAATCGATAGTAGCGCGGCCTTTTCGGCAACCGTGTACAAATTTTTGCTTGAATTAGTCATACATTTTCAGTCTGTGACGTCAGACGCGGATGTTATGTAATAAATTTGAGTAAAGACAGGTCAGATTTTAATTCGCTACTTATTGATTAATCAGTAAACATTAAATTCAATCGCAAAATAAATCATCTGCCAAGGATATCTTCGAACAAAAATAATTTAGTGTCATTGTAAGTGTTGGCCAGTTTATTAGCATTTTCTAGCTCGAGCAGTGTATATGTAGATGAGCATACAAATATCGCATACGCAGTGGATTGATAAAAAATAAAATCGATTACAACAAATCTCAAGAGTAAGTGAGCCTACTGGTCTTCTCTCTACTGTGCCGCGACACCGCTGTCTTTTGACCTTGAACAAAAACTGGTAACTCTACCCCATATACGAAAACATAAACATTTACAATATTTAATATTTACTTTGTTAATATTGTACCAGGTGGTAGTATATAAAATATTTAAGTTACTTCTCATAAAACAAATGCTGTGTATTATTTTTACATGACAATATGTTCACACCTATTTATAAGAGTGTAAAAGCATATGTTCTGTAGAAGTGAATATTTATACGCTATCTCTGTATATTTTCTAGTAATAAATATATATTTTCTATGTATTGAATATATACACTTAATATTTTCTTTAATCAATCTTGCCTAATTAACATAGCTCACCTACCGCTAATCTATTTGATGCGGGTATTAGAATTAGCTGTCTAAATTTGAATTTTCCGTCATTTTTAATTTCCTGCCGGTAACGCAGATCACCTATTTGAATTCACTGCCATTTTAAATTTCCTGCCGGTAACATAGATTTCCGATTTGAATTTCCCGTCATTTTGAATTTCCGCTCTGTGATGCAGATTCCCTATTTGAATTTCCCACCATTCTAAATGTCCGGTCGATAATGCAGATTCCCTACTTAACGATAATGACATCACAGGCACCAGGTGTGATGCCGCACGTGACGTAATGTCTGTCCCAACCGCCGCCATAACTACTACTTAATAGTTATTGTCTCGCACACGTAAAGAAAGATGGAGCAAATTAAGATCTTATCAAGTCAAGATCTTTGCGGGCTTCATGGTACTATTGTTACTTCAAATTCTGTTCAACTGGCAAGCTGCCTACCTTGTTGGCTGCATTATTCACTAAACCTCATATTTAGAATTACAAGTATGACTGTCATTTGCTCGGTATACAATCATAATTTTTATTTTATAGTAATTTACACTTAACCTATAATCGGAACTTATTATCTGAGGTATATTAAAAAGGTGTATGAGCTTATCCTTAATTGCTGCAACTAAGGAGGTATCATCTGAAAGTCTCAAATTAGACAGCTTGGTTCCGTCTATAGCTACTACATACTGATATTCCTCCAGCACCTGTTTCATCATGATGAAAGTACAACTATAATGAACACATGTGTTTAGTATAGTTGTTAAAAAGCTTCGGTGACAGAACCCAGCCCTGACTGACACCTTTCCTAACTTTACATTGTCTTCATAGCAATCTACGAAGGAAGGTATATGGGCAAGTAATATTCTTTTGCTTCTTCAATAATTTGTTGCAAATAAATGACGGCAAATTGACGTCAGTGTGCCAGCTGGAGACAAAATAATATAAGGTTTGTTTTATTATATATTGAAACGAGTTATATAATTATTGCACATTTTATGCGATACTCTTCGCAGTTTTTTTTCGTAAATAATATTAGTTTTAAACATTTTTTGTTTAATTGCTAAGCACTTTTTTTTAACTAAGAAAATTAATAACTCTTTTATTTATTGATTGATTTTGTTCAAAGGGTTCCTCCTCTAGCTAACACTAACTTACTGTCAAAATTTCAATACAATCGGAATTTTCGTTCCTAAGTTATCGTGCTTACAAGAAACGTGACGGACGGACAGACGGGCGGACAGAGACGTGCGGATTTTGTAAGTTGTTCAGAATTCGATCACAAACACAGTGATGTGAATTTTCTTTTTCTACGAGCAATATTATCGGTTTTAAAAATGTACCGATCAAATGCAATATACTCTTCGTTTTGTACGTTAGTAAGTAAGTAAGTAAGTAAGTAAGCAAGAGTAAAATAAGTGACGAAATAACCTATGCAGACTGTTATAATAGTCATACTTAATACATAATTACAAGTGAAGTAAATATAGAATATTTTTTAAGAAAAGATAGTCAAGAAACTCTTCCAGAGACACTGATATCGGATAAGTCTAATTACCATCAACCAATTGCCTGTTTCGAATATAACTGAAACTGGTGCTTTTTATTGCAGTGTACAATGTACATAGCAGATACGAAGATTTGTCAGAAGTTTTATTATTATTTAAAATCTACGATACACACATTAATAACAAAGAGTTCCCGATCCCTCATTAAATTGTAACAGGTTTATAATCACTAAATATGAGCAATAATAAAGGAAATATACTCAAATTGCGAGAGATGTTATTGGTGGTTCTTTAAAATGTGCTTTGTAGATATATTTGAATTTTCTGTAAGTTATCAAAAGAGGAGGAAAAAAAGAAATTACCTCAAGAAATATTTATTTCAGAATACGATATTTAATAAGCACTGAGTTAGATATGAACGCTATCTCGCAGCCACAGGGCTTCAGTATAGTACTAAAATCCTTTTCGTTCTCCAAATTAAAAGGATTCATTCTACGAGATGAGAAAAGGTATGTTAGCTTTGAAGATTAGGGATTTGGACGCCTTATTATTTTAACCCACCCCAGAATAACTACCTTGAATAGGCCCTTGCAAATTACTTATTTAATTCGTTTATACCCTGCTATACAATTTGCCGGCAAGCAGCTTAAATCGCCGTTAAAAAATGCTTAACAAGATTTATTGTTGTATTAATTTACAGCGAGCCTGGTTAGGTAAATTAAAAGTAAAATATTAAATATGTTGATATAAAGGTACGCTTAGACCTATGTTATGACGTTCGAAGGTTTTCATTTATCTTTTATATTATTTAATTTCCGTCCTCTGTTGTTAAAACAGAACTTATTTTATAAGGCCAAAACTGAATTTTTATATCTTCTGAACCAATTGCAATTTAAACTCAAGTCAACAAATAGAAACCAATAAGCTACTAAGAATACCGTTAGGCTGACGATTTTCAGGAGGGAGATTTGAAATTTTGACACTAAAATATTCTTCTATATGATATAATGATTTTATAGGTTCATATGGCACAATCTTATTATTTTTTGGAAAACTGCTGCCTAAGGAATCACCACTTCCACCTTCCATCTACATTTTCCATCCAAGTCTCTTTAAAGAAAAACATCTTCACTATATTTGCATTCTAGCATGTGGAAATAATCGGTCATAGAACTTTATTAATAAAATATTTGAGGTAAAAATGGCTTCTGGACTATTACTAAATTGTTTTACCTATTGCTTCCACATCCACGTAGTGGAGTGGACAGAGGCGCGTTTACTCCTAGGCGCACTAGGCGCGCGCCTAGGAGTAAACGGCCCATGGGGGCCCCCATTTCCCGATTTATTGAGGTAAAATAGCGACGTAAAAATTTTATTTCTTTGCTATGTCATTATCTATTTTCGCTTTTCCGATAGCAATAATGATAATTACAACTATCATGAAATACATTTCTTCCCTATTCCATATCATCGTCATCAGATCTCAATTGCAACAAAAATAACAAAATAAGAATGGTTCATGTGAGTATGTGTTCACGAACATTTGTCGTTTATTTACATTTTATATCATTTGAATTTGAAATCATTTTATAGTTCTTCCTTTCTATTTCAATTTTTTTCATATTTCAATGTAGAAGTCTATAGGAATTTATTGTGTGTGTTTATCGTGTTTGAATATTCTTGAATATTCATTTTTTAATCTTTATTCACTGTATCACACTGAAAAAAATATGTTCGTAATATTAATGAATCGGTTCATTGACTGAAAAGTGATGAATCCGTTTATTAATATAATGTACGTTTACATAGTAACAATAAATGTGTACATTGTCTTAATGAACATATACATTATATCAATAAACAGATTCATAAATTTTCAATTAACTTTCATTCATTGATTTCTCGAACATATTTTTTTCAGTGTATTAAAAAAAGATGCAATCAATTAACAAACCAATTTGGCAATTCCTCAGACGTTACTATTTAAGTTTCGGCAGTCGGCACGTGCCAGATGACGAATCAGCTTTTCGGTATATTTCACATTAATGAAAATAAATCTACTGATAATGATAATGCGAAATTTCAAGAACATGAGACAGAACAATCCAGAAAACCCGAAAAAATAACTGAGAAAATTTTGATTTTGAAACCAGTGATGAGGACAGCGAAAAGGATGAACTAGTAGGAAACGATTCTAGTGAATCTGGCGATGAAGAACAAATAGAACAAGAATCTGAAAATAAAGAAAATTTGGGAAAAGAATATGACGATGCAAAACAAGCGAATAATCAGTGCACTACAATAATCAATGCATTAGTATCAACCTATAGAAGCGACATAGATTCCGAGCAGCTATCTCCAGATAAATTGCATCAATTTTTGATATATGCCGGCGTAAGTCGCCTGCTGAAATGTATAAAGGACCCCGCAGTTTTTTATAGTAAAAACGTGTTTCAGTCGATAGTTCTGAAACTTGGAGAAAATGTTGTCCTGGGCCCCCTGATTAAAATTCATTTTGACCACCAGTTCGACCGAATTCGATTTTTTGATTTAGAGACGATTGAAACTGTGAACATCTGCGAAGGCCTGCTTAAATGTTCCATAAAAATTCTGAAAATATTCACTAATTTTTTGGAGAAAGATAAACATCCTTTGTTTCTTGGTGTTTTTTTTTCAAAATGCTTCCTTCTCCCGGAAAAAAATAACAAAGAGAAAAAAAATTTTTTTTCAATTTTTTTTACGGGAAAAGGAAGCACTTTGAGGAAAAGGTTGAAGGGGCATAAGCTGATTATTTTTACCTAAAGAACGTGCCTGAATATTTTGGGATCTTTCTGAAGTAGAAAAAATAAAATTTTAGAGAAATTCTTGTTCTAAGAAATTCTAAAAACCGGTAGGCGTATTCTTTGAACAAAAATAAGCATCTTTTGTGTCTTGGTGTTTATTTTCAAAGTGCTTCCTTTTCTTCAAGAAATGAGCATGAATATTTTCAGAATTTTTATGGAACATTTACGCAGACCTTCGAAGATGTTCACAGTTTCAGTCGCCTCTAGATCAAAAAATCGAATTCGGTCGGACTGATGGCCAGAGAGAATTTTAATCAGGGGGTTCAGGAGAATATTTTCCCCAAGTTTCAGAACAATCGACTGAAACCTATTCTTACTATAAAAAACTGCGGAGTCCTTTATTCTCAATGTGCTGCAGGCGACATTTTTTAATGTTGAAACCCTTTTGTGTAGTTACTTGACCATTCCGTTCAGTAATCCCTCATGTAACCTCACTTTTTCGGCGCTCAAAAGAATTAATAACTACCTACGAAGTACTTCATCGGGGCAACAGCGACTTCAAAATTGTCTCTTCTGTGTACTGTATCAGAGGAAACACAAAACTGTGATATCAGACGTTAAAATTGACAAGTTTGCTAACATATAAAGCCGGAAAAAAATAATATGATAACAGGTATTTGCAAAAATATACTTGCTTTCAAATCTTTAGATCTAATATTTTTTTAATCGAGGAGCCCTCAAATCTCAGCGCCTAGGGGCCCAATTTATCTAAACGCGCCCCTGGGAGTGGAAGTATAGTAATCGCATAAAAAAGTTGTAAATATTTCTTTGTTTAAATAGGCTTAGAATGCCATAAAACGTCGAAACTTTTAATTTGAGACAGAAAGGAATTCTGTCTGTCCGTCGGTTGGTCTGTAACTTTTTTTGTGCTTACATTTTATCGGGAACGGTTGAAGACAATGACTTGAAATATGCTACACATATATATCATGACGAGATCCGGAACTATATTATATTTTGCGCTGATTCCAGTGAAGGGTTGGGGTGTTAAATAGGGGTAAATAAGGGACAATAAGTAAAGCAAGCTGATAAGTGTACAGGAACTTGGGATTCGGTGTAGATACCAGAAGCCAAGGTCTCAGATTTTTTTATGCTAATATTTTACACCACCCCACACCACCCCCACTCTGTTATTAAAGGAATCGATAAAATAAAATTCAGATATTCACTTGTTTGATACATGTATGTATTACATCTGCAATTATATTGTATTTTCAGTTGATTCCGTTAAAGCGTTGGGGTTAAATAGGAGTAAATAGGGTAAAATAAGTAGAGTAATTTGGTAACTCTACAGAAACTTGGGATTTGGTGTATATGTCAGAAGCCAAGGCCTCATATTTTTTATAAAAATTTTTAAACCTCTCCACCACCCTCACCATTATTAAAGGGGTTGATAAAATATAATTGAAATATTCACTTAAAATTTGGTCCAATTTCAAGTAAATATCTCGATTTTATTTAATTAAGCGTTTTAATAATGGAGCGGGTGGTGGGGTGGGAGTTGAAAAATATTATAAAAAATCTGACGCCTTGGCTTCTAATATATAGACCAAATCCCAAGTTTCTGCACTCCAACCAGCTTGCTTTACTCATTTTCCTTATTTACCCCTATTTAATCCCCAACCGTTCAATGGAATCATCTCAAAATATAATCTAGTTCCAGATGTCGTTAAGATATATATGTGTACCAAATATCAGGTGACTATCTTAATTTTATTTTATTAAACCCTTTAATAATGTAGAGGGGTGGTGGGGGGAATGTGAAAATATTTTAAAAAAATCTGAGGTCTTTCTTGGCTTCTAGAATAGACACCAAATCTCAAGTCACTGTACTATTACCAGATTGCTTTACTCATTTTCGCTTATTTATCCCTATTTAACCCCAACCCTTCACCAGAATTAGCGCAAAATATTATTTAGTTCCAGATCTCATCATGATACATATGTTTACCAAATTTCATGTCAATATCTTAAACCGTTGCTGAGAAAATATGCGCACAAAAAAAGTTACAGACCCACCGACAGACTGAAATTTTATTTTCACCCAGATTTAAAATTTCGACGTTTTGTGACATTCTAAGCCTATTTATACGTGCATGTGGAAGTCATTAAGATTCTCCTTAAGAAAATGATGAAAACTTGATTTGAACTTCTACTAACTTTTAAAACTGTTATTAAAAATTGCAATATGTTGGACAGTATGCAAGAAGACACTCAGATCGCAATCCATCCATCCACGGATCCATTTGATTTTAATCGCGTCGTGTACTTTGTTTACCATCAGAGTGGACTGTTAAATTTCATAATTTTACTCAAAAGAGAAGTAGTTAATATTTACCTTATTACCCGACATTAAGCATTGCTTTCTGCCAGTGCCTGCCGAAGAAGAATGCGAGCAGTAGGAGAGCGAAAATCTGCTCCGCTATAATGCGGAAAAAACCGAAGCAATGTGTGTGGGAATGAGAGGAAAAATAAGAGAACCACGGATTAGAATGGGAGGCGGGATTGTGGACGTGGAAGATGCAGTGAAGGTCCTGGGGATCATGGTGGACAGGAGCTCCAGATTCATCGTCCATGTTAAGAGTGTGAGGAAAAAAGTGGCAGAGACCTGTACCAGGGTGATTGCGATGCTGAAGGGGAAATACGGAGCGAATGAAAATTTGATAAAAAATACATATGAAAGGGTGATACGAATGGCAATAATGTATGCTGTTGAGATCTGGGGGAGTAGAGCGAATGATAGCAGAATAGTGAGACACCTAAGGGCAATCCAAAGAATGGTACTTCTTGGTCTCCAGAGGGCTTATAAGACAACTCCTACAGCCGCTCTGGAGGTCCTAAGTGGCATACCTCCGCTTGAGGTACGATAAAACAGAAGAGATGAAGAGAAAAGAAACACTAAGGCCACATCCAGCGTTTAGAGTGAGGACAGAGGGGATATGGGAGGAACAAATCGAAAATGAAAGTGAGATTGTGGGTTATTCGGACGCGAGTAGAAACGAAGAAGAGAGAGTGGGAATAGCTGGAGTAATTGATGAAATATTTGGAGAAGGAAGATTTGAAGAGAGAATTGCGGATGGCATCCCCGTGGGAGTGGCGGAAGCCATTGCCATAGGGAAAACCATCCAGATGATTGAGAGAAGAGTGAATGAGGAGGGAATGAGGCTACGAGAGAGAATGCAGGCATCCATCGTCACGGATAGCCTGCAAACTCTCGAGGTGGAAGAAAGGAGGGGCGAAAGAAAGAGAGATAGTTGAGATAAAATTGAGTATCGAGAGGCTGAATAGGATGGGAGTTGAATGTATTATCATGTGGAGGAGAAAGGGTGAGTAAAATAGAAAGAATAAAATGGTGAATGAAAGTGCAAAAAGGGCAAGAATGAGAGAAGAACTAGAAGGGGAGGAAATTTGGATTGATCGGAGAGAGAGAAAGGCAAGAACGAGACAAAAAGTAATAGAGGAATGGCAGAAAAGATGGGAAGATGGAGAAACTGGAAGAACCCTCTTCGGGGTATGTTCGGAAGTGGGTTATACTGCCTTGGGATTATCCTTTAAAGGATTGCAGATGGCGACAGGACATAGGAATTTTCTGAGGTACCTTAAAAGGTTTCGCCTGAGGGATGTGGATGGTGAGTGTGAATGCGGAAAAGGAGAGGAAAATAGTGAGCATGTAAGGTTTGTATGTGAAAGAATGGGGTCACCTGGAAGTACAAATGAGAGAAAATAAGGTAGTACAAGAGGAACAAGTGAAGAAATGGAACGAGTGGGCAGAGAGAGTGATGATAACTGAAGAATTGCATGTGTGAGGGTTGCCTTCCATGTATTATAGATAATGTATATGTGTGTATATATATGTATATATATAAACATTTTATGATGATAATAATGTAGCATAGAGATTAAGTTTGCTCAAAGCCGCAAGGCAGGGGAGCTAATAGAGTAAAGTAAAGTGCCTGTCGAAAGAAATATTTTCTATTCGAGAATGTTAAGGCGGAGGTACACGTTGGAGTAGGATGTTTTAGGAGTAGCTCATACTGAGTTAATGACTCAAAATAGGAAATCCAAGAGGTCAGCCCTATTGGATTTGCTATTGCATAACTTTTGTAGATTTACATAAAATTGTGCCTCTAAAAAGGAAACTTTAATTGAACCGACGTATAAGTATTGGCATGTCCATCAGATACAAGATGAAGATCATCCACATAAAAAAATCTTGCAATAAACTGCCTTTAAAAAAACGGTCACTAAAAATTAAAATGAAAATAAAGTTTTACCGTCGTTCGGTTATTAATAAAATCAAACGAATTTTTACCCAATCTCAAAATCGACATTAGATAAATAATATGGTTCAATGAAACAAATGACGGAATATTTTATTTCATAATTCCTAGTGATCGTTTTTTTAAAGGCGGGTCAATTTCTTTCTATAATTTTTTTTCGGATTTTCTTCACCTCGTATCCGAAGAACACGACAATATTTATATGTCAAGGAGCGGAGCGGAGCCAGAAGCACCTTATGCAATAGTAAGCGGTTACTTTCCAGTCTTAGCATGATTCTTTGCAACTTGTAGAGACGTTAAAGATGAAAGAAGATGTGAGATGAGAGAAATGTTTACTTACCTTCGATTGTTACTGTCTGCTCCCCGTTGTCGGCTAACGATATAGTCCGCTTCTCTAGTCGTCATGTCGTCTTAAAAGTCAACACTGTGATGAAACTTTCTTAAGATAAATAACTTCGCTAAACTCTCTTAGAATGGCTTCCTAAATATCAGATGTAAAAGAAGCGTATTTAAGATTCTTTAAGATCAATTGTCGATTTGGGACACAGAATCGCATGAAAGTCGTAAGGATTCCTTAAAAATGGAGAATTAACAATTCAGTATGATGGAAGCTGACATTAGATTCTGCTCTCCAAGACTGGGGCTGCGGAATAATTAAGTTCAATTCAAAGTACAATTTCGTTGCAGTTCCTTCGTAGTTTCCAAAACATTTTTTGGAGTTTGATTTTTATGATATGCTTAGAAATTCCTCTTCAAGGATTTTTACGGCTCTTGCACTATTAATGATTTAAAGAAATATTTCACTTCACTTTCTACATTTGTTATTAAGGAACGTTTTCAGAGTACTATAACAATATCACTACATATTTGTTATCAAAATGTGTTAATATGAAGGTGAAATTGTAATTAATTGTAAGGTGTACAAAGTACGAATTTTTGCTAAAGCTATATCGACAAAATGTGAGAATTTGAAGGCGGAAACCTAGCAAGTGGGAAACTATTTGATCTTCCGAAACTGATAGCAGGTGCATCTGGAAGAGATAAAAATGGATCGAAGCAACTTTTTTTGTTTGAATTTTTTTTCTAGGGTAAGCAGCTTTCGAGAAAATTGTTGTTCGTATTGCACCTAGAATAAAACAACTTATGGAGTTGTGCACTTTCTGTCTTACTAACGGTTTTAATTATATATTGTAATACTTTGAAATATCTCAGCAAACAGAAGAGAGAAATATAGAACTTTTTGTGTTATTTGTATATTATTGTGCAAACTGTAACATTTAGGTCGGTACTCATAAAAGTTCTATTGGAAGCTATGGCCAAGTCGGGATAATAAATTGCGTTGAATCGAATTTAGTGGAAGGAGCTTACTTAGCTAATAAATATATGGCCATATCTTGTGAAACTGCAGCAACACTGCTGGGGTCATTCACAAAACACGTTCACTTTCAATGAAAGGGGTTACCGGAAACGTGACCAAGTGAATGATGGAGAGGGAGAAGGTTCACAAAACGTGAACGATCCCAAAGAAATCCACAAAATATATTTTAAAAAAAGTGTAATTTTTCATGCCTAAATTTTGCTTCGCTTTTGCTTAGATTTTGCAAACGAACGTTCGTGTAAGAGGAAGAGTCTGTCAAATGTTACAAAGTGTTGCAAAGGGGGAAGGAGTTAAAAGTAACTCATTTCTGCGAACGTATTTGTTTATGGCCCTTCCAGACGCAATAGCATGAAAGTTCCAAAATGCTCCTCAGAATTTGTATTTGAGTTTGCAACTGGTCTAAAACCAAATACTTTTGGAAGCATTATGTCGAGTTCAGTCAAATCAAAACTAACTTACATTAAATTAAATATTTCATTTGCACTCCCATAAACACTTGTACGGAGCTAATCGAACATCCATATTGCTGATTGTAGTGGTAGTCGAAAGGCTGGATAGGCTGCCGTCGGGTAGGTTAAGAAATAACAAACAGAAACAGAGAGGATAGGAAGAAGTTAAAGATGGAAATTGTGTATGATAGTCTTTATAATTATATGAAAAGAGGAGTTTCAGCTAGATAGATTGGCGGAAGATGGGCAACGCCTGGTATGGTTAATTTGTGTATTATGCGAAAAGGTGTATTCTGCTCTTTAATTTATGTGTCATGGCAACAAGCATAGAAAACTTTAAGAGAGGCGTATCGTGAAGAATTTGAGATAAGGTGCGTGAACTTCCCTTTCAAAACTCTTAATTTCTTTATTGTCAGAGCCCACGTGCTGCACCATACAAGTGATACACGTATAAAAACCGGTCTGATAGGAACGGTGTAAATTACTTTTCAATCATGTCCTTAAATCCTCTAAGTCTGCAATTCTTGATCAAGAGGGGATACAGAGTGCTGTAAACGAAACAGATTGTCCGTACAGTTTTGTTTTCATATCGATTAAACGTCAGTCGCTTGTCTAAGCATACCACCAAGTACTTCGTAAACCCCCGTTCTGAAATTTGTGTACTAATCAGAATGCAAGAATGTGTAATTTGGAGTACATTGAATAGCGCGAGGCAACAAATCAACCAATCAGCAAGTTATACTTATCCAACGTTTCACCATCCCATTTCTGTCTTCCCTTACTCTCTACTAATTTGATGTATCATGTATGCAACGAGATATGATTATTAGGAAACCTTGGATACTAAAGAAATCATTGTAAGCCGAAAAAACAAAATTGGGGCCGTATCCGCATATTAAATGACAAACCTGTAAAAACTGGAATTGAAAAAGAATTGAAGCTACGAAGGCGTAGAAGGGACACATATATAAATTTTTATGTTTTTATAACAAAAATAATTAATTCCGTGATACGTAACACGGAATTAATTATTTTATAATTAATTCCGCGTTACGCAACGAAGAAATAATTATTTCATAATTAATTCCGCGTTCCGTAACGAAGAAATAATTATTTTATAATTAATTCTGCGTTACGTAACGCGGAATTAATTATGAAATAATTATTTCTTCGTTACGGAACGCGGAATTAATTATGAAATAATTATTTCTTCGTTGCGTAACGCGGAATTAATTATTTCCCTCGACTGAAGTAAACAGTAAGCAGGGACTTGTTCAGCCGTAGCGTCGTACTCAGATGGTATCGCATTTGTTATGTCCCTTAGGGTGGCCCATCTTTTTCGAAATCGAAAATTTGTATTTCTCACCCCTGCAAATGGGTCCATTTGTAGAAAAAAATAAAACTTTTATTTTATCTTGCAGCTGCCAACGGCCAAATGTCACTTTTGACACCGGTATTAGAATCAGCGACCATAAAAAGCTCCCGATATATATTCTGAAAGACATTTTATAAAAAATACGGCGATACACTGTTATCGACAAGATACCGGAAAATCGAGTTTGTACTCCAGATATCTGTAAAACTGTCTATTTTCCGACTTTGTGCCTACGAGAACTTTTGATCAGGAGCTCGAGAGGAATAACAACGCCAACGTTGGCCCCAATGTTTGAGGCCCGCCTTATACGCGTGACCAAGTTGCTGATTACCGCGTATGCATCAGTTTGGTCCTAGTAATAGTCAGGTAACACTTCTCTCTGCTAAACCAATAGGTGCTAAAAAATGGAGAACCACTACGAAGTCTCATAGCATATTATTTTTCTCTGAGATTATAACAAAACGAGATCATCGGCGTAATGCTAATTGCTCATAATTACAACTTACATCCGAGAACGCTGAAACGCACTCTACGAAAACTTCGTATCGGCGTAGGAATTTTCCCCCATTCGCAGATGTGTGCAATTTTTTTAAGGATCGGCTAGACAAGTCAACTTTACGGGTATAGATAGATACACCTAAAATGTATTCAGCATGGTATAATAGTTACTCAAAAGAGGAATATTTTATCTACACTTGATCGAAAACGTAAACGATTACGGAGAAGACCTTATTTCACTGAAGGACCTAATTGCGTTTGGTACATGGCTTGATATGATAAATTGAAAAGGTATGGGATCTGCATAAATGCTGCAATAGATGACTTTTCGTGATACATAGTCTGGTTACAACCTGGCCGCACATCCAGTGACCCGAAGGTAATAGCAGGATGCTATATTAGTACTGTAAGATGTTCCTGAGGATGCCCACACATGATACGAAGCGACATGGAATGCAGATTAAATCGAGTACAGCTAGATGTAAAAAATATATGACAAAAATACGTGAACAACTAAAACCTAAATGTTGGAATCTGTTCAATATGACTTGTAGATTGGCTTCCGGGTTCTCGTTTCGTTTGCTTCACGTTTCGACCATCTTGTCGTGGTCTTCTTCGGACGCGAAGAAGACTACAAGATAGTCGAAACGTCAAGAAATAGAAACAATCAACGCTGAAGAGAACCTGGAAGCCAATCTACAAATCATCATAAGTTCCGCGAAATCCTTAAAACCAAGACTGTTCTATATGATTTAAATTTTAATTGATTGCGTTTTTGTTGAATGTTTTTTTGGACTGTCAAAGGCTTCAACATAAACGTAGCCATTATTATGTTGTTTTCAGGACGACCTGGACTCTACGGTTTAAGTTTCGAACACACACAAAATTCGAGGAACTAGAAGAATTAGGTTATTAACTGGAAGACCGCTGCTTATGTCCCAAGCCTCTAGTTTATTCGGAGCTCAAGACTGTTTAAGTAAGGTGCTTGAGCTGACAATTGCTCGTTTAGAAGAAGAATGTACGTTTAACAGTAGTTCATGTGGTAATTCTATGGTGGAATTGTGCACAAATGTCATATCAGAAAATAATTTGGCAGTAGATGGTGGAAATAGTTCCTACAGTGCAGTAAAATTATATGTTAAAATAAGAACAATCATATATCAGCTACTACAGCAAGTTTAACAAGTTTATTTATAAAATATGTAACAATATAAAAATAATCTGTAATGTAAAATACAGTGTATCTACAGCTACTTTACATTGTAGAATAAAATAAAAGTTTTTTTTCTAAAAAAATGGATACTAACATTATAGTGAACGTCAGGAGTCGGAAGAACATACAAATATCTGCTCCTGGGCCACCCCGAAGGGGCAGTTTTTTCTGTAAAAAATATTCAACATTTTCAGAGAGGGAGTTTGATGAAGGGAAGATGAAAGGCGACCAGGGTTGTAACAACCCTTAGGAGTCGAAATCCACCCCTGGGTGGTTGTAGCCACCCTTAGTCATAATCCTGGTCACCTTTATCTTCCCTCCAACTACCCTTTTTAAAAATTGTAAATATTTTTTACAGAAAAAAAATGTCACCCCCTGGTGGGGTTAAATCGAGGGGTAGGGGGTTTTGGGGCGATTTCGGGGAGTAGCCGGGGTCAAAAACTTTTTTAGACCCGGAATCGATTTCAGCAGTGGGACTGAATAAAACTGAATAAGTTTGTCATTGTTGTTTACTTCAGTCGAAAGAAATAAATAATTCCGCGTTACGTAACGAAGAAATAATTATTTTATAATTAATTCCGCATCACGTAACGAAGAAATAATTATTTCATAATTAATTCCGCGTTACGTAACGAAGAAATAATTGTTTTATAATTAATTCCGCGTTACGTACGAAGAAATAATTATTTTATAAATAATTCCGCGTTACGTAACGGAGAAATAATTATTTTATAATTAATTCTGCGTTACGTATCAAGGAATTAATTATTTTTATTATAAAAACATAAAAATTTATATATTTGTCCCTTCTACGCCTTCGTATGAAGCAACTATTTCAGTTTTATTTAAACTCAATTTTATTTTATTAGCACCAGAACTGAAGATTTTTATTAGTTTTTGAAAATTTGTATTCCAACAAATATTTCTTTATTCTTTTCTCATTTATTGGCTTCATTTTCATGAAAAGGAAACTCAAAATTTATCCCACTTCAGTCTAATTTACGCTACCTTACGATATCGATTTTAAGTTGAGTTTACTGGATGTTTTTTTTAAATCGTACATTGAAAACTGGGACATTCAACAACTTACTTTGATATATTAAATATTCTATATACTTAGTCTCTACATAATACATAAATGACAATATTTTCCATTCATCATGAAGCTCCATGTCCCCATTTTACAAGAATGTTAAATATTTTTCGTAAAACGAAGCTTCTTGAAGTGAATCAGGTTAATTTATAAAGCAATTTAATAATTTTACCTTCTGTTAGTCGAAAAGACAGAGAGCAAGCTGTAAATACAGAAAACTTGCGGTTGATTGTTGACTGTACCTAATCACCTTCTGTATAAATAACCGCCATTCTAGCGTGTATGTAAATAAAACGTGGGGGTAGCAAGTTTAATAAATCCATATTAATGATTCTTCGTCGCAATTTAATTGCTAGATGTAAATATGTTCCGTTATTTATTACATTTTTTTTCTCCATTAATATACCTAATTAAATTGTTTGTTTTTCTTAATATAGCATAGAATTTTTAAAACGTGTCGAAATATATATACCAACACAACATAGATATAGTACAAGAGCAACGCTCTGTAATCAATTTCGTTAGGGGCTTTATCAAAGCGACGAGAAATTGCGCTTTATATAGTACAATGCAGGTTTTCACGACCGTTGTCCAATGAAGTTGTTTAGAAACTAGTTCATCGTTTTATATAGTTTTAATCCCACATCCGCGTAGTACTTGACGTAGGTTACGAATGTGATAAAACGTCGAGAGTATAAATTTGATCGAAAAAAGTTTCTATCCGCCCTGCCAGCACACTCACGTCAATTTGCCGTCATCAGACGTCAGTTTAAGGTCAGTATCGATATACGAAGTCGTTTGCCAAATAAATGACGTCAAAATTGCATCATATTTTAGTACGTCGCAGAGACGTCGTTGACAGAACGTTGTTATGACGTCATTCTTGAGTCATAAATATATCGGATCTTAAAAATACGTCATAATCAAGTAATATTTTTTGACGTCATGCACTGGATTTAAAACTGACGTCAAAGTTACATCACATTTTAGAATGTCGCAAAGTCGTCGTAGACAGAACGTTGTTATGACGTCATTTTTAAGTCACCTTTATGTTTTAGGTATTATATAAATACATATAAATACCTTTTTTATATTTTCATCTTTTATAATAGTTACTTTTATATATTAGCTGTGTTGATTAGTATTGAATCACAATAACTCCTCTTACTCTATGGCGTATGTAGGTACCACAGCTACATGTGAAATCTTTACCGCATATATGCCATGAAATTTTCATTCTACTTTGATTAGGAGGTATTTATGACATTGAAATTCAAACTATACTGCGTCTCTATCGCAACTGCAGTATACATCTTTATCGCCACCTTATAGGAAATAGGTCTAGCAACCGGTAGTTGACCGCTGACCTATATTTCCTTCAACCTTAACATACGTATTATATATGTATAAATGTATTTCAAAGCGCAGAACGAATTAATAAAAAAAGATTATTAAAATGGCACTCTCTTTTAATTTTAAATCATTCGACTCTCTTTCAAGAATAAAGAATATTTTTAAATAATTTTTAACACTCATATGAACAAAATATCCATATAATTATATGCAAATGCAACTTCCTGGAACTGTAAAAGCTCTATAACAATAGAAACAAATGAAAATATATTACCAGAAAATACTAGTAATTTATTCAAACTTTTACAAAATACTTATCACAAATAAGTTTAAAACATATATCTTTCTTATATCAATTATAACAAAGAATATGCCCATTATGAACAGTACAACTGTTATCATAATGTTATTTTTAATTTAAATTATCCTGCTCAATGAAACCCAAAGATAATCAAAACAAAAGCACTTACCGATATATACCATATTCTTTGTTATAATTGATATAAGAAAGATATATGTTTTAAACTTATTTGTGATAAGTATTTTGTAAAAGTTTGAATAAATTACTAGTATTTTCTGGTAATATATTTTCATTTGTTTCTATTGTTATAGAGCTTTTACAGTTCCAGGAAGTTGCATTTGCATATAATTATATTGATAATTATCCCTTTACGGGGAATTTCCTATAATCTAATTTTAATTTTTAATATCCTGTTCTGGTAATCCTTTGATAGTTATAACACGAGTATTTGCTTACATATTTCAGTTGATTGTGAACTTTAGAAAAAGCCGCACCGAAGAGGCATAGATGCCGAAACACGTGTCTGTGGATGTTCTAAAGTTTTGTGTTACTGCTATATCGGTAAGTGCTTTTGTTTTGATTATCTTTGGGTTTCATTGAGCAGGATAATTTAAATTAAAAATAACATTATGATAACAGTTGTACTGTTCATAATGGGCATATTCTTTGTTATAATTGATATAAGAAAGATATATGTTTTAAACTTATGTGTGATAAGTATTTTGTAAAAGTTTGAATAAATTACTAGTATTTTCTGGTAATATATTTTCATTTGTTTCTATTGTTATAGAGCTTTTACAGTTCCAGGAAGTTGCATTTGCATATAATTATATTGATAATTATCCCTTTACGGGGAATTTCCTATAATTTAATTTTAATTTTTAATATCCTGTTCTGGTAATCCTTTGATAGTTATAACACGAGTATTTGCTTACATATTTCAGTTGATTGTGAACTTTAGAAAAAGCCGCACCGAAGAGGCATAGATGCCGAAACACGTGTCTGTGGATGTTCTAAAGTTTTGTGTTACTGCTATATCGGTAAGTGCTTTTGTTTTGATTATCTTTGGGTTTCATTGAGCAGGATAATTTAAATTAAAAATAACATTATGATAACAGTTGTACTGTTCATAATGGGCATATTCTTTGTTATAATTAATATAAGAAAGATATATGTTTTAAACTTATTTGTGATAAGAATTTTGTAAAAGTTTGAATAAATTACTAGTATTTTCTGGTAATATATTTTCATTTGTTTCTAACAAAATATCCATTGCTTAATTGAACAACATTCACTATTCCCACAACGTAAGTAAGTATTTTGTAGAAATTTGCCATTGCACTTGATTTCATTAATGCACAAATTGTACACGGTTAAGGCTGAAAGTGAATATTATGTTTAAATCGGGTACTCAACTTCAAGTAATGAATACACTCTAAAGTAAAATTTACATGAAGGACAATAGCTCAGAGGAAGCGTACTGTTTTCCATATCTTCTTATTGTGTTTAATTTTTCAGTGTTTTTAATTCTATTCTTTAGGTATAAGAAAACATTTTAATGTTAATTTTAAGTCGCCATGGGCGGCAGGAGTTTTAACTTTTATGTAATTTTATTGAGCCGAACCGGTCGTGATCTGCTGAACCACACTAACACCACGGCGCTGCGTGACGTGGTTGTGCGGTTGACTCCGGATCTCGATCCGAGGAGGCAATGCTTTGTATTTTAATTCTATATTAAATATGTTATGATGATGATGATGATGGACTACCAAGCGGGAGACCGACGGTTCAAATCCCACGGCCGGATGATATTCGTCAAATTAAGGTCATATTGGCCGTGATTGTGACGTCAGGGTATGGCGTCATTAGGATATGACATCAGACCGTTATTTAGACTTACATTGAACGTCGTTATGTTGGGACTTATGACGTCTATTATGACAGATAAATGACGGCAAATTGACGTCAGTGTGCTAGCTGGGCGTCGGTCCGCCCAGCCCGTCTGTCGGTTGGTCTGTTTAAGATATGGAATTTGATATAGGCATGTGTTAGAACAAGATCTAAAAATGAAATATATTTTGAGCCTACTGCAATGAGTTGCTGAAGGGAGAAGAGAATAAAAGAGAAGATGGGTAAAAAACAAGTAAAGCAAGCTTGTAAGAAATCAGAAATTTGGGACTTGGTTTGACATTTTTTGTAATATTTGCCATCCCCCGCCACTACCCCCATCCATCATTATTAAAGGGGTTATTAAAGTAAAATTGAGACATCTACATGAAATTTGGAATACTGTATTATTAGACATATGCAACGTATATTCTGAGATGATTTCGTTGAAGGGTTGAGGGGCAAATAGGAGTAAATAGAGAAAAAAGTAAAGCAAGCAAGTGAAAGTCAAGATACTTGGGATTTAGTGTAAATACTAGAAACCAAGGCCTTTAACTATTTTTAACCTTTGCAACCCCCCACCAACACATTAACCTGAAATTTGATATACGTATATATTATAATGACTTCTGAAACTAGATTATATTTTGAGCTGATTCCGTTGAAGGGTAATAGGGGTAAATAGGGATAGATTGGGAAAAATAAGTAAAGCAAGCTAGTAAGAGTCCAGACACTTGAGATTTGGTTTATATGCTAAAAGCCAAGAATTCATTTATATAACATTACCACCCCCACCAACACCTCTCCATTATTAAAGGAGTTAAATCATGTCAAGTGATAGTTTCACGTCACTCTCTTATTTCTATTATTTCTAACAATGTGACATATGAATATTGAAACATTATCTCTTATTATAAATTCGACTAGGAACATTTTCCTTTATTCGGTTTTATATAATTAAGTTATTACCCTGTGAGTGGGAGATTACCGAAATATTTCATTCACTATGCCAGTGTCCGTTTTACCTTTGTCAGCTTATATTATTCCCGCTTTAATCAAACTTTCATATATTTTTTTAATCATCAGTTATATAGAGTATACCAAACAAGCCACAACGAGAGGATTTCCACTTGCTGGACATCACAGCCCTTTTGTATCTGGTAAATATTTAATATGAGCTGAAGCCTCGCTCTACCATAAAATGTTTTTACACCGTTAACTCGTATTTCATTATACATTTTCATAGCAATGTAATTTCGGTTAAATTTTACAATTTTCCTGTTTTGCTCAATAAAACTTTTGGTGTGAATATTCTGAACAGGAAAAAATTACTTAAGATACCGCTCTTTGTTAAAAAAATAACATAAAAATTGTTAAATTTTCGGTTTAAAATATAACTCGAATTTAATTTTAAGAAATTACGGTTTTAGATTGGCTTGTAAATACGAAATGATATCATTAACAAGTAATGAAATTTCTTAATTTCTCAAAATTATGTAAACATTACAATTAAAGTACTTTGTAATTTTACGTAGTAATCGTAAAAAAATTAAAAAAAACTTTTTTCTTGAAATAGGTTTAGAATGTCATGGAACGTCGAGATTTTAAATTTGAGCGAAAAAAATTTTTCTGTCCGTCTGTCGGTCGGTCTGTCTGTCTGTCGGTCTATCTGTCTATCTGTAACTTTTCTGTCCGCACGTTTTCTCCGGAACAGTTTAAGATATTAACTTGAAATTTTGTACACGTATATATTATATCGAGATCTAGAAGTGGATTGTTTTTTTAACATATCTGGTGAAGGAGTGAGGGTAAATAGCGGTAAATAGGGGGAGATAAGTAAAACAAGCTGATAAGAGTACAGCAACTTGAAATTTTGTGTATGTACTAGAAGCCGTGAAAGTATATTGCCCCGATTAATCGGGTGCATATGGTGTCCACTCTTGTGGGTGCTTACCATAGGATGTTTATTTTGGAGTTTTTGACTTGCCCTAGTGTGGGCTAGGCTGTATTTGGGATGTTTAATAATTATTGATTAGGATATTTGTGCTATTTTTGCCTTGTTGATAGATACTGAGGTTGATATTAGTGTGTTAGTAAGTTATTACATGTTCTGTTGTTTTGTGTATGGCATCTTATTGTGTCTGTTTTATGGCTCTTTTTGGATCTCTAATTTTTAAGTGTTTTTGTTATATTTTTGTGTATTTTTTTTGTGTTTTTGTGTTTTATTTATTTTTTTGGTTGGACCAGTCCTTTTGTATTTTTTTGACAATGGGTCATCTTTTCTGATATTCAAGTTATTGTATTGGGGGTTATAAATGTAATTTAATGAGGGGAATGTAGGTGCATTAAGGAATTTCGGGGTAAGGGGGTCTCGTAATGTAGGGTTATTTAATGTGAGAAGGGAGTTTGCAAAATTAGGAACCAAATGGTTCAGGATGAATTTTGAAAGTATTGGGGTGCCTGTGATGTTGTGTACAAACTGTGTCGATGTCCTGTATGGAAGTTTAAGTAGGATTTTTAATGCTTTATTTTGCAATACTGTACTAGAAGCCGAGGCCTCAAATGTTTTTATAATATTTTCCATCCCCCCCACCACCCCCCCACTCTATTATTTAAAGGGTTGGGGGTTAAGTAGGGGAAATAGGGGAAAATAAGTAAAGCAAGCCGGTAGGAGTACAGAAACTTGAAATTCTGTGTATGTACTGGAAGCTAAATAGGGGTAAATAGGAGAAAGTAAGTAAAGCAAGCTGGTAAGAATACAGAAATATGGGATTTGGTGTATATACTAGAAGTGAAGGCGTCAGATTTTTTTAAATAATATTTTCCATCCCCCATCACCTTTATTATCTTATTAAAAGAGATGCTAAAATTAAATTGAGATTTTCACTTGAAATTTTGTACACGCATATATTATAACGACATCTGAAACTAGATTATATTTTGAAATGATTCCGTTGAAGGAATGGTGGTAAGTAGAAGTAAATAGGGTAAAATAAGTAAAGCAAGCTGGTAAGAGTACAGAAACCTGGGATTTGGTGTATGTACTGAAAACAAGGCATCGGATTTCTTTCTATTATCTTTCAACCCCCCACGCACACCACCTCCTGTGACCGCCCCAAAACTCCCTAACGAAGAAAACCTCGTTTAAAAATAAAATTAAAAAAAAATCTAATAAAATGACCAAAGTCGCTGACAAAATCTGAAAATCACATGCACAACCACCTTTCCAACACTGATTGGGTTGCAGCCAGCTACAGTGGAGACGGGCTGGGTTAAATTTAAGTAAAATTGGGCGCCACGAGGTTTACCCCAGTCAGTGTCAATTAAAACTTGTAAATAAATTTAATAAAGTAATTACCAATAAAAAAAAAACTCGAATTTGTGGTAAATTCTAATAAAAAAAGGAGGCTGTGACAAAAAAAAAAAATACTGAATTTGCTAAAACACCTAAGTTTATTATAAAAAATCGATAAAGCAGTGTATCTCTGTATATTGAAAATATCGAAAAAAAAAAAAATAATAATGTTCAAATATGTTAACGGCTATCATAAGCTAAAGAAAAGTATTTACACAAGTACCGCTTAAGATAAAGCAGTGTATCACATACACCCTGTATATTGAAAATATCAGAATAAAAATAAAATGTTCAAATATGTTAACAGCTATCATAAGCTAAAGAAAAGTATTTACACAAGTACCGCTTAAGATAAAGCAGTGTATCACATACACCCTGTATATTGAAAATATCAGAATAAAAATAAAATGTTCAAATATGTTAACAGCTATCATAAGCTAAAGAAAAGTATTTACACAAGTACCGCTTAAGATAACAAAAACTTATAAATATCTCAATGTTTTAAAAGAATACGCTAATTTACTACACCCTGTATATATATATAAATTCGGGCCCCGTCCCGGGATATAGCTATACCATGGGCTCACACAGGTGGTGGTTAAATATAAATATTCGCATTTAATATTCTATAAAAATAATCATTTACAGTGCCTTTGATTAAGGTTTTAAATACCTGGCTCAGTATAAATAAATTAGCAGCCAGAACCGAATATTTCAAAAAATGCAATGACGTTGAAATTAGTGTTTACATGTATATCGACAAAATTATGTGAAATTATATTTAAATTAATTTACTAGTATTTGGCTCACCCAGTATATTATTATTCCAATCGGTGGCTCAAAATAAAACAAATATAAATAATAATTAAATAAAACCTGCGTCTCCTATCTGATGATAGCCTCCCTGCAACCGACTGACCCAGGGGTTGATTCAAAAATTTTCTCCACACTCTACCAGTAATCACCAGGAAAATGGTTCTTTAGATGGTGAAACAGGGTTCATAAACTAGGCCAAACTTCAGCCTTCCATGAAAACTTCCAGCCTCCAGAAAACTTCAGCCCTCTAGGAAAATTTCGGCCGTCCAGAAAAACTTTAGCCCTCCGGTAAAACCCTAAATAATTCATGAAAATCAACCTTTTGCCCAAAAATACCAGACGAAAAGAATAAAGCCACACTTACATGAATCATTTAAACAACACTTAACATTGTATAAAAGAAAGTTACCTTTTTACAAAGGGTTTTTCATCCTAGGAAATCGTCGGAAATTCATCAAATGCAGCACTTTTCTCCACAACTTATATATATATCTTCTTGAATGACAGGTTCCTACGTCTTATCAGAGTGGAGAGATTCACTAAATCAAAGAAACACCAATGAAAATTTACGCCTTAAGGGTAGTAACACGTGGTACTTACGATATTAGAAAATAATCCCAAAAAGGAGTGATTTCCACCACAATACTGAGCAACCAAATAAACTACGCTGCACAACAACTGGAAAACCACTGATAAAACAACAAAAGGATTTATCCCGTAATGGATGATCAACGATCAAATCGTCCTTATGTTATCGATTCCAATACCGAAAAGAAAATGACTACCCCGTTTCTCAGGATATCACAAAAACTACCCGTGAGAAGCTTCAGAACCTTCTCGAGAGATGTCGCTTGACTTTCTACAAGAAAAATCACTATTTAGCTTCATAATGTACAATAACACCCTGTAGGGCTCTCAAAGGTAAGTACCTATCAGTTGAGAATCTTGAATTAAATAAATAATATCTGGCAAACGACATAAATTTGTAAAAGCCACCACATGAAAGATTACTACGCTACCAATACAACTGGGAGTAAATCAAAGATACAATCGAAAGTAGTATAACAACTACCAGACAATAGATGGCGATACCTCGTATCGACTAAAATAAATAATTCAACGACAAACCATCATAAAAATTCTTCACACATTGAATTTGTCACAATTATAATAGAAATTATGCAATTTATTATTAATTAAACAGTACCAGGTCAGAATTATAAGTAGGGTAAATCGTAACGTAAGTCGCATATACACCATACGATTTCGTGCACGCAGGAATAGAATATAGGTCAACAGCTGATTCGGCGAGAAATAAACAACTATATACGAACGTTTGAAGACTCCAATGTGTTGTTATATTATTTACAAGATATTAAATATCGCAAAAATCATAAAGATGACAATATTTCACCCTGTGACGGACGACAAAGGTAGGTGATACTAATATTCTATAGTAAATAGTTTGGTAAAATCATGAATTTGCAGGAATAACCTAATGTGTAGAGACGAAGATTTTATGGACACAAATAAATTGTTAGTAGATAGCTAGACCTCGACATGTAACAACAAATATACATCTCAAATATACGAAATTCAACCCCGAAATTACAATTAGCACGACAGTACCAGTACCAAAGAAATTACCAGCTTGTTAAGAAAAAGGTTAGTAGTCACCTAATAAATACCTATCTGGACCAATACATAACCATTTCTGAGGCTAAAATCTTACATACTAACGCGTATAATAACTATGTACCTGAGGTCTACAAACATAACTCATTATTATCTTTTACAGGTACCAAAAAAAATCACGGGAATGGTGAAGAACAACCTCTGAACCAACCCTTCGGATAATTCATTAGAATAATATATTACAATTTATAAACTTGATACTTCTAAATAGAATCGTTTACCAAAAATCAAGAGCAAATTATATACCAAAAATTACCTTATACCTAGTGTCAAAAATAACCGTTACAGACTCCCCCCCTTGCTTGAAGAAAATTTACTCAGGTAAATTTTCCACAGCGCTAGCTGATTTTAAATCTTTTACATTCCATACGCCCTTGGATACTCCTTTGCTATCTTGCAACTCGTATGTCCATGGAGAAACACGTTTTTTAATAGAATAAGGACCTATATATTTTGGTGCTAGCTTGCTAGTGTAGAATTTTGCAGCGTTCGATTTGACATAATTTCTTTTCCATACCAGCTGATTAGGAAGAAACTCTTCATTCCTTCTTCTCAAATTGTAAGTCCGCTCATTTTTTTTCGCCGCTAAATCTAGACGTTTTCGCACTTCCTTAAACAGTTTCCCGAATCCTTCTTGACGAATATCTTGGTCTGTCTCTTCTATTACATTTTCGAGTTCTCTTTTCTTTTCAAAATCTTCCCCATTAAGTATCATATGTCTTCCGAAATTTACGTAGAAAGGGGTTTGTTTGATAGATTCATGCTTCGCCGTTCTGGTGGCACATGCTACTTTTGCCAAATTGGTGTCCCAGGAGCGATGGTTGTCAGACACGTACATTGATATCATGGTTTTGATAGTCCTATTGTATCTCTCGGTAGGGTTAGCCTGTGGATGGTAGTATGCATTGTATCTTAACTTCACTTTGTAGTCTTCGGCAAGTTTCCGTAGTTGCTTTGATCTATACTGAGGTCCATTATCGCATAACAACAATCTTGGAACTCCAAATACCAAAAACACTTCCTCCTCGATTTTCCGTACTACCATACCTGCAGAGGCAGATCTTAGTGGAAAAACCAAAGAAAACTTGCTAAAATAATCTGTCACAACGAGAATGTATTGGTTACCTCTAGTAGATCTTGGAAGTGGTCCCATTAGATCTGTAGATATCATTTCCCAAGGTTTATAAATTAGGGGTTGCGCTGTCATTAATCCTCTTGGTCTCTTCTGGTCCAACTTATGGGAGGCACACACAGTGCACTTTCTAACATAATCAGACACATCGTACCTCAACTTGGGCCAGTAATATTTTTCTGCTACTCTATTATATGTCTTGTAGGAACCCATATGACCAGAGGTGGGTGGATCATGTGCCGCGGAGATGATATCTTTTCTCCTATCTTTTGGAATTACTTCTTTCCAACGATCTGACGAGTCTCCTAGTTCCCTATAACTTGGTCGAATAAATTTAAATAGCCGATCGTTGCAAATACGCCAATTAGAGAATTTTAGTGGTTGTTCTGTGACCTTCCTTACCAAATCTTGATACCATTTGTCCTTTGAAGAAATAACCTGAGTTTCAACGGAATCTAGGACAGGAACTGATCGTGAAAGTGCATCGGGTACCACGTGCTCTTTTCCTTTCCGATGGACGATTTTGAAGTCATATTGCTGTAGTCTTACAGCCCACCTCGCAAGTCGTCCAGTTGGGTCTTTTAAATTTTGCAGCCAAACTAGCGAATAGTGATCGGTTATCACTGTAAACGGAACTCCTTCGATGTATGGCCTCAGTTTCTCTAAAGCAAACAGGACAGCAAGGCATTCTCTTTCCGTTGTGGAAAAGTTACGTTCCTGTTTCGTCAAGGATCGACTGAGGTAGCATACTACTCTGTCGCCATCTGGATGCGGTTGCGTAAGCACGGCGGCTACCCCGAATGCTGACGCATCGGTCTGTACTTCAAAGGGTAAATTATAGTCGGGACAGTTTAACACTGGAGCTGTTATCAAACACTCTTTAATTTTCTGAAATGACTCTTCGCACTCCTGAGTCCAATCAAATTTTCTGGATTTCTTAAGAAGAGCAGTGATAGGGGATATCATGGAGGCAAATTCAGGGATGAATCGCCGATACCATGAAAACGTACCAACTATCCTTCGGACTTCTTTCACTGTCTTGGGAGCTGGTAATTGTAGCATTGCCTTTACCTTGTCGGGGTCTACGTGAAGTCCATTTCTGTCAACCACATAACCTAAATACTTCATTTCCGGGCGACAGAACTGACACTTCTCAATGCTAACCGTTAGCTTCGCCTCGCGTAACCTCTTGAACACCTCCTCTAAAATAGCTAGATGTTGCTCAAAAGTTTGGGTAACTATCACCACATCATCTAGGTAGACGAAAACATGAGGTTCAAGGTCGGCTCCCAAAACACGATCGATGAGACGTTGCCAGGTTGCAGGAGAGTTGTGAAGGCCGAAAGGCATACGCTTGAACTGGAATAACCCCCTCCCTGGCACTGTAAATGCGGTGTAGGGCCTAGATGACTCTGCAACCGGTACTTGCCAGTAAGCTGATTTAATGTCCAACGAAGAGAGATAATGGGCACTTTTCAGTTTATTAAGTGTGTGGGAAACATAAGGAATTGGGTAGCTATCGCGTTCGGTGACGGCATTCAATTTTCTGTAATCTACACAGAAACGATAACTATCATCCTTCTTCTTGACTAACAGAACAGGTGAAGACCATGGGCTATTTGACCTCTCCACAATATCTTTACTAAGCATCTCATCCAATTCTTTGTCGATGTGCGCTTGGATCACTGGCGATACAGGATAATATCGTTGTTTTATAGGTGCTGATTTCGTTACAATCACGTGCTCAGCCAAGTCGGTACAACCTAACTTTTCTCCCATCATAGAAATATTTCTGTCTATCAACGCCTTTAGTCGGGATGCCTGTAACGGTGTCAGTATAGTCTGCCCTCTCAGATGGTCAACCTCATTTATTGACCCACAAGTCGGCTGGTCTGAAAAATACCACTCATTGTGTCGTAAGTCCGGAACAATTCCCATGCTTTTCCAAAAGTTCGCTCCCAATATCAAAGTGTGGAATAAATCAGGAACTACCAAAACCTTTATCAATTTGATGCGGTCCCTTACACGAAAAGGAATCTCGCATTCACCAATACTCTGCACGCTCTGACCATTTGCTACCGTACATTTTACAGTTTTGCTGGAATCCAAACTAAGTCCCAAATCCTTCAAAATTTTCCAGCCTCCACTGCCTAAAATAGTCGAAGATGCACCAGAGTCGAGCAGTCCCAATAGTGGTTTTCCCAACACAGTTACTTTGAGGTAAGGTCTTTCGTCGTTTTGCGCATGGTCTAAAATAAAATTCAAGATAGGTTGGAAGTTGGTCGGGTGCTTGCATTCGACGTCCCTAGTTCGACCATTTAAGAACGTCGGGGCCCGTTTCCCTTCTTCGAACACATCGGACAGGTTCTGACAGTGTAACCTTCTTTCTTGCACTTGAAACATACCAGCTTTCTAGTAGCACAACCAACAGCTCTATGACCAGGCTGGTTACATTTGTAACACACGATTTCTTTTGGAGGGTTTCTAGAAGACGTTTCACTAACATCCATGGCTTGAATCCCTTCAGTAACATCAACGAATGCTAGATCTTTTTCAATTGCATGTCCACGACGAGATGTTGGTTCCGTGTAACTATTAATAATGTCTCTTCGAGCTTCTAACCGCCTGCATGCAGTGCGAAGTTCAGCTATCGTCTTGGGCACTGGATCTGAAAGTCGATCTTGATAAAATGGATGCAAGTTCTTCATGATGATAGAGAGTTTCGCTTTTTCTGAAATCGGACACCTCAGTCTGCTGAAGTAGCCAGACATGACCGCCAAATATATTCCAATTGTTTCAGTGGGGTGCTGTGTTCTCTTCTGTAGCTCTTCAAATAAAACGTCATTGTGGTTCGCTGACAAATACTCTCCACGAAACTCTTCAATTAGTTCCTCCCATGTATGAACTCTAATTCGACAGTCCTTGTAGAACTGGTAGGCTTTTTCTGAAAATAAATCTATACCAGATTCCAATAAACTTTCCTTGGAGACATTTCTAGCTAATCGGAGTTCTTCTACCCGTTCGAAAAAAGCATTAACCGATATACCCTTATTATCACCTGAGAACTTCTTTATATCCCATTTGTGAGGCAAAATAGTCTTACCCAGAGTTCCAGATGAATTTCTTGGTCCGTGTGGCGTAGCTTCTGCAATAGCTGATGATCCAGAGGCATTGTGTATACCTTCTTGAAAAGCATTTACTTCCAACTGGCATTCTAAAAGACTCAAACTTGCAGGTACCATTTTACTCTTCTCAAAATGTTCTGCTTTTTCATTGAATTTTTCCATAAGTGAGAGTGCCAACGCCAACAACTCTGATTTTTTCTTTAACATTTCCTCTTTTTCTCCAGTTTCCATATTATCCAAACGTCCCAACACATGACTAAGTTTCGTTTGAATCTTCATTGCTTCATTACTATTTCGATCATTATCGAAGGTCTTTAGAATTTCCACCAGGCTATCCAAGATTTTCTTCACGGCCTCTTGATCTTGTTCGAAGCTGTAAGGATACTTAGGATACCTCAAACTATCCCCAGACTTTTCCATTTGTATTGCCAATGCTAGCCTATGTCGCATTTCATCGCAATTACCTATACCTATTCCGCGAATTGTTAATTCGTAAACAAGTTCTTCCTTGTCCAGGCGATTTATATACATTTTTCGAGACATTGTGCTTACAATAATTTAACTTTACTACTAATAGGAATAATGTATCAA
Source organism: Stenurella melanura (assembly GCA_963583905.1). NCBI lineage: Eukaryota > Metazoa > Arthropoda > Insecta > Coleoptera > Cerambycidae > Stenurella > Stenurella melanura. Next base: position 160,011,466 of record OY757309.1, read on the forward strand.
TCTTAAACTACCATATATATTCATCCAAAATATTTCCCCAATAGTTGTCAATAAGAAATAAGCATCAAACTTATCAGTACTTAACTTTAAAAAAAATATTCAAATATTTGTAGATCTCAAAATAAAAAATATATCTCAGCCCAAAAACACTTCAGTATAGTAATATAGAAATAATAAACTTATAAAAGTTTACAGATAGTACCAATATGCAAATTAAAACACAACAGAATTTATTAAAGTCTAAGTGACAAAAAAAATTTTGAAAGTCAAGACCCAATAGAAAATTTTCCTCTTTTTTCCTTTCTCCTTATTTTTTTCTTTTTAACAAGCCCCACGTTGGGCGCCAAACTGTGACCGCCCCAAAACTCCCTAACGAAGAAAACCTCGTTTAAAAATAAAATTTAAAAAAAAATCTAATAAAATGACCAAAGTCGCTGACAAAATCTGAAAATCACATGCACAACCACCTTTCCAACACTGATTGGGTTGCAGCCAGCTACAGTGGAGACGGGCTGGGTTAAATTTAAGTAAAATTGGGCGCCACGAGGTTTACCCCAGTCAGTGTCAATTAAAACTTGTAAATAAATTTAATAAAGTAATTACCAATAAAAAAAAAACTCGAATTTGTGGTAAATTCTAATAAAAAAAGGAGGCTGTGACAAAAAAAAAAAAATTACTGAATTTGCTAAAACACCTAAGTTTATTATAAAAAATCGATAAAGCAGTGTATCACTGTATATTGAAAATATCGAAAAAAAAAAAAATAATAATGTTCAAATATGTTAACGGCTATCATAAGCTAAAGAAAAGTATTTACACAAGTACCGCTTAAGATAAAGCAGTGTATCACATACACCCTGTATATTGAAAATATCAGAATAAAAATAAAATGTTCAAATATGTTAACAGCTATCATAAGCTAAAGAAAAGTATTTACACAAGTACCGCTTAAGATAAAGCAGTGTATCACATACACCCTGTATATTGAAAATATCAGAATAAAAATAAAATGTTCAAATATGTTAACAGCTATCATAAGCTAAAGAAAAGTATTTACACAAGTACCGCTTAAGATAACAAAAACTTATAAATATCTCAATATTTCAAAAGAATACGCTAATTTACTACACCCTGTATATATATATAAATTCGGGCCCCGTCCCGGGATATAGCTATACCATGGGCTCACACAGGTGGTGGTTAAATATAAATATTCGCATTTAATATTCTATAAAAATAATCATTTACAGTGCCTTTGATTAAGGTTTTAAATACCTGGCTCAGTATAAATAAATTAGCAGCCAGAACCGAATATTTCAAAAAATGCAATGACGTTGAAATTAGTGTTTACATGTATATCGACAAAATTATGTGAAATTATATTTAAATTAATTTACTAGTATTTGGCTCACCCAGTATATTATTATTCCAATCGGTGGCTCAAAATAAAATAAATATAAATAATAATTAAATAAAACCTGCGTCTCCTATCTGATGATAGCCTCCCTGCAACCGACTGACCCAGGGGTTGATTCAAAAATTTTCTCCACACTCTACCAGTAATCACCAGGAAAATGGTTCTTTAGATGGTGAAACAGGGTTCATAAACTAGGCCAAACTTCAGCCTTCCATGAAAACTTCGAGCCTCCAGAAAACTTCAGCCCTCTAGGAAAATTTCGGCCGTCCAGAAAAACTTTAGCCCTCCGGTAAAACCCTAAATAATTCATGAAAATCAACCTTTTGCCCAAAAATACCAGACGAAAAGAATAAAGCCACACTTACATGAATCATTTAAACAACACTTAACATTGTATAAAAGAAAGTTACCTTTTTACAAAGGGTTTTTCATCCTAGGAAATCGTCGGAAATTCATCAAATGCAGCACTTTTCTCCACAACTTATATATATCTTCTTGAATGACAGGTTCCTACGTCTTATCAGAGTGGAGAGATTCACTAAATCAAAGAAACACCAATGAAAATTTACGCCTTAAGGGTAGTAACACGTGGTACTTACGATATTAGAAAATAATCCCAAAAAGGAGTGATTTCCACCACAATACTGAGCAACCAAATAAACTACGCTGCACAACAACTGGAAAACCACTGATAAAACAACAAAAGGATTTATCCCGTAATGGATGATCAACGATCAAATCGTCCTTATGTTATCGCTTCCAATACCGAAAAGAAAATGACTACCCCGTTTCTCACAAAAACTACCCGTGAGAAGCTTCAGAACCTTCTCGAGAGATGTCGCTTGACTTTCTACAAGAAAAATCACTATTTAGCTTCATAATGTACAATAACACCCTGTAGGGCTCTCAAAGGTAAGTACCTATCAGTTGAGAATCTTGAATTAAATAAATAATATCTGGCAAACGACATAAATTTGTAAAAGCCACCACATGAAAGATTACTACGCTACCAATACAACTGTAAGTAAATCAAAGATACAATCGAAAGTAGTATAACAACTACCAGACAATAGATGGCGATACCTCGTATCGACTAAAATAAATAATTCAACGACAAACCATCATAAAAATTCTTCACACATTGAATTTGTCACAATTATCATAGAAATTATGCAATTTATTATTAATTAAACAGTACCAGGTCAGAATTATAAGTAGGGTAAATCGTAACGTAAGTCGCATATACACCATACGATTTCGTGCACGCAGGAATAGAATATAGGTCAACAGCTGATTCGGCGAGAAATAAACAACTATATACGAACGTTTGAAGACTCCAATGTGTTGTTATATTATTTACAAGATATTAAATATCGCAAAAATCATAAAGATGACAATATTTCACCCTGTGACGGACGACAAAGGTAGGTGATACTAATATTCTATAGTAAATAGTTTGGTAAAATCATGAATTTGCAGGAATAACCTAATGTGTAGAGACGAAGATTTTATGGACACAAATAAATTGTTAGTAGATAGCTAGACCTCGACATGTAACAACAAATATACATCTCAAATATACGAAATTCAACCCCGAAATTACAATTAGCACGACAGTACCAGTACCAAAGAAATTACCAGCTTGTTAAGAAAAAGGTTAGTAGTCACCTAATAAATACCTATCTGGACCAATACATAACCATTTCTGAGGCTAAAATCTTACATACTAACGCGTATAATAACTATGTACCTGAGGTCTACAAACATAACTCATTATTTTCTTTTACAGGTACCAAAAAAAATCACGGGATTGGTGAAGAACAACCTCTGAACCAACCCTTCGGATAATTCATTAGAATAATATATTACAATTTATAAACTTGATACTTCTAAATAGAATCGTTTACCAAAAATCAAGAGCAAATTATATACCAAAAATTACCTTATACCTAGTGTCAAAAATAACCGTTACACTCCACTCCATTATTAAAGGGATTGATTACATAAAATTGAGATATTCACTTGAAAGTAATACACCCATGTGTTGCAATGAGATCTGATTGAGATGATTCCGTTGAAGGGGAGGGAGGTGGTAGGTTGTGAATAGCGCAAAATAAGTAGACCCAGCTAGAAACTTCATTTTTAGCGTATATGGTAGAAACCAACTCCTCAAACTTTTCTATAACAATCGCCCCAAATATCATTAAAATTCTATGACCAATAATTTCCACATACTAGAGTGCAAGTATAGTCAAGATGTTATAGTTTCTCGTACGCTCACCAGTTCTGGGTAGCTATTCTGTAATTTCAGTGAACGTGAGCATTTGTCGTGAGAGGAGAAAGCTCATATCACGATCCCTTCCCAGGGAAACAAAAACTATTCTGTAACTACAATGACTACACGGGGACATGAAGTGATCCTTCCAGCGTTGCCAACAGTTGCTCATACATTTGAACCAATAAAATTGCCGCAACGCTATGATCAAAGGTCGTGCATTGCATTATGGGAAATGCATCTTGTCAAAATGCGAGCTTCTGACATTCAAAATAAGTTCAGTATCTATTATTTTGTAAAAGTGACATCATTTTCTGTTAGGCTAACAATAACAACATCAAAAATCCGTTTCAACACGATGAATAGTGCCTTAAAATATATTTTGATTAAGTGGGTGGAAAAACAACTACAGCTTCTGCGGAACATTTACAAAAAATCAGTTCACAAAAAGATTGCCAAAAAAGGTGGGAAAGAGTCTCTGGAAACTAATAAAAATTCTGAGCAATGGTGAAAAGTAAATTTAGTTTGTAATATAATAACTGGATTGTACATAATCTGACTTGTATAATATATTATATGATATCCCCAAGCATGTTCTATATTTACTTAATAATAGAAGCCCTGTCTGCTAAGCCGAAGGGTTTGTTCATGAAATGAAGTTGTTCTTTTTGAGGATTTTACCAGCAATCTGAAGGTATCATAGTGCATCATTGATAATTTAGTACATCGGCAATATTCATCGCCCTTCAGTCCCTACAATTTAAGTAACACAAAAGTCATTGTATGATCTAACACAAAAATAACTTCAAATAAACAAATATGCCACTGACATCCAAATAAAATGACAGTTTGCCAAAAAGTGAAGTTATACTTTCATCCTCTCACGCGTGAACCATCCCGTTCCCTACAATTTACCAAGAGAAGCAAGTTCCCCGATTTTTGGCGTGATGTGACCATTCCCACAGTTACAGAAAAAGCTATTTTGGTTTTCAAGAGAACTCCGCCCACTTTCTCATGAAAACATGAGCTCACATCACATCACACCGATACAGAATAGCTACCCAGGTGCCGGCACTCGATCGGCACAACCCCCAAAATCATGAAACCCACCAACATCCCACTCCCTACCTCACCATGCCCCCTACCCGTCGATACCACAAAAAATCAGCCCCCCCCCCCTATAATCTAATATTTTTATATAATGACAAATTTTTTAAACAGGTTTTTTAGAAATTATTTTCCTGTATAAACATATGTATTTACGTTCTGCTCCAGTAACACTCTGACTATAAATGTATCTTTAAACGAAAGTATAGAATTAAAGATAATAAATATAAAAAGGTTCTTGAGATATTTTATAGCAGCTTTTTAATTAAAATAAATCAACGTGCTCATTCCCCAGCCATACCATCGGCAAACATTATATTATGTATTTATCAATTTTGATAAATTATAATGAGTGTTTTTTATATAAAATTTATATTATATAGCCTCACTGCAATTAATGAGCACATATTAGATTTAAGATAACTTTATAATTTAATAGGAAATAAAGATTTTTAAATGGAATGGCACTCGATCGGCGAAGTTAAGCAACGTCGGTCGGGTCTAGCACATGGATGGGTGAGTTCTTGTTCAGGTACGTCAGTCTATGTCATGAGCTGTAATAGCCTTGACTGGACTGAGACGGCTTGACGAGAAAATAGAAGCGAAGGGCTGATAACTTCACCAAGGAGCTCCTTATCAAGCAGACTGAAAGTCTAATAAGGACATGTCTGGATAGGGAGCCCTTAGGTACAAAAGAAGAAGTACTATAATAGACCTCTACTGGTCGCAGTAGACAAGGCCAATCGCCAGCTCCTATAGCTAAAATAAAAAAAACTCTAATAGTCAAGATGTTTTCTTTAAAGTGACTTGGACGATAAATTTGGATGTGGAAGTAGTGATTCCTTAGGCAGCGGTTTTTAAATTATTGTTGAAAACCTAACACTGGCGGGGTATGCATGACCCGAGTACCAACATGGCAGCTCTTTAAATATAGATTCTAGCACCCATAGAACGGAGGCCTGCATGGCACAGCTCAGCGATAATAAGCTTTGTTATTAATCAAATTAAGGAATATTCGCAAGCATTTGGTGAAGAGGTTCCAGCCGTTTCTATTAGCTGCTCATTTGATTTATGTTCGATAGAATTAATTAGTCTACACAAACATGTAACGGTGATTTTCTAAAAGACAACCTACTCTCGGACTATTGCGAGGAGCGGATGTGATGAGTCAATAAGATTTCAGGGGTAAAGCATGCATGGTGAGTGAGCTTGGCTTTTATAATACAAAATAGTAAGTACTATTTTAATTTTAACCAACCTTTTTGCGAAGTACAAAATGCCTCATAATTTTTCATAAGAGTAGCTGGAAAATTAGGTGAATCCTGTTATCCTTGTCATCGTTAGTATATTCGAAAAAGCAGAAGTATTCAGTTCTAACGATTGATATAATCTCCTCTTGGTACATGTTATAAAGCTACATAGAAACGTCGCAAAATACCAATTACATTTATTACCGTCAATACAAATTCTTCAGATCAATCCCAAACTAATATTTACAAATATCTTTCAATGGCATATGAATTTTTGGTGCCAGTCGATTATTATATTACTTAACCGTTGTATGAAGTTCAACTTGGACGTTCTCGATATGCGTCCCAGCCATAATGGGTGATATGCTGATCTGATTTATTTTATACACAATTTAATGGATAGATATAACAAGTGAACTTTTTAATCAATATATAGATAGATTTCATTGGTCAGAAATACACAAATAGTATTTTGACAGGTCAAGGCGGGTATAGTTAAAATAAAAGTAACATTACAAGTAGTATGCAAACAAACAGCACATATGCACAAAAATATACATAAATTATATAAAACAATAAACAATCATATTGAACTAGAGAGGAAAAATCAGTTAACATGAATTCATTAAAGTCGTAGAATGCATTATTCGGCAGGAGACGTTTCATTACTGTTTTAGAACGTCCAAATTCAAGTACTTGGACGGCATTTGGCAATACGTTAAAAAAATTTATTGCTAAATTTATATTTATTTATTTATTAAAAATTTATTTTTTATTATTTATTAATGTTCAAACATTTTTTTACTTGAAATAGGTTTAGAATGTCATGAAACGTCGAGACTTTAAATTTGAGCGAAAAAAAATGTCTGTCTGTCTGTCTGCCTGTCTGTCTGTCCGTCTGTCTGTCGGTCTGTCTGTCGTTTCTCCGGAACACTTTAAGATATTGCTTTGAAATATTTGTACACGTATATATTATAACCAGACCTGGAACTGGATTATTTTTGAAGATATTCGGTGAAGGGCTGGGGAGTAAATAGGGGTAAATAGTGGGAACTATGTAAAGCTAGATTGTAAGAGAACAGAAACTTGAAATTTTAATGTATATATTACAAGCTAATGCCTCAAATTTTTTTATAATATTTTTCATACCCCACCACCTTCCCACTCCATTATTAAAGGGGTTGAGAAAATAAAATTGAGATATTCACTAGAAATTTGGTCATTATAATATAGGCGATATTATAATGACATCAGGAACTAGATTATATTTTGGAATTTCTCTGATGTAGGATTGGGGGTTAAATAGGGGTAGATAGGGGAAAATAAGTAAAGCAAGCTGGTAAGGGTACACAAATTTATAATTCGGTGTATGTACTAGAAGCCAAGGCCTCGGATTTTTTTATAATATTTTTCAACCCCCCACCACCCTACTGCATTATTAAAGAGGTTGATAAAATAAAATTGAGATATTCACTTGAAATTTGGTACAAGTATGTATTATAACGACATCCGGCACTGGAATTTGAATTTGGATATTGGGCGGTAATTTGAAGGGTCATCAATACAATATTTTTTAAATAAAGGTAATATTTTTGATAATTTAAGAATTTTTGGAGAGTTATTGTTATTAATGCACTTATTTTACTAAAGGGAATGAGAATGATATATTTAATACAGTTTAACACCTTTATGTTAATATCATAAGCGTCTTTACTCTTAGTATTTTTGAGGTTTTCGGTAACATCTGGAATATCATTGAAAGTTACTTTGGTATATAAAAATTAACCAAATTCTGATCTTATTATTAAATTATTTAGAAGCAATAACATCCAATAATTATTAAACACCAAACATTAACACGCCAAATTTAAAACCCAGGCTGTCTGAATGGGGGATACATATTTCAAGAAAATCCATTACCCACCGACATTGCCAGTATCGGAGCTGGAAATGGAACCCAGTACACGACAGACAGTCTCACCAAACATGCCTGCCACTAGCATGCTTTAGCCGGCTGAGCAACCTGGCAGACAAATTAATATTGGCAATGTTTCAACATTTTGATCAACATATTTCGAATTGATCAACATATTTCGAATTGACCGAATGAGATTATAAGAGATTATTACTTATAGCCTCAGAGTCCATACGCGGTTTCTTTCTGCCTGATAACGGCATGCAAAATGCAATTTTTTTCAACAATTTTTCCGAAAATGAAAAACATGTCTAGTTCGACTGACATTTTTCTCGTTGCTAAAAGGTTGTAGACAATTATTGAATATGCAGAAAAAAATGTGGCATATCAGTCATCAGGTCCCGTCGGTTTCCTTGTTTTTATATTCGATGTAAAATGTGTTGATCCCGAAGAAAATGATAACTGACATTTTCCGCCCTACGCTGGTTGCTAGAGGAGGGAAAACCGAAAACTTATCGCAGCTGAAATTTACTGCCATCACGGTACGTCAGTTTTCCATGATAATGAATGATTCTGTTGGTGAATTATATCAAAGAATATCAAGATAAAATGTTGAAAGTAAATAATAACCTTGGTGTTGCAATCTAAAAATCAGCTAAGTACTTTCATTGGTGACATATTGGATATCATTTCTAATATTTGACTTTAAATTAAAATGAGCTGCTCTTAAAATCCGCATGTACCAAATTCAAAGCAAGCCCGCACAACTTTTGCAATCATACATGCCATATTGAATCCGCCATTTTGAAATTTAAAGCTATAACATTAGATTCAATATCAATGAACCCTGATGTCCACATGCATTCAAGTTTCATGTAAGTCTATAAACATTTTGCAATTACGACAGTCATATTTGATCAATTATTTAAAATTTTTAATTAATAAGAGAGTGTAGCGATTAATAATAACGAAATTTATTTACAGTGGATGCATGAATCCAGTGGAATACAGCAATCTTTATTGAATTATATATCGACGTTTTGATAAATCTATTCTTCATTTTCAAATGTTCAAATTAAAATAATTCGATACACATTATCTGTACTGTCAGTTCTTCAATATTCATATCTATTTCTGAAGAAGATTTATAAATTTAAATACCAAATTAATGCTAGTTTAAGTAAAATTATATTATTACACTAAAATCAAGTACGGAGGTTTCCTTATCTCCTATACCATGACTGTATTGTATTAAGTCTCTTAATTTTACGCTGCAACATCATAAGGCCATACATTAAAGCCTCTGCAGTAGGAGGGCAACCTGGTACATATATATCAACAGGAATAATTCTGTCACAGCCTCTTACTACAGCATATGAGTAGTGATAGTATCCACCACCATTTGCGCAGCTTCCCATTGAAACTACCCATTTAGGTTCAGGCATCTGATCGTAAACTTTTCGAAGAGCCAGCGACATCTTGTTGGTCACTGTACCTGCGACGATTATAACATCAGTCTGCCGTGGAGATGCTCGAAATACCATCCCATACCTACAAAAAATATGTAAAAATGTATTTACACACTTCCCTCATTTCTATACAGGGCGGTGACTGTAAAAAAATATTAATTAAGAAACGACATATGAGAATAATAACTGGAATGTAGTTATCACCCTTATCACGAAGAATACCTTATAACTTTTGGTCAAAAAAATGTACAGCGTGGACATCCGACAGCAAAAATTAAATATTAAATGAAAGGTGCCAGTATGGCTCGCGCAAATACATTTACAAACTTTCGCTATAGTTGAATTATTTCTTAAGATGACCACCCTGTATATTTTTCAATACAACTATAATGCGTTTCTTCCTTGCCAATTGTGTTAATTATATACCAAATATTATTACTATCTGTTACATTTTTAGTTGCACATTCACGCAGTAGAATGGAAGTACAGTCGTAAGAAAATTGTCCAAATTTTCCTTTTTCTGAAATAGATTTAGAGTGTCATGTAACGTAAAAAATTTTAATTTGAGCGGAAAGAATTATTTTTATTCTCTAATCCCTTTAGACCTGTATATTTTCAAGTGAATATCTAATCATATCTTCGCTGGAAGTAGCGTCAACTTCTTACCAAATTTGACTGTTGTCCGTCAAGTAGTATTTTAGCTAATGCACCAACAAACCGACGATCAGATTTATCTACAGACAGACATACAGATAGACGGACGGACAGACAGACTGCCTGATGGAGTTGAAAAACCTTTATTTTCGTAATCTACACGGCCTGAAACGTAGAAATTCGAAGGAATCTCAGAATGTGATTTTTCTCGAATAGGTACAATACTTCCTATCGGTATGTGAAGAAAGTTAAAAAGAATTTATAATTATAAACATATAGTGGAGTCAAGGAGTCGGACGGATATGTTACAAATGGGGAATGCAACCAGACCACCTCCTTTCCCCGTTTTCCAGAGTGCTGAACACGAATAGGAGGGTAAAAAAAGTTTTTATTCAGGGCAACCCCATCAAACGGCTAAAAACCACCCCTTTTATCGGTTTTCGTGCACAGATGCGCGACAGCAAGGGATTTAATGCGGATTTCAGGAAATTTGACCGAGACATAACCGCAACCATCCTTGGGGTCGAATCTAACCTCCCAGGGGGTGAGAGAATGATAAAATATATCTTTTCTCTTTGAAACTTTGAGCCCGTTTGGGAGGATGTTAATGATGAATAAAATACTTTTAGGCGACTTTGACTCTTCCTACCCCCTCAACTGACCAATACCCACCCCTTTCGAGTGTACTGGTCTACAAAAAAACAAAATTTTCTTTTCCAAGGACTAAATCTATCACTCCTTAAGTATTTTTGTGTGAGGAATTCGAGTTTTCAAGTTTAAAAATGATAGGTTTAGTCCATAGAGCAGAAAATGTTGTTCTTTTGTACCAGCGTTAGTGCTCAGTAATAGTTAGAGGGAAACGGATGGAAGTTTGGGGCAACTGTTAAGGGTAGATTGTACCCTCCCAGAGGGTGGGAGAGTAATTTTACTCCTCTTCTCAGTGTACAAGTTTACCATTCCTTTCTAGAGGATGCGGTAGGTTGTGAGTATCCGACAGATATACTTTGTACATCTTTTGCAGAAGGTACACATTATAAAAAATACGTTCATTAATAATTGTAATCACCAATTAAAAAATTGTGAGCACTTACCTATGTCACGGTTCCCTTTGAACTTTAAGCATTTCGTACGAAATTCTCAATTTAAGCAACCAGTTAATCACATTAGTTGAATGGTTGGCTGTCACCTTTCCTATCGTTTCAATAATACTTAATTTAATTTCATTAAATACAGAGTAAGCCGAGTCATAGGCGCGCGCGCGCGCGCTAAGATGTCTTAAATATTATTACTTAAAAATTTATATCTTTTCTCATAAACAACATAGAGCAATGAGGTTGTTGGCCTATTTTCATCACTTCTCGAATAATGTTCATGTTAGTAATTTTTCTGGTATGTGTAGTATTTATTTGGTGGGGGGCCGTCAAATTTCAAGGAGGTTTTTTTGTTCCGTTTCTGTCGAGTGATAGGATTGATATTTTTCTGTTGAAATGAAAAATTATCTAGAATCGTCCTACGGGGATTTATTAATTTCGTAACAGTATTTTTGTGATTTTCATTGTTTTGGTGAAGGAGGCTGGAGTCTTCGTGTATTTTAATGAAAATCTTGCCTTTTTAAGGGATTTAGTGTGTCCGTTATCCTCGCACGTGAGTTCTCATTTTTTCTATTAAGTCAGGTATCTTCTGACCAATTCTTTTATAACTTTTCAGTTGTCAGAACAATCTGTTAGAAACTAGAGACCAACATTGGGTCGTGTTGCTATATTCCTTTTTGGAATTTGACAATTACCCTCAAGATAGGTAAGGAAACTTTCACGTTTGATTGTCGTTTCGTTTTATTAAAGCTTTTAATACATTTTAGGGTACTCGTATGGGGCTGCCATAGTATTTGTATGATACCTCTATAGTGTTTGTATGGTTCTTCTAAAGTGCTAGTTCTAGCAAGGTGTGCTGTTAGACGGAGTTATTGTCAGCTGTTATACCAGAGGGTCTTGCAGTTGGAAGTTCGTACTGCGGAGCATTTCTGGGTTAGCATCGCAGAGTTACTTTTCTTGGAACGTTCCGGTGCTTCGTCGAGTTTATTATGCAGTAGAGTAAGAGACCACGCGAGAAAGGTGCAAAAAAAATAAATACAGAAGATAAGATAAGGTCAGTCAGCTGTACAGAGTTAATAAGCATTTTATTTTATAGTTAATATCACACGTATTAATCACAGCAAAAATAGTAGTATTCACGTAATTTATTTTAAAAATCAATATAAACATAAAATATACACTGTGAACCAGAATATAGCTATATACTTGGGGAAAGCCTTTTCTTTGGTATATGTATTTGGCATGTATATATATGTATACATATTTCTTAACTGGAGCAATTTTGTCTCATATGATTATATGTTCCACTATTTAATTAGCAGTTTTTCTTTACTCAAATTTGATATATAGTAAATGTGTTCAATATAAATTGTTTTTGCTTACTCAAAATATTTATTTTCCCGCATCTCTATACTCACTTGTGACATTGTATTCGTCTTACGAAAATAAAAAAACAGGAAATCTTATATTTAAAATAGGATATTTTCATATCGACAAGTTCCATTGTTTATTTTTTTTATTGGTAGTTGCTTTCCTTTTTTCACTCAGATATTTCACAAACTTTAATTTGAAAAAGAACAAAAAAAAAAGAAAATTAAGCCTATAAATTTTGTCTACTTTTTCGTGATTTACCAGTAGATAAACTGATTCACTAATAATTTTTGATATCTAAATACTATCAGGTAGTAAATCACGTGGCGCTCTTCTTTTTATCATTAAGGTACCCTGTCTGTCTCTACTAGCAGCTGGACCTGATTAGTATTTTCTTATGTAGGTAAGTTTGCCAATTATTTGCAATGTAGCGATTCCTGTTTTATTTTTATATATTTTTTTTATTGCTATACATAATTTTGTCTATTTTGCCACAATAAGTCATGACCCTGAGACTCTTGTCCTGTGGCTAGCCGTGCACATATATACTTTGAAGTTAGGCAAATAATTAGTCAATTAAACAGTCGAAATATTGTCAGGAGCATCTTGCTCATAATTTAGCGTGGCACCTGTCCCGAAAATGCTCAAAGCCATAGGACAGCTCAGTAACTATTTTTTATCGTCAAAAGTATTTAATACGCTTACGCCCAGTATTAACCACATACATAAAAAAGAAAATTAAAAAAAATAAGTAAAAATACATATTGTCTCTGGATAGGAAAATCATACCTAAACAAATTAATTTATACAATTCTCACTGAAATTAATATGAAAACAAAACAGAAATGCAAAAAGTCTGTCAAGTTCTGCTATCGTTCTGATTGATGCTTATCGCAAATTTTCTCATATTGTTTATCATATGTATATTAAGCTAATAACATATTGTTATTTTTAATATCGTAAATATTATTTTTCTTTATGTATCTTATATAGTAATATTCAAGAAATAATTAATTCTGTTTTATTGCACAATCAAGTGTGTGTATATATACATACTTACGTGATTATTTCATATATCTATTGTACAATTTTTGTAACTATTACTATAGCTGTAAATTTTGCAAATAATGGAATTTAGAAGCAGTACACATTTAATAAATGAGAATTTTCAGACTAATTTCTTTTTCCGAGAAAAAGAGAAGCAACTATGCTTGCCTCCCGACCAAACAAAGAGTCATAAAATATCTTTAAACTTTAAATACTAATATTACTCATTAAACAGAAGCTTTGTTTTGCAAAATAGAAATGGAGAAATAATTTACCTGTCCATATCATATCTTGGAGCAGCCCACTGCATCATTTCAACAGCGCAACAAGCCAGTCCAAAGGTCATAGGCCAGAGAGACCCACGATGTCCCCAGTTCATCAAATCGTCCAAGCGAGTAACGGCATATTCTGCCAGATCTTTCTTCTTTGGGTGAGGTGACCATGGTCTTTTCGCACCTTCTTTATACAATGGATAATAAGTGGCAGTTTGATATTTGACTTTCTCTTTATATTCCTTTGTACATCCCTCTTTACCGTTATCGACAGAACACGAGTGAATAAATCTTCGTAGTATCTGTAAATTAATTCTATTTGTAATACTTAAACTTGTAACTAAAAACATTTTGACAAGATTGACAAAATATGTCAGTTGCGCAGTTAGTTTTATACCCTTTCTAGCTAAATTGGTAATATTGGAGGCACATGGGTCTGCTAAATCAAGCAACCACATTACGAGTTGCGATCGGAAAACAACTACTAGAATCTCGTGCAACTGGACATAAAAGAGTCCTTATTTCAGGACAGTGATATTTTAAGTTTGTTCATTAAAAATGTATGTTATTGAATACTTTCATCAACCTTAGAAATTGATTTTAACTTGTTAACAGATAAAAATGTATGCAATTGGCAAAAAACAGAATTAAGATAAGACCGGATGTTTACGTTCTGAGGTCACTGAAACAGGAAAATGTGGTTTTTAAAAATTTTCAGTGTATATGTATATATGGAGACACGATAGTACCGAAATTAGCAAATGTATTTTGATGAAACTTGGTACAAAGGTAAAGTTGGTATGGTACATGAGCTGAATAGGTTTCGGTGCAGATCGGACGACCTTTAGTGGTGCTCTCTTGACGCATAAGTTTTCTTATTGATTATTTTCGATAGACGTCATGCTCTTGGCGCCATTTTGCGCGAAGAGCCGACATCTCATTATTGTTATTTGGATTCCTGTGTTATTAAAGTGTGAATGTTATAATAGCCGCTGTTATTATTTACAAAAATTACGAAAATGCTCGTTTTGTTTAGAAGGGAAAAAAGAAAGATACAACATTCGTTTCTTTAGAATCCCTGCTATCTTAAAGGACGGAGAAAATAACAACAAGCACACACACACTCTGAAATCCTTCTGCACACAATGATAAACAAACATTACATGAGGCTATGTATGTTCTCTGGACAGCTGCGTCAAAGTCACGTGACCGAAAGTGGTCTGTTGTTCACCATGGTATCCATTTTTATTATTTTCTTCAAAAATAGATGTTAACGTAATAACGCTTTATAATTATCTTAACTTTTAACCAAAGCAATAAAACACTACTCGTTTGTTTCAATTTGTGGAGACCAAATATAAATAATCCTAATCAAACTAGAGAATCCAAACTTTCAGCGGACATGTTTTCATCACTTTCACCTTCTCTAATTTTTCAACCTACTAGAGTAGCAGCTACGGGCAATTATGCCACTCAGTTATGCATCAATTACAAGTGATACCAAATTTTATTATTATTATTATAGGTCGAGCAGATTTGTAGGATCCACAGCATTCAGGCCTGTCGGCCCATTGTGTACTCGCGTCGTGTGGGATCTTCTAGAAGAAACCAGTGCCCTCCACAAAGGATAGCAGTCTACTCCAGGGTTGATCCCGTAATTCCTCTGGCTGTAAAAATTGCCTTTGGAGATGCTTATACCTTAACGCACCTAAGGGTGCGCAACTGCATAGGATATGAGTGGTGGTTTATCCTGCACTCCACACATCATACAAATAGGGCTGTTCTTCAACCCCATTGTATGAAAATGTTTATATAGAGGACAGTGTCCTGTTATAAAGTCTACCATCCGTCTCAGTTTTCCTCTATCGAGCCCAAGCAGCCACTTAATTGTTGAGTCAGCAAGGGCCCCTTTATATGGTACCTCGACGGCCTCATTCCAAGGGCCTGAGTCCAATAGTTGCTGAACCTTGCAGTGGCCCAGCCTACTAACTCTGATTGAATCAGACTTCTTGGAAGACCAAAGGCTGGCTGGGGGCCAGGGAACGGAGTTACTGCTCCTTCTCCTGACAATCCGTCTACTTCTTAGTTGTCCTCCACACCTTTGTGACCGTGCACCCAAATGAATTTGACAGAGTTGTATGCGCACAGTTTGGTCAAAATGCTCCGACATTTGAGGTCACTTTGTTTGACACAAGAGCCCTCAAGGCTGCTTGGCTGTCACTACATATGTAAATATGTTTATTGGCGAAAGCTCTCCTGAGATTTTCTCTTGCACACACCAACATGGCATATACTTTGGCTTGGAATACACTATGATACTTTCCAAGTGGTAACGATATACGAGCCCTTGGTTTGCAGCCGTGTATGCCAGCACAAGTTCTCTCCTGAGTCTTAGATCATTCGAGACCTTTGGGACTCTGAAGACGATTTATATCGCGTTCCCAGTTCTCTCGGTTGGGAAACACCGCTGCGTATGGAATAGTGAACCGATAGACAGGGAAACACCGGTCATCTTCTGCTTGGGTGATGACCCGGTCCCTTACCGGCAGATTCAGGGCCTTTGTGTACCCCCAACCCCGGCCAGTCCCATTCCACATTCCATTTTTGAACAGCCTATTTGCTGCTTTTTAGCTTTTAGTTCCACCTAGATATGCAAGGGAGTGAGCCTCAGAACGGGCTCCATTGCTATCGTTGAAGTGGTTCTGATAGCTCCTGTAATTCCAAGGCAAGGTAGCTTTTGAACTTGACATAGGCAGCTCCTGGCAGCGCCACCACACCAGTGCCGCGTATGGTGGTGTATGTCCAAAGAGCAATCTTCGGATTTATTCCCCATTTTGGACCGAAAATACGTTTGCACATCCATAAGGACGCGCACGCTTTAATCGTTTGAGCTTCCACGTGGTCCTTCCATGACAGCTTGGAGTCTAGCATTACCCCGAGATACCTTTTTGTGCGGGAAAGACACAACAGCATCTGCTCTGTCTTATCAGGGTTGACAGAGAGCCCATGTCTGTTACATCGTTCCTGAACTATGTTAAGAGTCCGTTATATGAGCTCTGCGATAGTCGTTTCAAATTGGCCTCTTATCCTAATAGCCAAATCATCTGCGTTACCTACCTCGTTCAATTCGGCCGATACCGAATTTAATAATTATATAAATTTTAATTCGGGAGCATCCGACCATTATTGCCAATTAGTTTTGTTTTCAGGGAACATGTTAACTTGGCGAATAATTCTTTCAAGCTTTTAGAAAAATTTACAAAAATTAAAAATAAATGAATTTATATTTTTGTTTAGATCATTCTCATTAAGCACAACCTCAGATGATAATGACATTATATTTAATGATTTTTTTGAATGTTTCTTGTCGTGTTTTAATGCATCCTGCATTAAAATATTGACATCCAAACATATACATAACAACGGTGACAAAGTTTTCACAAAAATTGAAATAAGATAGAAAGGCTAAATTGTTTAAAAAATAATTTTCCCGATGAAAATACAAAAGTAAAACAAGAACAAAGAAAAAGTTTCGGAAAGATATTCGCTTTGAGGAAATAGTTCATTACGAAAATATAATTAGAAACTCTTGTAATAAAACGAAAACATTGTCGAATATCGTCAAGAATCTTAAATCAAATACTTCTGAAGAAAACAAATTATTTGCTTGGTAATGATGATGAGATAGTCCTGGATCTAATAAGGCTCGGAGCTTGCCTCGCTACGACCATTGATACAGGGTGTAATTAGTTTCATGTCATTAAAAAAAAACTGGTGGTAGGCAACGACAAGACAAACAAAAAAACCTCATATAACATGGGGTCTAAAGCTCATAGTTTTGGAGAAAAAAAGTAAACAAAAATTTCGCAAATTTTCAATAAATTTTTTTGACAACTGCTGGAATATTGAGGTAGGTTTAGATCTAGATCTGAAGAAAGCTATACTCTAACTCTCCCTTGTGCAATATTATAGTTACTGTCATGTCGGTGTTTCGTTATGTACACACGTCCAACCCGCCGTTCGTTGTTTTTGTTATTTTTGAACTTCGCGTCATTGTGTATTTATAGTTAAGATTTATTTTATTGACTTACCGTTCAAGTTGTCAAATTCTTGATTACGTACAGACACAACTTACTTGTTCGTTCTTTTTGTATTCCTTTTTGGCTTTTGTACCAAGTCTTTATTTTATTTTTCTTTATTGACAACGTTAGTTGAACGAAGTGCGTATGTACTTAATTCGACGTACCGAACTGTGTATTGATACAGATGCAGATATTTTGAATCATTTAGGTAGGTAGTAAGCTTTTAACCCAGGACACACATTTATGTTACAAATGTTAATAAACCACATTCAAATTTTCTAAATTATAAACAATCCAATATTTTGTTCCAAATTAAAAAAAAACACATGTAAAGAAATGCTCTGTTTAAACCTCTTTGGCCATTGTTTGCTAGCAATTGTGCACGAAGAGAGAACGAATTATTTACCTCTTTATAATTGCCTCAGTTCAGTTGAGACGGTACATCAAAGGCGGTCGATGATCCTTTGACACCGCGTGTGCCGGCCAGCACTTTTTTATGAGAATTTAAAAGTTGTATAATTGGGAAGTACAAGTTCATCGACCAAGAAAAGCAGTGGTTCTCAATAGTTGTCTACCATAATATTAAATATGTTAACCTAGATCAGTGTTTTTCAAAGCGCCCCTAGAGGGAAAAGTCATAAAGGTTTTTTGTTTGTCTAGTAGGTCCCAATTACCAGTTTTTTTAATGACATGAAACTGATTACACCCTGTATAAGTTAAATCACCGAACATTTTGGAAATAATACATCAAGTGAATGTGTTGTACTTCTCCCGCCAATAACATAAATGTTATGTTTTTTAATCCAGTCACCAAAGAAACTTTTTCAATTTTATTACACAAAAACGTAAGTTGGTCGTAGGCTATATTAAAACAGTGGATCAATATTCAAGCTAAATATAGATTATGTTTCTATAAAAGCTTTTAATTATTTTAAGCAAATTTAAAATCCAATGTAAATGGGAATTATAATAACTTGGAGTATCGTGCGCCAAAGTTTATTCTATAAATTAACTGTGTACCATGAAACAGTACATTTATCATGTAAACTCCAATACCGCAGCTTTGTTTGCTCCTGTTATAATTAACAGTCTTCCCTTCGAATTTTACTGAACTAAATTATTAATGACTTTCACTTGATTTATTTTTAACCACTGTTCCATAATTGCCTGATTGTTAACTATTTAATTATTTATTATCAAATAAAGTTTAAAAATATGAAGTAACCAATTAAGTATATAATGAGCCTTATTAAAGGCAGCGCCAGCGTGATAAAAAGTTGAAGGGTCTCACGAAAAATTTGTATTTCGAGAACAACGAAGACAAACTTTTATTTTTCATTGCTAAAGTAATTAATTGAAAATTCAAGAGAAATTTCAAGTAATAATACAGGAAAAATGGTGGAAAATTTTGCAAATAAAGAACAAAAGTTTTGATTGAATTTTCTTACAGACGGCTCTTAAAATGCTTGGATTAATCCAGTGACCCGGTCGGAAGGAATCTTTGGCCTACAAAAGGCCAGGAAACAATTTTGATCTTCGTTGTTTAGGACAGGAGCCTGATAAAAATCCAAGTTTTTCACCTTAGAGAGTCGAGGAGCAAGCCGCTATCTTGCATATACAGGATGTAATTAGTTCATTAAGTCATGTCATTAAAAAAACTGGTGGAAGGGAACGACACGACAAACAAAAAAACCTTATATAACATGGGGTCTAAAGCTCATAGTTTTGGAGGAAAAAAATCGGTAAAGGTATTTACACAGAACTTCCCTCGTTATTTGTGCATGGCGGTCACTCTAAAAAATTATGAATTAAGAAATGACAAGAATAATAATCGGAATATACTTATTGCTGTTATTACAAAGAAAACCTGATAACTTTTGGTCAAGAAAATATAGAGTTCTCATCCAACAGCAAAAATTCAATACTAAATAACAGGTGCCAAAAATGGGAGGCTTTCACAAATACCTTTACAAATGTCCACCATGACTGAATTATTTCTTGGGCTGACCACCCTATAAATTTTTCAATAATAGGGGCCTATGCTAAATATTATTGCCATCTGTCACATTTTCACTCCCACATTCACGTAATGGAGTGGAAGTATAGTGGTGGTTAAAAAATTTCCTTTTTTTTTTGAAATTCTTCAAAAATGTTGGTAAATTTTCTTCTGAAATAGTAGAATGTCATGAAACGTGGAAATGTTAAATCCGAGCAAAAGGTAAAAATTACGTTTTTTTTAAATAGGTTCATAATGCCATGAAACGTGAAAATTTTAAATTTGAGCAAATGAAAAAAAAAATTCCATCTATTTTAGTGGTAAAAAATTTTTCAAAAATGTTGGTGAAAAAATTTTCAATTTTTTTTTTTCTGAAATAGGTTTAGAATGTCATGAAACGTGAACATTTGGAATTTGAGCAAAAAAAAAAATTCTATCTATTCTAGTGTTAATTTTTTTCCAAAATGGTAAAAAAATTTTGCAATTTTTTTTTTCCCGAAGTAGGTTTAGAATGTCATGAAACGTGAAAATTTTTAATTTGAGCAAAAAAAAATTGTTCGTCTATTCTATAGTAGTGATAAATAGAAAAATGTTTTCAAAAATTTTTTTTAATTTTTCGAAAACATTTTAAAATTTGTTTAAATAGTTTTAGAATGCCATGGAAACGTGGAAATTTTAAATCTTAACAAAGAAAAAAAATTCCATCTATTTTAGTGGTAAAATTAAAAAAAAATGGTAAAAAAATTTGTAATTAAAAAAAAAATAGAAAGCTATGTGAAACTTGGAAATTTTAAATTTGAAGAAAGAAAAAATTAATTTCCATCTATTTTAGTGGTAGAAAATTTTTCAAAAATGTTGGTTAAAGAAATTTTCAAATTTTTTTTTTTTTTTGAAATAGGTTTAGAATGTCATGAAACGTAGAAATTTTAAACTTGTACAAAAAAAATATTTTTTTTCATTTATTTTAGAGGTACTTAAGTAAACATTTTTTCAAAAATGGTGAAAAAAAATTCAATTTTTTTTTTCTGAAATAGGTTTAGCGTGTCACGAAACGTGGAAGTTTTAAATCTGAGCCAAAAATTTTTTCACTATTTACTCCGTTTAGCTTGGTTAGGTAAGACACTACTTCTCGTTCGTGCTTTTTGTTACTTTTTGGATTTTGGACCAGGTTTTTCTTTTTGTTTGCTTTATTGGTAACGTTAATTCACAGTTTAGTGTGGTGTTTTAAAATGCAGATTTTGGACATTATGGGAGATTATACTTATCCACAGCTCGCGGATAGGCACTTGGTGTATAGAGAAAGTGATGGAAATGCAGCTGGTGCGGAAGAGCTTTAGAGAAATTGCAACAACGTATTTTAATGTGCATGGAAACCATAAAAAATTATCATAATTTACCAAATATGTTAAACGGAGTGCGTGTGTCGTTAGTTCGACGTGCCAAAATATGCATACTTGAAGATGGAGGTCATTTCGAACAATTTTTGTGAAAAATTTAAAAGAATTGTTGAGTTAATAGATGTTATCTATTGGGCATTAAAGGTATGATGATGACAATGATTATTATTATTATGATTATTTGTATTCGCTGTCTTGTTTTGATCTGTTTATTATTGTTTACATTGATTTTCGTAGAGAGCAAAGACTCGATTTTCAGTTTTCGATACCTGATTGGGAAAGACTATGCGCTCAATTCGTTAAAAAAATCATATTTTTCCAAATTTAAAATACACAACTATTTTCTGTTATCGTATCTCGGACGTCTAACTGTTTCCCAATTTCATAAAATAATTACTATTTTTTTAAGTATTTAAAACAATGTTACAAATGTTAATAAGCCACTTTTAAATTTTATAAATTCTTATAAAGGACAATAAAAGCTACAATAACTTTGTTCCAAATTAAAAAACACATGTAAACAAATCCTGTTTAAACCCCTGCGGCCATGCTATGCTTGCGTTGTGCCGAAAGAGAAAGAATTATTTACATTTTCATAATTAGTGGTATAAAAAGTTCGGTACAAGTAATCCCATCAAAGTGCCGTACTCCTTCCGGCGAAAATACAAGTCAGGTATTACAGTTTATTATTATTTCTAATATTCGGAACTATAGCATCCACTGACCCTGAAAAACAGTGGTTCTCAAATATTTCCTACCTTAACATTAAAATGTTAAACCTAGGTCAATTTTTTTCAAAGTGCCCCTAGAGAAAAAAGTCATATATGCTTTTTGTTTGTCTAGTCGGTCCCTATTACCAGTTTTTTAAATGACATGAAACTAATTACACCCTGTAGGTGCTAGAAATTCATTTTTTTAAGATAATTCCTCAACGGATGATCCTACAATAAATATGCTGCAGGGTCCCCTTGTATAAAATTAGTGATAATATAAATTGAGCACCAAAGTGCTATAACTTATTTGTGGAGGTGATTTACGCTCATTTGCGGACGGTAGCTTTTCATCGGTAGAGCGTCGTGGATAAGGAAGTAATTTTTGAGCAGCTTTAAAACATAGGGCGCCACGCAATTTAAAAAGAATAATGTATATTATATTTTCAGATTTATGTTTTGCGAAGTTGCAGAATACAGAATTTAATAAAATTAATGAGAATAACTTGTATCCAGATCACAATGAATACTGTTGACAAACGAGCAAAAAAAGAAATTATGTAATGCATTAGACAAAACAAACATTTATTATTTAACAATTCAGACGTATAATATATACAAAACTAAAAATAATGTAACAATCGAAAAAAAATATATTAATGTTTGGATATTATCCACTAAATCATGGACCTTAAGGGCTTTGTAGATATACACAATTATAGCTGCAATAACTTTTTGAAAAATGAAATAGTACGCACTTTTATTTAGTTCTAACTATTTCGCACCTCCATAGTACTATACTGGCGTTACATGGGTTTAGAAAAAGTGTGTGTATGTGCAAAGTATTGAAGCTTAGATCACTAATGGATAATTCTGTTTATAAAAATAATAATAGTAATAATAATAAAAATCTGGCCTGTACATGTGTGGTGTTGAATTCTAGCCGTGTGATGACAATAATGAGGGAGCTCTACACATATATGATGGCGGCTCGTTTGTGATGTACAGTGTAGGTACGATCAAACTTCTGAAGTATAGAATCCCAAGTGTTTCCACGTTGAGAAGGGTCCGGAACCCCAGAACAGTAAATGAATCATCAACTCTATAAAAATAATTTTAGGTATTCCTAAAGAAAACCCTTCTTCAGAAGGGTTCTTTGGACAATACAGCAGAGCGAGAAATGTACAAATAATGTTAATCGGGAAAAGAAATGAAAGCATAACTCCTTAAGCCTGAAAGTCAGGTGTAGATCACTAAATCTACGATTAATTTTACAAAACCAAAAACTGAAAAATGTAGATTGTACGGAACCTTCTCACCTACCAAGAGTCAAATCTCGAATGCCATAAGGCTCAAAGAAAACGGAAACTGTCCTGCGTTTCTTTAAGCAACCTATGCTAATAAATTGGGATATTTATTTCTTTAATTAGGTATCAACCCAACTTTATACAAAAGTAGCATATTGAAATGCTACAATATCTATGACAAACTTAAGGAAGGTAAAATTCCTTAACTTTTTTATATATACATTTTACTGTAATTTTAATATGTAAAAGACTTACAGCGGACGAAATATGAACATTTTTCATCAATCTTCATTTTTATTGGCAAATTACACTGTATTAAAATTAAAAATGTTTTGAAAAATATTTTAACCCGTATTTTGTGAGAGAAGAAATCCACAATTACTTCCATTACATCCACGCAATGGATTGGAAGTATAGTAATCGCAAAAAAATCATTTTTTTAAAATAGATTTAGAATGTCATGAATCGTCGAGATTTTAAGATATTTCTATCGGAGCGGGAGAGAGAAGTGATATACGGTGGAAGCGAGATAGCGCGTGGCGACGAAACGTGGCAACATCGCTACTTTCATCTCGGATTTTCGCACGTAAACGAGGATGTCTGTATAGCATACATTTGAAAGATTCGTGTGTACAGTTCTCTCATAAAGTCATTGAATTGAAACAGGTAATAAAATGTCGGAACCATTGAAATACAGAAATAAATTTAGTACAAAAAAAATTGAGAAAAATTGAACAGGTCAGGAATTTATGGAAGACTAAGAAATCATTGAAAAGTAGCTCAGCCGCTCGATCTTCTCAAATTTTTCATATTATCTAACGGAAGGTAACTGATGTGGAATATTTTCGTCAAAATCCGATCCGGTTTGTTTCTTAATTAGTTTCATGGAAATCAAATAGAATGGGTGTAAGTGTGATATATCGTTGTTATCGGAATTTTAACTGTTTTTAAATAGTTGGAATAGAAATTTTAAGTAATTATAAAATAAACAACTTTTAGTGCCAAGGCGGCACTAAAAGTAATCGAATCTTAAACAATACCTTTTCATATCTTCTGGAGCACTAAAGAAGCCCTCACGCAAGGTTTCATCAAAATCCGTTTAGTACCCACACACACACAGACAGATATTTTCAAAAAACTATTTTTTGGGTTCCTAGGACCTCAAAATGTAAGGATTTGATGTTATCTCAATTTTCGACTTTGGGCCAATTCTAGTAACCTCCAATAATTTTGTGGGAAAGTTAAAATTAAAAATCTTAAGTGATATTAACAAACTAATGAAAATAAAACGTGTTTCAAATGAACCCACTGACGATTATCGCTCGAAAAATCATGCATTATGCTAATAAAATATTGTTGATTCATATTATATTTTCACGTAGTTATTATCATAAATGGTATTAGCAGAAATTTTGTTAATATTAGTAAAAAGTTATTGCTGACATTGTATTGATATTTGTGATTTATAGCACTGTATGAGCGCTGGCTCGCTTTGAAACCATGGCTGTTATCTTGCATACGTTAGCTAACGTGCGATAAAAAATTGGTTTTTGTCTCTAGCGCAAGATACGAACGATTCTAAAGATATCGTTATTTAGCGAAGGATAAACAATTGAATCCCTGTTCGTCTGTTAGAAGAGCGGGCGTGATATTGCGTGATATTCTCATCCTTTCAGACATTGTACAACGAATTACTTAAGGTGACATTAGGCACAGATTATATCTTGGGATTATTTAGTTGGAGGGTTGGGACTTAAATAGGGGTAAATAGGGGAAAATAAGTAAAGCAAGCTGGTAAGAGTACAGACACTTGAAATTCGGCGTGTGTACTAGAGGTTGAGGCCTCAGATTTTTTCATAATATTTTTGAACCTCCCACCACCCTTACTCCATTATTAAAGGGGTTGATAAAATAAAATTGAGACATTCACATGAAATTTGGTACACGTATGTATTATAACGACATCTGGAACTAGATTATATTTTGAGATCATTTCGTTGAAGGGTTGGGGCTTAAATAGGGGTAAATAGGGGAAAATAAGTAAATCAAGCTGGTAAGAGTACAGAAACTTGAAATTTGGTATATATGTAACAGAAGTCAAGGCCTCAACATTTTTCATAATATTTTCTATCCCCCCCCACCATCACCCCACTCCATTATTAAAGGGGTTGATAAAATAAAATTGAGATAATCACTTGAAATTTGGTATATGTATTATGTATATATTATAATGACATCTGGAACTAGATTATATTTCTGGATTACTCAATTAAAGGGTTGGGGGTTAAATAGGGGGAATAGTGGAAATAAGTAAAGCAAGTTGATAAGAGTACAGAAATTTGAAATTCGGTGTATGTGCTCGAACCTAACGCCTCAGATTTTTTATAATATATTTCAACCCCACACCCCCCTACTCCATTATTAAAGAGGTTGGTAAAATAAAGTTGAGATATTCGCTTGAAATTTGGTACGCATATGTATTATAACGACATCTGAAACTAAATAAAATTTTGAGTTGATTCCGTTGAAGAGGTGGGGATGTAAGTATAGGTAAATAGGGAGAAATGAGTAAAGGAAGCTGTGTAGAGTACAAATACTTGAGGTTTGGTGCGTACCTATACTTGATGCCAAGACCTCAAATTTCTTTTTAATATTTTTCAACCCCCCACCACCACCAATCCATTAATAAAGGGGTTGATGAAATAGACTTGAGATATTTACTTGAAATTTGGTACACGTATTTATTTAAGTTGAAGGGGTGGAGGGGGTGTGTAATTGGGAAAAATCAGTAGAGCAAGCTAGTAAGAGTCCTGAACTTCATGTTTCGCGTATATGCTAGAAACCAATGCATTCGTTTTTAACAATGAAAATGTTTACAAATCGAAGATGTAATGGTAATAAGTCCAGTAGTGATTTGTGCAAAGCTTGTAAAGTTGGTTATTTTTTTGGACACGAAAGCGTTCGGTGCTGTTACATCGCATACTTTTTAAAAAATCAAAATTTGATATTGAATTTGATAAATTTTGATACCTAGAATCATATTCTTGCATTCTTACGTTTCGACACTGACCGAAGCCCAGCGTCGTTTTTGTAAAACTTGTGTATTTGATAAATTTTGATATCTAAATCTATGTTCTTGCATTTTTACATCTCGACGCCGACCGACGCTTAGCTTTCTGGTTGTAAATCTTGTGTATCTGATAAATCTTGACACCTAGATTCTTATTCTTCCATTTTTACGTCTCGAGGCTGACCGAGGCTTAGCGTCGTTTTTATAAAACTGGTGTATTTGATA
Organism: Stenurella melanura; assembly: GCA_963583905.1. Classification (NCBI taxonomy): domain Eukaryota; kingdom Metazoa; phylum Arthropoda; class Insecta; order Coleoptera; family Cerambycidae; genus Stenurella; species Stenurella melanura. The sequence continues at coordinate 160,038,121 of OY757309.1, forward strand.
AATTTTGATTCCTAGATTTATTATTTATTTATTATTATTATTTATTATCTTGCATTTCTGCGTCTCGACGCTGGCCGACGCCTAGCATCGTTGTTGCAAAACTTCTGAATTTGATATATTTTAATATCTAGATTCACATTCTTCCATTTTTACGTTTCGACGCCGACTGTCGCCTTTCGTCGTTTCTGTAAAATTTGTATTTGATTAATTTTAGTATCCAAATTCATGTTCTTGCATGTTTGCGTCTTGACGCCCACCGACGCCTAACGTCGTTTTTATAAAACTTGCGTGTTTGATAAATTTCGATACCTAGATTAATGTTCTCGCATTTTTACGAAACCCATTTTTCTGTGGAGTATTAATAGTATTAATGTTAATGTGATATTAAAATTTTCTTTATTTCTATCCCCTGTGCATTTTGCAGGTTTTGTGAATATCATGTCAGGCTTGAAAGTTAGCTAAGTTAATTTTCAATGTCTTAACGAAGCTTGCTAAATTGCAACTTCTGCAAATTTTTATGACATCTGCCCCTAATATTATTAAAATTCTATGACCAATTATTTCCGCATACTAAAGTGCAAATATAGTCAAGAAGTTCACTTTTAGAGAGACTTGGAAGGAAAATCTGGATGTGGAAATAGTAATTTCTTAGGCAGCGGTTTTCATTAGTAACACTGTGGAATTGAAATTAATAACATATATTTTTTTCATCAAAATCGGCTCAGTCGTTCTTGAGAAAACAATTTCCTTGATTTTTCCTCTCCCATAAAAGAATTCAGAACAACTTTTGTGAAGTTAGTATCATATCATTGTCAACTGATTTTAATAATCTCAAGCAGATCTTAGCGGGGGCAGCACATACATGCTTATCCTGCTATGCCCTTTACAAGTAATTACATTTACATAGTTAGATAAATGACTGTTGTAAATTCAGCTAATAAAAGAAATTAATAATAAAAGTGAATATAACACACAGAACATTAATTTTCTTTGTTACTTGAATATACTTTCTTTTTAATTGTGGTAATGTTTGATTATAGTACTGTTTTGAAGAACTGAATTTTTTATCGTTTTATTGAATCATGTTTCCCCACGGCAAGTACGATACTAGTTAAAAAAAATCGGTAAAGGTATTTACACAGAACTTCCCTCGTTATTTGTTCATGGTGGTCACTCTAAAAAATTAATAATTACGAAATGACATTGACAATAATAATCGGAATATAGTTATTGCTATTATTACAAAGAAAACTTGATAAGTTTTGGTCAAAAAAATATACATATTGCTCATCCAACAGCAAAAGTTCAATACTAAATAGCAGGTGCCACATATGGCAGACTTGCGCAAATACCTTTACAAATGTCCACCATGACTGAATTATTTCATGGGATGACCTTTTTGTGATGTACATTTTTCAATAAAAGTATAATAGGTGCATATGCCAGATATTATTGCCATCTGTCACATTTTCAATCCAACATTTACGTAATGGAGTGGAAGTATAGTGGTGGTTAAAATATTTCATTTTTTTTTTTAATTTTTCAAAAATATTGGTAGAAAAATTTTCTAATTTTTTCTTCTGAAATAGGTTTAAAATGTCAAACGTAGAAATTTTAAATTTGAGCAAAAAAGAAAGTAAAATTTAAAAATTATGTATATTTTTTAAATAGGTTTAGAATGCTATGAAACGTGAACATTTTAAATTTGAGCAAATAAAAAAAATCGATCTATTTTAGTGGTAAAAACTTTTTGAAAAATGTTGGTGAAAAAAATGTGCAAAATTTTTTTTTTTTAGAAATAGGTTTAGTCATGAAACGTGACACTTTTAAATTTGAGCAAAAAAAAGTTTCCATCTATTCTAGTGTTAAATTTTTTTCCAAACTGGTATATTGTTGCAAACATTTTTCTCCCGCAATTGGTTTGGAATGTCATGAAACGTGGAAATTTTAAATTTGAGCAAAAAAAAATTTTTCGTCTATTCTATAGTAGTAATAAATAGATTAAACATGTTTTAATTTTTTTTTTTGTTATTTTTCAAAAACATTTTTAAATTTGTTTGAATAGTTTTAGAATGCCATGGAAACGTGGATAGTTTAAATCTGAACAAAGAAAAAAAAATCTTAGTGGCAAAATTTTTTAAAAATAGTAAACAAAATTTCTAATTTTTCTTCTAAATAGATTTAGAACGCTATGAAACGTGGAAATTTTAAATTTGAAGAAATAAAAAAATTTCCATATATTTTGGTGGTAAAAAAATTTAATTTTTTTTTAAATCGTTTTAGAACGCCATGAAACGTGGAAATTTTTTTTTACTTCCCTCGCATACCGAAGAGAAGTATTGTATTCGAGAAAAAATCACCCTCCGAGATTTTTACGGATTCTGACGTTTCAGATCACGGAGATTACGAAAATATAGGTTTTTCAATTCCGTCAGTCTGTCTGTCTGTCAGTCTGTCTGTCTGTCCGTCTGTCGGTCTGTCTGTCTGTCTGTCTGTCTGTTGGTGCATTTACTAAAAAACTACTTGACGGAGAGCATTCAAATTTGGCAGGTAGTTGACGCTACTGTCAGCGCAGAAATGGTAGAAATTTCACTGGAAAATATACAGGGTGGACCGTCTAAACGGAATAAATAGTGAAAAAAATTTTTTTTCGCTCAAATTTAAAATTTCCACGTTTCATGACGCGCTAATCCTATTTCTGGAAAAAAAAATTTAAAAATTTTTTTCACTAACATTTTTGAAAAAATTTTTACCAAGATAAAAAAAAAATTTTTTGTTCAAATTTAAAATTTCCACGTTTCATGACACGCTAAACCTATTTCTGAAAAAAAAAAATTTTGAAAATTTTTTTCACCATTTTTAAAAAATTTTTTACCAAGATGAAAAAATTTTTTTTTGCTCAAATTTAAAATTTCTACGTTTCATGGCATTCTAAAACTATTAAAAAAAAAATCAATTTTTTTTTACCAACATTTTTGAAGAATTTTCTTCTACTAAAATGATAATTTTTTTTTCTTCAAATTTAAAATTTCCACGTTTCATAGCGTTCTAAATCTATTTAAAAGAAAAATTAGAAATTTGGTTTACTATTTTTTCAAAATTTTACCACTAAGATAGAATTTTTTTTCTTTGTTCAGATTTAAACTATCCACGTTTCCATGGCATTCTAAAACTATTCAAACAAATTTAAAAATGTTTTTGAAACATTTTTAAAAAAATTTGAAAACATTTTTAATCTATTTATCACTACTATAGAATAGACGAAAAATTTGGTTTGCTCAAATTTAAAATTTCCACGTTTCATGACATTCCAAACCAATTTCGGAAAAAAAATTTTTGCAACATTTTGTTACCAGTTTGGAAAAAAAATTAACACTAGAATAAATGGAAACTTTTTTTTCTCAAATTTAAAAGTTTCACGTTTCATGACATTCTAAACCTATTTTAAAAAAATATGTAATTTTTAAATCTTAAACTTCTTTTACCACTATTGTAGAATAGACGGAAACTTTCCTTTTTGCTCAAATTTAAAATTTCTACGTTTGACATTTTAAACCTATTTCAGAAGAAAAAATTTTAAAATTTTTTTTTAACATTTTTGAAAAATTAAAATAGAAATGAATTTTTTTAACCACCACTATACTTTCACTCCATTACGCGAATGTTAGATTGATGTGACGGATGACATATACACCTATTATACTTTTATTGAAAAATGTACAGGGTGGTCATCCCAAGAAATAATTCAGTCATGGTGGACATTTGTAAAGATATTTGCGCAAGCCTGCCATATGTGGCACCTGTTATTTAGTATTGAGCTTTTGCTGTTGGATGAGCAATCTGTATATTTTTTTGACCAAAACTTATCAAGTTTTCATTGTAATAATAGCAATAACTATATTCCGATTATTATTCTCAATGTCATTCCGTAATTATTAATTTTTTAGAGTGACCGCCATACACAAATAACGAGGGAAGTTCTGTGTAAAGACCTTTACCGATTTTTTTTTCTGAAATAGGTTAAGCGTGTCATGAAACGTGGAAATTTTAAATTTGAGCAAAAAAAAATTTTTTTCATCGTTTATTCCCTTTATTCGGTCCACCCTGTATATTTTCCAGTGAAATTTCTACCATTTCTTCGCTGATAGTAGCGTCAACTACCTACCAAATTTGACTGCTCTCCGTCAAGTAGTTTTTTAGTAAATGCACCAACAGACAGACAGACAGACAGACGGAATTGAAAAACCTATATTTTCGTAATCTACGTGTTCTGAAACGTCAAAATCCGAAAAAATCTCGGAGGGTGATTTTTTCTCGAATACAATACTTCCCTTCGGTATGCGAGGGAAGTAAAAATACTGGTAAAGAAAATATTTTTACTTACTTAGTTCCAATGAATAAATATACTATTATATATAAATACTCTATTTAATTCCGCCATTTCCCGCCCGTTCCAAAAAAAATCTTTAACACCCTAAAATGAAAATCTCAAAATACAGCGGTTTTGAAAAAACAGATAAAACCTCATTGAAATACTCTGTATTAGAAAAAGTTACCGCCTTAAAATTTTCGTCGTATCTCTTCAAATAACGGAGATATACTGCTTAGACATATTTCGCATTTTAGATATATTCCGTCATACTCTAGAAGTAGGCCATGGATTTCAAATGTCTTTAAGCCATGTTGCTTATAATAATTGGCACAATTTTCTCACAAACAATTTTTTTGCACGACCCATATTAATTGAGATATTTTTGAGGGCCCTGATAAAATAGACAGCCTGTATATGTATTTACTGATAGATAAGTTTTAGATTCAAGTTCAGCTGCCAAAAAGATAACCAACGATTGTGAAACTGGCTGTAAGAATATTGTCAATATCGGGGCAGCCGATACTAACGTCAGAACATTATCGAATTTTCTGGTAAGCCATGGACTTATTAAACAAAAAATCCTTAGAAATTTTCATTCGCTGATAAGTCGCACATTTTCAGTCTTACTTTAACCCCAACTTGTAGCTTATATTGAAGAACTTTTAAAAATTGAAACTAAATTTCTTTAAGGTGATACCAATTTTACAGCTGAAACGTTTACATAATTCATCACGAGTGTTATTTTGTTATTTTCAATAGCAGTTGCTTTTCGCTGAATTCTCATGAAAGACTAAATAGAGTGAAGTGTATAGAGTAGAATAAGTACGTTCATTAATTTTAGTAAAAGATTATTGAAATGTTGCTGCGTCAATGGATGAAAAATTGTAGTATTTTATTCTAAACCCGTTGAAGAGAAAATTCGTTTTAAATCGTAAAATCTACAGGCGCGCATTTGCTTTTTATTCCTTTTTAAGTTGAGTAAAAGTAATCCATATCTTTCAGTCATCCCTTTGGTTAGTTTGTAACAAAACGAACGGAAACAAATGTGTACGCACGTAGATGTAAGTATATCTCAATTTACATTTTCTAGCAAAAACACGCATCAAGTATTTCATAATAATAAGACATAATACATCCCTATACAAACCACTGAGGTTTCTGTATTATATGTAAATTATTTTTTTAATGTATACACTGTTCCTTCTCTTTTAGTTAGGTACTTTGTTATCAAAAATTCAACTTTTTAGCCATATTAATAAAAACTACGGTATTAGGGTGTGACCCTGAGGTTTTTAAGAAGGCATCCTAATCACAGTTCGTTCTAGAGTTAGTAATATTTCTTATTACTGTTATTTCTTACTAATAATATTTTGGTATCAGTTAATATAAATAAGCATTTTGTTGATTATTAACATGCTTTTAATTTTACTAATCATTACCATATCCATTATTCAGAAGAAATGAAAAAAATATTGAAAAAATATGACATTATGTAAAACAATTTAGAGGTAAACAAAATACTGACTAAAACAAAATAGATCAGTTAACGAAAATTAAATATCTAGAGAGATAGTTATTTAAGTTCATTACAGCTATAATAGGCCAAGCTCGAGCGACGAATATATAGGCGAGTCTGCCTGGGATTTTTCCCAAAAATTTTCTATACCGTTTGAGTTAGCCACTGATTCTTATAGGAAAAAATCCGCTGAACAAGATTTTCTTATGATAAATTTTCCTTAGCCGCGAGCTTCATTGTTAAATAATTGTTTAAACAAAATTTTTTTGGTTTTTATTTAATAAAATGAAAACGGTTTGACGGATCCGAAAAAATCTTAATTCAATCTAAAGATATTTTCAATACGCGTAGTTTGGCATCAGGCACAACTCATTTTGTCAACCCGTTCATTTGTTATAGCCAAAATAAATTTCACAATTAACAAATCGATTACTCCGAAACTAATGAGGACAGGGTATTTTTTTTTCAAAATGTATGCCTTTTATACCAATGAATATACTGTATTTTTTTTGGCCCAATATCTTAAATTCATTTTGATTGTTTCAACAATTGACATAATTTGTTAATTTGCAAATAACTTTCTTTTCGAAAATTTGATCGACTGCAAACCAACTTTAAACGATAAATATTGATGTCGGGCATAACCCCCATAGAAGTCTGCACGAATGCAACTTTTTGCTTTTGTTTATTTAAAGTTGAAATTAATTTAGCAAATTACCAAATGGAATATCTCGGCTCTGGGTAAGCGTATCGATATGTGGTTTTGTGCATATGAAAGTGCTTGCAAAAAGGAAAATTTTGAGACCAGAAAGACCTCGATCGGATAACCGGCACCGGAAATAAAAGTAACATTGCGTGAGAGACTCTAATTTGTTTATTAACAACTTTTTGTACAGGAGGTTGGTGCAAATGAAAGCTAACAAGTTTTTGCATCAACCACAAACAGTTCTACAAATTACATTCAATTCGTGAAGAGTTATATGCGTTTTTGACCCTTAACAAGATCTCTTCTGCAACGTGAAAATAGTAAGATTTGACGCGCAATGGGGTGGCGGGTTCGATTCTCTTCGTGGGCAATTTTTTTGCATCTTTTACATGTAACCAAATATTTGTTATGCTAATAAATGTCTTTACTTTCTTAGAAAATTTTAAAATTGTCGTAAATAATTTTTTTTGCAATTTTTGCGGTAGTTCTTTTTTTTTTTACTACTTCTTGTGAAATAGAAGACTTGTTTTACTTTATTTCAGGGGGTGCCTGTCGAAAAAGACCAAGAATAAAAAAGAAACAATATGTTTTTCACTTTTTTCTTATAATCAAAAAAAGTTCACGTCACATGAAAAAAACACACAGTTTGTTATTTGTAAATTAGAAATAATCAAAAGATTTAACTATTTTAGTGGCATTATTATTTTATTGTTTTCATTACAAATATTTACAATTAACAACTATTAACGCTAATAACTATTAGAGTATTTCACCGGTCCATGATTTCGACTATAAGAAATGTAGAGCGTACCAGCAGGTGCACGGTATCAGCTCGAGAGTTACGGGTTTAATGAAGTTCTCAAGAATAAAGAAGCTAACCATAATACTCTTCGCCGATTTACAACACTTGTTATATAATTGTTGCACATTCTATAGGATACTCTTCGCAGTTTTCTTTTTTTTTGTAAATGATATTACTTTCAAACATTCATTTGTTTAATTACAATTTTTTTTTTATTTCAAAAATTTATACCTTTTTTTATTTATTGATCGATTTTGTTAAAAGACAATAGGGTTCTTCCTCTAGCCAACACTAACTTGCTGTCCAAATTTCAATACTATCGGGCTTTTCGTTCTTAGTTAGTTATCGTGCTTACAAGAAACCTGCCGGACAGACAGACAAACGGAAGGACAGACAGACAGACAAACGGGCAGACGGACGGACAATTTTAAATTAATTCAGAATTCGATCACCATCACAGTGACGTAAAAATTTTTTTCTCTACGAGCAATATTACAGGTGCCGATCGAATGCAATGTAGTCTTCGTTTTGTATTTGCGAAGAGTACAATAATTATTTATAGCGTTTCTTACAATTTAAAAATTATTTTATTATAGGAAATATTTCATTTCACGAAAAAAAGTGAATTTCACAACAACAAAAATTTGCCCACGCCGGAGATCGAACCCGCCACCCCATTGCGCTTCAGAACTTACTATTTTCACGTTGCGTGAGAGATCTTTTAAGGGTCAAAAATGCGTATAACTCTTCAGGGATTGAATATTTTTTGTAGAACTTTTTGTGGTTGATAGACAAACTTATTAGCTTTCATTTGCACCAAACCTCCTGTCCAAAACGTTGTTAATAAACAAATTAGAGCCTCTTACGCAAAGTCACTTTTACTTCCGGTTCCGGTTATCCGATCAAGGTCTATCTGGTCTCAAATTTTCCTTGTTGCAAGCACTTTCATATGCACAAAATCCCATTTCGATACGCTTACCCAGAGTCGAGATATTCCATTTGGTAATTTGCAAAATTAATTTTGTAACAAAAGTCAAATTAAGGGAAGCCAAGTCCGACCCTGTCGCTTAGAATCACCGTATTTAGGACAATAACGTAAGATACTGGCCATAGAAACATCTGTTTTATCTTGCAAACTTTAGAGTCCAGGAAACGTGCTTTGTTAACTTTACTCTTTATTAGGTGGTCGACGTTAGCCACTTGTAAACAATAAATAAGCATCCAAATTATTTTATGTCCAATTTGCTTTGCCCGCTTGAAGTTAAAGACACTTGTTGAAATATCCACGGGGGGTATAGTTAAATTTTCTAGACTAAGGCAGTTGAAATATGATTCCAGGAACATATGTAATAGACTAAGATAGATAGACCAAAGAAGGCAGATTTTTTCCCCTATACAAAGGCAAAGCAAGGAACAAAAGGGTTTTTTTTCCATCTGCTGGACTGGTATTAAAATGTTAAAGATAGACCATATGATAAATACCATGGTCCGTTAGGTAATTTCAAATGCGAGGGTTTAAAGTTTACTGCCCACTTTGGAAACGTATTATTTCGATGTAGAGATTATCTTCACTCTTGGTTTAACTTCGGTTCGGTCATCATCTACCCACGGGGTATAGTAACTTCTCGTTTTGCGAACCCTTTTCAATTGTAAAGTTTAAGTACATTTGATTCGTATTTTGCCGGTTTTAATAAGTAGAAAATTAATGTGTTAATTAATTTCGGTCGCGATTTAACTAAAGATTTGAAATTGCCGCGGACCATTTCTTTTCTTGATATTGTGTAATTACTGGTTGTTAATTTATTTAATCGTGTTTAAGTGTTTGTGATTGTCAATTTCATTTGCTTTCATTTTTTTCTGTAAATATAGTGGTTTAAGTGTTTTGAGAAATCACGCGTTTTATTTACTTGTTATCAAATTGAGTTCATTTTATACTCAATAAAGTTTGTTGTGAAGTAACCTGGTTGATGGACACCAAAAAGGATAAAATCACCTAGAAAGCAAAGGGTAAGCACAGTTTTGTTTTCGATGGATATACTATAATATCGACGGAGTTTGGAAAGTGATTGGGCCACTCCGTACTCTGCCAATGGTAATGTCTAATTAAATCATGTAATTAGGGGAATAAAACCCCAGTTATTACAATTTCAACCTTAAATAAACAAAAGCAAAAAGTAGCATTCGTGTAGACTTCTATGGGGGTTATGCCCGACATCAGTATTTATCGTTTAAAGTTGGTTTGAAGTCGATCAAATTTTCGAAAAAAAAGTTATATGCAAATTAACAAATTATGTCAATTGCTGAAACAATCAAAAAGTATTGAAGATACTGGGCCAAGAATATGGTATATTCTCTGGTATAAAAGGCATATATTTTGAAAGAAACAGTATCCTGACCTCATTAGTTTCGGAGTGATCAATTTGTTAATTATGAAATTTATTTTAGCTATAACAATTGAACGGGTTGACAAAATAAGTTGTGTCTAATGCCAAGCGACGCGTATTGAAAATATCTTTCGATTGAATCAAGATTTTTTCGGATCCGTCAAACCGTTGCTTCTTATTTTATTAAATAATAACGAAAGAAAATTTGTTTGACCATGAAGCTCGCGGTTTAGGAAAATTTTTCATAAGAAAATCTTGTTCAGCGGAATTTTTCCCATAAGAATGCGTTACTAACTCAAATGGTATACAAAATTTGTAAAATCACATCTTTTTTACCCCAGGCAGACTCGCCTAATAAGCGAAAATGCGTCAAATGGTGGTGAAAGTTATTTTAATCACTAGCTCTTCTGACTCTGTACCGGCGAATAACAAACAGGTTTTCCGCGATGACTTTTTTTATTGAAAATATTTTAAATAGGAATTGTATAAAATAAATTTATCTATAGACCTGTTTAAATATAAAAAAATAAAGCTTATTCCTTTAGCGACAAAAACCTATTAGAAAACATAAGAAATTAATTTGAAAATTCGATTAACTTTTTTATTTATTGATCAATGTTGTTCAAATACAATAGAATTCTTCCTCTAGCTAACACTAACTTACTCTCCAAATTTCAATACAATCGAACTTTTCGTTTTTAAGTTATCATGCTTACAAGAAACGTGACGGACGGACAGACAGACGGACAGACGGACGGACTAAATGTAAAAGTACGAAATCCTGAAAATCAGAATAACTTTTTGTATCGGACACCAATGTGGACGTTAGATTCAAATTGTACAATTTTACCTCCATTCTCATAACCTAGAAGCAATAATTTTTTTAACACTTCCCTTTAGAATTCTAAATTCAAATCGGTCTAAAATTCATAAATATTTCAACACTCATTTCCTTTTATAATGGTTAATTAAATTTTATGAAGGTAAATATTTTCAACTTCAAATATTTAATATCCAATCAGTAGGACTCAGAAAATCAACATTTTTGAGAAATAACCTGTTAAGAAAATAGTTAATAATATTTTGACGCGAGGTTTGATTTAAAACATTTTTTGAACATTTGCCAACTAGAAAGAGAGAAAATTTAACTTCTCCTCCATTCATACATCTTACAAAGTATATTCTACAAGTTATGGAATGCCCTATATTCCGCACGAACGGAAAGTTTGTACTAAAAGCCGAAGATGAGGACTACGGTTCGCGAGTGTGGAAATATGCCTATCCAAACGTATTGTAGACTATAGTTTCTCTAACAAGATTTTAGAAACCATACAAAAAACTTCAAAATTTTTCAATACGTCAAATGTGACGTTAGAAATAAATACCTCTTGTTCGATGTAACAATAGCAACCGAACCACTACTAAATGTGGTTTAGCGGCTTCTGATTTGTCGATACTATTCCAGTGTTGGAATGATACTTATTCCGACACAGTTTTTAGTTGTAGTCTCTAAAATAGTATTAGAGAATAGTATATTCTACAACAAGTTCTGGAATAGCCCATATTCCATACGAGCGAGAAGTTTGTAGTCCGAGCCGAAGGCGAGTACTACGGTTCACGAGTGTGGGATATGCCATTCCAAACGTGTTGTAAACTATAATTTCTCTAACAAGATTTTAGAAATTATGCAAAAAAACTTCAAAATGTGTAAAACGTCAAATGCGAATCTAGACGTAACCATAGCAACCGAATCACTAGTGTGGCTTAACGGTTTCTGATTTGTCGAAAGCCGTGCGGTATTATACTATAACAGTGTGTTGGAATGGTACTTGTTCCGATACAATTTTTAGTTGTGGAATTTGTAGTTTCCGAAATAGTGCTAGAGAAAATAAATTATACAGGGTGTTTGGTGCATCGTGTGCCAAATTGAAATGGCCGACAGAAAGGGTTATCTGCTATCCTTTCAGGCCCCTTAATACCTGCCATGCCCTGCGGGATTTTTCATATCGACCTTCTATCTTTTTAATGAAAAAAATGCCAAATTCTACATTTAAATTCAAATTATAAAAAAATATTAGGCGTAGACTGCGAATTTCATTTTTGTTTTGATGTGTACTGTTGAAGGGTTCTTTTAAATCCAAAATTACTGGCATTAGTCATCTAGTTGTTTTTTTATTCACTCGCAAACTTTCAGAATAGGTAAAATTTAAATTTAAACGTTTTATCATTTATTAAAAAAAATTAAAAATCTTGCTCAAAGTGTTGGTCTCTGTTGCGAATGCAGGCCCGACATCTGCTTCGTATTTCGACAGTTGTTGTATGAAGTCGTATTTCCTCCCTAATTGTACCGAAAGCCGTTTCTATGCGTTGGACAAGAGGACAAGTTCCTCCCTAGTCGCAACCTCCGTCGTGTACACGAGCTCTTTGGCACGTCCCCAGACATAAAAATCCAACGGGGTTAGGCCTGAGGAACGCGGAGGCCATTGAATAGGGCCATCCTGCCCAATCCACGCATTTGGGAACACATTGTCTAGATATTGTCTTACAATCAATCGCCAGTGCGCGGGACAGCCGTCATTTTGAAAAACTATAGGCGTATGCGTAGATTGGGCGGGATGGCCCTATTAAATGGTCCCCACGTTCCCCAGACCTAACTCCGTTGGATTTTATGTCCGAGGTCGTGCCAAAAAGCTCGTGTACGCGACGGAGGTTGCGACTAAGGAGGAACTTGTCCTCTTGTCCAACTCATAGAAACGGCTTTCGGTACAATTAGGGAGGAAATACGACTTCATACAACAACTGTCGAAATACGAAGCAGATGTCGGGCCTGCATTCGCAACAGAGACCAACACTTTGGGCAATATTTTTAAATTCTTTTAATAAATGATAAAAATGTAATTGTTTATTTATTTCAAGAAAACCAATGAACAGAAAGAGACAGAAGATAGATGTTACTTCGCAAGAGTGAAATAACAGGTTTTACCTGTTTCACATGCATAATTTAAGCAAAAATAATTTTTTATTCGGAATTTTGAATATTAGCCTTATGTGACCCGATTCATTAATTTAGCGAATTCACGAGGTTATTAAAAGATTTTTATGACATGTGGCACATCACTAGCAAGAGGATAGACTAGAGAATTTTTGAGGAAGTTGGAAGATCCCGGTTGCTCTGAGTTTTTTTTTATAGCCATGTAAATTCTAAGTTTAAATTTAAATTTTACCTATTCTGAAACTTTGCGAGTGAATAAAAAAACAATTAGATAACTAATGCCAGTAATTTTGGATTTAAAAGAACCCTTCAACAATACACATCAAAATAAAAATGAAATTCGCAGTCTACGAGTAATACTTTTTTTTATAATTTGAATTTAAATGTAGAATTTGGGATTTTTTCATTAAAAAGATAAAAGGTCGATATGAAAAATCCCGCAGGGCATGGGAAGTATTAAGGGGCCTGAAAGGATAGCAGATAACCCTTTCTGTCGGCCATTTCCATTTGGCACACGATGCTCCAAACACCCTGTATAACCGTCGAAAAAACAAACAGTACACACCAAAAAAGTTGTTTTGCTCAAGAAATTCTGAGAGTAGAGCATTAGAACATCGGCCAAATTTTTTCATGTCATTTTCTCGAGAGCTTCTAATCTTAGAAAAAAAGTTCCAGTTAAATCTATTTCCGTTCTTCATATTTATTTTTCTCAATTTCAAAAATAAGAAAGACATATTTATGCCTATAAATTTCATGTTTTATCGATTGTAGTCGACCATAATTCCTATTTTCTACTATAAAAATTTGTCCTTCATATTTACACATTTTGTTCAAAAATGCAATGATATTTATGATAAATGTATGATAACTTGAGAGTAATTCAATGTTCCATTTTTGAGTTAGAGTTGGTTAAGTGAAAAAATTATTGTTTCCATATTTTAATTTAATTATTTATTTATCCAGCAGCCACCTAACACAAAATTGTCCTGAACTTTCATTTTACCTAAGCGGGTAAGGAATAAAATAATTTTAGTCGATATAATATATTTATCTTTATTTACTTATTATTAAAATCTACCTTTAGAGAAATTACAAGTATAAAAACAAGTTATATAAAATAGGATAGATATAATATCTGAGCATTTTTAACCATAAACCGGTGACTACCAATGCCTATACAGTTTTTTTTTAAATAACCGTAAGAAAATGTTGTTATTTCACATCATGTAGAAGTGTTTCAAACTAAAGAAGTGGATTAAACTCGCCTTTTCACAAATGAATTATCTTTTAAGTCATCAAAACTGAATATCTGTTTCGCTTCTAAAAACGTGTAGAGTTTAAATCAATCTAACAATGCGTATGGTCGGTCCTTTTCAATTGACCAGCAGTCTATAAATATTTTAAAGTTACTGATTACAATCACGTTACTCACCTATGCTTATTTATAAAACTTTATCTTTATCATCAAATCCATCACAGAGATCAATTTACATGCTAATACACAATCAATTATTGTGTTCCAGAAAAGATATATATCAATCTACAAAAAATAATAGATATATAATCTCACCCACATCTCGCCGCTCAATTTTTTGTACCTACTTATTTTATTACTCACTGAAAGTACGTAGAAGACATCATCATCATTCATCATAGAATAAGAATAACATCATATGTTTTCATAGTTATCAACTATTGTCATCAAATAATTAATAGTTACTGAAAGTTTAAAAATCATAGGTACTCCGAACGTGATATTCTGTCTATGTGTAATGATAATTAATCGTACGTAGGTAGGTTCTGAACCGAATTTAAAATTTTAAAAAATGAGTAAAAATTAAACAGTTTTGTTGTAAAGAAACATAATAATCATGCAGGTAATGTACTAAAAGTTAAAAAATAATTGCGTAGGTACCAGGTACCAGTCATCACACCACTCTCCTCATCAATCTAGAGCATTGATCAGACTAAAATAAAATCGTGGGGCAAGTCGAATTTCTATTATCTACAGTCAACCACTCATATCATTATAGCTTTGGATGCATTTTCTCAATAGACAACTTATGCAAAATGTGTAAAAAATGTGTAAAATTCGTCACTATCATCGTGCGGCATCGCAGAACGATCATTTACATATTTACTCAGGTTACGCTATGCCCCACGATTTTATTTTAGTGTGATCAATGTTCTAGATTGATGAGGAGAGTGATGTGATGACTGGTACATGGTACCTACATAATTATTTGTCAGCATTTAGTACACCATCTGCATCATTATTATGTTTCTTTACAATAAAACCGTTTAACTTAAAATATATTTTTTTACTTATTTTATTTTCAAGTTTTTAGTTTTTTATTTAGTGATTTAATTTCTTCTACCACTTTTTCTACTTGTCAAACCCTTTCATTTGATACCCATATTGAGGGGATTGAGAAAAAAAGTTATCCGTCATTTTGTGGCGGCGGCTATCTTGGATTTACAATGATAATGAATGTACATAATTGTATTGTCATCAGGACTAAAGGTGTGTACCAAATTTCAGATCAATCGGCCAACAGGAACAAAGTAAGCTAAATAAAACCGTTTAAAAAAGGAGTTAGCTTGGTGTACCTATATCGTGGGATTTTTAAATCAGTTTAAATGAGACATTCTTGTATTTCCTTACAATTCGGTTTATTTAACCGTCATTAGAGAAGAAAATTACTATGATTTTTAAATAATTTTACACTATTATACAATTGTATATCTATTAAATTGAATGTTCTAACGCAACTTTGAGTAGAGTTAAAACATTCTACAGATATAGATATAAGGTGGTACAATAGTGTAAAAATATTTTGAAAATAGCAACAATTACCTTTTCTGACGATTGCTTATTAAACTGAAACGTAAGGAATGAGAGAATTAATCATTTAAACTGACCGGATAAATACTAAACTAATTTGATATCAACAGCCAAGACGATAAAAACATGTATCTAAAATGAAGAGGTTCTAAATCCGACCAGAAATGTTATTTGGGAATTCCATATGTATCAAAATTATACAGTTCAAATAATAAATAAAAATACGCATTTGTTAGTTAACAGTTGGCCAAAATGCTAAAAGTTAAATATATTGAGTTCCGATGGACGAAAATTATCTTTTTTTCTGAATTAAAGTTCTTGCAATTCTTCTTCTTTTCTTATAAAAATGTTTTAAAGATGTTTTAGAAATGTCCAAGAAAATCAATTTGTTGTCATTTGGTTTATAAACAAATGCCAAGATAGTGACCAAAGTGACTTAAAAAAATTGTTTTTAATGGTTTTACCGGACAGCTGGTATCGAGATCTACATTTTGAAAGAAACATGATACATTTTGGACATGGTACAAAATGGCAGGCAATTCAAATTTCAGATAACAAATTCATTTTGTCCACAAGGTGCAATATTTGGGCACCAAAATCTCAAGGTACTTTGTTTTCAAAAAAGGTATATTTTCTGACAGTTTGAATCCCATCAGAACCCTTGACGTCCCTGGGCATTAAAATGTAAAAAAGAAAAGCTTTTTTGAGAGTTTATTCAATTTTGGGTGATATGTACGTACTTAAATGACCCAAAACCAACGCAGATTTGTTGGAATTTTAGTTGTGAAGATTTTGGTCTTTTATTTTTCCCGATCGAACTTCTAGAACCGGAGATATTCACCTTATTACCTAAAAAAACAAAAACAAAATTGTTTATAAAAAAAAGCAATAGGCTTTGGAAGTCCAAAAGTCAGATATGTACTTCTGGTGATACCCCAGAAGGTATATCATCATCATTTTGCTGTTACAAAACTATGCATATCTCATCGCTTTTCTGTCTTTTTTTACTGCACTATATTAAGAGTTCAATAAATTGACTAAAAGTTTAATGTTCACTTAGTGCTTACAATAAGAATTCTCAATGTTAAGAGTGAGGAAAATAATTTTTGCGTATTCCTGTATATAAATGTACAGGAGCGCCAATATACACTACCCAGTGGAGCCATATGACCTGAAGTCAATCCTGGATACAAATGAGCCTCTTCGATTTTAACCAGCATTAAAATAAACTGAATTGTGTAAAACAATTTGAGTTATCTGTTTTTGCACGCATTTGATTACCTGCCTACTGGAATTTTTCTTAAGCAAGTTGAATTACCGATCCACAAGCAGGTGAGAAATGACAAGTGGTCATTCCACTCAGAGTGAGTAAATGGCCCTTTTAATGAATAGTAATCATATGCAGATGTATGTTGACCGACACTTTAGGATGTTTTGTTTCAAGTTCATTCCCACATTATTTCGTATGTTATCTAACTAAATTATTTTAAAAGCCTAATTAATATTGGACATTTTAGAATCGGAACGGATTTGACATGCTAATTAAAAGTAGTACATTCTCTGATATTATAAATGACTGTAATTAATCGATTTTCTTATTTGAACTATTTTATTCATTAACATACCTGATAACTTGATGCTTATTTAAGTTAGGTCTATTATTACAGGCAATTTGTAAGAACTTTAGTGTGAGAATATTTTAAGTGTTAGTCACCTATACTTTAGCATTAATAATATATCTTTAAAATTACTAGGTTATGACAATTCTGTAAGAAGTCGTTTAATAAATTAGTTGGTTAACACGTAAAAAGAAAAAGTTTTCCGGCGTCTACGATTACTAATATTAATCTGTTCTAACATGACACAATATTAAAAACCGCTGCCCAAGGAATCACTACTTCCACATCCATATTTTCCATCCAAATTGCTTTAAAGGAAACATCGTGACTATATTTGCACTCTAGTATGTGGAAATTATTTATCATAGAATTTTAATAATATTTGGGGCAGATATCATAGAAAAATTTGAGGCTTTGGTTTTTACCACATACGTTAGAAATGAAGTTTCTAGCTTGATCTACTTATATTTCCCTACCGACAACCCTCCCCACCTCCCACCCCTTCAACGGAATCATCTCAATTAGATATAATTACGAATAATAAATAATTCACTTTTAAACATGCATAGAGTATATAGGTTCCAATACTAGTTAGCTAATAGATAGGTGAAGATCTGTTGTTTTTTATCAGTCAATGTTAAATATAAATATTTCATACTTATTCATGGATACTGTCTTGGTTTTGCATGGAACATCATTATGAGTGGCTTTGGGCTTTTCTGATGAGTCCACAATAAGGACGAAAAACCTTTCAAAGGCTAAGCATTTCCAAGAAACTGAATGAGATTTTATGAAAATGTAATTCGTTAGAATGAAAACAATTTTAAAGACAAGGTAGGTAAATAAATTAATTTCAGGCCTTTGTTCTCATTTTTAACTGAATTTACATATCGTAAAGGATCATGTAGATACTAGTTTAACCTGCCTAGCTGTAGGGAACCATGTGGGATGCTAGTGTTATAATGAGAATGGCAAATAAGAATTTTTACTTGTTAGCATAATCAGAAGTCAGGTTATCGAAAGAATGCAAAGATTTCATTAATATTGTGGGGCCTTGGTCTCTAGTATATACACCAAATCCTAAGTTTTTGTACTCTTATCACCTTGCTTTATTTATTTTTCCCTATTTACCTCTACCTAGCCTCCACTCCTTCAAAGAACTCTTATCAAAATGTAATCTAGATTCAGATGTCGTTGAAATACATATGTGTATCAAATTTCAAGTGAAAATCTCAGTTTAATTTTATCAAGTCTTTTAGTAAGGGTGTGGGGGTGGTGGACGGATGGAACATATTACATAAGAAAAAAGAGGCCTTCTCTTCTAGTACATACACCGAATCTTAAGTTTCTGTACTCTTATCAGCTTACTTTACTTATTTTCCCCTATTTACCCCTATTTAATTCCCAACCCTTCAACGGAATAATCCCAAAATATAATCTAGTTTCAGAGGTCATTATAATATATTCGTATACCAAATTTAAAGTTAATATCTCAATTTTATTTTATCAACCCCTTTAATAATAGAGTGGGGGGTGGAGGGCTGATGGAAAATATTACAAAAAATTTTAACGCCTTGGCTTCTAGTGTATAACCCGAATTTCAAGTTCTTTTACTCTTACCAGCTTGCTTTATTATTTCTCCCTATTTAGCCACATTTACCCCCCAACCCTTCACCGGATATGTTCAAAAAACAATCCAGTTCCAGATCTCATTATAACATATACGTGTACAAAATTTCAAGTGAATATCTTAAACCGTTCCGGAGAAAACATGCCGACATAAAAAGTTACAGACCGACATACAAAAATTTTTTTTGATCAAATTTGAAATCCCAACGTTTCATGACACTCTAAACCTATTTCAATAAAAAAAAAAATTAATTTTGATAAAGTTTTGATAAAGTTTATTAATCACTGGCAATACTATCGTATGTGTTATTTTTGCATAGTATTACAATTTTTACTGTGGCATCACGAAGGAAAGAGCATCCTATGCCATCACCCCCTTATTTCTCATTGCATTCAAGAGCTAATAACAATTATTATGATTATATGATATGGTTAGTCCAGTCTTTGACAGACTGTAAGTAGGGAATGGCCCAAGAAACATAAGTTACATAGTGCCGATGTGTGATTTTGCCCTGGGGGTGGATGCCACCTCTTCTCGGGGGTGGAACTTAACATAATAGCAGAAATCGATAGAGGGATGACTTCTAAGTAAAAATTATTCTATTTTTCGAGTTATTCTCCATTGAAAATATTTATTTTTCATCTAGAGAATGCATGTTTTGGAGCAATTCTCCACGAATAATTCGAAAACATTATGTGTTATCAATAAAAAACTGTTGGGAACAAAAATAAAGCTTCCAAATTCCAAAAGTTTTACACATTTCATTCTCCATCTCACTCTCACTCACTATATCACACGACTTCCTTCATTTACAACTGTAAGGGCTGCATTATTATTGTTCCTTGTCCTACTAGAAATGCCAAAACAATGACTTACGCCAAACGACCCTGAACTACGAAAAAAAATTACATGAAAAAACAACATTGCATCCCTATATTTAATGCAATTTGTTTTGTCGGTCAACGTCGCTTTGCGAAAAATATAGTTTTTGCATTCCTAGTAGGACAAGGACCGGTTTTGAATTTTGCAAAAAATGCAGTGTATATGATTACCTTTCTTTTCTTCTACATTTTTCCAATTTATTTAGCATTTTTCGAGAAGGGCAAAGAATTATCTTTTTTGCATTAAATATAGGGATGCATTGTTATGTTTTTTTTTTCGTAGTTTGAGGTCATTTGGGGTAAATAATTGTTTTGGCATTTCTAGTAGGGCAAGGAACAATAATAATGCAGCCCCTACAGTTGTACATGGAGACAGTAGTGTGACGCAGTGAGTGAGAGTGAGATGGAGAATGAAGTGTGTAAAACTTTTGGAATTTTTTGTGGCAGGTGTTTGCACAACATATAGTAGGTGGCAAATTGCTACTTACATATCGTAAAATATGTCAGTATTTTTAGTTTTTTTACTAATAAATAAGTGGATGTCGTAAACATCGACCATTTTCTCTTCCATTTTGTAATTTGAAACAATTTTTCTAAGCATGCCCTGGATAGTAATAAAATTTAATTAAACGGGGGAGGTGGAGGCCCTGTCTCAAAATTGGTACAGTTCAAAACAAAAAATGGTCTATTATCCTCCATTCCTACGGCAGCAAATTTGTAAATCAATTAAAGTTGAAGCAAGCCCTGATGTGAATACGTGGAATACTTACGAAGTTACATTAATTGAGACTAAACCTTACGGAAAGTATTTAGAATGTTGTATATTGCCGAGTGGTAGTTATTAATTTTCTTGAAATAAAATATATTTAATTAACTAAACACTTTATTGAATTTTTAATACGTTAAATCACAGGTACAAAACTCTACTACTACTAATACATGTACTCATGTTTTTTTTACACTAATACTTTTTATAAAATATAAAAGAAAGTTTCTATAAAAAATCAATATAAAAATGATAAGACTAGAATATATTACATCATTCCCCCCTAAAAACAATTTTTCACGAAGGTAAAAATCTGTCTGGTTTTTTAAGAGTATTCCTCGGTCTCAAACTTCGTGAAAAATTATTTATACCAGAAGAACTAGATCTATCATCTAAATTATTTTTTTCTAACAAATGATTTCCCTCATTTAGTTGATTATGAGAATATTCACTACTACTTCTTCGAGAGACTCTTTCAGTAGTATTACTATTATTATTTATACTTTGTCTTTTTGTTAAATGGAATCTGTCACCACTATTTGGTAATATTTGATTAACATGTTTTTTATTCTCTAAATTAGTTTGTTTATTTTTTGTTAAATAATTTCTATTGCCTAAAATTTTGATAATAGTGGCAGGTTCCCATGTTGGCTTTTTTCCTATACAATATTCTCTAGTGAGAACATCATCTCCTAACTCAAATGTTACATTTCTGCTTCCTTTATAATTTTTTATTTGTTTTTGTTGTTTTTCAAGAACAAAATTATCATTTAAAGGTGACAACAAATCTAAACGGGATCTTAATTTTTTTCCTAATAATATTTTGGCAGGACATTCACCTGTGGTGATATGTTCTGTATTTCTATAAGTAAATAAAAATCTATTTATAACTAAATTTATATCCAGATTTGGATTTTCAGTTTTTGCTCGTGTAATAGCATTTTTCATAGTTTTTACTGCATTTTCTGCAGCGCCATTGCTTTGTGGATGGTACGTAGCAGAAGTCAAATGTTTAATTCCATTCATCTTTAAAAAATGAGAAAATTCATTTGATACAAATTGTGGACCATTGTCTGTTACTACTGATAAGTTTTGGTAAACCAAATTTTGAAAAAATTTCTCGTAATTTATTTATTGTCGAAATAGAGGTTATATTTTTCATTTTGATTCGATCCATTTAGAAGTAGAATCGACTAAAACTAAGAAATAGTAATTATAAAATGGACCAAAAAAATCGAGATGTAACCTTGACCAACACTCTGTAGAATAATCCCAAGGTTTCAATATACTTTTTTCTGGAGTTTTACTAAATTTTTGACAAATTTTTAATTAAAATTTCTATATCACTATTAATCGATGGCCACCAAACATAAGAGCGAGCTAATGATTTTATTTTTACAATTCCCATATGAGATTCATGTAATTCGTTTAAAATTATATTACGATATTTATCTGGAACAACAACCTTATAACCCCACATGAGACACCCATGTTCAACATTTAGTTCGTTCTTACGTCTGACATATGGTAAAAAGTCGTCTGATAATTTTTTGTTTGGCCAACCGTGTAGTACATGATAAATAACTTTTGACAAAATCTTATCTCTACTACATGCTATTTTTATGTCCTTAGAATTGATTGGCAAAAATTCTTGTGCATAGTTAAAATACGATACATTATTTAATATATCTTCTTCTATGTTTTCTAGTGGTAATCGTGATAATCCATCAGCTACATTTTTATTAGATTTTATATATTCAATTTCGAAATCATAGGCTGATAAAAAATGTGCCCATCTCTGCAATCTATTTGCAGCTATGATAGGAATGCCTTTTTTAGAACCAAAAATACTTATAACTGGTTTATTATCTGAAATAATGGTAAAATGTCGACCATATAAATATTGGTGAAATTTAGACACGCCCCATTTTAAAGCTAGAGCTTCCTTATGGACTTGACTGTATATTTTTTCGTGAGCTGATAAAACACGTGATGCAAAACCAATTGGGCTATCAGGTAGACCATTTTCATTAGGATGACTAATAACGGCTGCCAACCCATATGGACTCGCATCTACTGTTAATTTAATTTTTCTTTCCGGATCATAATGAGTTAACACTTTATCTGACATTAATTCCTTTTTTATTCTGTCAAAAGCATTTCCACATTCTATATTCCAATCAAATTTTGTGTTTTTCTTTAACAAATTATACAAAGGATAAAGAATAGTGGCTGCATGTGGATTAAATTTAATATAAAAAGTTACCATTCCTAAAAATGCTTTTAATTCAGAAAGTTGGTGCTAATTTTATGGCTTCAATATTTTTTGGTGATTTATGTAGACCATACTTATCAATGACATGTCCTAAAAATTCAATTTTATCTTGAAAGAAAGCTCATTTTTCTTTTTGTACCTTCAACCCATTTTCTCTTAATAATTTTAATACTAATTCTAATTTTTCCAAATGATCTTTTTCTGTTTTACCAGAAACTAATATGTCATCAATAAAAATTACAACACCGAAATATTTGCAAAAATGTTTTCCACAATTTTCTGAAAAATACTTGGACCACTGGTTATACCATATGGTAAACGAGTATAACCAAATAAACCTTTATGAGTTGAAATAGTTAATAATTTTGTAGTTTCGGGAGTTACCGCTACTTGCTGATAAGCTTGACTTAAATCAATTTTGGAAAATGAAATTCCACCTTGTAATTGTGAAAATAAATCATCTATTTTGGGCAATGGATAACTTATATTATCCAGAACTGGATTCAGAGTAACCTTAAAATCGCCACAAATTCTAATTGATCCATTTGATTTTAAAACGGGTACAATTGGGGTAGCCCAATCAGAATATTATACTGGTTTCAGAACACCTAATGAAACTAATCTATCAATTTCAGATTCAACTTTTGCCTTAAGTGCATATGGTAAAGGTCTATGCTTATAAAATTTTGGAGTTGCATCAGGTTTTATAGTTAAATTTAAAGTGTAATTTTTAAGTAAACCTAATTCATTATTAAAAAGTTCAGGAAATTTATTACACAAATTTGTCACTTTATCATATGTGTCAATGGAATTAATAGCAACTATACTTAAATTTAATTTTTGCAAACCATTTCTACCTAGTAAAGGGGGTCCACCCTTTTTTATAACATGAAATTCCAAAGTATCAAAAATATTATTAAATTCAAAATTAAGCATAATTTTTCCCAATGGAGAAAATGAATGTCCAACATAATCTTTTAATTGTATGTTTGTAGGAAGTAATTTTTTGTTTGCAAAATTATTTAAATAAAAATCTTCAGATATTGCTGAAAATGCAAAACCTGTATCAATTTCAAAATTAAAATATTTATTTTCAACTTTTAATGTAATCTTTGTTGGATTTTCATTTATAGTTATTTTATTGTCGATTTCTAAATGAAAAAAATCTTCAGTATTTAAACAATCTACATTTGTTTCAACATAATTATCAGTATTGTTTATATTATCTAATTCCGTTTCTACCAAATGGCTTCTTTGTATTCTTTGTCTAATTTCTTGATTATTTCTACATACAGGAGCTAAATGACCCTTAATTCCGCACTTGTGACAAACATATTCTCGAAAATAGCACTTACTTGTTTCGTGATTTTCCCTACCACACACTTTACACTTACGCCTCTGGTGAGATCCGGTCTGTGGACGAAAACCTCCATGACTTGGACTGGGAGTTGGTCTTGTATTTGCTGTGCCGTTGCCTCTGAACTGTTTTTTTCTACCTTGACTAACTATTGCATGCTGTTGATGCCTGGCTCCATCTTTACTTTTGCAAAATTGGCCTCATTTTGGGACTGCTCCTTTCCCAACGCAATTTCCAGCACTTTTTCAAATGTAACGTTTGATTTTTCTTCCTTTAAGCGATCTTGAATAGGACCTTTTCCTATTCCAAGTATAAATATATCTCGCAAAACAACAGTAAGTTCCGCGTCAAATTCGGCATTACCAGCTAAACATTTTAATCTAGTGGCAAAGTCTATAATGGATTCATTTTCAGCACGCCTTGCACTATAAAATTTAATTCGTTCATTGTGGAAACAAATTATAGGGCTGAAATGTTTATTCAATAAAATTTTTAATTCACTGAAAGTTTTCTTGTCCGGAGCATTTGGCATACACAAATAATTTACCAATTTGTATGTACGTTCACTTAGAGAATTTAATAATAATTCTTTTTGGATGTCATCCGAAATTTTATTTATTTTAAAATATTGTTTTAACTGGGTCAAAAATATGTTCCAATCAGAAGTTACGTGATCAAATTTATTTAAATGTCCGATATAGCTGGTTGCATTCGCCATATTGTCTTAACGAATAATTTTCTCACTTATAAATTAATAAAGTTTGTTTAATGCACTTTTAACTTTCCACTGTATATTATGATGCAGTTTATTTTAAGCATATTATGATGCCATATGTTTAAAAATGTTTGTGCACTTCGTATTATGTCACTTTTTATTAATCAGATATATATTTTGATATATTTAATAGCTATTAAAAGTCACTTTTACTCGTCGCCAAAAATGTTGTATATTGCCGAGTGGTAGTTATTAATTTTCTTGAAATAAAATATATTTAATTAACTAAACACTTTATTGAATTTTTAATACGTTAAATCACAGGTACAAAACTCTACTACTACTAATACATGTACTCATGTTTTTTTACACTAATACTTTTTATAAAATATAAAAGAAAGTTTCTATAAAAAATCAATATAAAAATGATAAGACTAGAATATATTACATAGAAGCTTGCCGAAATTCCAGCAGAGCCTGCTTTACTTCTGATGTATCTACTTCTGAAGAGGCTGTTTTACCAAAAAAAGACCAATCAAGAAAAAACAATTTTCTGATTCAGAATCATCAGAAGGGACTGAATCTGAAGAGTCATTGTGTAATATGCCAGGTACATATTTTAATAGCTTTAAAATTTCTCTGCTATCACTGTTTTCCCAAATTCGTAGCATCCACTTTTGTTTCTATTACATTTAATTTTTTTTATTTAACTGAGTATTTATTTTTCCTCATAAACTTGTCATAGGAATAGGATTTATTGCATCAAAAACAAACTTAAAGCCGGTTTCAGCAGGTAATAAATAATTAAACTACTAGATTCGATATGATTTCACACATACGTGGTTTTCCGCTAATATGCAAATCGTTCATACTGTTAATTAATTTCTGAACATTTCTTTTAGTTAAATGTTCATTTTTTGAATTCTACTCTTCATTTAATATTACCTGTATTGGTCTTTACTCATTGATCATATTATTTTTTACAGATGACAAAAGCGAGGAGATTGACGTATATGAGCCTCAGAAAACACAAAGAAAAGTCAAAATAATAAAAAAACTGAACAAACAAAGAAAATGGATAACTAGAAAATTATATATGTCTGCTTGACAAGAACAGTGCTATTTTGAGAATTAAAGATTTTCATGTATCTCATTCATAGGAAATCTGTACAGCCGGGTATCTACTTTTTTTTTAACAATGTTTGGCCTTGGATGAATTCCATCAGCCAAATGGGTATCTACTTGATGATAAAGAAGAGAGTCATTTAGTATAAACAACAAGAGTATACGAAAATAAACGAGAAAAGTGAAAGATTTGTAAGTTATGGTAGGAAGAAGTTTGAGGGACTATAGAGATTATAATTATTATAAAAGTTGTGACTAGATAGGCTAACGGAAAATGGGTTGTGCTCTATTCGAAATGGGGAATTATTTTCTCCGATCTGTGTAAAGCTGCGTCTTATGGGACTGGCGCCCAGCTCAGAAGGATAAAATTTTTGAAATACCTGCTGAACGCAGCCCGCTAGTGAAGTGTCGCGTGGCAATCTCTTAGGGAGGTGTATCGTGATGAATGTGAGAAGAGGCGCATTCATTCGTGTTCCAGGACTTTCAGTTAGGTCGTGGCTACACCATACCTTCGCTACGTTTGCTGGAGCTGTCTTCACTATAGCGATGAATATTAATTTTTTAGAACCTAAGGAAATGAATATATTATTAGCAAAAAGATACTAGTAATTATTTCAACTCTTACTAAAGACTTATCATAGATAAGTACAGAAACGTATATTTTTCTAAATAAAGTACTTGCAGGCTATATGCCACGATCTACATTTGTTTAAGAAAGAAATGTGCACATTACGTACAGGGTAACTGTAACAATAATGTTATTTTTAATTTTAAATTATCCTGTTTAACAAAGTTAAAAAACAACTAAAGACAAAACACTTACCAAAAACTTTAGAACTTTCGCATACACGTGTTTCGGTATCCTAAATCAAGGATACACTCTTCAGTGCTACTTCTTTCATAGTTTAAAATAAACTGAATAGTCATTACTCAGGCAAATACCCTTGCAATAATTATTTATGGTTCTAACGAACAGGATAATCCAAAATATATTTCGGTAGTAATATATTTATTTCCTTAAAGTACTCCTACATTGTAGGGAATTTGCATTTGCATTTTATTATATTGTATGATTATACCTGTATTGGTAATTTTCCGAAATCTATTTTGCATTATCCTGTTCGTTAGAACCATAAATTATTATTGCAAAAGTGTTTTCCTGAGTAATGATTGTTCGGTTAATTTTAACTTTGAAAGAAGTAGCACTGAAGAGTGTATCCTTGGTGTAGGATACCGAAACACGTGTATGTGAAAGTTTCTAAAGTTTTTGGTAAGTGTTTTTGTCTTTAGTTGATTTTTGGTTTTCTTGAACAGGATAATTTAAAATTAAAAATAACATTATTGCGAGAGTTACGCTGTATGTAATGTGCATATTTCTTTCTTATAATCTGTACCACCAACTTCTGCCCCCAGCAGGTTAGGAAGTTGAGGTTGCCCGGTTCTCGTTTAGATAGTGGAGACTGGGTCGTGGTTCGGAAATTATTCAAGAAAAACTTTTATTTTTTTTGTTAGGCGCCAGTAGTCATATTACAAAAGGCATCTATAACGTACTTGTCTAATTGTACGACTGTGACTACTCAGAGATAATTAATGTTATAGATACTCATGAAATTATCAACACTAGGTTAAAAATATCTGGTTTATTGACTCTATTATAAAACTTGAAATGGTTTAATTTTGATTAATTGAAATGTTACACCTTATGGTTGGATGTAGCTACTTCCTTACAGAAAGTTATATATTTAATTAATAAGTTTGACTAGGTTGAAGACCAAAAAATTTACAAAATATGACAAATTATTGCTAAGCGGTGATTAAGTAATTAAATGGAAGAAAATTAATAATTAGCTGAAGGCAATATATAACATAGAACAATTTAGAAATGTATAAAAGTTTGTCGAATGTTGAATAATGTCGTTGAAAGTTGAACGTTGAAAAGAAATGTTGAAAAGCAAATTCAGTTGATACAATTACCACCGGCTGGGTTCTGCAATAACCAACCCTGGTCCTCGTCTTACTGAATCCTCTTGTGTTGCCACCACTCGATTATTGACTCCGTAGAGATCCCAAGAATTTAGACGCCGGAACTGTTACCAAACCAAACAACTTGGTGCTCTCATCCAGCGAGGACTATTCCATACCAAGCCACTCCAACCTTGGATTACAAAACTCCTTGGCAAATAGTCTTGTTCTCCTGGATTATAGCAGCCACCCAATTTTCCTGGCACACAGTTAAGCCAAATGTATGGTAAAATTCCCAATTTAAGGATTAACTTCAAATCTGAAGGGTCAACTTAACACCTCATTCCTACAAGAGTTATCATCTGTTACTACACTTGAAATTACTTGTTTATTAGTGGGCACTCTTAGTGCGTTTGATAAAATCCCCACGTTAATGCATTACTGGTATATCTCTAAATAAATTACATTAACATGCCCTTCTCGCCCCTACTAATATCGAGTTAAATTCTTTTGAATTTTAATTATTCGACAAGGTTACGAAAACGTAATTTAATAAATTCGAACTGTCTTTAAACCCTTATTAAACCTCAATTACTCATTAATAAAATTTACTTCTAAATATATCTTAATACTGAGTTAAACACATGTCTCGAAATACCCCGTTCATACATTAACATGACCGCGTCTCTTTCAAGCCACGCGCCGCGAATGAAGGTAATTTGTTATCAACAAACATCGCGTTTAATTATGATAAATTCAACAAATAAATTGCAAATACATGTACAACAAATGCTACAGAAGGTAATTATATTTATATTATCAACTATCTATTAACATACCACACTGGATGAGGTGATAATCGGACGGCACGTCTGTATTGCTCGAAGTCAAAAGGAAAATGGCTATCACGAACTGTTCGGATACCGTGTTTGATCTCTAAAGAACTAGTTACACTTCTATACGCGAGATGTCGCTGGTAGTGGGAACATAAATCATTCTTTAAATATAATACAAATCTACACAATTACTGTACTGTACCATTCTTATGCACTCATGAGTTCCAATTTAATCAGAATTATCGAATTATAATTTTGTTTATTGATTTTTGGAATTTATTCACTTATACAGATTTCTTCTTTTAAATATTTGTTGTACCAGATGACTTGTAGGTGTTTATCAAGAGAAGTAACAGATGGCGCTTGTATGCTAATTTATAATTTAAAGTTGGATCGACGAACACAATTTCTTCCAGATTCAGTAAGACCAGGGCTTTGGGATTGGACTGAAAAATTAAATAATAAGTTTACTGAATTGTGGTTTAAGACTACAAAAATTCATTGCTATTAGAATAAAAATTAACAAGTGGCATTCAGGTATTTTGAATGTCACACTGTCTACCACCCTGTCAAAAAAATATGTGTACATAGTTACATGTATTTTTTTTATTTATAAATTGAGACTTCAATTTCCAAAGTTAAACAGATATTACTAAAACCTATTGCTAAACTAAATTACAAACTAAATTAAGCAAAAAGAAGGTAATTCTGGTACCCACTCTCTAACTTTTCAATAACTATTCTATATGTAAATATCAGTATTTACTACTATACACTGTGAAAAGGAAAGATTTAATACTCAATAGTAGCTTCGCGTACTACACGCCTAATAATTAGGGACAAAATCGGTAAGAACACTATCGGGAAAGTCAAAATCGGTAAGTCATAGGAGTACTAATCCAACCCAAATAGCATATAAACTAACCATACTTAACCTAACTTAACCTACGGAAGAAGCAAGAGAAACTAACCTAACTGTTCATACAAGAACCCACATGAAAATCATTTTATCACTGGACAGCACTCGGAAACTCCTGGAAGACTCCACTCAGAAAGGATAATGCTTCCTCCAGTGTAAAATAGAAATAAAAGAGTGATAGAAAAGAAAAGATGAAATGTTTTAGGAGAGGACCTCGAAGAATCAGTCTCCACAGACACTGTGGTGGAATGCCTGAGCAGCGCTGTAGTGGTTGCCAGTACTAAAATTGGTATTAGGCATAAGCACACCTAAACCATGATACAGAAGGATAACCAACTGCCTATCCTTAACAGTGGAAACAAGTACCTATCCAGACTGTTAATAAATCAAAAAAATTGCTTGGATATAGCTCCAAGGGCTGAAATTAGACGTACGTATCAACTAAAAATTCTATGGATATAGCTCCAAGGGGCTGAACTAGAAGTACGTGACGACTAAACAACAAAAAAGACCATTGTTCTGGAAAGCTCTTGCTTCAGGTGCGATGAACAGTGTTTCGATCGAGCGATAGGCCAAGGGCTGAGGTGAAGCGGGGAGGAAGATATGTCTCTCGAAGAACGTCAGACGACCTAGGTCACTCCTGACTGACAAGCTCCCTTACCTATGTTTACGCTCGACCCTCCTTGACCACCTGTCATTCAAGACAGCCGACCGAAACTAGTCCATCCCCATCCCGGAACAAGTTCCTTTAATGGCCGTTAAATATCCTACGAACTAGGATAATGATAAAATGTTTACTTACATACAGTAACCATTAAGAAAAGATAATACGAAAAGTAACTAATTATACAATAACACAAGTACGAACGATATTCGGTACTGTGACTACTAAACGGTAACTAATGTTTTCAAAAAGAACTACAACTAGCTCTGATAGCCTAGATCTGTTAGTTAGAACACTCAAACAAAATTAAGATACTAGAGGATTACAAGTAGGATGTTATCCAGAAACGACAGAAATACAAAAGAATTATACAAGCAAAGCATAATGTTTCTGAGTCAGGTTTGGTAAAGACAAAACCTCCGAACAAACGAAAGGAAGACTAACTCACTGTTTATCAAAGGACAAATTGACCATCCAGGAAAAAACATTCCCTCCAAACAATTTTCCCTGCCTCGCTTGGACTTTTAAGCCACAACTAAACAATTATATTTATTTACCAGACCACGAGAATGACTTAGCAAGACTGGCAAATAGAATACAATAAATATAATAAAAAACTAACAGGTGGAAAGTTTCCATAACGAAAATTCAAAGTCTGCCCTAACCCTTCCTCAAACATAAACCTAAGTAGAGCAACACAAAAGAATTATTGAAGTGAAAAATAGAAAGTATAGATGAAAATAAGGACAACACAAAGAAGAATGACGTTGTTATGTCATTTATTGATATTTTCCAAGCGCATAAACCTCACCAAAATGTCGTATAATCACAAAAGGCTAAACCGTTACTACATCGGATTCCATATCCCTGAGACAAATCTTGCTGAGTTTCACTTGCTTGGTTCACATCAACTGCGTGGCGTGCAGACAGACGCTGAAGACGCTACACCCACTAAACGTGGCCCACCCTTCAACCCTTGGAGAAAAGATATCCAGCCAGAACAATATTTCTGAAGTTTACTGTAAATATACCACACTACTAGAAAATTACTACAAATGCGAGACATGAACCCTCCAGGTATCTTAACTAAAATTTGTGCTCCCATCTAAACTTATGGAGTTATTAAAATTGCTTACCCGACTGAAACGTCGGAGTTTGATCCATAATAAGTTTTTAAATCTGAAACGTGCCAATGGCCTGCGTCGGACCCATCTGCATAATCTAACGCGTAAACCAATTTTGAAATTTTCTGGCGAACTGTGCAAAGTACAAATTTGGGTGCTGACTTGGCTGAAAAATGTTTTGCAGCATCTGATAAAACCTTATTTTTCTTCCAAACTTTATCGCCTACAGCATACTCAACTTCTCGTCTACGCAAGTTGTAGGTTTTCTGGTTTTTCTTGTATGCATCATTTAACCGCTGTACTACATCTTTATATGTATCCGAAAGATTAGATATATCATCACAATATTTATTCCTATCACCAGGTGCTAGTTGAATTCCCGAAGTTGACTGTACTTGCCCGTAAAAGTCTCCTGAAATGGGAACTTTACGACCAAAATTTAAAAACGTAGGAGGAAAACCTGTTACCTCATGAGTAGCCGTTCTGATTGCATGAGCAACTCTGAAAATTTCTACATCCCAATCCTGATGATTATCCTGAATATAACTGCGTATAGCTCTACCTACAGTAGCGTTTGATCGTTCTACTGGGTTAACTTGTGGGTGATATAATGCATTAAACCAAATTTTTTGTACTTTGTACCGTTCGGCCAGTTTTTTAAAAGCTGTAGAAGCAAACTGCTTCCCATTGTCTACCATAATGAACTGTGGCACACCGTAAATAAAAAATACTTCATTCTCCATAAATTTAGTGATAGTCTGTGCAGTGGCATTTCGCATGGGGTGTACGAGTACATACTTAGTGAACCAATCCAAAACTACCAATAGAAATGAAAAGCCCCTTTTGCTCCGTGTTACCGGACCAAAAATATCTACGCTCACTACCTGCCATGGAAATTCTACTTTCTTTTCCTTCCCCATTAAACCGTAACGTGAAAATGAAACTTTTTGAGAACCGCAAATCTCGCATGACTTGACATACTTCAATACATCTCTTCGCAACTTAGGCCAATAATAGTCTTCGCAAATTCTCTTTAGTGTTTTAAAATACCCAAAGTGAGCTGACGTACTCTCATCGTGACATTGTTTTAGAATTTCATTTCTTTGTGCAATTGGTACCAAAAGTTTCCATTTCGTTAAATTAGTTCTTACTGGTAATTTATTAGCAGCATGTTTAAAAATTAAATTATTCTCCACTCTAAATAATGGATATAAATTTGGATTTGCTAAAATTTTTCTACGTAAGTTAATATACCATTCATCTAAACTTTCTTAATTAATTGACAACAAATCAACTGAGAAATTTTGCGCGTCATGATGCACTACTCTAGATAAAGCGTCAGGAACTACATTTAAATTACCCTTCCGGTGTACTAAGTTAAAGTCATACTGCTGTAACTTAACCATCCAGCGAAGCCATTATCTCTTGCTCGTAAACACTGTAATTTCTTTCTGCCTTATTTAGAGAGCGACTGGCAAAAGCAATCACCTTCTCTTCTCCTCCCTGAAGTTGTGTCAAACAACAACCTAGTCCTGTACTACTCGCATCACACTGTATAATAAAATTATTCAGTTTAAAATCAGGACTAGTTAAGATTGGAGTAGAGACAAGTGCTTGTTTAAGTGCCAGAAATGCTTGCTCTGCCTTTTCGTTCCAATTAATCGGTTGTCTTTTACCACGTCTCCCTATAAGCAAATCATTTAGCGGAGCAACTAAAGTAGAAAAATGAGGTAAAAATCTTCGGTACCAAGAACACATGCCAATAAATCTTTTAATTTGAGTTGTATTTGTTGGACGAGGATAATTGATCATCGCTTCTACCTTTTCTGGGTTTGTACGTAATCCCCCTTCAGTATCGATTACATAACCTAAATATTTTAGAGACTTCCTAAAAAATTGACATTTTTCGAAATTTACTGTAAGGTGAGCATCTTTCAACCTATCAAACACTTCTCTTAAAATGTTCACATGTTCCTCAAAACTAGAAGCGGTGACAATTATATCGTCTAGATAAACAAAAACTTTGTTTTCTAGCCTTGGGGTTATAACAATGTCCATTAAACGTTGCATAGCCTGTGCGGCGTTTGCAAGACCAAACGGTAATACTTTAAAACAAAATAAGCCTCTCCCCGGTACTGCGAATGCGGTTTTGGGTTTAGAAGTTTCCGAAAGTGGAATTTGCCAAAAAGCACTTTTCAAATCTATTGAACTGATATACTTTGCATCTCGTAACATACTCAAAATACCATCTACAAAAGGTAAAGGATAGGAATCCTTAACAGTTACTGAATTTAAAGACCTACCATCAAAACAAAATCTATAATCTCCATTATCCTTCTTAACCAGCAAGACCGGTGACCTCCATTCACTAAAAGTAGGCTCAACTACATCGTCTTCTAACATTTTGTCTAGCTCTTTATTTAATATAGTCATCATGTGTGGTGATAAAAGATATTGGCGTTGCCTGATAGGCTGTGCACTACCAGTGTCTATATTATACGTCATTTTATCGGTAAGACCTAACCTCCTACTACTTAAACCTTTAAATAACTGCTTGACACCTTCAACTTGCTGAAGTTGACCTTCAGTTAAGTCAGCCAAACCTCCATCATTGGTGTCAGTTGTGTTCACATGCTAGAGAGCAGAAACTTTAATGCTACCAACTTTATTTACCCACTTATTTGATTCAAAATCTAAATGAATGCCAAATAATCTGCAAAAATCTATTCCAAAAATAAAAGAAATAGGCAAAGATGGAACTATATAGACCTTAAGTATTTGAACAATGTTGTTGATCTTGAGCGGTAGGTGAGCTATACCTATTACAGTCTGAGGAGTACCGTCTGCTGTAGTTACATATCTTAACTCTGAAGTTACAATTTTACATTTAAATCGTTCTAAAATTTTCATACCATCCCTTCCAACTACTGAACGATTACAACCAGTATCTACTAAAGCTAATATTTTTTTATCGTATAAAAAGACTGAAATGTATGGTCTATCGTCACCATTTTTAGACAAAAATAGAGGTGTTACTCGTACCTTATCACTAACTCTACGATAAGTTTTGTAAAAATTCCCTACTTTACTTAACCAAAGATTCCAATCCGATTTGTTAGTCTTAACATTTTTAAACTTACTAGAACTACAAGGGGTTGGACGACGACTAACATTACGTGTCCCCCTGGTTAGTTTTTTGAACATTTTTTACAATCGTTAAATGTGACATTCGATTCACCACATTTAAAACAAAACTTATTTCTTTTAGCCCTACATTGCCTAAAAACATGATTTTCTCCCTTACAGTTGAAACAAATTACTGGTGCTTTGGTCGTTTTTATTTCATTAACATTAGACTGGGTTGGTTTATCTTTACGAGTAGGCTTAAAATATGATTTTGAAGTTACTGGTTTATCTGACTTTTCATGCGACTCATTTATATTAACTGAAGAAACTCCTACATACAAAAGATCTTTTTCTACCAAATTACTCCTCATTGGAGGTGGAACATATTTTTTAGTACTCTCTTCGGCGTATTCTACTTTTTTACAATAAGAAATTAATTCAGAAACTGAATTTATAGTAAGCAAAGCTAAAGGTTTAGCAAAATATGGCAACAAATTTTTCCTAATCTGCTTAATACGATCCTCTAAATTTGGTTTCGATTTAATTCTATTATATAAGGCTTCCATAATCCTAATATAAATGTGCACTGGTTCATCCATGTGCTGGGTTCGTTTTTCTATGTAATCCAACATACTCTTGTTGAAATCTTCATGCAAAAAATCATTTTTTAATTGTTTAATTAAAGTTTCCCAACTATTAACCTCATTACTACTTCGTACTGATCGGTACCATTGTAAAGCTGGACCAGAAAAAAGATCTAAACCTGATTGAAATAATTCACCCCTTGTTACATTTCTAGCTACCGCTAACTCTTCGACTCTCTCTATAAATGAAATAACATTATTAGGTTGGCCATCAAATGTGACACCCCACTTATAAATAGGTACAATTTTAGCACTTGAACTTGGCACATTTACAGCTACTGGTAAATTAGGTTGGTCATCTGTTCCTAGTTTTTCAAAAAGGTCAGCCTCTAATAGATAAATTGTTGCCCTACTTTCATTTTGAAAAGTGCGTGACTCCTCAGGATCTCGTTCTGGGATAGGCATTCTATTTACTCTTACCATAATATGTACCAATTGTGATTTTAATTGCTTAACCGGTAAATCATTCTCAGATGGATGGTTCAAATTATTAATTATATTTCTAAGCGAGTCTAAAGTATTGTTAACTTGAAGTTTTTCAGTATTAAAATTAAAAAGTGGATCAGTAAGCGTTAGATCATTGCATGGTCTAATCTTTAAAGCTCTAGCCAGTACTCTGCACCGTGACTCTACTTCTCTAACTGTAACACAACCTCTTATACGTAGTTCGTAATCTACTTGGTCTGCCTGCAATAACTGTGGTATGAAAATTTCAGACATCTTGTATATCTTTTCTTAATACTATTATCCTAAACTGTTCAAAATGCAAGGTAACACAAAAAATTAACCAAATGGTTCAGCAAATACTCTACTCTTATGCACTCTGACTAAAATTCCCGTATTTTTCGAAGGTATTCTAAAATCCTACGATAAGTCGTTTTTTTCCTAACGATTACCCTAATCGAACAATACAGACTCTCAAAACTTTCCTTTCTGTCTACCGCTATGATTTAACCCTTCTTTTAACCCTTCTCTCACGACTAATTCTTATCTCTCAAAAATTATAAAACAGCATAAAATTCAACAAAGAAAGAATATTATATGTTTCAAATAGTAACACAGCTCAAATATTTTCAAAAAATGATTATTACTCAACTTTCGTTTTCTATCTTGTACAAATTACAAGGATAGAGCCCCACGTTTTACAGCGACACTTGTGTACCACCAACTTCTGCCCCCAGCAGGTTAGGAAGTTGAGGTTGCCCGGTTCTCGTTTAGATAGTAGAGACTGGGTCGTGGTTCGGAAATTATTCAAGAAAAACTTTTATTTTTTTTTGTTAGGCGCCAGTAGTCATATTAAAAACAGCATCTATAACGTACTTGTCTAATTGTACGACTGTGACTACTCAGAGATAATTAATGTTATAGATATTCATGAAATTATCAACACTAGGTTAAAAATGTCTGGTTTATTGACTCTATTATAAAACTTGAAATTGTTTAATTTTGATTAATTGAAATGTTACACCTTATGGTTGGATGTAGCTACTTCCTTACAGAAAGTTATATATTTAATTAATAAGTTTGACTAGGTTGAAGACCAAAAAATTTACAAAATATGACAAATTATTGCTAAGCGGTGATTAAGTAATTAAATGGAAGAACATTAATAATTAGCTGAAGGCAATATATAACATAGAACAATTTAGAAATGTATAAAAGTTTGTCGAATGTTGAACAATGTCGTTGAAAGTTGAACGTTGAAAAGAAATGTTGAAAAGCAAATTCAGTTGATACAATTACCACCGGCTGGGTTCTGCAGTAACCAACCCTGGTCCTCGTCTTACTGAATCCTCTTGTGTTGCCACCACTCGATTATTGACTCCGTAGAGATCCCAAGAATTTAGACGCCGGAACTGTTACCAAACCAAACAACTTGGTGCTCTCATCCAGCGAGGACTATTCCATACCAAGCCACTCCAACCTTGGATTACAAAACTCCTTGGCAAATAGTCTTGTTCTCCTGGATTATAGCAGCCACCCAATTTTCCTGGCACACAGTTAAGCCAAATGTATGGTAAAATTCCCAATTTAAGGATTAACTTCAAATATGAAGGGTCAACTTAACACCTCATTCCTACAAGAGTTATCATCTGTTACTACACTTGAAATTACTTGTTTATTAGTGGGCACTCTTAGTGCGTTTGATAAAATCCCCACGTTAATGCATTACTGGTATATCTCTAAATAAATTACATTAACATGCCCTTCTCGCCCCTACTAATATCGAGTTAAATTCTTTTGAATTTTAATTATTCGACAAGGTTACGAAAACGTAATTTAATAAATTCGAACTGTCTTTAAACCCTTATTAAACCTCAATTACTCATTAATAAAATTTACTTCTAAATATATCTTAATACTGAGTTAAACACATGTCTCGAAATACCCCGTTCATACATTAACATGACCGCGTCTCTTTCAAGCCACGCGCCGCGAATGAAGGTAATTTGTTATCAACAAACATCGCGTTTAATTATGATAAATTCAATAATTAAATTGCAAATACATGTACAACAAATGCTACAGAAGGTAATTATATTTATATTATCAACTATCTATTAACATACCACACTGGATGAGGTGTTAATCGGACGGCACGTCTGTATTGCTCAAAGTCAAAAGGAAAATGGCTATCACGAACTGTTCGGATACCGTGTTTGATCTCTAAAGAACTAGTTACACTTCTATACGCGAGATGTCGCTGGTAGTGGGAACATAAATCATTCTTTAAATATAATACAAATCTACACAATTACTGTACTGTATCATTCTTATGCACTCATGAGTTCCAATTTAATCAGAATTATCGAATTATAATTTTGTTTATTGATTTTTGGGATTTATTCACTTATACAGATTTCTTCTTTTAAATATTTGTTGTACCAGATGACTTGTAGGTGTTTATCAAGAGAAGTAACAGATGGCGCTTGTATGCTAATTTATAATTTAAAGTTGGATCGACGAACACAATTTCTTCCAGATTCAGTAAGACCAGGGCTTTGGGATTGGACTGAAAAATTAAATAATAAGTTTACTGAATTGTGGTTTAAGACTACAAAAATTCATTGCTATTAGAATAAAAATTAACAAGTGGCATTCAGGTAATTTTGAATGTCACAAATCAAATGTCGATCGTGGCACATAGCCGGCAAGTATTTTGTTCAGGAAGATGTACCTTTCTGTACTTGTCTATGATAAGTCTTTAGTAGGAGTTGAAATAATTACTATTATCTTTTTGCTAGTAATATATTTATTTCCTTAGGTTCTATTTTAGAGTACTCTTGCATTGTAAGGAATTTGCGTTTGCATTTAATTACATTTTATTAATTACTTCCACATCCACGTAGTGGATTGGAAGTATAGTAATCGCAAAAAAAATTTTCAAAATTTTGTTTTCTTGAAATGGGTTTAGAATGTCATGAAAAGTCTAGATTTTAAATTTGAGCGAAAAAAAATTTCTGTCTGTCTGTCGATCTGTCTGTCTGTCTGTCTGTCTGCAACTTTTTTTTGTCCGCACGTTTTCTCCGGAATGGTTGAAGATATTAACTTCAAATTTTGTACACGTATATATTATAACGAGATCTGGACCTGGATTGTTTTTTGAAGATATCCGGTGAGGGGTTGGGAGAGTAAATAGGGGGAAATATGTAAAGAAAGCTGGTAAGAGTACAGACATTTGAAATTTGATGTATCTACTACAAGCCAAGGCCTCAAAATTTTTTATAATATTTTTCATCCCCCCACTCACACACCAATGTAAATTTTCATTCGTTTATTTTTACGTTTCAAAAATGTTTATAAAATACGTTTTCAACATCCTGAACTTCGGAAAGCTGGCATTTTCTGACCCACCACAGCCATGTTTGTAGGAACTTATTTTTACTTCCACATCCACGTAGTGGATTGGAAGTATAGTAATCGCAAAAAAATTTTCAAAAATTTTTATTCGTGAAATAGGTTTAGAATGTCATGAAACGTCGAGATTTTAAATTTGAGCGAAAAAAAATTTTCTGTCTGTCTGTCTGTCGGTCTGTCGGTCTGTCGGTCTGTCTGTAACTTTTTTTGTCCGCACGCTTTCTCCGGAACGGTTTAAGATATTGACCTGAAATTTTGTACACGTATATATTATAACGAGATCTGGAACAGGATTGTTTTTTGAGGAAATCCGGTGAAGGGTTGGGGGTTAAATAGGGGTAAATCGGGGGAAATAAGTAAAGCAAGCTTGTAAGAGTACAGAAACTTGAAATTCGGTGTATGTACTAGAAGTTAAGGCCTCAGATTTTTTAATAATATTTTTCAAACCCCACCACCCCTACTCCAATTTGAAAAGGGTTGATAAAATAAAATTGAGATGTTCATTTGAAATTTTCTACACGTATGTATTATAACGATATCTGGAACTAGATTATATTTTGAGATAATTCTGTTGAAGGGTTGGGGGTTAAATAGGGGTAAATAGGGGAAAATAAGTAAAGCAAGCTGGTAAGA
Organism: Stenurella melanura; assembly: GCA_963583905.1. Classification (NCBI taxonomy): domain Eukaryota; kingdom Metazoa; phylum Arthropoda; class Insecta; order Coleoptera; family Cerambycidae; genus Stenurella; species Stenurella melanura. The sequence continues at coordinate 160,077,872 of OY757309.1, forward strand.
CTACAGAAACTTGAAATTCGGTGTATGTACTAGAAGCCAAGGTCTCAGATTATTTATAATATTTTTCAACCCCCACCACCCCTACTTCATTATTAAAAGGGTTAATAAAATAAAATCGAGATATTCATTTGAAATTTGGTACACGTATGAATTATAACGACATCTGGAACTAGATTATACTTTGAGATGATTCCGTTAAAGGGTTGGGGGTTATTTAGGGGTCAACAGGGGGAAATAAGTAAAACAAGCTGGTATGAGTACAGAAACTTGAAATTCGGTGTATGTACAAGAAGTTAAGGCCTCATATTTTTTTATAACATTTTTCAACCCCCCCACCACCCCTACCCCATTAATGGGGTTGACAAAATAAAGTTGAGATATTCATTTGAAATTTCGTACACGTATGTATTATAACGACGTCTGGAATTAGTTTATATTTTGAGATGATTCCGTTGAAGGGTTGGGGGTTAATTTGGGGTAAATAGAGGAATATAAGTAAAACGTTGGTAAGACTACAGAAACTTGAAATTCGGTGTATGTACTAGAAGCCACAGCGTCAGATTTTCTTATAATATTTTTCAACCCAACCACCCTTACTCCAATATGAAAAGGGTTGATAAAATAAAATTGAGATATTCATTTGAAATTTGGTACACGTATGTATTATAACGACGTCTGAAACTAGATCATAATTTGAGATGATGCCGTTGAAGGGTTGGGGGTTAAATAGGGGCAAATAGGGGAAAATAAGTAAAGCAAGCTGGTAAGACTACAGAAATTTGGGATTCGGTGTATATACTAGAAACCAAGGCCTCAGATTTATTTCTAATAATTTTCAAACTCTACCACCTCCGCTTCATTATGAATGGGATTGATAACATCAAATTGAGATATTCACTTGAGAGTTAGTACACGTATGTATTGTAGTGACATCTGATTGAGATGACTCCATTGCTAGGTTGTAAATAGTGGAAAATAAGTACGGTAAACTAGAAACTTCATTTTTAACGTATATAGTAGAAACCAACTCCTCAAACTTTTCTATGACATCTACTCCAAATATTATTAAAATTCTATGACCAATAATTTCCACATACTAGAGTGCACATATAGTCAAGATGTTTCCTTTAAAGTGACTTGGACGAATAATCTGGATGTGGAAGTAGTGATTCCTTAGGCAGCGGTTTTTTATTTTATCACCTAACATATATAATTAGTTACACTTTGTGTACTTTTATACACATATATAAGAAAGTGAACTTTCAATACTTTTGACAATAGTACCTAATCATTAACGTCTGCTGTTATGTTAGTTTGATTTCTCATTTATATATTTTGAGAAGCTTCGTGTAACTAGTGATCACCAAGTCAGAAGCAATTAACATTAAATTAAACATCTTCATTACATTTCTCTCGAAGTAGTCTTCCCGATATCTCTTAAAATTCTTGTTCTGAGCCTCCTAGGTCTCTTCTGATAATTGGCCAGCCGGAAGCAATAAAGTGGCAATCACGTTTGGCCCGTTAATAAGTAACTTATGCATAGTTGAAGGCGTAGAACCAAGGACACGTTTCAACAAAACCATTTGCAGTATATACTTATTATTAATATGAATGTCGTATCCACTCTGTATTTTTGTTAAAATGGTGTGCATCCTTTTTATTACATTTTTGTCCATACCTGCAATTTCAGATGCCTGGTCTGTGTTTTCGAAAAATCGCCTTGCAGTATTCCTGTCATTCGAATTTCTGAAGCCAGGCTTAGGTCGATCAACTATCAATCCCATTCGATTTTTTTTCTTTTAGCGAAGTATGCATTTCTTAATTAAAATTGCCAGAAAATTTTAACAAGTTCTAGTTTCACTTTAATATTTAAACTAAAATACTGCGCCTGTAATAATACATCAAATTCACCATGTGGATGTATGTGGAAATAAACTACATCCTATGGTTACAAAACATATTGTAGTTTACTGATATAATTGTATAGGCTTGTATTTGACATTATAATTACTATACAGGGTGTAATCAGTTTCATGTCATTAAAAAAACTGGTAATGGGGACCGACTAGACAAACAAAAAACCTTTATGACTTTTCCCTCTAGGGGCACTTTGAAAAAACTGACCTAGGTGAACTTTTTTAATATTTTTTAATATTAATGTAGAAAATAATTGATAACCACTGCTTTTCTTGGCCAATGAACTTGTAGTTCCCAATTATACAACTTTTAAATTGTCATAAAAAAGTTCAAAGGCCTTGGATCATCGACCGCCTTTGATGGACTGCCTCAACAGAACTGAAACTATTATAAAGAGGTAAATAATTCGTTATCTTTTCCTGCACAACTGCAAGCAAATAATGGCCGTAGAAGTTTAAACAGAGCCTTTCTTTACATGTGTGTCTTTTAATTTGGAACAAAATATTGGATTAATGTTTATCACTTAGAATATTTAAATGTGATTTATTAACGTTTGTAACATGAATGAGTGTCCTGGGTTAAAAGCTTACCACCTAAGTAAATTATTCGAATTCTACATCTGCATCAATACACAGTTCTCTACGTCGAATTAAGGACATACGTACTCCGTTCAACACTAAACAATAAACTATCAACTAACGTTGTCAATAAAGAAAAATAAAAGAAAAACTTGGTCCAAAATTCAAAACGGAATACAAAAAGGACGAACAAGTAAGTTGTGTCTGTACGTAATCAAGAATTTAACGACTTGAACGGTAAAGTCAATAAAATAAATCTTCACTATAAATACACAGCGACCCGAAATTTTAAAATAACAAAAACAACGAACGGCGGGTTGGACTTGTGTACATAACGAAACACCCACAGAAACTAAAATATTGCACAAGGGAGAGTCAGAGTATAGTTTTCTTCAGATCAGATCTACTAAACACTCAGAAAACGTCGACGTCTTTCATCTTATTTACCGCACCGCTAAAGACTGCCCACATTTTATAGCTATCTACACAAATATTGAGTATCATAGGCAGACACGCGCGACGATCTAAACCTACCTCAATATTCCAGCAGTTCTCAAAAGATTTTATTGAAAATTTGCGAAATTTTTGTTTATTTCTTTTCTCCAAAACTATGAGCTTTAAACCCCATGTTATATAAGGTTTTTTTGTTTGTCTTGTCGTTCCCAACCACCAGTTTTTTTTTATGACATGAAACTAATTACACCCTGTATAAGTTAAATAATTAAAATAATATAACTTAATATATTCAGTACGTACCTGGAAATATAGTTAATTAAGCTCTAAATTGTGGGTATTAATGAGGTCAGCAACATGAATGTTCTGTAACAAATTTAGCGTATCGATCATACGCAAATACTACTCAACAACGACTGAGGTGGAGGTGGTAGTAGGCGAGGTGACCTTGACTGAAGTTAGATAGTGGGGAAAATGGTACACTGATGTGCTTTCTTGCCATATGACAACACCATATAGTCCTTTAGCTCATTTTATTTTACGATTTAATGCCACATTTTCGAATACCTGCCACACGGTGCGACGGCGGCGGATCAATTTTTTTCATTATTTTTTTCACAAATTATAATATGAACCGAATAATTTGAAAATCTAATCATTAGTTAATAACAACAGGCAACGCAATATTTTAGAGATATTTGGCATAATTTTCACCCATATTAATCGTATATCCTCTACTTACAATCCCAAATAAATTATTTAGATGAATTCTAATGAAATAAAATACTCTGGATTGGTAGAAACTATAACTTCTGGATGACATGAAAACACTAGATTACAAATATTATATTATTCATATTGAAATTACATCGGATTAAGTCATACTGAATAATTTTAGATATAGAGCAGATATAATTTAGAAATTTTAGCCATTAATAATAAAGTACGCAATAATATTGATAGTGCACAAGTTGGGTGCTTTGGGTTATAATTTTCCTATCCAATAATGCGGAAGAATTGACGATAAACTACGGTCTGTGTCAGAACCTTTGTAAATGACCGTAATAAACTAACTGTTAAAGTTGTAGTTCCCTTCTGGCTTGAGCATTCTATGAGTAGTTGAGGATTAATGAATGAAATAATAAACGATCATGAAATTTCACCTATTTAAGCAATAGGGTATAAAATGAAATAGTACATTGAACATTATTCTGTTGACTAACTTGGTGTTAGAAATTAATGGCTCGTGTGACCTATACCAACTTTCTTACGTAATAGCCGTAGCAGAGTAGGCATGGGACAGCTGCCTCCGGATTTTTTAAAAGTAATTTTGGATTTTTTTTTGTACTCATAAGAGACAGGTACTCTGAAACTTTTAGACTTCTTCATTTATTAGTTTTTGAAAATATACCTATTTTTAAAATGTTGAATTTTTTTTTTCTTAATTGACTCAACCGATTGATTTGTCGAAAAGAAATAGTTTTTACTCTAATAAAGAGGCATTTAAAAAAGTTTCAGTTATTTGCAGCGACGGGATCACTAGAGGACAAATATGTTCTTATCATTTTTTAAAATTAGGATATTCGACGAACATAACCAAACTTCTATATTATCTTTAAGAGTCATATTGCAATATATTTTTTGTTACTCCGAGATAACGTTTTTGTTACAGAAAACTTCTAACATGTTGGAATGAATCTTAGCTAGCATGAAGAAAATTATGTACATATTTCCTCCTCCTTCTATAAATATTGGGATTATATTCCCTTAATTACATGATTAAATTAGACATTACCATCGGTACAATACGCAGTGTCTCAATTACTTTGCTGACTACGTCGATATTATAGTACATTATCAACATCGAGACTGTGGTTACCCTTCTCCTTTCTGGGTGCTTGTATGCTTTTAATTTTAGATTGACCTACATATCGAGTATTAAAACACATTTATCAAAACACTCAAACACTATATATACACAGACAATGAAAACAAATGAAAATAAGGAGACACAAACATTTAGCGATGAAATTTAATAACAAACAATAATTACGCAATACAAGAAAATGAAGTGGTCTGCAGCAATTTCAAATATTGATGTGAATTGCGAGCCGACTACTCTTACGCTTAATTACTTTACAAGAATTTACGTTATAACCGACAAAATGCCGAACAAATTTACTTAAACACTAAGAGTGAACAGGGTTCGCGACATAAGTATTTATTATCTCCCTGTAGATGTTGACCAAAGACACGCTGAACCTGAAATGCCAATTTTACGTCCTCAAAATAAGATCTCTTTAAAGTGGCTGGTACACTCTGAAAGCTCTACCAATTAAACCGTTCCCTACGCTAAACTTTACCTAATTTGAAGGTTTCCTTACGACCATGGAATTTACGAAAAATGACTTTATGTGCATCACATGATGCTGTGAATAATCCCCAATCTTTTATTATATCCTAATTTGCCCTATCTAACATTTATAGCAGTAAGGTAGATAGAAAAACACATTTGTTAATTACTTTACTTTTATACGGGGAAAACATACCTTACTGCTCTGTCTTCTTCTGCTACTAAAATTATTACATGTATTTTCTGGAATGCTGTATGAATTACCTTTGTCTTGAAGGTAGATACCTTGGCTCTACGACGCGACGCGCTCTCGTATTCTTTGATATCAACCGGGCTGTGAAAATATTTGCCTGAATATTCTCGGTTCCTAGAAGGACTTGTAGTAATACAAATTGTTCACATGTAAAATAATTTATACAGGTTTTAATTACTTCCACGGGACTATTTTAATATCTAGACCCTCAATAAACTTCTCAAGTCAAAAGGACTTATTTCCGGAGATCTAACAAAACCGACAGAAATTAAATACTTATGCGTGGCTAGTGCTTACCTCAATGGACTAAATGATCGACTTCTGAAAAATTACCGAGACTGGATATACCGAAGTAACAGATGTTTTATACACGATAGGGTCGTACTCTTGTTTACCCTTAATTTGACTTTCCTTAGACTTCTCTTAAATTGCCAAACAAGTTTGAAAACCGCCCAAACGCCGCAAGTCCGTTATCCACACGTTAATAACACTCGCGGTGGTCTACAATGTCACATTATACAGTTTCCTTTTTTCTTGCCTATGAAAACCAAATATTGACTTGCCACTCTTACACACGCAGTTGCTCCTTACCCTAATTGTCTGGGAAAACTTAGTTTTCACGCAAAGTTCACTTATAGTGCACTTAAAAATCGATACAGTTTTATAAAAATAGCCCAAATATGGGGATAAAACATCCTCGTCCCCCATTGCTACCCCTCTAATCGTCGAACCTCCGGACCACTTATATGCTATGCGGAAAGGTCGAACCGACGCAATAATACCAAGAACCTCCGATCGGACTACCCCTGCGTCCTATCGGTCGCGACCGAACATTTGTTATATCTCAAATGTTTATACCTCCCTATACGATTCATTAGTATATACTGCATATAGCTTACAATTTTCATTACGATTACATTCTATATATCTTCCTAATATCTTACGTTACACTACCCAATCCTTTAACATTTTCAATATTAAAATAAAATTTATTTTGTTATTATTGAATAGCTAATATATTATTTTTGTTCAAACAACATACATTAATCTTCATTTCTACCACTATCAATGACTAATTAGTTGTTTCTCGTTTCCCCTGCAAATAAGTGACAGAGCAATTAAAGAAATCTTGAACAGAGAGTACCTATACCGATCTGGGGTTTCTTGAGAGTGGTTTTATACATGGAATTACGATATTCCGATGAGAACCAATTAAATAAAGAAAATTCGCTAGGTGCACGGTTAGGTCAAAATACAAAAGTTTGCTCACTGCTGTAAAATAATAGTAGTCACAGTGAACAAAAGTATAATATTCTTTAATAACTTACTAATAAATGGGATATTTGTTAAAAGTCGATGTGACTTTTTCATTACAATCACGATAAAATTATGCAACTATTTTTCTGGATAAATTCGTATTGAATATTCCTAAAATACCTTTCATCGTTATTAAATGAGAAAATAAATAACAAAAAGAGATTTTTTTTTTTACCTCGACTCACCTCTTCAACCAGTTGACCAAAAAATATGTTATAGGAAGCCTCTTAAATACGATAATAGAAAAAGTTTCACAGTTGTGCTCGCACACTATCTTTATTTAAAAAAAATCATGGTGTTTTTAGTTCCCTTGCATATCGAATACTGTATGTATTACTGTATTCGTGACATTTCTACAGATTTTCATGTTTTACACCATGCAGTTTACGAAAATAAAGGTCGTCTGTTGACGATATATATAAAAAACTATTTGGCATAGTGCAGTCAAATTTGGTAGGTACTGATAGCACTGCCAGCAGAAAAATGGGTAGTAGACTTTCATTGGGAAATATATTGTCTGAAGAGAATACCTACGGAGCGGCGGCGTAACGGCGTCACATAAAAATCTTGTCAACACAACAGATTCCAGCCCAACACGCTGCAGAACCTAGAGGTCGACTTATATTCGGTCCGACTCGGTAACGTCGCAACTGAGTACTATTACTGTTGTTAGTCCAGCGCGGCACGCTGAAGAGCAATGCCAGAAGAGCAAGCGTTTGTGTTAAATTTTGTTGTGCTTTTATGTCCAAAATCCCCACATTTAGTTCAACTTTGGATGCGTGTGCAAACGCTGGTACTTTAGCTATAAATGAAAATCTAGTAATGTGACGTGATGCCTCATTACAAACCAAAAATTATCATGTTTTCTTGGAGCAATAGTGATAACTACATTCCGATTATTATGCTCGTATGTCGTTTCTTAACTATTGATTTTTTGAAATGACCACCCAATCTATATACATAAAAAGGGAAGTTCTGTGGAAATCCATTTACCGATTTTGTTTCCAAGTGATCCGGTCGCTGCAAATGACAAACAATTTTTATTACTTTTAATTTGAGTTAAAACATATTTTTTCGACAAATCAATTGGCTGAGTCACATAATTATGTCAAAGTGCCAAACAATTTTAAATAATACCACATAAGAATTCAACGAAAACAACAAATTTTGTACAAAATAGCATCACAGGTTTTAACAAAATAAACTTTTACTCCACCATACTCGTTTCTTTACGTCCAAATAATAATTATTTGCTAGATCACTTTTAAGCGTAAATATTAAGGAAGACAGTGATACGTTGATATAATGGCTAAATTATGACTTATGAAATTGTTTTTAATGTCAAAATTTTATTTGTCCGTATACCAACATCATCTGGTTTACAGGGAGGATTCATCATATATTGTTGCTTTCTCTGTCTTTGGGACAGTCGAGCAACTGATAAATAGTATATTAAACGAAAGTAGAAGAAGGAAGTTGATTTCTTTTCTGAAAAGAGCAACATAGAGAACTCACTGATTCAAACAAAGCCTTCTTACCACCATTGCACATAAAGTTTCTTATCTTAAAAAATATGTTGCGAAAGTTATATATTAGGAAGTTCGGGCATTTTCATGTCTAAAGGATGTATTTCTTGGTCTAAGTGATGCCATATTTTTATTGGACCTCAAATGCTAAAATTAATGAAGTACCAGATTTTGAGGGTTACTATCATCTGAGTTGGCAACTTAACAATCATTCAACTCGATTGTAAACTGTTTTCTATAAAATAAAGGGACAAGAATTATTACAAAATATTAATGAACGAATTGCTACAAAATTATAAGACGATAGGATGCTTCATGTTTTAAAAAACTCATTTTCACTGAGACTTTTTCGCAAACAATTTGGCTACGCAAGTGATAACAAAGGAGAACGTTTGTGCGAAGATATTTGTGCAATGGAAGAACGATATTAAGTTTGATGGAATGCTGTTATAATGGGTGCTTACTGCGGTTTCTACAAAGAGAAAGTAAAGTCAAGTACAAAAGAAATCTCTGTAATTAATAAATAGTAAAAAAGTTTTCTACTTGTTTGTTTTTGTATTTCAAATACTCCCTCTAATTAAAATTGATAATATCTCGTGATAGGGCATTTTGAACCACATTCTCGAAGTTAGAAATTATGCTGATATTTCGGTAAATTAACATACTAGTTTTTGTTCTGAGGACCCTCTTTCTAATGAACTACTCCACGATTTCTTTCACATTTACTCATATTACTCCAGGTTACTTAAGCAATTTTTATGGAAATATTTTGCAAACAGTAGAGTACTGATACATCCTCGCTGTGTTTTCGTCAGGATTTGTCCAATATAACGTGGGTGCCAGTGGAAAAATGAATTTTCCATAGACACCTTTCAATACTTTTTCGTTGTCTCGGCATCTACAGAGACAGCCTTGACGTAGTCTTCAATATATTAAAGAGAATTAATGAGGGGAAAATCGCATCATCATGGAGTCAGAAATTTGGTACAATTTATACATATGATCTTGAAATCCTGCACGAACTTATCAATTTTTCACCTATTTTCAGTATATATAAAAAAACTAGGATTTATCACTATTAATAAATATGTCAGTTATAGGACCCATAAAAATACAATGAAGTGAAATTTCTTAAGTCAACCCCAATAGGATGAAAAAGGATCTAGATTATTTTCAATATCGCAGTATCAATCATTTTAAACAACTCGATACTTTAACTCCATTGAAGGTAGATAGAAATAAATTTTAAAGACATGAAACTCACCGACGATCGCTCTTGCCACAAATTTTGTTGATTTGAAATGAATGTGTAAGCTTTAAACGTTTTATCGAAAACATAATTTTTACACTGCGCTATCGTACATAAACTTGAAAATCCTCACAGACACATCAACGTTTCACCCACTCCCAGTATATGTAAAAAAGCTAAGATTTATCACTGTTGATAGATGTGTCAGTTATAAAACACACATAACATCGAATATATTGTGGTAAACCGACCCCAATAGGATGAAAGATGGTTTATATTATTTTCAATATCCCGATATCAATCATTTTAAACAGCTATATACTTCGGTCCGTTTGAAGATGGGGTATTTTTGTTAGTTATAAATATAAACAGGATTTTAAAACCTTACAAATTTTTGCATATATATTTAATGAAGGATGGAATAATTTGCTATTCCTAGTTAATATGAAGAGAAACATGCAGATTTAGGTTACAATATTTTCTGTAGGTATGTAGAAGTAGTAAGCTATATAAACCAAAGGCCAACTGAAAGACAACACTAAAAATTATAAGAGAGTTGAACTGTCTACAAAAATAAGTTAAAATTCACTGGAAAATACGATATAAAATTACACTAAGTGATATCCTTTAAACATTTTTATGATTACTCTAAAAGTTTACGCAATAATCATTGTTTTTAGTTCTGCGCACATTATTTTGGTGAAAATGTGAGACTATTTAGAATCTAATTTCTCTTTTTATCTCTCCTTTTTTTCACATTTTGTTATGATCCTTTGGTACACTCAATAAAGAAACAATGGGGAGGTTAGGAGGGATACAGCCTCCGGCTTACACTTATTATCTCCGCATGTACAGAAACAACACTTAATTCACTTATGGTTGATAAAAACTAGTATTTAAAAATATAATAGTACGGTAATTTGCCTTTGCTCAAGACAAACATTGAATGTTTTATTATCTGTGCCATGGACACCACAGTACTATTAAAATATTATAGCAGAAGTTCTACTTTAATATCAAGAAAGGATGACGGTGACGTAAACATTTTTCACTCTTCCTTATCAAATCTATCGTCCAGCGGCTTTCGGTTTCGAGCCTGCGATTTCATTCAAACTATGTCGGAGTGTCACCAAACTTTCCGAGCTTTACTACAATATGCCGCTAGCCGCCAAACAGAGAACTTTTTTAATTGAAGCAGATTTTCGAAGCATAGATCAGTTTTCAAATATTGATATGGGCCTAGAAGATGAATATCAAAACATCCAGTGCATTGTATATCGATTCAGAAATAAAGTTTTGATAAAGAAGACCTTACAGGATATTTAGCAACGTATGGAACAAATTTCAACAAAACCATTAAAAAACTTACAGCTCAGTTATCCTTATAATTATCATTTGGTTATGGTATATTATTGAGTATTTGATATCTAGAGGATTGCCTCATGACTCTTGTTGCACGGCAGTTAGAAGTTACATTTGCATCCATACAAAATGTCTTTAATAAAAGAATATACCCGAATTGCAATCAACAGAGAGAATCACTGAAACGGATGCAATGCGAATATAAAAATAACACTGTATTGAAAGTACATTTCTTCTCACATGAGGTATGGATCTAACTTATCTGGATATATTAATTCTAAAAATTACAGATCATGAGCATCTTAAAATCGTATATTTCTATAGAAATTACATGATTCAATCAGACTTTTTAGTTGGAAGGTCAGGTCTAGATGAAGAATGATAGTTCTAAATATATACCATGAGACACAAATGCTGAAAATTTTAAGCACCTAAATTTCAACCATTCATGAAGAGATTTTATCAGGAAGATGGCTCAATATTCCTCACACTGCTCATGAGGCTACTACATTTCTGGAATAATTTTTCGACGACAGAATATTTGGTAAAAGTAAATGACCTCCTCAGTCATCGTCTCTGACATTATTCCAGAACTAAGGAAACGTCTTCGATTACAAAATTCATAAATACATCTACGAAACATATTTATTTCTGCAACGAAATTTGACTTTGAAATATATATCCAAAACGAAAAAACGCAGACACCGTATTTCATAAATAATCCGCAAAAAATATATTTTCGGAACTACAACAAAATTTTATTAAAATGTCCAAAGAGCGAAAGAGTTAAAACACAATTGGGCAAAATAATCAATCAATACGTATAGCGCCACATATAAACATTGTGTGTCAAAACCGCTAAAGACAATAGGGCGTTCTTTGTATTTACAGAGAGCAGAATTCTTCTGCAGATCCGGACTTTGGAGAGGAGGTCAATGCCACCTGGGTCTAGTTTTCATCGTAAAGAATTGCAAAATTTCAATTATTAATGAAAGTTTCTGTGTATCGTTGTTCCGTTTCCTATATTAGGTTATATATACGCTTCTTAAAGCTATTAAAAGTGTGATATCCTCAATCATAAAACAATTACCGATTAGGATTTCTGTGAATAGTAATTGACTATTAGAAAAGCAGGAAGGTCCCATCAAATACAAAAACGTCCACCAAAATGAGATATAATGCAGAAAGCAACGGAGAAGTGACGGTATCAAATATAAATTATGTAAGAACGTGGCCATAGTGAGGGCGAGTATGCAATCGTCGGCACTAACCTCGTGAGTTAGCCGCTGTTTAAAAAGGATTTCGTGGATGACATTACATATGATCAGAGGCCTAATTTAGTTAGAGGTCAATTAACATCGCCCATTTAGTTGTATACCGACGAAATTATGTTTTTTGATGAAGTTCTGGTATTGAAGATCACTTTCATATCTATACATTAGCGTTCGTCCACCATTACAGGGGTTTATTTTTAACGAAAACTATTTTCCCATCAACCTGACAAATCAATAATAAATGCTGTTCATGGCTTGGTCAATGGCATTAAAAATATATCTGCAGAAAAGTAAATGGTTATATGTGCATTCATAGATACAGAGGGTGGGTGCATTTGATAACAAACATCTCTTATGAATCCAAACAAGGAGCCGCGGAGAAGGGGAATACAGTCCCCAACAATCAAATGGATACAATCCGTGCTGAAAAGCAAAATAACTTTTACAAATATGAGGGAGGACTCCTCCACGGTGATTTTTTATCTATAAAGTAGAGCTCTATAGCCCTTGCTACGGTCGTTGGTGGCGGATGACCTTTATAAGTTGAGTGATTCTGGCTTCAACGTGCAAATCTATGCTAATAACCTGGTTATTACTGCAGGAGATAGATATGAAGTTATTATTTCAAATCTCATGCAAATCGCCAAAACATAATATTCAAATAATGCTCGTCAGAGTCACTGTCAATCCGAGCCAAACGGATATTGTCCCATTTACCAGAAAGAGAAAACTAAGTTTGAGAGCTCCTATTATGGACCAGTACTGACCGTGAGGTAAAATATCTAGGAATAATTTCGGATCAAAAACTTTCCTGGTACTCACATCTAGAAAGAACACTTACAGGAGCCAATGCAGTTATTTGGACGTGCCGTAGGCTGTTGACTTTGAATATGCTACTGCTCCTATTTCTCGGTAAGAATAATTGGTGATCTACGCCTCACGTGTGTGGTGGCAAAAAACTGAAGAAAGATCAAAACAGGGTAAGTTTCAACGCCTTGCCTGTTTAGGGATATATGGACGATGTGCTCCTGTCCCACAGTAGCCATGGAAACAATGCAAAGCTAAATTCCTCTGCATCTGTATGCAAGAAGCACTTAGTACTGTAAAGCTGCATCAGATACTCTATTCAAACCAGGCGATCTGGTCGGTAGTTTAAGCATATTGGAGATAAATCAGTTGGAATCCAGGGCTTCAGTATCAAGAAGCAGAACTTCGATTGTCAGTTTGATGTGCTGATTGAAAGCTGTCAAACGAGCAGAGTTGAAGCACTGCGGTAGGAGAAAGGGACGCTTATATGGTACATAGATGGATCCAAGATCACACAAGGAGTTTTTGTAGGCGTAAAGGGAATTAATTGCAGCCTAGCGAGAGCCCTAACCATCTTTCAAGCAGAAATCTATGTTATATATAGATCTTGTGTCCAGAGGTACATAAACAAAGGCATTCAAAGGGCAAAAGTCTATGTATTTTCCGGATAGTTAGGTAGCGCTAAAAGCTCTCAGATCTAACCCCTTTGATTCTCAAATTTCCTAGTAATGTAAACAGTCTCTGAAACAACTGGAAAATACAACAAGGTTACCTTGATGTAGATGCCAGGGCACGAGAGAATAAAAGGAAACGAATTAGCCGACAACCTTGCACGTCGTAAGAAAGATTCTGAAGCCCCATATTTTTGTGGCTTACCTTGACACATAAGGGAGGAAATTCTAAAATGGGAAAAGGAATATAAAATAGCCTAATGAAGGAATACCCCAGGCCAAAGATAAGCGAAAAATTTCATATTTTTTAGCTAAGAATGCCAGAAGATCTCTCGGATTAGGATGGAGGATAATTGTAGGCCTTCTAACAGGCTCTTGCTCCTTAAAATATCATCTCAAAATGGGCAAGTCCGAAAATGACAAATGCAAATATTGTGATACTACGTCAGAGACTGCCTCTCATATTTTTTTCGAATGCGTGACGTTAATTTGCACTAGGCTAAAATGCTTAGAAACGGTGAAATTAACTCCCGAAAACATAGATAAACTAGCTTCCAGGGAATCACTAGTCTCGTAAAAATTAAGGAGTCCTGGGCAAAAATTAATGGCAAGGTAATTCAGAAAGGACATTAAAGAAGTAACAGATTTTACACTTTAAGGATGTATTTAATATAACAATTTTAACAATTTACAACAATTATTCGAAATTTTATTTTAAAAACTTTTTCATTATAATATCCAACTACACGAAGAACTCGCGACCCATTTGTACCTTATTTCGACCCTAGATGTGGGTCTTACTATAGACCATAGTTTTAAATTGAATCATAAAAATTAGGTACTTTCGTATATCCGAATATAAAAATGATATTAAAATGTGAAGAATAATCCCTTATGTAGACAATATTCATTAGTAAAAATAGGTGCATGAGACTCGGTTGCTTAATTTGAGGCAATATTTTTCTAAATTTTACTGATATCCTTAAACATGCTCTTGTGTTTTTCCTTATTACTTCTTTTTATGTAAAAAATTGCACAACGGCTTTCTTGACAAATTAAGTATTACGGGGCTACAGGGCCGTCGAGAGAAAATCGGGGTCCGGGGGTAGCGACATGCGCCCCCTCCCCCCCACCCACTAGAGAGCGGAGGTGGCATTCCTCTGAGTATATTATTTAATTTCGAAAAGCGAGAAGGTTTGATTCCTTTCCTTACGACGCAACGTTCTACCTTTTTACCTCGATTGCAATTGCGAAGGGCGGGGGGAAGGGTGATTCTTCGCAACACAATTGCAATGGAGCGGAGGGGGGGGGGGGTGATTCCTTACGGCACAATTTTTTTGCTTGCATTGCAATTTCCACATCAACAATTTATATATTACCTCTTACAATGTGCAGAAAAGTATGCCTTCTCTTGCTTTAACTAATACAAATAATATAGAAATTTGCATATGCATCTCCATCTCCTAGGGTCCGGGCCCTTCAAGAACTCCGGGCCCGGGGGGAAACGCACACCCCTCCCCCCTCTCGACGGGCCAGCGTGGCTACTGTCACATTCGCCAATATTTTGTTAATAGTAGGTATTTTTTGTGTTAAGAGGAAGTAATTAATTGTTCATTCGACGAATTATACCTTGCGTATAGTAATAAATCTTTTCTGATACGCTAGTAGGTTTTATTATTTTCTTTCTCAATAGCAGAAAGTGATCTGTTCCTTTCGAAAAGCGTCCTTGGCCAAGCACAATCCTTGAGCTACACAGCCCAAAACTTCCTTCCGACGAACTCGGAGCACATGATGCCAATTGGCACCTTGGGCTCCAAGTAGTCACACCCCTATAACCCTTCCAAACTCCGACAGGGTGCGACAACAGCCGTTCCCTCTCACGACAGACGAAAGACGCTCCCGGGAGCCGACATGCCAGCGAAGAAAGAAACTAAAGGCAGAAGAGCGCCAGAAGAAACGACCCAGCTGGCAGAGTCCAATAGCCAGGACCAGGGGAGGTCTGCTAACTTCGCCTACACCGTCTGCATTTGCAGGTGGGGTAGTCGTAAAAAGCAGGCCCACTCCTTACGTGGCCAGTCCAGGTCTACAGCGATGATTGGGGCAAAGAGCTCAAAACACAACCCCTAATCATCCGAGACCGACATCAAAGTCAAGAATATTGGCGCTGCTTTCAAAAGTGGAGGGATAATTCCTCTGCTGATAATTATTTTTCTATAAAAGTAAATATCAAAGAAAATGGCTTAGGTTCAATGACTCTTAACATATGTGTTTTAAGGTACGAAGAATTACTACATTATTTATTAGGTTGATCAATAATATAAACATTCAAACTATATAACATAGTTTAAGTTTAAAGTGAGCCAGACGATAGCCAGTTGGGTTGAAACATAGCAGAGAGCTGAAGTTCTGCAGAATATTTTCTCTCACTGGTTTGAACGGAAAAATTTTAGTAATTTTCTGATACGTAAATATTTGCATAATACAATGTAGTAATTTAGTGGACAAAAAGTAACTATAAATATCCTGATGAGTTAAGTAGCTCATTTGAGTGAGCCTCTAATAAAAATATTCTAGCTTAAGAGAAGAGCAAGAATAAATACATTTTTAACGCTTTACTATTAACATACTGATAGCCAAAGCTATTCCACCACTTAACAAAGACACCGGAACACAACTAATAACTAACTACACAACATCCACTCCCAGCGACATTTCCATATACCGTAGCTGAAATTAGAATTCAGGAGAGATAACAATGCCACCGTATCGGCAACATAATAAAAGTATCACAACACATCCATATTCTATTGAAGATTCTAACCTGGGACCTCATAGTCTCAAGTCTGATAAAGTAAGCACAGATCTACTGACTCTGCCTGACATTTGACGAACAAAAGAAACCCTCGATACGTCTCTTGTAACCACGATATCTTAAGAAGGAAAAGTCCGATTGTACTGAAATCGAAACATTAAATTAATGTTGTAGAGGAAGAACTCTATTATTTCTTAACAAAGTCGATAGGCAATTAAAAAGTTATTAATTATTTAAATAAAAGGTGGATACATGTTTTGTTTTATAACACAAACATAAAATTGGAAATGGCCAAAACTAACATTAGTTACAAAAAACCGCGAAGAGTATCCCATAGAATGTGAAAGAATTGTATAAAAGTAAGAATCAGCGAATATTTACTCTATTTATATGATAAAAGGAAAAGAAGTTTTTTGTACGTAATTAAATTGAAGCCTCATTTAAAGTGAATTTAAAAATAAAATTGTTATAAGCCACTTTTCCATTAAATATCAAGAACACTTCAAACTATTATGTCCCTAGCTGCCCTATTATTCGTTTTCGGGTGTATGTTTATTTTAACTTTTTGGCTTATTCATATGTTCCGAATATGCTACTGAATTAATTCCCTTACTTTAAAGATACCCTGTATATCAGTTAATTTAATGTGTTCTGAGTACTGGCAAATAGTGCTGTACAATGGTATTCGATAATCCTGCAAAAATCATTTACTAGAGCTATTTAAGAGAATTTCTACTTGTGCGTATTTCTTAAACATATTATCTTCCGTTAGGCCAATTAAGTTACATAACCAAGCGAAACTAATTTGTTACAGGTCGGAACCTAATCTACCCCTCATGAATCGATAGTATTATTGACCTAAAATGCTTCACCGATCGGTATCTTGTGGCTATCATATACATGTTTCCAGAGAACCATTGAAAATTGAATTCCTTTATGATCTCTGTTTATATCTCGAGAACGATGAGAACTTAACAGACTAAACATTTCTCTCAGTACGACATGTATATATGTTTTCTTTTATTTGTTTGATGATTACTCTGGAGTAGTTTAAGCAATTGCTATGAAATTTTTTTTAAACTGTAGAATGTGGCACAACGATGGGTCGATGTTAGTTTCATTAGGTTATATTTAGTAGAAGAAAAGTTTTCTCTATTCGAGAACATGGCAAATGCGCCAGCGGCAAATTTCACTGGAATTGCATAAAATTGGTAGGTATTTTCGAAAGAACTGATTCTGATGTCAAAAGTTAAAAATTTGAAGTGACGAAGTCGATTCCACTGCCAGAATTGCAAAACTTTTGCAAGTTTACATGAAATTTAGCACATGAGGATATTGGGGATATAAGGAGTTTCTGACAACGATATTGATGTTAAAGTTTGAACATTGAAAATGACGAATAGTTTACTTCATATTGTAGGCACTATATAAGAGGTCACGAAACAGGGTAAATATTTTTTTTGAATTTAACCGCCATTAAAAAGTGGTCATTAGAAATTTTGAAATAAAATTTCACCGCCTCCTATTATACCGTATTGTCTTATCGAGGTCGGTATAAAGATGTGATTCAATTTTTTTCAAAATATTAACATTGGAAATGTTAATGTTCGCGTTAGCGTATAAGACAAAAATTTTGAGTTTTTTCCAAGGCCGTTGACATGAAAGTATCAAGGTCAGATGATGTAATACTGAGCGAGAGCCTGTTACTATGTGGGGCGATGCGCTGTATCCGGTCAGCGCCAACCGATATTGTGCCGCCTGTTCAACAGAAAGCGGTATGGAGATAGCAAATCTTGTAGCATCGAGCCGTGATTCATTAGTGCTGCTGCAGCGGACGAATGAAGAAGGGTGACATTATTTGTCTTACTATTTGTTCCTTGCCCTAGTGTTCATCATCAGCTGTACGGTTGGCGCATAGGTAATGTTCTCGCTTACAGTGCAGGCGTTGCCTATCTTTAGGCAGCCTCTGTAGCCACACTCTTTTCTACCAAAACTTCTATCTATCATACACTTTCATCACCATATCTTTTATTCTGTACCTATCTCTTTCCTTCTTCTTGTTTGTCATCTGTTTGTTTTTCTTGTCTTGTTTGTTATTTTGTTCTCTTTTGTAATTAAAATCTCTTTTGGCTGATAAACTTCATAAAAATTTTAACAATTTTAAAACTCAATTTTCCTTCCTACCAACCAAAACTGCCCAACG
This sequence comes from Stenurella melanura, assembly GCA_963583905.1. NCBI lineage: Eukaryota > Metazoa > Arthropoda > Insecta > Coleoptera > Cerambycidae > Stenurella > Stenurella melanura. The sequence continues at coordinate 160,096,647 of OY757309.1, forward strand.
GCGCGGCGAGAAGAATGTCGGGGCACAAATTGCCTTGAACGGGTCTTTTCCATTGAGTTTATTCCCGTCTAAGCAACCAAATTAAAATCAGTGTTTTTCCCAATTAATTTCATAGTGTTTTTAATCTTCAATGTTTTTAAATCTTTTAGATATATATATAATTGAAATGTTAAATTTAAGCCGCCACAGGCGGCAGAAGTTATAGCTTTTTGTAATTTTATTGAGCCGAACCTGTCGCGATCCACCCAACCGCATTAACACCACGACGCTGCGGGCCGTCGTTGTACGGTTGGCTCCAGATCCTGATCCGCGGAAGCAATCTTGTATATCTCAAAAAGAAATAAATTTGTTAGGAAGAAGAAGCTTACAGTGCGAAAGGTCTCGGGTTCAATCACCTATGCCTGCTTTCTTCTTTAATTTTGTGACGATTAATATATTTTTTCACAAATTGTCTTCTATGATTTCTATAGGTTAGGTTAGTAGATTTTTATTCTGCTTAAAATAAATTCATTCTTTTGTGTGATTTCTTTAGGCTAGCTTAGTAGGGTCTGATATCTAATTGTAAATAATTATTAGCGCCGCGGGTAGTATTAGCGTCGCGTCCACAGAATAACACAAAATTAACTTGAAATTATTAAAATCACTATGTTCGTAACGCGTCGTTAGCTCTCATCCCAACAATGCCGGCTCGATGCTACAAAATTTGCTCTCTCCGTACCGTCTTGTCTGTTCAACTATTTATTCCGTGCTATAGCGCTCTTTGTCAACTCCTGGGCACGAGTATATTTTTATTTTGTAACTATTAATGAATTTTTCACAAATTCAGGTTTGATTTGACGGCAGAAATAATGTTTTCCTTTTTAACACTGGAAATCTTAATGTTCGTATATGGGGCCAAAGTTACTAGTTTTATCCAAGGCCGCCGACATGAAAGAGTCGAGATCAGATGACGTAATACTGAGCAAGTGTGCACAGTATGAGTATGCGCGGAGAACAAGTTATAATGCGGTTGTGGTCAGCGCCAATCGTAGTCGCCATGGATTCATAAAATTTGACAATTAGCGAATAGTTATTTTTGTAACAAGTACTCAAAATCATGTTTTTCGGAACGGATCGTAGCTGTTTGCAAACAAGGCGAAGCCGAGTCTGGAATAACTTTGTTTTATGTATGGTGTTATAATTTCCAATATCCCGATGGTTGCAAGGTTGCGAAATCTGTGATTTTTTTTTATAGAATATTGATTTTATTATCAGACAAGTTCAGTCATTTTTATGTAGATATAATAGATTTGTTGCCGATGCCTTAAAAATTCTCGAGTCACCTGACTTTCCCACCCACCCACAATGGGACAAACACAAAAGGATCTCGCCGGTTTAGTATATGAAAAATGCACTGACGTCTATTGTAATGCTTTAACCTTTTAATTATTGCTTTTTGCCTGAAGTATTCCTGCAATTAATTTCAGGTCTCTGCTTTCATATATTGTGGCTAAGAATAGATGGTTTTAAGTTGCCCAAGTGTTCAAGTGTGGGCCACCCTACGAGCGACGTAGTTAGCGTCACTGGTTTAACCTGGCTAGCACAGTAAAGATCCGGAGAGCTAAAGAGCTAAAGGGCGTTGAGTTCAAGGCTTGGGCGCCATTGATTACTTAGGGTAATCAAAGAAAATTAAAGATAAAGATAAACAAAAGACAGAAGTTACATATATACAATAGTACTATATTACAAAAATATTATATTACAAACATGAACTATCACAGCATCAACGATACTGTATAGCAAAATATTAGACAGAAATACATACAAAAGAAACTATATTACAAAATTTACTATATTACAAGATACACTATATTACAATTTGCTCAACAGCAAAATAAATTTGAGGCGTATACGAGAACCAAAAATATATTACAAAAGATACGTCTCGTAACTTTCACCTCAATACGAAAATCATATATTACACAAGATGAACTTGAGATTCTTTACGAGAGGTAAAATAACTATATTACAGAAGATAAGTCTCGTAAATTTATCTCAATATTAAAAATCATATATTACAACAAAATTAGGAACTTGAGATCCTTTACGAGAGACAAAATACTATATTACAACAAATATGTCTCGTAACATTATCTCAAAGTTCATAAACTTTAAACACTCTCATTACCATAAAAATGAACCACGACGTACTATGTTACCAACAGAAATGCATACAATACTACGATAAAATATTCACAGTAAGGAATCACGATAAAATTAACCACGAAATTAATACTACGATGAAATATGTGCGACAATGAATTTAAGATATGTTACTATGAATTAAAGTACGACAACGGATTAATTATAACAGCGTATTTAAAATATAATCTAGCAAAAAATATAATAGATTTCACTTGAATCTAATATGTTAAATCTAGACACTTGGCTTTTATGACCCAAAACTACAATCATGTGAAAATAATCCCTTTTATATATAGCAATCAAAAGTACTTATCTTTTATTTTGTTATCCTGATTAAGGAAAATCCTAAATACGATCCTGTTCTCCGATGATTATGGATTTAAAGTTACGTTTCACATGTGGCGGCCTTAATCCCATTTTGAGGTTATGAAATCGTAGAAATGTTCATACAAGATTTGTCGCCAAGACAAAATGGAGAAAATCTTGTCGCTCAGAATGTTTTCGTATATCCAAATTCAAAATGTAGTATAGAAAAGTTGACTTCATATGAATATTGCTTGCTTAGTTAAAACATAGTAGGTATCGCAATTTGAATGTACATAATCTCAAATCTTGCTCAAAGCAATTAATGTAACGTTGAAATACTTCTACGTTAAAATCATTAGACGTGAATAAGTTTTGTTATTAAGAAATTAATTCTTAATTTATAAGAATATAAGAAAAAATCTTATAAGAAAAATTCATGAGAAAAACCTAAAACAATATTTCAAATGTTAGACGGCATTTGCCGGTATAATAATTAAAACCTTACCTCATGTGATCATCACGAGGTTTTTCAAATTCTATTATCCCCTTTACAGGTCAAACGAAATTATAAATGCATCTAATTAGTTCAATGGTTCAACGAGAAAAAATTTCATCCGGCGTTATTTAGTTGAAATATTATTCCTGGTGCGCTATCTAATATTCGCGAGCATTAACTGCTGACAGATGATGTATGTTCATCATAGTTTAAGGAGTAAATGCACTCTATTAGTACTAAGGTTTGTGGGGATAATATTTCCAATAACTTATAATTTCTCTAATAAATATTAACAGTGTAACGAAGGATGCTATTGAGCATTCCGCATGTTACAATATAAGGAAGATATGAGGGTAGCAACCCTTAACGACAACTTTGCTTTTCTCCGAGACTGTGACAGATATTCGAATGAATTCAATGCCAAAAAATAGATATCAATTAGTTCTATTCCATGTACTATTTTCATATGTTTAAATCAACTATCAACTACTGGTACTACTTTCGGTCTGTATTAAATGTAAACCGTCGGTCGAGATGATTCAGTTTCCATTGAAATAATTGTATGATTTGGCAAACCGTTAAAGTTTAACGAAGACTGCAAGTAATGGCCCTAAGTCTATTCCAATTTGTATCACGATGCTTTTGAGAGATTTGACCCTTGAATGTATTTAAAGTACGTAGACTATTTCACGTTCACACTCTGTCTATTGGAAATGCTGCGCAAAATTACATATGTCCAGTTTTATCAAATCTCTCGTCGTTTTGAAGACAACGGTGAAAGAATAAATGAACCGAATTTTCAATTTTCTTTTGAGTTTTGTTATGATGGATACAAGAAATGGGTCGAGCGTTCCTATCTGTTATTAAGGATCACCAACACTATCTATTCCAAAAGGTTTCAATCTGTGACCAATTAGTTGTGTTTACTGGAACAAACTTTTCTAATTTTAGTGGCCTACGTGTTGTAAATACTAGTTTAACTTACTTTAGTTTATTTGATAAGGCCTTCCTGAGGGTCATGGCTTCCTCACTTCAACTGTCTTTGTTAGGAAGAGCATGGGTGTGATAATTAGAAATAGATAAACACTGCCTAATCACGATTGTATTCTTCTAAATGTGGTAAAGAGAAGTATTTTAGACAGGTTAAATAAATAAATAAATATTAAATTTATTATTAAAGTAGTTCAAAAGAAAGGGTACATAGCAGGATAAGCATATGTATGATGCCTCCACACAAATCTGGTAGAAATAAGAGCATAAGTTGATAGTAGTGTGAGCTGAAATAGGTCACTATATTTTAATTTAAAAACAATTTTTATGGAAATTAACAGAAAAAGAAGATCAACTGATTTTGGTAAATAAATAATGTTGAATTTTGATGACCAATCTAGAAAATAATATCAAGTTAATTTGTTGAAAAACTTTCTAAAATTTTTCAAACTTTTGAGATGGGATGGGATAAGCCCGAAGTACACTCACTACTTTCTATGAAAATGTTTTTAGATACCCTCTTAAAAAGGTAGAAATGTTTTTAAAAACATTGTCAGCTAGAGAAATGATTAATCGTTTGCCTTAGAGCATGTAGGCAACAACAGTGATATGAGATTTTTTTCTCATCGGTGAAAAGTTAATAAATACATTAAATTAATGAATAAAGAGTATCGGCTTAAAACTTCTTAGTCATGGCTTAGGAGTGGGCACCTTACAGTTTCAAAATGTCTGCTTTTGGACCGCCACTAACAGAATTGTATGACGATTACATTTTTGTAATTACTAAATAGTGATTAATCGGTAACAAAAATATCAACTTGACATTTGTTTGTCATGCCAAGTGACATAGCTTGCAGGTTCAGAATTTTTGGCTCTGGACTTCCACTCACCAACCTGCGCGCCAATCATATTTTGGTATTCATTAAGTGGTAAGTAATTGTTAAAAAAATATTAGGTTGACACAAATACTTGCCTCAACTATGAGACATTTCGAGTTTCACCAATTTTTGAAATTTGCAAATTTAGAAATTAAGTTAATTTTTTTAAGTAACTGCGTTTTTCGGGTAATCTGACGAATGTAACCGGCAATAGGCCAAGCTTGAATTCGATGCGGATATTTCTCTTAATATTCGTGGTTTGCAACAATGTTGCTTCATACACCAAAAGGTATGATATATGGATAGTTTAGAATTTTTTAGTTTTTCTTCAATATCCCAGTCAATCCAGTAGTAAAAATTAATAGAGTTTCCACAGCAGCAATCTCAAGACTCTATAAATCTTCCAGTTATTGGGCTAATACTCCGTGTTTGTCCATTTTCTCTTTATATTTTCGGCATAGATTGTGGTTGTTAGGGAAAGCAGGCCTTTTTACAAACAACTTCAGAAATCGCATTTTCAAGTTTAAAATTAGCGCCATCTCTAGTCAGCCATTGTGAATTTTCCAATTTCCACAACAGATTTGGAATCAGCTACCTTAAAAATTTCCGAATATAAATTTACAAGAAATTATAAATATTAATCCGTTTTTTCTAATGTTATTTATTAAGCATTGATAGAATGCACTTATGCATGCAATATTGGGTCCTAAGGGCCTCCTAAATGCTTATAAATGACACTATGTAAGAAGAGAAGTTTGATTAATAATAAAACAATACATTCTCAACAAATCAACTTTTTTGAACCGTATACAGGACCCCGCACCATTAACATTGGAAAAATCATGTCAGTGGAATATTCTTCAAACTTTGGGAATAGGTAGTTCGAGGACTTGTCATATGAAGAAATTGATTTATTGCCTTCTCTGTACAATTAGAGTGACTGGAAGTTAAAATCCTTTGAATTTTCACAGATTTTTAATTTTCAGTCAGTATTTCTGCAGACAAGACACTTAAATCAATTTTTTCATATTATGTTTTTTGTTCGGAAGCCCTTGCACTACCTATTTCTGAAGTTTGAAGAAAATTCCACCGAAATAGCATTTCCAGTGCTAATGGTGCGGGGTCCCGTGGAAAATAACGAAAAGAGAGCAAAATCACGAAAAATGCAATTTTTCGCATGAAAATGCATATAAATATGCATACAAAATGTCGGAGATAGTTGGACTAGCTTCTGTGGACCTTAAACAACAAATAAAAGAAAATTGATGGACCTAAAATTTCGCCTAACAACTTATTTTTTGTGTACACGACCGGACTATACAGAGTGTTCCAAAGTTAAAGGTACATACGTTACTTGTGGATAGAGGACACTTTGTCATTTCCAAATTACCCGGAATTAATGCATCCATAGTCTTTCGTTACTGAGATACAGGATATTTTATTGGTGTTGTCCAAATTTTTCTTTGATCATAACTATTGAACCACCCTGTATAACCGGTTCATACTTAGAACATATGTTTCACTTATTTTTCTTGATAGAACTTCATAATAAACCAAAAGAAAATAGCCGAAAAAATTTAATAGAGTAGCTTACTTAATTTGTTTGCGCATTTCATTCATCAACCTTGATTACTAGTCTAGGTAAGTGAACTATTGCAAAATAATTTTAAGAACAATGTAGTTCACCCAAAAATCTATCAGGGAGAATATGTGGCTCAATAAAATGATTCTTGAAAGCACTGCACCAAATACATACACATTAACAGCAAATCGATGTTGTGATTTATTCTGTCTTATAGCATGTGGATTCGTTTCTGTCCAAATATGTGAATTTCTTAAATTATAAACACCATCTCTTGAAAAGTATGCCTCATCTGTAAACAGACATCTATTAAAAATGCTTCGATTCCGAATAATCCATTTACTGAAACTTAAGGGATGATTTTATAACATAGCTGCTTGGTCGTCAAGTACACAATGCTGAAAATTTTAGTATTTGACAGTTCATATTTACTGGTTCGACATATTTGCGTTTTAATATTCTAAAATATTTGTTATTTGTATTAATATTATTACCCACATTACAAAGTACAAAATATGCCTTATAAATTTTCAAATGGTGAATATGTGGATATAACCTATGTGTATGGATTTTGTGATGGCAATGGACGGGCTGCTGTGAAAGAATATTAAAGATTTCCTGGACGCTGAATTCCTGACAATAAAACTTTTTCTAGAGTTGTTAATTATTCTAAAAATCATGGTCGGTATCCAACGGCCACCTTACATGATATCAAGTAAGGCAACCTTTAGCTGTAGAAGAGAATATACTAAATATTGTTGCAAATAATCCAAAAATTAGCACAAGCAGAGTGGGTCATGCTTTATGTGATCCACATGTCAGTGTTTGGAGAACACTAAAAAAGATAATCTCTATCCCTTTCATGTTCAACAGGTTTAGAGGTTAGAGGAAGGGGATGAAGTTCATCGGTTAAATTTTAGTAACTGGATTATTCGAAATCGAAGAATTCTTAACAGATGTCTGTTTACAGATGAGGCACAATTTACAAGTTTATAATTTAAGAAATTCACATGTTTAGACCGAAGAGAATCCACATGCTGTAAGACAGAATAAATTCTAACATGGATTTACTGTTAATATTTGGTGCGGTGTTTTCAACAATCATCCATTCATTGACTGGGCCACATATCGTCCCTGATAGATTATCAGGTGAACTTTATTTAGACTTTTTGCAAACATTTTACCCGTGTTATTGGAAAATGAAAATATTGCGGGAATGTATTACCAGTTTTAGGGTGCTCCACGCTATTTTAGGAATATTGTGAGCAATTTTCTAAATGACAATTTTCCAAATATGTGGATAGGATAGGAACTCATCATTGGCCTTCAAGGACACCGGATTTCAATCCTGTTGATTATTATCTTTGGGGACATTTGAAAGCAAAGGTATATGACGTAGACATTAATAGTAGAGTGGAACTTTTGGAACACGTTAATAACGCTTGAGTAGAAGTTAGAAATAATCCAGATATGATTAGATAATTAGAAATATTACTACTAGAGCAAGGAAATGTATTCAACGAAATGAAGGCCACTTTGAACAGTTACTATAGTTATGAATTTATTGCTTTAACGTATTTATTGTTATTGTACATACATGCATTAAAAATGATATTATTTTTAAATATAGACTCATAAAATTAAGTAGTATTTTGATTTATGTGCGCAAATCTATATTGTTTTCAAAATTATTTTACAATAGTTCACTTCCCTAGTCTAGGAGTGAAGGAATTGACACTGCTGCAAGTTAAATTTTTTTGTAAATTAACCCTGAAATAATTATTCAAGTTCCAACTGTCTGGACCATTTTAATGAAATTGGATTTACGGCAAATAATCAATGTTGATGAATGAAATGCGCAGACAAATTAAGTGAGCTACTCTATTCAGTTTTTCCGCTCTTTTCAAATATCGAAATAGATCTATAAAATTTTGTCATACAGGGTGTTGATTTTGACATAGAACATATTGTCATTTTTTTATTAAGCCGGACCTGGATTTATTTCTGGTTTATTAAGAAGTTCTATAAAAAAAATAAGTTAAATATGTATTCTAAGTATGAACCAATTATACATGGTGGTTCAACAGTTATGATCAACGAAAGATTTGGCCAAAATCAATAGAACATCCTGTATCTCAGTAAAGAAGAACGATGGATGCATTAATTTGGAACCGCCCTCTATCCACAAGTAACGTATTTACCTTTATTTTTGAAGCACCCTGTATAGTAGATAGCAATTAAATTTTTTCTCACACTGTTCCTTTGTAGAAGTGTACGTCAAATAAGAACGTATCAAAATTCTTCTGGTATATTTTTGTATTAGTTATTAGATAGAACTAACTGCATTGGTAGTTTAATTTGTGACAAATCACGAACGGGCAGGTCATCAGACACTCAGGCGATGTGAAATGTTCTTTAAACAATATAAATTATGTCAAAGAATGATGATCCGTGAGAACATACATTCGTATGCAATCGGTAGCAGACAAGTGAATGGAAAATACATCAAATTACCCTATTACCGGTAGCAAGCATATTTAAATATACACTGTAAGTATAATTCACATGCAACATAATGCAAATCATGAAATGTTTCTTTTAAGTTGCCATTAAATTATCTTAACTGGAAAATAATGATGGATAATAATATAGAGCCCAAATGCCTTATGGACCACTTCTTGTAAACTTGATATTAAGGAAACGCGATTTCGTGTTTATCATTGTCTTGAGATACACTGTTGCGATATTAGCATCCTGATATAAGTAAATATATTTGTGCAATTCAAAAATTAATATATAATAAAATAGCATAATATATAAAACATTAATGCATAAGGTGAAATAATAATAATAATAAGAATCTGCTTTCAGCAGGAAAACAGCATGTGACACCGTTTTCTGGTGAACGAAAGCGAGTAGATAAAACTAGTAGCTCGGGAAGATAGCGGATATACGCTACTTAAGCTGAACCTATACAATTACATGCTGGAAATGTCATCAGTAGCAAACAATATAAAAAATGGTCACATAAAAGTCTCCATGGCAGATATACCAAATTACTGCAAGCGGACTGGGTGGACAAATCCACCTCATTAGATGGCTTATGCCTAGGCAACTTTACCCAGAAACCTAGGAGTTTGTAATGGCTATTCAAGACAGAGTTATTAAAGCTCTAAACTATGAGAAACACTGTCTGAGACTATCGAGCACATCACCACTGGCTGACCCTCTCTTGCCGACTCCGATTATTTGAGACGACATAATCAGGTTGCCAAACTAATACACCAGCAACTGACAATGAATAATCTCCTAGAGAGGCACCCTATCCCTACTAAAAGTACACTCCTGCACCTGTCTTAGAGTCTACAAAAATAGTTTTATATTGAGATATGCCAATAATAATCGATCGATCTGTGGACTAATGACACATTTCTTTGAATAATCAAAACCGTTTTCATCAATCTATTTAAGGTAAACAACCGGATCCCCAATAAAAAGAAACATGCTTGGATTATCGAAGAAATTTTATTATTAGAATGGGAAGGCGCATGCAAGCTGTATTACACGCTAGAGGAGGTAATATGCGGTATTAACTCAAAATTCAAAGAAGATTTTTGTTTCATTGAAGAACGCCAGCTAATAATAAACTTTTGCATTTAATTGTTGAATTCGTCTTTGTTTAACGTTGTCTAATAAATACATTTGTTTATCAAGTTCCAGTTTCTGTTTTACATAAAATCCCATAAATAAGTCGTATATACGATCTGTTTTCTAAATAATAAAATTAAAGGAGAAAAAAATAATAAATTATTTGAACATTTCAATATATGCAATACTTTTGCTCATGAGTGTATTATGTGAAACATAAACATTTTATCGTCGACGATTTTCACCCACATATTCACCATTAAGGAGAGAAGAAGTTCTGGAAGAATTTGAAGAGCATTTGAAAATAGCGTTAATAAATAATTGTTGTAGTTAGTTTAAAAATAAACTTTTCTAATTATGAACTTCTTATTTATTGAACGATTTTGTCCAATGGGGGCTCTTCCTCTAGTTAATACTAGCTTACTGTACAAATTTCAATACAATCGGACGTTTCGTTCTTAAGTTATAATAGTACTTACAAGAAACGTGATGGGCGGACGGACAGACGGACAAACAGACAGACAGAGGGACGGACATTTCTAAAGTTGTTCAGAATTAAATCGCCAACACAGTGATATTATTTCTTTTTCTCGGCGAGCGATATTACCGGTTTTAGAAATGTGTCGATCAAATAAAGAGTATATATAATAATGGGAAGTTATATAGTATTAAAATTTGGAGGGAAAGTTTTTGTTAGCTAGAGGAAGAACCCTTATTGAACAAAATTCATCAATAAACAAAACAGTTACTAATTATTGAAATTGAAAAAAAAAATAAAGTGACTAAAACTAATACTGTTTGCAAAAACACTGAGAAGAGTGCAACAATTATATAAAAAGTGCAGTAAATCGGCGAAGAGTATAATGATGGTTAGCTTTCTTGTTCTCAATTTTGTATACAGTTATTTATTTCTTCCTTTAATTGGATATTCATCTGTCTGGACAACTGACCGAGGAAAACGCCGGTATAACTAAAAGTCAAATGAGTCGAAGAAAGAAAGACAAGAAAACCGTTGAATGGCAAAGATACTGGCAAAGCCAACAGAAAGGGAGGAAAACCATCGAATTAATTCCAAATATTGGTACCGATCTAATAAACCTAACATGGACGCCAACCCAATTAATAACCGGCCATGGTGACATAGCCGAATGCTATTAATAGTTTAATTTGAGAAAACTTGAAGCAAATTGTATATGTGGTAATGGTGAAGAAAACAGAGAACATCTAATAAGATATTGTAACAGAATTAATAGAGTAACAGCACGGCACGTAACACCATGACCGATTAGCTTAGGAATGTCGGAGAAACCTACCCACCGAGTCTCTCATTAAGAAGCAATTACAGAAATAAATTAGAATGAATAAATAACTGGGGTAAAGATCTATTTACAGACGATGAATAATAATAGATCAGACGGACAAGTGTGCCCTTGGTTTAAGGTTACGTTAGATTGGGGGAAGGATTAATAAACAACCCAAAAAAGTTAGAGGGGCCATCCCGAATGGAAAAATCTTCGTCTGTGTCTGGGTAACTGTATTCTTAAATAAATAAATGAGTATCTTATCTGACTGCCCTAGATCTTCATACCAGCGATTCGTAGTAACGACGAATGCTGCATAGTTGTAGATGCAGATACTGATCGAATGCCTCCTTAAGATCTTCTTGGAAGGAATTTAATAGTAGTTAGGTGCAAGGTGTCCTCAGTCGACCACGTCTGCCTGCAACTCGTACTCGTTACGTCTATACTTGGAGACACTAGATACGAATACATTGTACATTGTACACTTGTCTAATATACAGAGTGTAATTAGTTTCATGTCATTAAAAAAACTGATGGTAGTGAACGACAAGACGAACAAAAAAACCTTATATAACATGGGGTCTAAAGCTCATAGTTTTGGAGAAAAAAAATAAACAAAAATTTCCAAAATACTTAATAACCTAGTTTGAGAACTGCTGGCATATTGGGGTAGGTTTTATTGCCTCGTGTCTTGTCGCACGAGATACTCTGACATTTCTGCAAATAAGCATGCCAGCAAAGCAGTTAAAAGCGACCGACAGAGGACATCGTCATGTTTTTTGCTTCTTCGCGGCCAATTATCCTATTAGGCGTGCTATACTCTCCCTTGTAATATTCTCAAGCAATAATTTCAGTTTTGTCCTTACGTGGCAAAGAACGTACGTATGACGCGACGACCCGTTCCTTGGTTTTATCTGTTGCTTTTCTTTTTGAAAATTGTGCCACTTATGTTAAGATTTATTTTATTGACTTATCGTCGTACTTGGTTACGTAAGACACTACTCGTACAAATGTAAACCCAGGTCAGTTTTTTCAAAGTGCCCCTAGAGAAAATGGTCATATAGGTTTTCTGTTTGTCTAATCGGTCTCTATTACCAATTTTTTTTAATGACATGAAACTAATTACACCCTGTATACATTCTTATAAAACATACATAGTGTAGAATAGTAATTTACACACTCTGTATAGTTTCAAAATTGTGCTTATATTGGGTTTAAATGTGTAAGTACCGGAAAACTTTCTAGAAGTATGCTTTTTTTAAGGAAAACTTTTTATTTAATAACAATTTGGTCTTACACAAAAACACTGTTTATTAATTTATCATAATTGACAGGGGCTACCTTTGGTACTAAATTACATTTGCCCGTATCAGATTATTGAAGAAAATAAATAAATAATAATGACGTCCGCTGTAGAACTACGAGAACTCAAACTAAAACACTAATTGCTTTAAATCACTTCGTGGCTCACAATGGCAGATAGTGCAGATAGAGACGTACAATATCCGGGAGCAAATCTTGAGAAAATAATGGCAAACTAACTGCCTGTGCAGTGGACAACCGACCCGGCTGACCCTAGCACGCCGATATAAGATTAGACATAAAATCAATACAGATAATCGCTGATTCCTTTAATGGTTTTCTAGGTTTAACTTGTTTTATAGCCCGGGATTATTGCCACCGACTTTTGCGGCAGCTTGCTTTTATATAGAAAATTCTCGATGGGAAATAGAAAACGATTTATTTTATCCCTTTCAGAAATTAAATTACCACTTATGATAAAAAGGAACTTTAAAGCACATAATATATCGAATACTTATATTCGATTACACTTTGTTGGAAAATTTAATGATTTCAGTCATTATCTTTTAATTGTTTACAGATGTAATTGGCTTGGATATAATGTTTTTATAACATTTATAACCTCTTAATATTCTGTTAAGCAAATGTTTCAGAGAACGACGGGCAGCAGGACTACCAACGCGAATGAATCTACAATATTTAAATCAGAAGTGGAAGCTGCAACACAAGAGCTAAGAAATGGCTAAGTAGATAAGTTGATAATATTATTAGTTAGGGAAATGGTGTGCAAAATCGACGACGAAAGGTTACCGTCTGCCACTCAGTGATCGAAGAGAACATAAATATAACGATATTTTTTTCTCCCTGAAAATTTTTGGTATGGTGGGAGAATATGGAGGGGAAGAGATTTTTTTAAAATGGTTATCGATATCTGTCCTCATAGGTCGTTAGTATATGTACTTGATATACCCTAGTTACACTAGCAGACGAAAATTCCACTTGGTGCGTGGTAGAGGGAATTTTAAAAAGAGAATTTTTTTCTTTTAATTTTCACTCTACCGCGCACCGAGTGGAATTTTCGTCTGCCAATGTAATTGGGCTATGTCGAGTACATATACTAACGACCTATGAGGACAGATATCGATAACCATTCGTTTAAAAAAAATGTCTCCCCTCCATATTCTCCCACCGTACCAAAAATTTTCAGAGAGCGTAACATGCGGAATTTTCAAGAGCATCCTTTGTTACACTATTAATATTTATTAGAAAAATTATAAATTATCGGAAATATTATTCGCACAAACTCTAATACTAATAGAGTGCACTTATTCCTTAGACTATAATGAACATACGTCATCGGTCAGCAGTTAACGTTCGCGAATAATAGATAGCGCACCAGGTATAATTCAATTAAATAACGCCGGGTGAAACTCTTTCTCGTTGAACCATTGAACTAATTAGACGTATTTATAATTTTGTTTGACCTGTAATGGGGATATTAGAATTTGAAAAACCTCGTAGTGATCACATGGTGTAATAATTAAAACCTTACCGTTTTAATTATTATACCGGTAAATAACATCTAACATTTGAAATATTGTTTTAGGTTTTTCTTATAAGATTTGTTCTCATAAATTTTCTCATGAATTTTTCTCATAATTATAAGTTTTTCTTATACATTTTTCTGATAAATTAAGAATTAATTTCTTAATAATCAAACTTATTCACGTTTAATGCATTTAATGTAGAAGTCTTTCACCGTTATATTATTTGCTTTGAGCAAGATTTGAGATTATCTACATTCAATTTACGATACCTACTACGTTTTCCTCTAAGCGAGCAATATTCATATGAAGTCAAACTTTCTATACTACATTTTGAGTTGGGATATACGACAACATTCTGAGCGAAGAGATTTTCTTCATTTCGTCTTGGCGACAAATCCTGTACGAACGTTTCGACGATTTCATAACCTTAAAATGGGATTATGGTAGCGACATGTGAAACATGACTTTTAAGTCCATAATCATCGGAGAACAGGATCGTATTTCCTCAATCAGGATAACAAAATAAAAGATAAGTACTCTTGATTGCTACATGTAAAAGGGATTATTTTCACATGATTGTAGTTTTGGGTCATAAAAGTATCTAAATTTAAAATATGAGATTCAAGCTAAATCTATTATATTTTTATGTTAGATTAAATTTTAAATACGTTGTTATAATTAATCCATTGTCGTACATTAATTCATAGTTACTTATATCTTAAATTCCTTGTCGCAAATATTTAATCGTAGTATTAATTTCGTGGTTAATTTTATCGTGATTCCTTACTGTAAATATTTTATCGTAGTATTGTCATGCACTTCTGTTGGTAACATAGTAAGTCGTGGTTCATTTTTATGGTAACGAGAGTGTCTAAAGCTTATGATTTTGAGATATATTTACGAGACTTATCTTTTGTAATATAGTTATTTTGTCTCTCGTAAAGAATCTCAAGTTTACCTAATTTTGTTGTAATACATGATTTTTAATATTGAGGTAAATTTACGAGACTTGTCTTTTATAATACAGTTATTTTGTCTCTCGTACAGGATCTCAAGTTTATCTAATTTTGGGTCGGCATAGAGACGTAAAAATACCATGTGAAGCTAGGTATCAAAATGGATCAAACACAAGTTTTAGAAAATCAAGGCTAGGCGTCGGGCGGCGTCGAGACGAAAAGTGGAAGGATGCGAATCTAGATATCAAAATTTATCGAATTCAGGAGTTTTACAAAAACGGTGCCAGGCGTCGGTAGGCGTGGAGACTTAAAAATGCAAGAACGTGAATTTAGGTACCAAATCCATCTAGTACACAAGTTTTACAAAAACGACGCTAGGCGTCGGTCGGCGTCGAGATGTAATACTGCAAGAATATGAATCTGGGTATTAAAATTTATCGAATATACTAGTTCTACAAGCACGACGCAAGGCGTCAGCCGGCGTCGAGACGTAAAAATACAAGAATATGAATCAAGGTATCAAAATTTGTCATACACAAGTTTTACAAAATCGACGCTAGGCGTCGATCGGCATTGAGATGTAAAAATGCAAGAACATGAATTTAGGTATCAAAATCCAGGCTAAGCGTCGGTCGGCGTGAAGACAAAAAATGCAAGAATATTAATCTAGGAATAAAAATTGATCAAATGCACAAGTTTCACAAAAACGACGCTAAGCGTCGGTGCGCGTCGAGACGTAAGAATGCAAGAATATTGTAAAAAAACCTGAAGCCCTCACTTCCAGTATATACACCAACCAGATCCTAAATTTCTGTACTCTTACCAGCTCGTTTTACTTATTTTTCCCAATTTAACCCCCAACCCTTCAACGGAATCATCTCAAAATATAATCTAGTTCTAGATATGGTTATAATACATACGTGTACCAAATTTCAAGAGTATATCTCAATTTCATTTTATCAACCGTTTTAATAATGGAGTGGGGGTAGTGGGGGGTTGAAGAATATTATAAAAAATCTGACGCCTTGACTTCTAGTACATACACCGAATTTCAAGTTTCTGTACTCTTACCAGCTTGCTTTACTTATTTTCCCCTATTTAACCCCAACCCTTCAACGGAATAATGAAAAAATATAATCTAGTTCCAGATGTCATTATAATATAAATTTTCAAGTGGATATCTCAATTTTGTTTTATCAACCCCATTAATAATGAAGTGGTGGTGGGGGGTGGGGAAGGATAGAAAAATTTCGAGGCTTTGGCTTCTAGTGCATACACCAAATTTCAAGTTTCTGTATTCTCACCAGATTGCTTTACTTATTTCCCCCTATTTACCCCTATTTACTTCTATTTACCACCCAACCCTTCCCCGGATATGTTCCAAGAATAACAGTTCCAAATCTCGTTATAGTATATGTGTGTACAAAATTTCAAGTCAGTAGATACTGACTTGAAATTTTGTATCGTTCCGGAGAAAATGTGCGTACAAAACTACAGACAAACCGACAGATAGAATTTTTGTTTTCCGCTTAAATTTAAAATCTCGACGTATTATGACATTCTAAACCCATTTTTTACGCTTGCAATACTTCCAATAAAGTACGTGGATGTGGAAGTAAAATTAACAATCTGTATTAAAATCGGCAATGTTACGAGTTATATCTACGTGTCTGCATTAATTGTTTTAGCTTTTAAAGACGAGCTAGAAACTTGTAGTTTTTACATTAATCTCAAACCCCTAAAAAAAAAAGTAGAAATGAAATAAAGAGTAATAAATATTTGTTAGTTAATGAAAATTAATATTTTTTTGTTGGTACCCTATTTTGCTTATTTAAAGTACGAGTTTTTAAATCCAACAAAAACGTGCGTTTTAAAGTTATCATGGTAACGTCAATAACCTGACAAACGTGAAGTGAAAATGTCAACTTTTTAATTATTGATCTGACAGGAATTATTGCGGGATTAACCGCGAATCTGCTTTTCTATTTAAGTAATAAATATTAGAACTCATTTTAAAGCAATATACAATCAGTAACAACTGTACTGACAATAATTAATCCTATGTAACAGACTGCAAATTAATTTTTGTATTCCTCATTTGACACTGACAGGTATTCTGACGTCACATCACGAATTCAACCATTTTGCATTCTTAATTCTTATTTCCATTTTTTGTAGTAATAATACCAGTATTTATGATTTCAAAGTGCACCAATAAAAAACAATAGCGTAAAGTATTCGTGGATAACTGGTCTTTAAAACACTTGCTCTATTTCGAGCACTCCGGCTGCGCCGACATGCTCGAAAAATCACGCGCGTTTTAAAGACCTTAATATCCACTTATACTTTAATATACTATATTATTACAAAATACTGAACACTTTAATATTGAGAAAAAAAATCATATTAAATATCCATACTGGAGACCTTGAGCAATCTCAAAATATCCTAATCGATCAACGAAGGCTTTAAAGGAGTTTTGAATAGCATGCTATGATATTTCTTGAACGGCCATCCTATTCGAACTTCCAACTCTTTAACGACTGAGGTTTGGTCTTAGAGACAACGGACTTAAAACGACCCCAATGAAAATAGTCTAAAGGATCTAAATCTGCTAATTGCCATGGCAATAGAGCACTAGCAGTGACGTCACAGTATTGCCAGCTGTCAGTTGCCTGGGTGGAAATTCAGAAATTTGACATTTGAGTTGGGATCAATTTTCGTTCAATATAAATTAAAGTGGAGGATTTCTTAACATCAGATAGAGGTAGTGATGTTTATAAATATATATTTTTTAAAACTACTGTGAGAAAATTTTTTATATATACTTTATTAGTGTTGTTTTTACCAGTGTAAAGTTTGGTGTCAAGAACGTTGACATCTTTGTGAACCCATAAATTAGTGAAAATAAAGGCCGTATTGAACTTTTTACATTTTTTGTACATATGTAATATCAAGACATATTTTAGTAAATGTTTAATTAATATACGCTCAGTTACAGCTAGGTAGTGACATAGGTTAGGTAGTATTATTACACTAGGTTAAAAGTTATCAAAATACTCATTGATTTATGCCAATATATCAATCATATATTAATGGTTTTATAAACCTATTGTAAAATCTACGTTTTTTGACGATTTAAAATATTTCCCTTCAACTTTTTATTGATTTATATCTTACTTTTGTTAGGCTCAAAAGTTTGTAACGAGTTTAAGTGTTTATCACATTAATAACAACAATCAGAGGTTTGTATTATGAAATGCAGGAGTAATAGTAAATCTAATAAAAATATAGGATGGTGAGATCATTTCAGTTTCCATTTAATTTAAATTGCGAGCAAATATGTAACATAATACGCTCCAAATACTTTATATAGCTATATACCTAGTTTGGTATCTGTTCTGATTCTTACAATTATAATTACAGAGGTTCAAAATATTGATAATGTACACAAATAAAATACCAGTGAAGGTAGGTGAGCTAAAACACAACAGAATTTAAAAAATAACACACTTTTAACAGCATCGTCTACCATCATTGAATGTTTCAAATTATACATATTATGCATAATTATAAGGGCAAGTATGAATAATAATAGTCTTATAGTTTAGATATAAATTTTATTTACAAGAAGGGTCACAATGGTTCATTAATTCAATGCTATATTATATTTTTGAAAAATCATCCAACGATATAGTTTCAATCTCTCACTTTTAAATCATATAGGTTGGCTCCATTAATACATTTCAGCTTAGAAATGTAATGAGGGGACTCCTAAAATGTAGAATATAAATAAAATTATAATAAATTCACTGAAATTCACTTACCATATCGAAAATTAATAACTTTTGGCAGGTACGCAAGATAACACGCCGGTTGAAAAACACAAATAAAACACTAAATTAAAGTCAGATCAATAAATCGCGAAATGTATAATAGACGAAATACACCCAAAATTGATGTGACACGAAATTAAACGTTTAAAAAAGCACTACAAATACTTTAAAAACTCGAATTAATCAGAAAGCACACAAATGCAAAACTAGGTTATTACCACCCAGGAAACTTTGGCGGCCATGTTGTGACGTCAGCTGCTACTGCTCTATTCAATATGTCCTCTCTGTTCTCTCATTCAGCTATTGACGCGCGTCAACTCTATAATAAGGTGGAGCGCCATCTGGCTGATGCCAAATTTCATCTCAGACTCGTTCAGGACATAGATTATCAATATTTACTTCTTTTCTCAATATTAAAGTGCACAAATATTTTGTAATATCAAATTTAATTTTCATTACCTAATAAACATTTATTATTTTCTATTTTATTTAATATTTGAAAAACCACCAGTATCTATCTGAAAATGTAAAAGTAAGTCGACGTCATATCTCGAAAAATAGGGTAGCTGTTGGAAATCAAAGTACGCCACTGAATAGAATAAAAATACTACATAGACTTTTGTTACGGGTATTTCTTTAATCAAACTTATAGTTTAGCCAGAAATCTGGTGTTTCCACACATTTGTCCAACCCTGTATCTATTAAATATTTATCGTTGTGCTTTAGTTTAACAACGTCCCTTTTATGAGGATTAGAATTAAAATTCTTTTTACAGAAATATACATGACCTTGTTTATCAAATATAGGTATAAAAGTCCAAGAAAATCTCATTATTATTGTATAATATTTATTTTTACTCCTCGTTCGACCTTTCAGTTGACCTGGATTATATGTGATACAGCAACTCGTCGCATAAAGTTGGTTGTATTCATTAAGAATGAAAATTATGTGGTATTATTTTACCTGACATTTCACATTGAGACATAAAATTTGCACATGCAAGAAAGAAGATTTATTGCTGTAGTTCAACATTGTGATGAACTTATTCAGTTCCTAATTGGCAAAGTTACCTACAATGTGAAGTAAATTAGTATTTCCACAAAAGTTTATGCATGCTTATTTCGAAATGTGATTGTTGCCAAATGAAAGCTGTTTTAGATAAGGAATAAGCTGCCTTTCATTTATATCCTCTTAGTTTTTCAATTTCTTTATGTCACAAATCTGTTTTGCCATTAAAATTTTTGAAAAAGATTGAACCACCTTCAATAAAATCGGAAAATGTATTTACACAGAAATGCCCTCTTTATTTATACAAGGCGGTCACTCTAAAATATTATTACGAAACGAGAAATGAGAGTAATAATTGGAATGTAGTTATTGCTATTATTACAAAGGAAACCTGATAACTTTTGGTCAAGAAAATATACAGAGTGGTCATCCGACAGCAAAAATTCAAATACCGTAAATACCTTTACAAATTTCCACCATGGTTGAATTGTGTCTTGGGATGACCGCTCCCCATATTTTTCAATAAAACTTAGGTGTTTTCGCTGCCAATTGTGTTTTTTTTTTTTTTTTAATCACTTATTTAACGTCGGCCTATTTCCGCTACCAAGGCCAATCACCGACGCCAGGAGACGAGCTACCCCCAACCTGGAAATTTTGGATGGTATATCCACTATGTAACCCCCGCCTAAAGTTACATACCTTCTACGCATGCGCTGATATACAAGCCGTTAGAAGACGGAGCGAGAACGCTGTGTTTCCCTGGAGAGGCTCACCCATCCAAGTACTAACCGCGCCCGACGTTGCTGCATTTGCGTATCGAAATACGAGTATATGCAGACGTCTCTACGCTCGCTCCTGCCAATTGTGTTAACTATATGCCAAATATTGTTGCCATCTGTCACATTTTTAGTCGCACATCCACATAGTGGAGCAGAAGTATAGTAGTGATTCAAATTTTTTAAATTTATTTTTTTTTTTTTTTTAATAAGTTTAGAAGGTCATGAAACGTAGATATTTTAAATTTGAGCAAAACAATTTTTATCCATCATCTATTCTATAGAAGTGGTAAGAAATTTGCAGAAATGTTTTCTTTGAAATAGGTTTAGAATATCACGAAACGTGGACATTTTAAATTTGAACGAAAGAAAATGTTTCCATTATCTAAGCGCTTTATATTTTCCAGCGAAAGTCTAAATTTTTCCAGGATTTTGGTATAATAATAGAGTTAGTTGTCTGATATGCAAGATGTTAGCAATTTTAAACAAAAAATTGGTTTCTTCTTATACAGTATGTCCGCGGATGGGGTTTACAAGAGGTGTAATGGCTAAAATTTTTAACTTTTCGAGAAAATGTTATTCTTTTTAAAAGTTTTTGCTTGCCTAAAAAATAGTAATGACGTTGAGAAAAATTATATTTTTTATACGGGGTGATCAAAAATTACAAAAACTTAAAATTTCGTAAGAGTAAACTGGTTCTATTTTTTATTTTGAAACAAAATGTGAGATAAAAAAAGTTGTTTCAAATTATATGGTCTGTCCAAATCCAAAATTTCATTAATTTGTTTAAAAGTTTTTTGGCTTTTACTGAAAATGACAATATTACATGCATAAAGAAAGGTTTGCATCTAGACGCCCCATTTAATTGTTAGGTGCGTTGTTACCTAGTTACGTCTCATATCATGACATATCTGCATTAAAAATTAATTTTTAAAATGTTAACTGTTGAGCAGAGAATTTTTTTAGTACAGTGTTATCGAGACGGTAAAAATTCATACCGTTACGTTATTCAAAAATTCAGTGAGAGATTTCCCACTGTGTATGTTTCGAGAATGGCAGTTCATAAATTGGTAAATAAATTTTAAAAAACTGGTTCGGTGCTTGACGTAAAGAAAAAGAAAAAAAATATGATCAAAATGACGCTGCCACATTATTAGTGTTGGCATCTGTTGCTGAAGAACCCAAACTTTCGTTGAGAAATCGAGCCCGGCATTTGGAGGTGGTTAAAAAAAGTTGCATTCAAAAAATTTTGAAAGAAAATAAAATTTTTCCATACAAACCATATTTTAACCATACCTTAGAAGAAGGAGATGAAGCAAAACGATTAGATTTCTGTTTATGGGTAGGAAATGAAATTTTAAGTGGCAACACAAATTTTTATAAATTTATTATGTCCTCCGACGAGTCAACTTTTTCTACAAGTGGGACTGTAGCTTCACAACATGTAAGGTATTGGAGTGAGACCAACCCCGAATTTATAATTTCTACCGGAAGGCAATATTTAAAAAAAGTAAATGTTTGGTGCGCTATCTCATATCATGGCATAATAGGGCCATACTTTTTTGAAAATACGTGCAATAGTAATTCTTACTTACGTATGCTTAATACATTCTTTTCTGATCAATTAGAAGCCTTGCCGTTGGAGTATCGTAACAGAATGTATTTTCAGCAGGACGGATGTCGTACGTAATTGGCTTAATAGCAAATTTGGGCAAAGGTGGATTGGACGCAGCGGCCCAGTTCGGTGGCCCCCAAGAAGTCCAGATTTGACTATTGCGGATACATTTCTCTGGGGCCGTCTAAAACAAATTACTTACCGAGAACCCATAGACAATGACGTTGAAGTTCTAAAGCAGCGCATTTCGGCAGCTGTGCAATCAATTTCCATTGAGGAAGTTAGAAGTAGTTTTCACAACATTCGAAAATGATTAGAAACATGCGTTCAATTTGGTGGAGGAATTTTTGAATAGTGATATTCAATAAAGTCAGAATATTCAAATATGTATGAACTTTAATAAATTCCAAATTGTTTATCTAGTATTTATTTTCTTGTTCGAATGCAATTAGCTAAATATAAATTTTATAAAAACCTACAATTATTTTTTACTAAAAATTCACTAATTTCGGAAACATTGCAACATTTAAATGAAATTTTGGATTTGGACAGACCATATAATTTGAAACAACTTTTTTATCTCACATTTTGTTTCAAAATAAAAAATAGAACCAGTTTACTCTTACGAAATTTTAAGTTTTTGTAATTTTTGATCACTCCGTATAAAAAATATAAGTTTTCTCAACGTCATTACTATTTTTTAGGCAAGCAAAAACTTTTATAAAGAATAACATTTTCTCGAAAAGTTAAAAATTTTAGCCATTACACCTCTTGTAAACCCCATCCGCGGACATACTGTATATAATTTTTAAGATCCATTTTTGTACAGTTTCTAATCCTTTTATGCAACAATTGTATGCCACTTCCAAAACTATTATTCCATGTCATAGTTAGGACTCTACAAAAGTGTAGTATAGAATACAGATTTGCTTGTAGAAGTAATTATTTGACCCATGAAATTAAATATATTCCAATGATTACTATTACCTACTACATACTTAAAATAGTAAATCATCAATCAGTAAAATAAGTCTAAATATATGATATTTTCCCATTTACTATTTATAATGCATTCTGAAACTACAGCGCTTTTTACATCTGATACGCATCGTAGCTTATCTAGAAAAAATTTTGTATAATTTGGTTGAAATTCGGTCCGCTACTGCACACACAATCTGGGCGACCTAGCTCTGACCATTTTCATAATTGTTATTGCATAGATTTAGCCAGTCACCTGAGCTATTTTCAAATAGACTTTGCCTGCATTTTCAGTTCTTCCAGGGACAAGTATTTTTGTGGATCTGATATTGCACGTAATGAACTAAAAAGTCTTTTACCTATCTAAGTTAAAAGTTACAAAATAGGTATGAGAAAAGCGAACAAATAATTATATCGTCTAACATTAGGTAACAAATAAGAAACTCTAGTATTTTTAAGAAAAGTTGGAAAAGTTATTTAACTTTTAATTACGAATTATATCTATTGCGCTACCGCTCAGGCAGTTTGTTTTGTCCGCTTATTTACTAAACTTTGAGCTTTTATGAAAGAAAACGATATATTACTTAGATGCTGAACTCCTATAAACTGAAAATAATTTACAGTAAGTTAGAAGACTAAATTATTTTGTTCCATAATATTATAAAACCAAGATACATTAATATGGATATATTTTATTTCATTATTATATTGGAAAATAGTACAAAACGGTATTTCATTTCCTTCAGAAACTTTATCGACAAAAATGTCTATCAATTTTGGAGGTATTTTTATAATCCTAGTGGGCTTAAGTATTTCAGTGACAAAAAACGAAAAATGTTGCTTATATTTTCCTGAGAAGTAGAAAAAAAAGTCATCTGTTCCAGCTCAAATCCGTGAGGAGTTATGGTAGGAGCATTGCCTATTGGCTACCCAAACGGGGGTTACGCTTTTGAGAAAAAACGTGGATAGAGCTGGAGAACGAATCCAGTAAATAGAAAATAATTTTCTGTGTACAAGGTAACTGATTTATTAAGACTTGAACTGATACCTTGGTCTTCTATTTCTTAGATAGGCCAGAGAAAATTCTAATACATTTTTTATGAGAAGCACATCGACGTCTTTTTATACACACTTTCTGTTTAAAAGCTACCATCCAACCGACATGTTAGTTTTGCAGACAAATAAGAAATAGCTGTTTTCAGAACAAGTTTGGAAAGCTAGTTTTACTTCCCTCGCATACCGAAGGGAAGTATTGTATTCGAGAAAAATATCATCCTCCCAGATTTTTCGGATTTTCACGTTTCAGATCATGTAGATTACGAAAATATAGTTTTTTCAATTCCGTCAGTCTGTCTGTCTGTCGGTCCATCTGTCTGTCTGTATATCTGTCTGGCTGCCTGTCTGTCTGTCGGTATGTCTGTTGGTGGCTGACGCTACTACCACCGAATAAATGGTTAGACCTTCAATGGAAAATATACAGGGTGGACCGTCTAAAGGAAATAAATAATGAAAAAATTTAGTTATTGCTCTAATTTAAAATTTCCACATTTCATGACATTCTAAACCCATTTCAAAAACATTTTTTTTTTAAATAAAAATGTTTTCGAAAAAAAGTTTAAAATTTAGCATATTTTTTTTTTATATATTTTTACCACTACGCCCGCCCTGTATAAATAAAGAGGGATGTTTTGTTAAATACTTTTACCGATGTTTTCATGCAAGTATTGGCGAACACACTTCAAGAATGTTTTTCTACTGGAGTGCTTGATCGTCATGGTTTGAGCTTGAAAAATCGAAAATAATATGGATTTCATTACGGAATACTCATTAAATGGAAGAAAAGATTCAAGAAATTATCATTTCCTTCCATGTTATCCCCGCGAAACAAGTTTTCCGAGTAATTTCACCGCAACGACAGTTTATTTTTTCCTTCATTGAATTCATTTCATAACAAATTTATGTTTTTTTTTTATTTTGTCTACTTTAAGACTAGTTTTTGACGAGTTTCCAGCGAATAACGCAATGTAGCGCAATACTAATTAGAGGAGCGTGTTCCTCAGGAAAAAATACAGAAAAAAATGTATTTCAATCCTTATTCCTCTAAGTACTTATGGCGTACTTGAAAGGGATATTAAATCAAAATTTCGGTAAATATTTTCCGATTTATCTAGACGGGAAAGCGATATTTATAAAAGCTAGTAACGGTATCATATTCCCCGGGGAAAACCAATGAAAATGATTTTAAGGGAATAGTTTTTGTGTTTTTTATGTCATCACGAAAGGCCAGATGAAGGAAACTGCAGTAACAGTACAACCGAAGGTTTGGTGACCTCTAGAACTGTATAACAGTGGTTTAAAATTTAGATGAGCTACTTTTTTATATCATAAAGATCTTGATAAAGGAAGAGACGATCGGAAAACTTTCTTTTTTGGACCGCGCTAGTGGTTAAGGATGCTTTCAAGATGTGGGTTTAGAGATGCTTGCTATGAATTCTCTGGATGTCCCATTGCAATAATAGATCGATTTTTTTTTAATGCGTTCCCAATAGCGGCTCTCCAACATCGTATTCTTCCAAATCCTTTAATATTTTGATCAAATTAAATTACTTGAATATTGTTATCTTGATCATTAAATCTTTAACTGAATTTTAAATTTTGTTGTGGAAAATGCGCTATAACAGCTGTAACAACATTTTATAATGATATAATTCAATTTGCTGAGGCAGGGAATGCCTTGTTGGAATATTTTTTTATTTCTGCAAGGCATTTTACTGTATCAATCATGAAAAATTATTGTACTATATGGCTATGTAATTAGACGGCAATAACTAAACTGGATTAATTCATTTTTAACTAATCGTCGACAGTATGTGAGTATACAACATGTTAGTGAAAGTACTGCACGTTAGTTTTTAAGTATGGCAGTTTCGCAGAGCACAATATTGGGCCCAGTGTTATTCATATTATATATTAATGAGCTCGAATGGGTTTTAAATAACAATTTCATTTCAATGTATGCTGATGATCTTTCTATGATTATTTCAGATCCTATGCATAAATGTAATTATGTTGTAGAATAAGTATCTACGTTTTTCAATTAACGTCAGTTGTACTTCAATGCAGATAAAACTCAGTTAACTCAGTTTCATAATAGACAGAGAAAATGCGAGTATATTTCTTTCAGGTCGACGAGTCGATTATAACGAGTACCCATGAGAGTATAAAATTTGTAGGTTTATATATCAATGAGTGCTTGACTTGGAAATCACATTGTGAATATTTAATTTCCAAGCTAGCGCCGACTTTATTTTTATTTAATAATATTAAAACCGTGCTTATCAGGGAGCAATTAGTTAATTTATACTATGCCCAAGTGGAGTCTAGATTAAGGCATGGTGTCTGTTTCTGGGGGAACTCCACTCTATCATAGAATATTTTCATTGCTCAAATACGGATAATGCGTTGTATAGCTCGTATTTATATTACCCACTCTTGCAAAGAGATCTTTAGAAAGTATAATATTTTAAGTTTGCCATGCTTATACATTTTCGAAATGTGTGTTTATGCATGTCGAAATAATAATATGTTTACTGCGAATGAAAATATTCATAACGTAAATACGCCTAGCAAGGAAGAGTTTCAAATACCATATGCAAGACTTTGAATGTAAAATAGCTGGAAACTTACTAAATTTTATATCTAAGTTAAAACTGTTTTTGCTGTCAAAATGTTCTTACACTGTATGCGACTTTTTACCTAGTTTTTAAGGTATATGTTATAACTTGACTATATTCATATACAATTGTGATGTTGTCGTTATGGAAAATAAATTACTAAAAAATCAAACAGAGATAGGATAATATAGAATAGTTGGTAGTTCAAGAAGAAATGCGTAAGGAGCGTCCTCGAAAACAATGGCTGATGTCTCCAGGCAGCTGATAGGAAAGAATTTTGAAAAAGATGTGCGCCTAGCAAGCAGCCGCAACAGATGGCATGATGCCATTAGACGTGCTATACAGTAAAAGGGAGCCAACTAGAATAATGCGTTACATAGCATCTCGCAAGGCATTACGAATAAGAAGAAGCAGTTTTGGGATAAATAGTGAAAGAGAAGATGAAGTATCACTGGAGTCGTGTGGTTTTACATCATTACTGTCTTCAATGCACTCTGGGCAGGAAATTGTCTACTTCCCTTCCGAGATATGCAAGTAACTAATCATACATTTAAATATTTAATGTGATATTTAGAGATAAAATTCCGTTGTATTAAGTATCGTTATTTTATTTTTTGTTCCGTTTAATAATACTTGCCTGTAATTGAAAATGTTAAATTAATATCCTTACACGTTATTATTAGGGAATGTAATAATTCTGTGTACTGAGGGTTGAATATTAATTAGGTAAACACCTCTAGGTATATATTAATAGAAGCATTTAACGTCGTTGTTTACGGCTTCTACATATTTCGTACGTCAAGTGATGGATTATTATAAATTAATGAGTTAGGATACATAAATGCCTTCATGTAATTCAAGTTCCTCAATTACAGCGCAGTGTACTGTCTTAATATCATCATATATGTTTTATACATGGTGAATCATTTATTTACCACCGTTTAATGACTATGGCATTAGTCAGATATAATTACTTGAATAGATCCCTCTGCGAACGGCAAGTGTTAGAGCTACTTTTTGTATGTCCACGAAATGACTTATACAAGAGGAAAATTATAGTAATCAACTGATATTAAAATGGATATGAATAATTATTGACGAAATGTATAATTTATGTATGTGTTCCTAAGTTATAGGCTATTGACTATGTACAAAAAAACCGCTGCGCAAGGAATTACTACTTCCACATCCAAAATTTCCATCCGTCTCTTTACAGGAAAACATCTTGACTATCTGTTTACTCTAGTATGTGGAAATAACTGGTCATAGAATTTGAATAATATAATATGAGGGTCATAAGAAAATTTGAGGTGTTGATTTCTATCATATACGCCAAGAATGAAGTGTTTGGACTCTTATTAGCTTGCTCTACTTATTTTCCCCAATTTACATCCCTTCTACGGAATAATATCAATCAGATGTCATTTAATATTCATGTAATATTTAATTTGTCACTAAAAACATGTACATTTCCCGATGTATGGAAATATTCTCGCTTATGTCCAGTTTTTAAAAAAGACAACAAGGGGGTAGCTGAAAATTATAGGCCCATTACAATTATCTGCAATTTCGCTAAAGTTTTCGAGATCACCTTGCATACATCATTGTCTAATCACGTACATCGCCAAATTATATCTAACCAACATGGCTTTGTTCCCGGTAGATCCACTGAGACTAACCTCGCATGTATCACGCAATACATTTCCAAGCAACTGGACGCGAACAAGCAAATTGATATCGTTTACACGGATTTCTCCAAGGCGTTCGACCGCCTGGATCATGGTATTCTATTAGAGAAATTGAGTAAGTTTGGGTTGTCAGTGATGCAATTAGATTTCTTCTCTTCATATCTAAAGAACAGGCGTCAGTATGTGGAATACCGTGGTCACAGGTCGTTTGACGTTCTCGCCACTTCCGGTATTCCCCAGGGTTCTGTACTGGGCCCACTTATGTTTGTTGTTTTCATAAATGATATTATAGCTAATCTCAATGTAGAGAGCCTCTTATATGCTGATGATTTGAAAATATATTGCGTGATAGAAGACGAAAATGACTGTGAAAATCTTCAGAATAACCTAAATATCGTTAATGAATAGTGCCTATCCAATTGCTTGCCTCTTAACATATCCAAGTGTAACATACTCACCTTTTCTAAAATGCGTCATCCCATCTATTACAACTATCATATAAATGGTCAAATATTGCAGAGACCTGATACAGTAAAGGATCTTGGAGTTATTTTTGATAAGTGCCTTAGTTTTAAGGAGCATATTACTTTCACCATCGCGTCAGCTTTAAAAAGTTTAGGTTTTATAATAAGAAACTGTAAAGGATTCAGCAACACTGATATTATGAATTTGCTGTACTATTCATTTGTACGATCAAAATTGGAATACTGCTCATTGATATGGTCTCCAGGATATGCAATTTACATAAATAATGTTGAGAATGTTCAGCGCCGTTTTGTTAAGTATTTGTGCTTTGTTGAAGATGGTACCTACCCAATAACTGGTTATTCGCAAAATATTATGCTGGACAGATTTCACATGTCTAACTTGGAAAATAGAAGAATAATACATTCAATAGTCTTTCTTTATAAAATTATTCATAACATGTTTGATTGCCCTCTCATTTTAGAACAAATAAATTTTCACATACCTCGTATAACAAGTCGGAATCGTGATACTTTCTATCTTCCTACCCCTCGAACTAACTTACTAAAATTTTCACCTTTATATTTCATGTGTAAAAATTACAATCTACAGCAAGATCAGCTAGATATATTTAACTGTAATATTAATTCAATTAAACAACTTAATTTATGATTTATAGCGTTCTCTTTTTGTACTTCTCCTATAATTATCTGATATCTATTTTATTATAATATTTTTACTTACATATATGCAATGTTTTATGTCCTGATAGTTTAATTAGTTTTTAGTTTATTATACTGTTTTCGTATTCTGTATTGTAATGTTCCCACCCTGTAATTGGTTACCTGTTGGGTGGTTGTATTCAAATAAATAAATAAATAAATAAATAAATTACAATACATACGTGTACCAAAATTCAACTGAATATTTAAATTCTATTTTATCAACCCCTTTAATGATGGACTGGGGTGCTGGTGGTGGTGGGATGATGTACAATATTATAAACAATTCGAGGCTTTGGCTTCTAGAATATACACCAAATTTTAGTTTCTGTACTCTCACAAGCTTGTTTTACTCATTCTGCTCTATTTACCTCTACTTTCCCCCTACCCTTTCAACGGAATCATCTCAAAATATAATCAAGTTATAATACATACGTGTACCAAATTTCAAGTGAATATCTTAATTTAATTTTATCAGCCCCTTTAATAATGGAGTGGGCTTTTACCATATACAACAAATCCTAATCTGGTACGAGTACAGGCTCTTACCAGATTGCTTTACTTATTTCCCCAATTTACCCCCTAAACCTTCACCGGATACGTCCAAAAAACAATTCATTTCCAGATCTCGTTATAATACATACGTGTACAAAATTCCAAGTCAGTATCTTAAACCGTTCCAGAGAAAACGTGCGCACAAGTTACAGACAGACCGACAGACAGACCCATATATATAGACAGAATTTTTTTTTGCTCAAATTTCAAATTCTGATGTTTCGTGGTGTTTTAAACTTATTTCAAAATAAAAATTTTTGAAAATTTTCTTACGATTGCTATACTACCACTCAACTCCATTTCGTGGATGCAGAAGTAACGGAAGTAAGGAGCAATTGCGTTAAAAGGTTTTATTGTTTCACCCGTTAGTTGGTCACCCAAAAATGATAAAATCACAAATGCTGCTAAATTTAGAAGTGCATTTTTGGAAAACGGAATGAAAAGGTTTGGTTTTTTTACTATAACTCAAAAATTAAGCGGAATTCGAAAAAATTACAAGAGTACTATTATGTAGAAAATAGAATTTCCCAGCGAAACAACTTTTTGGGATCTTGAGAAAACCAATGTATATGAAATATAAGCATAAACAAATCTGCAGAAAATGCAAAAAATCACGATAAATTTTTCACTTTTTTTACATTTTCGTTTCTAACTCTTTTCTGAACAGAGATGAGTATATCAATTTCTTCAGAGAAAATGAAGTGGAGATTTCAACCGTTAAAATTAACTTATAAAATATTCCACGATTAAAATTGACTGAGATATTGTCGTTCAAAGTTAATAATTTTTTGTAGATTTTTACCGCTTTTGCGTACAATTGTCAACGAGAAATTATTATTTTACTTCCACATCTATGTAGTAGAGTGGAAGGATACTAATCGTAAAACATAATTAAAAAAAAATATATTGAAATAGAAATATACAGATTTTAAATTTGAGCGAAAAAAATATGTCTATCTGTCTGTTGGTCTCTGGATCTGTCTGTAACTTTTTTTGTGTGCGCGTTTTTTCTGGATAGGTTTAAAATATTGACTTAAAATTGTATGCACCTATGCATTTTAACGAGATCTGAAACTGCATTGTCCTTTGAACTTTTTAATAAAATTGTCCTTTCCGTCTCTAAAATTGAGATATTCATTTGAAATTTGGTACACGTAGGTATATATTATAACGACACCTGTAACTAGATTATGTTTAGATATAATTCCGTTGAAGGGGTTAAATAGGTGTAAAAGGGGAAAATAAGTGTGAGGCAAGCCGATAAGAGTAGAGAAATTGTGAATTTGGTGTATATACTAAAAGCCAAGGCCTCAAATTTCTTTATAATATTTTTCCACCCCCCTCCCCACTATCTTCACTCCACTATTAAATGGATTTATTCTAAGTAATGGCGAGCAAATTCGACGACGAAAAGCTATCATCTGCCACTCGATAATCAAAGAGTGCATGTAACTACGAACTTTTCCTCTCTGGAAATTTTTGGTATGGCGCGAGAACATTTTTTTTAAACGAATCTATGTCTGTCCGCATAGATAGTTAGTATATGTACTTCACATACCCCAGTTACACTGGTAGACGAAAATTCTGCTCGGTCCGCGTTTTAGTAATCGAATTACTCAATCAAAAACTCTAAACTTAGAAAACTTTAATTGCAAAATAAATATAGCCCTATTTAGGCATTGTTGCAACCAGACGCACTGCATCAAGTCTATATGTGGTCTATAAAAATTGAAATGCACAGTTGTTGATATTCACACTTATGGGAATTTTGCTTTGTATAACGCATGCACTAGCAATAATTGTTTGTTGAACCGCAGTCACCTTTTTGTGACTGGCAGCAACATAAAAATATCTTAGGGTGTATATGGAGGCTGGAAATTGATCAGTGATTCAAACACGTATCTTGTAAATTCTTTAAGAACAAATAATTAAATATAGCTCACACGTTTCAAAGTAGAAGCATAGAAGATATATATTGAGTACAAATATGCAAAGACACAAGGCTCAAATACTATAATAGTCACTGCCAGCGCTGACACTACAATAAATGTTCTATGTGTGAAATAATTTACTTCCTCTGGACATAAGCTACTACAATAATTGTACAATTAATATTAATAAATAAATATTAAAACATATGAACTATTAAAAGGGAATCATTTTTTTCCTTGCTTATAATTGAAATAAAACATATTTTTTATAGAATTTTGCAAACATTAGAAAAAGCTATCTATGAAAACTAAAAAGAAAAACTGCTTGTAAAAATATTAATTTTCAATCTTTGTATTCTTTTGATATCCTGCATTCTGGTTATGCTAGCCATTAAAACGTTCTAAAATGAATCTTATTTGACAATTCTCACTGTAAAATTAGTATCCACATAGCCCCCTACGGCCATAAAGAGTAAACTAGTATCCATATAGTTCCTTAGGGCCGTGAAGATAAAGTTAAAAATGAGAGTAAATGCATGTCTTTTCAACATGGAATTAAAATTCACTGAAAATAAAGCTTTGCATTTCTCTGATAACCTATATCTGGTTGTGCTAGAGATCAAAGAGCCCTAAATTGAATTTATTTACCTTCCTTGTCTTTAAAAATTATTACTCACTCTAATGTATTATATTTTCATGAAGCCATTCTTCACGGTTATCTATCATTATGCCTCTTGGAAATGCTTTTCAAACGTTTTTTGCTTTTGGAGCTCTTCAGAACAAGTTATATTCACTCATAAGATGTTTCATGCAAAAACCAAGATAAAAGTTAAAAAAAAAAAATTGCATTAAAAGTGTGAAGTAAAAGTAAAAGTGAAAAGGTTTTTTCCTCGGTAATGATATTAACTAATAACATATCAAATATTTTTTCCAGCAGAATTTCATAATTCAGTATGTATTGGGGTGACTGCTATGTATATTACCTATACATCCACGTAGTGGAGTGAAAGTATAATAACCGTAAAAAAAATATCAAAAATTTTTATGGTTGAAATAGGTTAGAAGGCCATGAAACGTCGAGATTTTAAATTTGAGCTAAACATTTTGTTCTCTCTGTCGGTCTGTAGATCTATCAGTCTGTCTATCTGTTACTTTTTTTGTGCGCTCTTTGGAACAGTTTAAGATATTGACTTGAAACTTTGTACACATATGTACTATAACGAGATCTGGAACTGGATTGTTTTTGAACTTATCCGGTAAACGGTAGGGGTTAAATACGGAAAAACAAGTAAAGCAAGCTGGTAAAATTACAAAAATTTGAGACTTGGTGTATATACTAGAAGCCAAGGCCTCAAATTTTTTGTAACATTTCTCAACCCCTCCACCACCCTTACTCCATTCTTAAAGCGGCTGATTCACTAGAAGTTTGGTACACGTATGTATTGTAATGACATTTCATTGAGATGATTCTGTTGAAGGGGTGGAGCGAGGTAGATTCCGTTGAAGGGAGGTGGAAATTGGAGAAAATATGTAGAGCAAGCTAATACGAGTTCAGAAACCTCAGTTCTGTCGTATATGCTAAAGAGACTTGAATGGAAACTGTGGATGTGGAAGTAGTGATTCCTTAGGCAGCGTTTTTTTAAATATTTTTCTTCTTTAACGGTGATGTCTTCTACATGCTAAATACTATTGCCCTCTTATATTTTTTTTGTTACTTATTTCTTTAAGAGTGTCCAATCTGCATATTTTCCACTAAAAATAGCAGGTTCCTATTTGACAGTTGTATTGACTACGTCCCAAATTTGTTTTCCTCCATCGCATGTTTTCATTAATCATCTTGCTTAAGTATTCATCCTGTATATTTTGCACTAAACGTATATTCCATTTCTTCGTTGGCAACGGTATCAAGTTTCTGCCAAATATTAATTTTCTCCGATAATAGTTTTCTAGATATAACACCAACAGACAGAAAAACACCAGACAGGCACACGGAACTTAAATTTTCGAAACATGCAGTCTAAAACCTGAAATCTAGAAAATACATTTTTCATGATGAGAATGATTGCTTTGATAAGCTAGAATTGGCCTAAATCAATATCTAACTTTTGTTTGAATCGCTTCTAAATAGACAGTCATTCAAAATTATGAAATATAGAATTTCACCTTCGTTGAACTTTATTATCTTATTTAGATTTTGAGGTCGGATGAGAATTCATTCGATTTTGTGATTTATTCATGTTTTCACCGGTCTGAAAATCGGAGAGCGGTTAAATTTATTTTATTCTCCTATTTCTAGTAGCCTAATTTCTTATATATGTGCAATCTTATTGGAATTTCTATTTTTAAATTTAAAATTTTGACATCAGATTTGGTGCCAGCTTCTTTGAGAGTAACTAAATACTAATTGCGAGACATACGTTTATTTACCGGAGACCTTGCCAAACCTCGAAAATTCTCGAATGAATGCGTTTATTTTCCGCTCTTTGCTCAACTTATACTAGAAATAGCTTCAAGCAACTAATATGGGATCACAGTCGAGCCATACGCTACAGTTTTCAAATAATTCGATATACATGAAAAATAACATAAATAACGATTAAACCGTGAACCTTTCTCTTTAACATATTTTTTTAGGTCTGTTAAAAATCAGATTCCATCCTACTTCCTAAATAGACAAAAAAGATCTTGGAAAGTCGAACTTCAGGGTAGCTATTCTGTATCGGTGTGATGTGATGTGAACACATGTTTTCATGAGAAAGTGGTCGGAATTCTCTTGGAAACCAAAATAGCGTATTCTGTAACTGTGGGAGCGGTCACATCACGCCAAAAATCGAGGAACTTGCTTCTCTTGGTAAATTGTAGGGAACGGGATCGTTCACGCGTGAGAAGATGAAAGTATAACCTCACTTTTGGGCAAACTGTCATTTTATTAGGATGTAGGTGGCATGATATTTGTTTATTTGAAGTTATTTTTGTGTGTGATCATTCAATGAGTTTTGTGTTACTTAAACTGTAGGGATTAAAGGGCGATGGATATTGCCGATGTACTAAATTATCAATGAGGCACTATGAGATCTTCAGATTTCTGGAAAAATCCCCAAAAAGAACGACAACTTCATTGCATAAGCAATCCCTTCGGCTTAGCAGATAAGGCTTTTATAATTAAGTAAATAAAGAACATGCTTGGGGATATCATACAATATATTATACAAGTCAGATTATATACAATCCAATTATTATATAACAAATTTCCCTCATATTTTGGCATCTTTTGTGAATGATTTGTAAACGTTCCACAGAAGCTGTAGTTGTTTTTCCACCCACTTAATCAAAATATATCTTAAGGCAATATACATCGGGTTGCAGCGGATTTTTGATGTTGTTATTCCTAGCATAACAGAATATTATGTCACTTTTATAAAATAATAGATATTACACTCATTTTGAATGTCAGAAACTCGCATTTTGACAAGATGCATTTCCCGTCATACAACGCACGACCTTCGATCATGGCGTTGCGGCAATTCTATTGGTTGAAATGTAGGAACAACTGTTGGCAACGCTGGAAGAACCACTTCACGTCCCAGCGTAATCACTTTAGTTACAGAATAGTATTTTTATTTCCCTGGGAAGTGATCGTGATATAAGCTCGCTCCTCTCACGACAAATGCTCATGTTCACTGAAATTACAGAATAGCTAAACAGAACAATTTAAAAAAATAATTTGCTCAGCAGATGAAAAGTGCTTGCAAAAAAAATTTAATCATTTTTCTTTACAATTTTGAAAAGTTTTACGAAATCTATTTCTGTTGATTTTCCTAAATTTTGTGGCAGAAACAAATGCTCCCTTTGTGCAAATTTCCTTATTTAGTTTAAGTTACTAAAAACTACTCATAATATTATGTAATGTTTGATTTTAATGAGATATTGCATCTTTATTTCAACTTTTGACGCCGTGCTACTAAATTTGAATCCATCTGGCATAATTTAATTAATGAAACTGCCCCTTTCAATATAAATCAAAAAGTTTTATTTTACTTTTAATAATTTACTTGTGAACATCAACGTCAACGTCTTTATTCTTATATATACTCTATTTGAATTTAAGGTAATTTTATACCTTTTGGAAAAGTTAAAACTAATATAACTCTAAAGTTTTTGGGCCATTTAAAGAATTCCATTTAAATTCATTTAAAATGCTAATAAGCAGATCCGCTATGAATAAAAATGATTCCAGTTGTGTATTCTTTTTCTTCTTACCTTCGTCAGTCCGGAAATTTAACCCTTTTTAACCCACTTATATTTAAATATTTCAAATGTAATGATACCGTACTTTTCCGTATTTTTTGGATTATGTGACTGAAACTGAGAATATAAGCCGAATTGTAAATTACATTGAGCTATGTTCCTCTGCTAGTTTTAACATCAATAGATAACATAATTGAATGTTTATAATAGCTTTAATACAAAAATTGAAAAATTAAATTTGTACATTGAACAATAAATTTAATTATTGTTGACTAAAATTTTGTTAATATAATATAACTTATTACATTACGATGCTTACTAAGAGGTTCCAAATTGTAACAAATCCTTGTACCGTAATAAAAAGATTTATAGTTGAATGCCTACAGAATTAATATTGTAACTATTTTTGTATTATTATTTGTATTATATATCCAACAGACACCGACAACGAAAGAAATGTTACGCGTAGCTAGTGATAAATAACTATTTATAATAATTAATCCACATTGTGAAATGTGATTGATTGATTTGCTGCTGATTCCGGCATCCATTCTGAATGTTTTATATACCGCCGTACCGACTCGCGGATATTGGACATACTTGTTGTCAGCAGCCAGAGCTCCATGACGCATGAGGTAGGAATATAGGATGGGAAGTGTAGATGTTTGTGACATGCTTCTTTCAATGTTTCCATGATTCTTTTAAATTTCCATTTATTATCATCTGATAGGGAGCGTAGGTATTTATAAGAAGCTTCTATTAAGTTTCAATGGTTCTTTTAATCCTTCTTCTGAGGCCAGACCCAACCAAGATTGGGACACCTACAACACAAAACTCACGCAATACCTACAACATAGAAATCCGCAAGGCCAAAGGACGCTCTTAGAGGAGGTTTTGTGAGGAGGCCAAGGATGGCCCAGCAGCCTCCAGAATTCATAGGGTCCTGGCCAAGGATGGTTGTACTGAAAAGGAAGTAAGCTTTCTCAAAAAAGAGGATGCAACCTACACTGAAACACCAACGGAAAGTATTCAACTGCTCATGGAGGCACACTTTCCGGGTTCACTGGTTTTGAGGGGCTCAGAGGACGGTCGACATCCAGATCAAAGGCCGACGCTGCCCAGATCTGTAGATTGGAGACTGCCCAATGAGGTAGTAAAACCTGACAAAATCAGATGGGTAATTGGTAAGTTCCAACCATACAAATCTCCTGGAATGGATGGAATTTACCCAATCCTGCTCCAGAAAGAACAGGATATAATACTACCATATTTATGTAAAATATTCGGGGCCTGTTTGGCCTAGAGATACATACCACGTATATGGCGGAAGGTGAAGGTCACCTACCTCCCAAGAATAGGTAGGATTTCGGACCAAATACCCATGTCATATAGACCCATAAGCCTGTCCTCTTTCATGCTTAAAACACTGGAAAGACTACTGGACAGGTACATTAGAGACGAAATTCTAAGAGAAAACCCTCTTAGTGAACGTCAGTATGCATACCAGCCGGGAAAGTCAACAGACCTCGCGCTAGATCATTTAAACAGGCTACTGGCAAAGTCATTAGATAACAAAGAAATTGCAGTAGCCACTTTTCTAGATATAGAAGGAGCATTTAACAACGCAACAACGCACTCGTTAACGAATGCGTTGTTAACTAAAGGAGTCCCAGCAGTGTTATGCCAGTGTATCAAGGCCAACCTAGAGAAAAGGATAATAGTATCCACTTTAGGCGAGGTTACCATTGAGGCAAAGGTGAGTACAGGTTGCCCCCAAAGAGGGGTACCATCTCCACTACTGTGGGCAACCCTTGTTGACGACCTCCTCCGGAAAATTTCCGCGGAAGGCTTTTATTGCCTAGGAAATGCTGACGACATAGTAATAGTTGTCAGGGGGCGATTTGCGAACACCATATCAGAGCGTTCACAAAGAGCCCTAAATATTGTAGACAGGTGGTGTAATAAGGAAGGACTCTCCATTAACCCCCACAAAACCACAGTCGTCACTTTCACAAGAAGAAGAGTCTTGGAAGGCCTTGGAAGTGCTCAACGGTGTGGAAATTCCATTTCTCAGTGAGGTAAAATACCTAGGAGTCATTTTTGACCAAAAACTGACATGGAATTCCCGCATCTAAAAGTCACACAGAAAGCAACAATAGTCCTCGGAAGGTGCAGGCAGATGTGTGGAAAAAATTGGGGATTAAATCCCTAAATGACTCTATGGTTATATACTAGGGTAGTAAGACCCATGATAACCTACGGATCGGTAGCATGGTGGACTAAGATAGTGCAGTTGGGAGCTGTAAGGCTGTTAAGTGGCGTACAAAGGCTTGCTTGCCTGTGCGTCACGGGAGCCATAAAAACTGCTCCAACGGCTGCACTGGGAGTCCTTCTGGACTTGCCACCACTACACATATTTATTCAAGGAGAAGCTCGTTCAGTGCTGCATAGGCTAATGCAAGGCCCTACACCAATAAGGCAGCAGCATGGAACAGAGCACCAAAATTATACTTAGTGCTGAAGGCGGATCCCATTCTAGGAATGCCCACGGACATTACAATCCCAAAGTGTAACTTTAATAAAAATTTGAAAATCTTAATACCAGACAGGAAAGACTGGACAAACGGTCCTCCAATACTGGCACAAACAGTCTGGTATACAGACGGCTCTAAGACAGAATAGGGAGTTGGAGCTGGGATTTATGGGATAAGGTCAAAAACGAAAATCCCAATAAGTCTAGGAAAATACGCCACAGTATTTCAGGCTGAAGGGGCCGCAATACAGTGGTGCGCAAAGGAAATTATAAGGCAAGGAACTGTAAATCAGTCGCCTGCCATTTTTTCCGATGGCCAGGCTGCGCTAAAAGCAATCGGTTCCATGCAAATCGAATCGAGACATGTATAGGACTGCATAAATACCCTTATAGACCTAGGAAGTCAGAATAAAGTGGCCGTAGCGTGGGTACCAGGACACAAGGGACACAAGGGTAATGAAAAGGCTGATGAACTGGCCAGAGAAGGCGCGGATAGCTCCCTCATAGGACCCGAACCCTTTTGTGGTGTGGCCAAGCCATGCATACGAGCATCCATTAATAAATGGGTGCAAACCAAATCTCTGGAATGGTGGAACAATTTCCCACGACAGAGACAGGCTAAAGAGTTCATTAAAGAACGATCGGCCAAATTTACAGAGGACCTGTTATGCCAAAATAGGAAGGCCATTAGAATATTAGTGGGTCTTCTAACCGGCCACTGCCGACTCAATAGACATTTGAGTCTAATGGGTCTGGCAGAGGACGCAACATGCAGATTCTGCCAAGAGGCAGAGGAAACCTCAGTCCACTTATTGTGCCACTGTGAAGGCTTTGCTAGACTGAGATTCCAACTTCTTGGTGAGGAAAAACCAAGAGCCAACAGCTACACTAAGGGGCCATTATCAAGGCTGTGGAGTCTGATACAAAGGACAAAACTGGATAAGGAGCTCTAAGGAAAACAATCAGGAGCACCACAATAGATCCATGGGGGTCGCGGTGGTCAAGGCCAATCGGCCAGCTCCTCATTCCTAATCTAATCTAATCCTTCTTCTAAGTCTTCTGTTTCTTCTGTTTCCGAGTCTAGCAATGTACCTCCTCCTCCGCTTGTGTCCAGTTATAGTTTCACCAGAAATCCGCGTTTTCGTTTCAGCGTCCTGCGCCAGTGCGTCCATCTCTTCTGCTTGCCAAGACATGAATCAGCTGGCCGCAAGAATATATTATTTATTAACCGTTGCACAGGTAAACAGCCGTCTACAGTGGAAATGCCAGGAAGAGCCCCTAGAGAACATTTGTACACCGATCTGTCAAGGTAATGCCAAACAGGAAAATAAAATCTGCAAATGCAAAAAAAGAGCCTCGAGCGAACACTTGAAGACACCCAGTATACCAATCTGCTAAGGTAATGCAAAACACAAAAATATAATCTGCAAAAGCAAAAAAGAGATTTAGGACAGCATTTGAAACGCCCTGTATATTCAGCAGACACCAACTATTTTGATTTCCATCCGACTCTCGACTATTTAAAACCAGGTTTTGAGTTGATAAATTAAGTTAATAAAGTTGATAGAGTTAATAAATTAAGTGAATACATTAAGT
Source organism: Stenurella melanura (assembly GCA_963583905.1). Lineage (NCBI taxonomy): Eukaryota > Metazoa > Arthropoda > Insecta > Coleoptera > Cerambycidae > Stenurella > Stenurella melanura. Next base: position 160,137,462 of record OY757309.1, read on the forward strand.
TAATACGTTAAATTAATATAGTTTAACTTTCCGTAATCGCTTGGATTGCGCTTCTTGAGTTGATTTCTTGCACTTCACTTCATATCTGTCACTGGTGCGTTCCTATAGTTTGTTGTTGCAGAGTTTATGGCATGGCCCCCTTTGGTATCTAGCACTGGCTCGCACAGTGGTCATTTTTTAAGTTGTAGTGGGACAAAATTCTACACATTTGCAAGTGATCCGAAAATATTCTTTAGAAAAGAGGGAAAATATCGAAAAAATTTTAGGCACTAAAGGGGTGGTTTTTGAGTGGGTTGAAAAAATTTTTTAGTTTTAAAATTCTGAAACTTTGTAGTATCGATAATATTGTACCCATGAATACACCAAATATGGTACAAAATTTTTGAGGACCAAGGGGATGGTTTTCATGGGGGTTGAAAATTAAACATTATTTTAAAATTACTTAACTTTTTGAATAAGATTTGTGAATCTGCGAAAAAATGTAAAGCAAATATGGCGAAATAAATATAAGCTCTTAAGGGATGGTTTTTGAAGAGGTGCAGCGGCAATGTTATATTTCTAGGAGGCTGAAATTATTTCGATTAACTGTTGCTTGTTTTTGTTGCAAAATCGCTAACAACTTTATAATTTTCATTAACTGTCCACAAACATTTCTCACCGTTTTTTTTATCATGCACTGATAATGTAAATCAAAGTCATTATATTTACTATTTTCACACATGTAGTCCAAAGCCGATAGATTTTTATTCTGAGGAATTGGATCATTTCTCCACACGTCGAATAAAATACGCCAAGTAAAAACAGTCGCCAACGCTGAAAAAAAATCATAACTATTGAGAGTGCAAGTTACTGCAGCTGAATGCAACACAAATACAATCCTTAATACATGCTTGAAATAATAAAGTCACAATCACTAGAAATCCTTATCAATCCGATACTTTTCCAGTCTAATAAATGTAATGCATATTTAGAAAATCGTCAATATATATAAACAGCTTTCATCAATTTTTTTTATATGTAAATAAAAAATTTGTAAGAGTTTATACGGTGAAAAGTAAGATACTAACCCATATTTATGGTATATGCGAAGAAATCACACAAGTAAACACCGGAACATCAACTCGGAAGCATTTCAGATGTTCGACTAACTGCACTGGTTAGTTCATTCGCGACAAGTCGAGACGAGTCAAATCCTCGAATTCATTTAGTGTAGTTTACTAATGTGTTAATTGAGCACTTTTTTCAACACTTAGTGATTATATAAGAAATAGTTGGATATTGAGGTTTCGCTCGTTCAAATCGACAAAGCTGACGTACGTGGGTCGGTCCGATTGCACGTGTTTACTTTCTTTTAGCATAGTTATATTATATTACCAGATGTTTTATCCGTTATTCAAGTCGTTTATATACGCCTTTAGTGGTGCTATAATCAAAATCAAATATCAGCTATATGAAGTAGCCAGACTTATGCTAATTTATATCAGTTAATCTAGAATTGTCCACGCTTTAATTCAACACAATCTTGCACTATTTCTCACAATTTTAACCGATTACGTTCGAGACCTTCTAGGGGGCATTTAAAACGCGCCTTCCTCCATCGTCTACCGAACTCGAAGTCCAAGGATCATTGTGAAATTTAATAGTTAAAAATTTCGAGTGGATTCGTTAAGGACGAGTGTAGTGTTTTCGTACGTTCAGGCCAACTCACGGAGGCATATGGAAGTTTTCAATGACAATGTTAGAACTTAATGCGAGTTGAAATGAATCTAAAAATGGGACAATTTTCCAGATTACTATCTTCCCTTTTCAAAAATATGCAAGTAATTAAAATATATTTCTTACAAGAATTACTGAGCGAGAATAGAGCATATACCTAGCGGGATATGCAATTACACCTGAAGGAACCACTTATTTTCAAAAAAACCGCTGCCTAAGGAATCACTACTTCCACATCCAGATTCTTCATCCAAGTCACTATAAAGGAAACATCTTGACTGTATTTGCTCTCTACTATGTGGAAATTATTGGTCATAGAATTTTAATAATATTTGGGGCAGTGTCATAGAAAAGTTTGAGGAGTTGGTTTCTACCATATACATTAAAAATGAAGTTTCTAGTTTAGCTACTTATTTTCCACTATTCACAACCTACCACCTCCCACCCCTTCAATGGAGTCATCTCAATCAGATGTCACTACAATACATACGTGTACCAACTTTCAAGTGAGTATCTCAATTTTATGTTATCAATCCCAAATAATGAAGCGGAGGTGGTGGGGTTTGAAAACATATTAGAAATAAATCTGAGGCCTTGGTCTTTATTATATACATCGAATCCCAAAGTTCTGCACTCTTACCAGCTTGATTTACTTATTTTCCCTAGTTACTCCTATTAAACCCAACCCTTCTACGGAATCATCCCAAAATATGATCTAGTTCCAGATGTCGTTAAATTACATACGTCTACCAAATTACAAGTGAATATCTCAATTTTATTTTATCAACCCCTTTAATAATGTAATAAGGGTAGTGGAAGGGTTGAAAAATATTATTAAAAAATCTGAGGGCTTGGCTTCTAGGACATACACCGAATTTTAAGTTGCAGTACTCTTACTAGCTTGCTTTACTTATTTTTCCCTATTTACATCTACTTACCCCCACTCCTTCAACGCAATCATTTCAAAATATAATCTAGTTTCAGATATAGTTATAATATGTACAAATGTACCAAATTTCAGGTGAAAATTTAAATTTAATTTTATCAACTCTTTTAATAAGGGAGTGGGGGTGGTGGGGGGATGGAAAATACTAATAAACAAACCTGAGACCTTCGCTTCTAGTATATACACCAAATCCCAAATTTCTGTACTTTTACCAGCTTGCTTTACTTATTTTCTCCTATATACCTCTATTTAACCCCCAACCCTTCAACGGAATCATCTCAAAATATGATCTAGTTCCAGATGTCGTTATAATACATATTCGTACTAAATTTCATATGAATATTTCAATTTTGTTTTATCAACCCCTTGAATAATGGAGTAGGGGTGGTGGGGGGCTGAAATATATTATTAAAAAATCTGAGGCCTTGGCTTCTAGTACATACACCGAATCTCAAGTTTCTGTACTTATACCAGCTTGCTTTACTTATTTCCACCTATTTACCCCTAAATAACCCCCAACCCTTCAACGGATCATCTCAAAGTATAATCTAGTTCCAGATGTCGTTATAATTCATACGTGTACCAAATTTCAAATGAATGTCTCAATTTTATTTTATCAACCCTTTTAAAAATGAAGTGGGGGTTGAAAAATATTATAAATAATCTGAGACCTTGGCTTCTAGTACATACAACGAATTTCAAGTTTCTGTAGTCTTACCAGCTTGCTTTATTTATTTTCCCCTATTTACCCCTATTTAACCCCCACTCCTTCAACGTAATCATGTCAAAATATAATCCAGTTTCAGATATGGTTATAATACATAAATGTACTAAATTTCAAGTGAAAATTCAAATTTAATTTTATCAACTCTTTTAATAAGGGAGTGGGGGTGGTGGAGAGATCGAAAATACTAATGAAAAAACCTGAGACCTTCGCTTCTAGTATATACACCAAATCCCAAATTTCTGTACTTTTACCAGCTTGCTTTACCTATTTTCCCCTCTATACCTCTATTTAACCCCCAACCCTTCAACGGAATCATCTCAACATATAATCTAGTTCCAGATGTCGTCATAATACATATGCGTACTAAATTTCATGTGAATATCTCAATTTTATTTTAACAACCCTTTTCATATTGGAGTAGGGATGGTGGGGGTTGAAAAATATTATAAAAAAATCTGACACTTTGGCTTCTACTACATACACCGAATTTCAAGTTTCTGTAGTCTTACCAGCTTACTTTACTTGTTTTCCCCTATTTACCCCTATTTAACCCCCAACCCTTCAACGGAATCATCTCAAATTATAATCTAGTTCCATATGTCGTTGTAATACATACGTGTATCAAATTTCAAATGAATACCTCAACTTTATTTTATCAACCCTTTTCATATTGGAGTGGGGGTGGTGGGGGTTGAAAATGCTAAATGAAAAATATGAAAATACTAAAATCTGACGCTTTGGCTTCTAGTACATACACCGAATTTCAAGTTTCTGTACTCTTACCAACTTGTTTTACTTATATTCCCCTATTTACCCCACATTCACCCCCAACCCTTCAACGGAATGATCTCAAAATATAATCTAATTCCAGGCGTCCTTATAATACATACGTGTACGAAATTTCAAATGAATATCTCAACTTTATTTTATCAACCCCATTAATAATGGGGTAGGGGTGGTCTGGGGTTGAAAAATATTACAAAAAAATCTGAGGCCTTAACTTCTAGTAAATACACCGAATTTTAAGTTTTTGTACTCTTACAAGCTTGCTCTACTTATTTTCCCCTATTTACCCCTATTTAACCCCCAACCCTTCACCAGATGTCCTCAAAAAACAATCCAGTTCCAGATCTCGTTATAATATATACGTGTACAAAATTTCAAGTAAATATCTTAAACCGTTCGTGAGAAAACGCGCGGACAAAAAAAAGTTACAGACAGACCGACAGACAGACAGACAGATTTTTTTTTTTTTTCGCTCAAATTTAAAATCTCGACGTTTCATGACATTCTAAACCTATTTCATGAATAAAAATTTTTGTAATTTTTTTTGCGATTACTATACTTCCAATCCACTACGTGGATGTGGAAGTAATTACGAAGAGTAACCGTTAAAATATTCGACAACTACATAAATACATAAGTAAATCTTTTAAGAACATATCATTTACTTACTAATGACCTGATAGATATCAACGATCGTAAAAGTTTTACTTGCACATTACCCTTATGTTTCTATATTACTGATATATGGTGAACAGAAAACGAATTAAATAAAAATATTGAAATAGCAAAGTGATTAGTTACACCTTAATAGTCCAGCCAATAAAGAAGGTGTAGAGGAGATGGTTGGGAACAGAATTTTTTATTTCAGGGCTGTGTTTGGAGTAGTTGGGAGGTAAATATAGTAAGAGTCGCAGATTTAGGAGGAGAGTATGTAGAAGGTCACTTTAGTTGATTTTTCATTTATACCTCGAAAATACTGCATCAGTTATTTTATTGAAAATGAAAGCTAATGATATTTCCCACAAGATTGTTACTATTAATTTCTCTCTATTCCCAGTAGCCCTCGAGATATCCGCTATCGAAAATTGCAAATTTTCGAAAAACGCCTCAGCCCTCAGTATTACAGCAATGCCATCATAGTAAAAGTTGTGCAGCATTAAAGCGCGTTTACACCAAAGTCTTCCACTAAGTTTTCCACAAGTTGCGGCAATTTGTTGCTTTTTCTACAAAATACAGCAACTTGTTCTGTCTTCCACTTGTGGAGAGACAAATCTTCCACTAAATTTTGGTTTCCCGCGGAGTGTCGGTAAAGATCAAAGAAAGTTGACAACTAAAAGTGGAAGATGTGTTGCTGCGCGCTTTGCGCAAGCAACTTGTAGGAAACTAGAGGAGAACTGTTCCCCCTCCACGCGCCCCGGACGTCGGGCGCTAGCATCCCCCCGTCAGTGCACGTATGTACTTCAGCTGCAGGTGTTGTCGGTGATTTCGTGTGTGTTTTCGTTGTGTTTGTGTCAAGATGGAAGGCTGTAGTGAGAACGAATGGACCAGGACCATGTCACTGCCACTGTACCTATCCCTAGCCTTCAACGAGGGTCTTACCCAATATCTTCGGGGACCTCTTGTACAGTGGCTGGCTATGACGACACAGGCAGCCGCGGCAATAATTGCGTCTTCTTCGTCCGACATCCTTGACACTACTGCCTAACCTTTCGCGACAATTCTTTGGCAACAAGTTTTCCACTTGTTGCTCTAAATTTGAGAAAAGCAACTTTTAGTTTTCTACAAAAAATCTTCCACTTGTTGCACTAATTTGAGAAGAGCAACTTTTAGTTGACAACTTTTAGTTTTCCACAAACAATCTTTTGTCAACTTTTAGTTGTCAACTTTGGTGTAAACGCGCCTTTACAGTTTCTTCAAAATGAGTTATAATTTGTTATTTTATCTTCAGATTATCAAAAGTTAAATCAATTTGAAATGTTCCGGCAAAACATATTTGAGATATCTGACTTCAGTACCCACGTGCAGTTGAATTAATTAATTATTTTTTTTAATAAAAAAACACGATTTTTGAAAAGCGCTGCAGTGTACTTAGAATCTTGTGGCACTGTACTTGCGGAAATTTAAGATTAAATAATGATTTCAACTCTAATATTGCTTTATTGCAATAAACACATTAATCACTTTTTGGAGGCAGGAAGGGATACAGAAAATGTGGGCAAAGTGAACAATATTGGTGGAGGGGATGCACAAGATAGTCCAGTCAGTAACGTGAAAAATACACCAGAATACGCAAAAAATTTTATCCGAGATTTTCCTTCAGTAACTGTTAGTGGGAGGATTGAACATCACAAAACCACAAACATCAGTTCTAGAGGTGCCGCGAAACCACCCCAAGAAACCACCCCTTCGGCGAAAAAAGTCTTATTTTACTGATAATTCGTTAACTGTTGAAGATAGAAAAAAAATGTTCATTATAAAAAACAAAAGCTTGACTAATTGCCTAAAAAACCCGTGTTTAATCCACAATCCTTCACCACAGTTAGCGCAAAATATAATCTAGTCCAGATCACCTCATGATACATACGTGTAAATTTTAAGTCACTGTCTTAAACGATTCCTAAGAAAGCGTGCGCACAAAAGTTACAGACCGACCGACCGACAGACAAATTTGCTTTCTCTCCAATTTAAAATCTCGGCGTTTCATGACATTCTAAGACTATTCCCAAAAGGAAATGGTATGTTTTTACGATTACTATACTTCTACTCCACATCGTGGATGTGGAAGTAATAAAGTTGAGACATTTAACAATTTAAATGTTTATTTGACAACAGGGAAGAAAGTTGCAAGTTGCAATGAAAACAAACTTATCAGCAATTTTCTCTAAACAGCTGTTATCACAAATGGAACTTTGTCATTGTAAGATACCGATTACTCTATTTTAATTACCTTCTACTTTCCTTAAAAAGATTGACAAGCAATTAAGCGAATGAACTTTAATACTAAAAGTTTTAAACGTCTTAATATAAAGCAAAAATTGTCTGAAAATGTAATCAAATAAGTTCACGAAATAAAGTATAGAATTTGCATTTACCTTGAAAATTAATCTGGATTGTTTGTATTTGCAAGTGAGATGTATACAGACTTTTATCTGAACACTACAGGTCTTTTCTGACTAATTGGTGCAAGTTTTATTCATTTTCTTTATCCGTTATTGTTGTTGCATAAAGTTTTAATCTAAATTGGAATTCCCTGTCGCCTCGTACGGTTTTATGCAAATTGAAGCTGTTTTTATATCTCATCCGGCCCGCCAGTTTGCAGGATGTACACCGTCAGACAACAGAATCTAAAAATAATTGTTTTTAATTGTAACCGAGTTCGTAAACAGTTGTAATTGAAGATATCCCTTTTGTAATTTAACTTTACGGATCTCGTTCGCCTATTTTCTAATAAAACCTGCAGTCGCAGATTTCTGTGAAACGGAAATTACATTTTAGAATGCTTAATGTTTCATTGGGAATACATTTTATGAGACCAATAAATCCCACATACCTAAGCGTTTTTGTCTTTCTTCTATAGCTGATAGTTTTGAATCTAGCTTCTCCAAAGACGCTCCTAAAATGTCGAACTCACGACCCTTGGATGCAGTTAGAAAAATATATCCATTATTTGGACTAGGTAACCTCGCGCATCTAAATATAGCTGGCGCCATTCTGTATGCCATTTCAAAAAAGCATAAACAAATTGCCTAACGTTTTTTTGTTATTGAAAAACGAATAATTCGCTGCTTACGCTGTATTTTCAGGCTTATTACTTCCACATCCACGTAGTGGAGTGGAAATACCAATAATCGTAAAAAATGTTCAATAATTATTTTTCCTTGGAATAGATTATTTAGGATGTCATGAGACGCTGAGATTGTAAATTTAAAGTAAAAACATTTATGCCGATTTGTCGGTCGGTTTGTCTGTCAGCTACTTTTTTTATGCGCCCGATTACTCTGCAACAATCTAAGATATTGTCTTGAAATTTGGTACATGTTCAGTCAAAGTATGTATCATCGAATGCTCTGAAAATATGAACATTTCATTGGATAATAATGGGCTACCAACAGCAGAAAGTTCAAGTTACAAACAACAACTTTTTGTGTTCTCAGTATAATCGCCTTCACACCTTATGCATATTCATAATGCCGTGTGAAATTTTGACGGATCCTCATTAATTGTTTTAGTATTATTTTCCTGCACTCTCGTTCAATTCGTTCTCTTAATTCGTCCACATTTTGTCGTCTCGCGTAGTAAACTGTTTCTTCTAAATTTTCTCAAAAAAAAATCTAAAGGTGTTAGTTCTGGTGAAGGTGGCTGTTCCGTTCAGTCCTAAATTTTCATGAAGCCATCTACCTACAACAACCGAATAATGTATAGAGACGCCATCTAGTTGAAAAATAACTTGTCTATTTTCTTCCTCATGTAATACTTCCATAAAATCTCCAAAAAGCTGTGTCCAAGAAATCACGAAACCTTTCATCATTTAATGCTTGTTCGAAGAACACTATACGACTGTTTAAGATCCCAGTCCAGACATTAATTTTTTGTGTATATTACCTCTTTGAATTTATCACCCAGTGTGGGTTCTCTGTTGCCCAGTACCTGGAGTTCTGAGTAGAAACCGCACCATTAGTATTAAATGTCACCTTATCTGTCAAGAGAATATTTTTCAAAACATTGTCATTTATATATTCTCCTTGGTAGCGTAAACAGAATTCCATTCTCAGTTCATCATCACCTCGTTCTAGCGCGTGCATAATTTTTGGTGTATTGGGAATTACTTTATTTTTCATCAAACATATGCGCCTATTAAGTCCACATCCACATAGTGAAGTGGAAGTATAGTAATCGTAAAAAAAATCAATTTTTTTTTTTTGAAATGGGTTTAGAATATCATGAAACGTCAAGATTTTAACGTTGAGCAAAAAAAAATTCTGTCTGTCGGTCGGTTACTTTTTTGTGAGCACGATATCTCTGGAAGGGTTTAGATAATGACTTAAAATTTTATACGCGTATGTACTATAACGAGATCTGGAACTGGATTGTTTTTTTAACTTATCCGGTGAAGGGTTGGGGGTAAATAGGGGTAAATAGGAGGAAACAGGTAAAGCAAGCTGGTAAGAGTACAAAAAATATTTTCATTTCCTTCCACCACCCACCCCCGCTCCATTATTAAAAGGGTTGGTAAAATAAAATTGAGATTTTCATTTCGAATTTGGTACAGGTGTCTATATATTATTAAGACATCCATAATTAGATTATATTATGAGATGATTCCGTTGAAGGATTGGGGTTAAAGAGGGGTAAATAGGAAACAATAGGTAAAGCAAGCTGGTAAGAGTACAGAAACTTGGTATTTGGTATATATACTAGAAGTCGAGGCCTCTTATTTTTGTATAATATTTTTCAACCCTCCCACGACCCCACTCAATTATTAAAGGGGTTGATAAAATAAAATTGAGATATTCACTTGAAATTTGGTACACGTATATATTATAATGACATCTGCAACTTGATTATATTTTGTGATGATACCGTTGAAGGGTTGGGGTCAAATAGGGGTGAATCTGGGGAAATAAGTTAAACAAGATGGTAAGAGTACAGAAACTTGGAATTTGATGTATATACTAGAAGGCAAAGCCTAATTTTTTTAAACATTTTTCAACCCTTCGACTACCCCCAAAGGGATTGATAAAATATAATTGACATATTCTTTTGAAATTTGGTACGCGTATGTATTATAATGATATCTGGAACTAGATTATATATTGAGATGGTTCCGTTAAAGGGAAACTTCATTTTTGGCGTATGTGCTAGAAAACAACATTTCAAATTCTTTTATAACAACTGCCTCAAATATTATTTAAATTTTTTGAAGAATTATTTCCACATGCTAGAGTGCAAATATAGGTAAAATATTTTACTTTAAAGGGACTTGGATGGAAAATCTGGATGTGGAAGCAGTGATTCCTTAGGCAGCGGTTTTTTTGATACACTTACATATAAATCCCGTGTAGCCTTGTCAACAATCTTGACTTGACAATACAACAAAGAAGAAAACAAAGTAAGATCTTTACAAAGCCTACTATGTAGAAAATTTACATTTTGGGTAATTGATATTGAGACACTAATTTTTGCAGGATTAAGTGAAGTTATTCTTTTAGTTGGAAATTTGGATGGCCAGTAAGGAAAATTTTTGAACAATTTAATCGAGAAACCCTCAGATTGTGAACCATTCCATGAACTTAAGAATAAATTGAGAACGTTTTCCAATAATTGCAGATTAAGGACAATACTTAAAAGCATATTTCCCCCGCTCTCGTAGCCTGGTTATTGAGCATATCTGTCGGGCAGTGACTGGATAATATAAGAATTTCTTTAATTCATCTAACGTATCGGTAGAAGGCTCTGCACCTTCTTCAGTAGTTATTTTTTATTTACAAATACATCACAAATTAAAATAAGAGAAATTTCCAAAAAAAAACGAAATTTTAATTTTTAATTCTTTTTGTTATATAGAGAAATTCTTTAACAATTCTTAATACTTGGGTATTTTCGCAAACGTGACAGACTTTTATATAGTTCCAATCGAAAAGTGCAAAATTTTAAAATTTGGCGAATAAGTAACAAACATGAGGTATCGAGCTACATTTGCAATAGGCTATTTGTATCACCCTATATGAGGTATCGAGCTACATCTTGCATAAAGCTGTTTGTAATAACTGAATGTATTACGCTATCTACTTTTCCGATAAAAAAATGCCTAACAGTCGCTCTCAAAATTTTGACCCAAATAGGGGATCTTATTAAGCCATGAAAAACATTTTATTAATGGTCAAATAGAGCTCATCGAGTACTAGTGCCAAAAAAATTATAATTAAGATGGGAATATCTTTTTAATAGTTGGTGCATGGCCCAGTGAAATCAAAGAATATTTTTTGAATTTAATGCCGACGTTTCGAAAATCTTATTTTTCAGCTTCAAAGGCTCAATTTAAGTTGTTTTTGACGAATTTAGAGGAGTAGGTTACGAACGACGATCTCATAGTTATAAAACTATGTTATTATAACAATACAAAATAAAAGTTATTATATGTAAAAGTTAAAACTGATTGAGAACGGACAAGAAACATTAAAACTTTACATGACTACTCCTATGTCTACTCCGGTAAATTTGACAAAAACAACTACTTGTATTGAGCCTTTGAACATGAGCAAATACAATTTTCGAAACCTCGGAATTTAATTCACAAAGAGCATCTCATTTCACTGGATCTAGTTAAAGAGATATTCCCATGAGAATTAAAAAGAACTTCGCAAAGTGTGTTACAGTTTTAAATAACACACACTGTGTATATTTAAGAGTTAACACAAGTATACAGTGTGGCTATAATTTCGTGGACACAAGCCTGTATCTATGTTATTACTTGACGGATCGTTTTCCAATTTGGGCAGGCCATATATACCATGGTATCTGCATATCTAGAACCTAATAGACTACATTTTAATCATAGGCGTGCGTTGCAGGAAATAAATAAAGGGGCAAATTTTTACGATTTCTTATTAGCGAATCGGATAGAAAAAAAGCGATGTCATATTCTTATTTATCACCCTCGAAAACATACCTAAAACAAGTTTCATCCAAATCCTATACAGAGTTGTTCAGAAAATAAAGAAATATTTCAATTTTCTTTCGTTATACCCTTTTTAGAGAATCTGTTAAAACTAACTAGAAGGACGGTTAAGCATATCGGTGATTAAGAAATAAAGGGGGCAAATTTTTACAATTTTTTATTAGCGAATCGGATAGAAAAAAAGCAATGTCATATTCTTATTTATCACCCTCGAAAACATACCTAAAACAAGTTTCATTCAAATCCTATACAGCGTTGTTCAGAAAATAAAGAACTATTTTAATTTTCTTTCGTTATTCCCTTTTTAGATAATCTGTTAAAACTAACTAGAAGGACGTTTAAGCATATCGGTGATTAAGAACTCTCACTGCTTTTTTACTCTAATCATAAGAATTGTCATGAGATTTTTCAGCAACTAATTTACTTAGTACGCAATGTAAGAGCAAATTAAAAGGGAATTCTAAAAATAATGAAACAATAATTTATCAATCTTTACTACTTGCAATTATAATGCAAAATTCAATGGTGCCATGGAATGGCTTTATTTGTCGAAATGTCATATTGTGACATAAGCTAAGTAGTTTACATTTTAGTGTTGAATTTAGATTTCAAATAATTGTGATTTCTAATATAATGCCAGGAAATCGTTTATCAGTTGCTGAAAAAGTTGAGATTATTAGAATTGTAGGAGAAAATATAACAGCAAGAGAAGCAGCAAGAACTTTTAATGGCCGACATCCTAACCGGCCTCCAGTAAGTTTTAGCACAATAGCTAAGATTAATCGAATTTTTAATCAAACTGGAAACGTTACAATATTAAGACCAACAAATTATAATCGGAATAATTTAAATGAAAACAGAATATTGCAAGCATTCCGTAATAATCCAAAATTAAGTATAAGACAAGCTTCTTTGAACTTAAATTTAAACAAAGAAATAATAAGAACATGTCTAAAAAAAATAACATAAAAACATTTAAGCCTAAAATATTACACACACTTTTAGAAGGGGATATTGAAAGAAAATTGGATTATGCACTTTGGCTGCAGGGTGAATTTTTGAACAACAGAGATTTTTTGAAAAATACAATCTATTGTGACGAATCTACTTTTACATCAAATGGTGTAAGATCCACCCAAAATATGAGATACTGGGCGTCAGAAAACCCACATTGGATCATTAACAGTAAAAATCAATACTTATTCAAAGTGAATGTTTGCTGTGCTATTCTAAATCAACAAATTATTGGACCTTTTTTTATTCAGAATTTGACTGCTCAAAATTTTCTGAATTTTCTAGAAACAGAAATTATGGAAGTTTTTCATAATTTACCGTTAAACATGACAGAAAACCTTTACTTTTTGTTAGACGGTGCCCCAGTTATAGTTCTTGTATGGTTAGAAATTGGCTTGACACCAAATTTCCTATGAAGTGGATTGGTCCCCGTAGCCCATTACATGAGTTTCCTCCAAGATTCCCGTATCTCACCCCGCTGGATTTCTATATTTGGGGTAACATAAAAAATAAAGTATAAGTTAATCGGCCTCGTACTGTGAAAGAATTGCGGCAACGACTTACAGAGGCATGTCAAAGTATCACAAGACACGAACTGACAAAAGTGATTCGTTATGTTAGGAAAAGGGTAGAAGCATGCATCACATTGGATGGCTGTTATATTGAAGTTAGAAGAATTCATTAGTATAATAACTAATTAATTAAGTTATGATGACAAATGAAAAGAATAAAAATTCCATTATTTCCCATAATTCCTTCAATAATTTATCATTACCACAAATCTATTCTTAATGTCAATTGTTTTTCTGTTAATACGTTTATGTGATTTTTCTGTGTGCTAATTTTTTCTGTAGTACGCATGTCATAAATAAGAAGTAAATGGGACACAATGTTAACATGAAATTATATACGGGAGAAAACATATTTTTTTATTTTCTGAGCAACCCTGTATAGGATTTGGATGAAACTTGTTTTAGGTATGTTTTCGAGGGTGATAAATAAGAATATGATATCGTTTTTTTTCTATCCGATTCGCTAATAAAAAATCGTTTAAATTTGCCCCTTTATTTATTTCCTGCAATGCATGCCTATGATTAAAATGTAGTCTATTAGGTTCTAGATATGCAGATACCATGGTATATATGGCCTGCCCAAATTAGAAAACGATCCGTCAAGTAATAACATAGATACAGGCTTGTGTCCTCGAAATTGTAGCCGCCCTGTATATGCAAAATTGTATTCACTCGCTGCTATCTCTGTATTAGCAGTATTTATCTGAAAATTAATTTATAAATGCTGAAAATAAGTATATATTAAATGATAAGTATTTTCTGATGATATAAAAAAGACCATAATGAAAACAAAATTCAGAACTGTACCTAGTAACCGACAAAATGTTCACAAAAGTTTTATTGGTTTCGAGTTTATTTATCGTTGCTATGATAAATAAGGCCAACAGCAGGATCTACACCAATTGTGAACTTGCCTCAGAGTTACTAAGAAATGGCATACCTCGCAACCAAATAGGTGATTGGGTTTGTCTATCTGAGCATGAATCACATTTAAATACGCAAGCTATCAACTGGAGTACCGGAGATTATGGAATATTCCAAATAAGTCATCTTTATTGGTCAGTATTATATTTTTACCTATTTTTAAATACTAAGTACATTTGAGTTTTTTCTGCATCTCCAACTGCACTGAAATCATTTAAGGCACTTTTAATCATCCCCTTGATGCCTTGACTAGTAAAACGCGTGCTGAGGGAAGTTTTCAATGAATTGATATTTGCGAAATTAATTCAGTCACATATTCGGTGTCTATTTCTAATTGCCTATTAGTCCTGAACTATCTTGAGGCTTTTACTAAAGCAGGAATTGGTTATACCACTACTTATTTTAATTTTTAATCATTTGTACGATCCATGCGGCTATGAACCTGTCTAGACCACGTTACATGAAAAATCGGGAGTATACCATGTGCCTTTCCTGAAATATTAGAGAATTTAGTTGTGTGTCCATGGTCCTCAAAATTTTGAAGCAGCTCTGGCATTTAATTATGAGTTTCCTAATTCTTTATTTGTGTTTAATATATCATTATTATCACTTATTAAGGTTTGTATATCGATTTTTCTAACGTGTGAACCATAATATCTCGTTCATTTTTACTTGAATAAATATATTTTTGAAGTTATTAATGACAATCTTTTTCGATTTGTAGAATTTGGCTTAGCTAAATTTTTTCATTCTTATTTAATTTATCTGCAATTTCTAATATAAATTAATTCACTTGCTGACAAGTGATGTGGTGTGTGCTGTTTCTCTTGCATCTCACTGTCACATCGTTTGGTCCACTAAGTATATATATATACGAACCGCCGTGTTAAGTACGTGAGATGCTGTCGTACACATGAGGATGAGGCATGCAACACAGAGGAGTGCAAATGCGCCAACTGTGGAGCGGCTCATCCTGCTAGCTACCGAGGATGCCCGGCCTACAAAACAGCGGTGGCAAGAAGACGGCAAACACAAACCCAAACCAACCAAAGAACTAACATCCACCCTATTAGCAGAAACACACAACCACAAAGAAACAGCACCTCAAACATTCCACTAACCCAATTTCCACCTTTAGTTAATAATCAAGCCTCCACACTCCACAGCCCACACAACCGCATGGCCACTACGCCAACAAAACCAACACCATTCACACCAACCTAACAACTCAGACACACAGAATAATTTACAACCTGACGATGACGGCGATTTAATAAACCAAATTAGAAGTATCCTAAACATTTTTAGATAACTAGATATTAAACACATATTCAAAACTCTCGCAAATACATTAATCAAAATTAAAAACTCCAAAGACTACTTTGACAAAATATTACTCATCCTTCACTTATTCAATTAAACATATCCTAAACACAATAGCTTCCGAAACCGTCCGCAACCCACCCCAATCACGTCCCTGATACTCCATCAGCAAACAAAAGAAAAACTGGCACAAGTCTAAAACAAATAACTTATACACATAACCATAAACAACCAAACAAGAAAACATTACCATACATAAAACTACCATCACAAAACATCTTCAAACCAAAACCTAAATCAGACACTATCAAACAGTCGGAGCAAGAGCAAGTCTACGAAAAACAAATACAATTAACCTACGGTAAGCGCCAAAGAGGCGGACACCGAGTGCATCCCTCACAAGGGGCACATACTGGAGTAGTACGTTGGAAAAGCGTAACACGAAGTAGCCACGGAACGGCAACCTCTCTAGCCAAACTGCTTTCTACTAAAACTTCTCACTACCACACACTTTTCACCGCCGTATATTTTAATCTATACCTATTCCTTTTCTATTCCTAACTGTTTGTACTCTGTTTGTATTTTTGATATTTTTGTCATTTTGTCATTTTTTGTTAATAAATTCCCTCCCGACCGAGAAATTTGCAAAATTAAAATCTATTAAAAATCTAAACTTCTTTTCCTAAATCATAACTTCCTAATGGTGAGTAGACTGTTGAGTACAATTGCCTCGAACGGATTTTTTCAGTAAGCTTTTTCCCGTCTCACCAAATCAAAATTCAAACAAAGTGAACTACGCGAACGAACGTTAAATAGTGATAAGTTTTTAAAAGTTTAAGCCTGCTAAGCTGGCAAAACAACCAGTGCGCTAAATTTAAGTCGCCACAGGCGACAGGAGTTTTAGCTATTTAGATTTAAGTTTTATTGAGCCGAACCGGTCGCGATCCGCCCAACCGCACTAACACCACGGCGCTGCGCGACGTGGTTGTACGGTTGGCCACGGATCTCGATCCGGAGAGGCAATTATTGTAACTGCAAACTGTTAATAAATTTGTTATGATGATGATGATGATGAACGGCAACCTCTCTACCCAAACTGCTTTCTACTAAAACTTCTCACTACCACACACTTTTCACCACCGTATATTTTAATCTATACCTATCCCTTTTCTATTCCAACTGTTTGTATGCTGTTTGTATTTTTCTAATTTTTGTCATTTTGTCATTTTTTGTTAATAAATTCCCTCTCGACCGAGAAATTTGCAAAATTAAAATCAGTTAAAAATCTAAACTTCCTTTCCTAAACCATAACTTCCCAATGGCGAGTAGACTGTTGGGTATAATTGCCTCGAACGGGTTTTTTAAAGCTTTTTCCCGTCTCACCAAATCAAAATTCAAGCAAAGTGAATTACGCGAACGAACGCTAAATAATGACAAATTTTAAAAGTTCAAGCCTGCTAAGCAGGCAAAACAGCCAGTGCGCTAAATTTAAGCCGCTACAGGCGGCAGGAGTTTTAGCTATTTTGGGTTAAGTTTTATTGAGCCGAACCGGTCGCGATCCGCCCAACCGCACTAACACCACGGCGCTGCGCGACGTGGTTGTACGGTTGGCCCCGGATCACGAACCGGGGAGGAAATTATTGTAAATGTGAATTTGATAATAAATTTGTTATGATGATGATGATGAACGAAACGCTAACATTTTTCTAACCTCGCAATTGGTGATCATGACGTGACTTGAACACGCAACATGATTTAACTGAACACTCAACTGCTTCTCGCCTGTTGCCCAATAGCCTGATGCCTTAAATGTCCGATGCTACTAGCCTGATGCGGAAACGGCCCGATGCCTGGCGCCAAAATGACCCGTGCCCATGACCCGTTGCTAGCTGCAGATTGGAGTACGTTCAGTTAAATCATATTGCGTGTTCAAATCACGTCGGGTTCACCAATTGTGAGGTTAGAAAAATGTTAGCGTTTCGTTCCGTGGCTACTCCGTGAACTCATCAGTAATGCTGGAGTAGCCACATACATACATACATAACAAATTTATTCAATATTAAAATCGTATAAAACATTGCCTCCCCGGATCGTGATCCGGAGTCAACCGTACAACCACGTCGCACAGCGCCGTGGTGTTAGTGCGGTTGGGCGGGTCGAGACCGATTCGGCTCAATAAAATTAATTAAAATAGACAAAACTCCTGCCGCCTGTGGCAGCTTAAAATCGTCATTAAAATTTTACATATTTAAAACTTAAATTTAAAAACCCTAAAACTAAGAAAACACTGAAAAATTTGGATAAAAACACTGATTTAATTTTGATTGCTGAGACGGGAATAAACTCAATGGAAAAGACCCGTTCGAGGCAATTGTGCCCAAACGGTCTATTCGCCGTTGGGAAGTTGTGATTAGTAGAAAGGAAAATTTAGTTTTAAAAGTAGTTTGAATTTTTATAAAGTTTCTTGGCCAAAAGGGAATTTTACAATAAAAGGACAAAATAAAAATTTACAAAAATACAAACAGGTGACAAACAATAAGAAAGAGAAAGAGGATAGGTACAGAATAAAAATATGGTGGTGAAAAGTATGTTATAGAAAAAAGTTTTGGTTAGAAGAAGTTTGGCTAGAGAGGTTGCCGAAAGATAGGCAACGCCTGGTATGGTAAGGGGTGTTTGATTTGGAATGGGGCATTATACATTCTGATTTGGGTAATGTGCTGGAGTAGCCATTTACCATTTTTACCATTTAATTTGTTTTATTATCATTTTCTATTTTACATGTCAGACCTGATTCTAGTATCTCATTTTGTTTACATTAATATACTTAAATATTTTAATTGTTATACAATATAATATTTAAGGTGCCGCTGGTATGGCAGGAGATAACTTTAGGTTTGTTATAATTTATTTAAATTCACATATTCCTTAATAATTTATATGTATTTGGTTTTTAGTATATTTCTAGTGAAATTTTATATTTATGCAATATTAATGGTGTGTGTATACTTGGGTACTAAAAATACATGCAGGGAAAATAATTTTATAAAAAAACCTGCTTTAGATAATGGAGTCGAATTTTAAAATTGAATAAAAATTTTTTTGTTTGTTTATGTTTGGTTATTGTCAGCGGGATTTGAGGGATGGGGGGGGGGTTGGAGGGTTGACTGGAGTAGCCATTTACCATTGTTAATTTGTTTTATTTTTGTTAACTATATACATCTCAAACCTTAAACTAATATATCTCATTTGTTTGATTATTTATAATACTTATATATTTCATTGTAATATAACAATACAATATATAAGGTGTCGTTGTTATGACAGGAGAAATTAGTGTAGTTTGTTTTAATTGTTGTTTTTATCACATATTTCTTAAAAAATTACTATGTATTTGGTTTTTTTTTAAATATTTCTTATGAAATTTAAAATAAATAGTGCTATATATAGTGTTCTGGAAATTAGAGTACAATTAAGGAATGCAGGGAAAATAGTATATAAAAAACCTGCTTTAAAAAAAACTGGAGTAGCCACTTCCTTATACGCTATTCCAACGTACTTAACACGGTGCGCGGCGGTTCGTATATATACTTAGTGGACCAAATGATGTGACAGTGACCTGTAAGGGAAACATCACACACCACAATCTTCTATGGTTTCCCTGAAAGTTTTCTTCTTTCTCATTTCCTTTATTTAACGACAATATATTTCCTCAACTGTGGCCAATCAGTGACACTAAAAGACGAGTAACTCTAACCTAGAAATGTTGACGGCAAGGACCTGTACCAGAATGCTATTTTCCGAGAACCTACCCAAACCCAAATTTTCATTTAATTAGTACCGTACAAAAATCATTATTTTACCGTATATTAATTACTGGAACCGATCTGGAACCCTTGAAAATAATTTCTGTTTTTTAGGATTTATCCCACTCCTATTTCAAAGAACCGCGCGCACTGTAGTCGTTTATGTTCCTTCCATATACCTAAAATATTTAAACCCATTATGAACATTCTGCACATATATTTGATTTTGCAAACACAGGGAGTCGCCATTTTTATGTACTTTCTATTGATACAGTGTGAACCTGAAGAAACGCACAAAATTCATATCTTTGGTATGTGTCATCTGTCAAAAAAATCCTCGAACAGGTCGATTTTAGTTTTGTAAATGCTACATTTTATCACTATACCAAAATTTATGACGACTTTTTTTTTGAGTTATGACGCCATCTTAATTTTTTTTTTAATGGAAACATATTTCTGTTTACTGTTTTTGGTGGTATATTTCTTTAGCTTTCTGGCGATACAAAAAAAATGATATTACCTGAGCCATTCTTTTGGAAAAATAACATTTTATGTAAAAATAGCTTACCTTTCGCAAATTCACGAGTAATGTTCCACTTTCTTATGGACTGATAAATCTTGTTGCCTACATTGTTCTTTTAACTAGCATGAAAACATGATATAAAACAAAAAAAAGAAAATAATAAAAAAACAATCACCTTAACAACAGAGAGATACAGGCTTTTTTGTGTTAAGTATCGGTAACTTTTTTATTCCTGGCACGTGTGGAACCTCAGTTTTGTGACACTTCTGAGACAGTGTAAAACTAGTGAATGCAATGCCTCGTTTAAGTGAAAGAGAACGCGTAGAACTTTTGATGATGGTTGGATACGGTGATAGGCTGAGAACTCATCAGGAAGCATGTGATGTTTTTAATGCTAAGTATTCCGAAAAGCAAATTTCTAGATCCACTGTAAGTAGATTAGTGCCTAGATATGATGAATCTGGCACTGCAGTTGACCTCCTTCGATCTGGTCGCCCTAGCACAACCAACGAAACCAAATTAAATATTCTTCTAGAAAGTGAGGATAACAACCATCTTTTGACAAGGCAGTTGGCTTTAAATCATAACGCGAGTCAAACTTCTGTCATACGTCTATTGAAAAAAGGAAAATACCATCCATGAATTGAATGAGGACGATCCAGATCGGCGCTTACAGTTTTGTGAACAGTTGATCACCTTGTGCGATGAAAACCCAAATTTTTTAAAGAACATTGTTTTTTCTGATGAAGCTACATTTTCTTTAAAAGGGACTGTACATCGGCATAACTGTAAGTATTGGTCACGCGAAAATCCTCATTGGACTCGAGAGGCCCATACACAGCGACGAGGCAAAGTAAACGTGTGGGCAGGTATGATTGGTGACCGTTTATCGGGATCTTTTTTTTTTTGAAGAAAATCTTACTGCCGCAAGATATTTACAGTTTTTGCGAGTTGAGTTAGTGCCAGCCTTAGCAGTTATGTTCCCGAACTATGAAGATTAATATATTCCTGCTGAAAACGTCTGGTTTCATCACGACGGGGCATCGCCTCATTTTGGGATAGCAGTGCGTCAGTCTTTAGATGACACTTCTACTGGAAGGTGGATAGGTCGTCGACGTCCGATTGAGCGGCCCCCGCGTTCACCGGATTTCACCCCCTTAGACTTTTTTCTTTGGGGTTACTTAAAATCAAGGATGTATTTTAACAGACCAGATACCATAAAAAATAGAAAGGCAGAATTTTCTTGGAGATGAGGCGAATTGCCCATGAGCTGATTCACAACAGCGTGCAAAGTGTCTACACCCGTCTTGGTCAATGCCAAATGGTTGGAGGGTCGAAATTTGAGCAATGGAGATGATTTGTTTCTCACAATTACTTATGTAAGTTATGAATCAATAAAAATATTTTTTTCCAAAAGAGTGGCTTAGGCAACATCAATTTTTCTCATATCGCCAGAAATCTAAAGGAATTTGTCACCAAAAACAATAAACAAAAATGTCTGTTTCCATAAAAAAAAATTATGATGATGTCATAACTCATAAACCAATGACGTCATAAATTTTGGTATAGTGACAAAATGTAGTATTTACAAAACTAAAATCGGCCTGTTGGAGGACTTTTTTTTAAAAATGACACATACCAAAGATATGAATTTTGTGCATTTCTTTAGGCTCACACTGTATGAGCAAAAAGTAGATAAAATGGCTGTTACCCTGTGTATGCATAACTAAGCGTATACATACTTTCATTATTAGTCTAGTTATTTTGGTTCTCTAATTTATGTATACCTACTAGCATCAACAAAGGTGCTTTTCACGAGAGTGTCCATATTATATTCATTTATTTATTTCGTCCGTAGGTGTACCTCTAATACGTCTTAAATTGAATTACCTAGTGATGTTATCACTATTCAGTATTACAATTTTGGTGTGTATAATAAAATATGAGAAAGATATTTAGGGGGGTAGGATCGTTAGGAAACTTCTGAACCGATAGAAACCATTGTGAACCGAAAAAGCAATATTGGAACCAGTACGCAAATATGATTTGAAAAACTAACAAGTACTGAACAGAAATCGAAATTCGTATTACAATGTTTCCAGCACAGAATCGAAATCGTATTCTCTGTTTTCCTTAAAACCAGAACTCGTCATTTCAGTTTAATTTAAAATCGGGACCGTACTGAAACCGTTGCTTCATTTAGGCGCCGGGTTCCTGGTTGGCGGGTCTCTTGAGTATTGAAAAGTGGGAATTTTCAACTTTCCTTACATTTATAATAGAAGAACCGACTGCTTTATATCTGCTTTGAAGGATGGTATTAATCAGTATGCAATTCTTGCCCGAGATTGCATAGCATCTGTGTTCAAGCTGATATCTAATCATCTAGCTGCAAGACGGGAGGAAGTTGCATCGTTTCTCTGGAGGACACGAATTCAAACAATAACAGTAGGAATCGTCAACATGTATCGATATTTTAAAGTATCGATATCTTTCCTTTCCATATTTTATACCAATACTGCAACCCAAATATATTCTAAGTACCGACACTTGTTTTGCAAATATTGTATCATTTTATTGATAGTCTCATTACTTCATATTAAACTGTTAAAAAAAATGTACACAAACATTTGAGTACCGTAGTTTTTTTGCAATTGAAGGTAGCTATTTAAATCTGGCTTACTATTAAAAGAATAGAAAGAAAACTGCTCAGGTGAGAATGGTGGAAAGAACATGAGAATTATTCGACAAAAAACTTGTACTATTAGAGTTGAAACGGCTTAGTGTTTTGAGCTTTTGGATTCCTTACTTGATAGTACAAAATTAGATCATATTTCCTAAATTATTCAGTCAAACTATGTAAAAAAATATATTGCATAGTTAATTACTCATTGCCTCTTTGATATAGGTTATAAAAACCGATTTACTTTGATGAAAAAAGTTTGCCATAGATTAAATCAAAATGCAATTCATTACAGTGTTCTTCCTTCATATCTATGAAGCAAGCGTCATTATTTTGGTAGCTTTAAAACAATATCGTACCCTATCAAGTAAAAAAATCTTAAGTGGTTGATTTCTTTTACTCCATGAAGAATGACGGTACGAAAAGTACTCCGTTGAAGTGATAAACTTTAATTTTCTTTAAATCAAAATAATTTGTTGGCGTTGATGCTATAACCTTAAAATAAAAATATTAATAAGCTTTGAAAATCATTTTTCTTAACTTCATTGAACCTAAAAAGCGCATTTCTATTAAGTGGAGGGAATATTACAACCAGTTCAAATATGACAACCCAAATAATAGATATGCTCTGATTGAAAACGATTTAAATAATAACCAGTGGTTCCATCACTTAGAAGAAAGTAGACAACTCATCACTACTGTTACCAGATTGAGATTTGGTCATGCTTGCTTTCCACAACACCTGAAGAGGATTTGAGTTATTGACACAGACATATGTACGTCATGTGGGGTCATTAGGGATTTAGATCACATCCTTTTTGCCTGTTCAAATCATAGTAGAGCCACAAATGATTTTATTGATAGTCTTCTAAAACTGAGAATATGTCTTCCAAGTAACTCCTACATTTATTATCCCTGAAGAATATACATATATATAAAGAAATAGTACGTTTCCTGAGTAAGGTAAACCAGCTATTATAGGGCACTATAGGTTTAGATTTGTTCTTTTATGTGTTTAACCCTGTGTTTATTTTACCCACTATCCGTGGTCTTAATCCTGTGTGTCTTTATAAATGCCCTGATGTACCCCTGGGCGAGAAGAGGGTGTCCCTGTTTACGTCCTTGTTGTTAGTCTTCAATTATTCCACTACGTTGTTTAGGTTAGCTTTCAATATATGCTAATGGATTAGGTCCAATGCCAAAATAAAAACAAAAAAAACAAGAAGAAACTTCATTGAACAGTTTAAATCTTATGATCTTAACAAATTCAAAGGCTCACTGAAAAAAAGTCGTTGCGAACCTGACAGCGGGTATAGGTTTCTTGTCCATCAACTGTCGGGTCTTTTCTACCATTTTCAATCTGAGCAGTTTCTTTGAGACGCACTGTATAACAATGTAAAAGTACCTTCGCAATTGTCATTCGGGGGATTCCGTCGGTCATCGTTCCCTTTGTTTTATTCTGAGTTATCTGCTGACGCATAATATGTTTTAGTATTGTTTGAAATTTAGCTTTTGATTAAAAGTTTTTTGGAGGACAGTTAATTATTGCGCGTTGGACGTCATCGTATCTCCAATCGACCCATCAGTGGATCAGAGTATCGATAATGTGAGCACTGGTAATTTTTAAGCAGTATTTTCCGAATCGATACGATTTTTTGAAAAGAACATGTCGACACTGGGTATACATATTTTTCACAGTATCACATATCACTAATTAACGTCGACTCCTGTTGCTTAACTATTCGTGTACAGAGCACTAATATAGTCAGTTAGACAGATCCACGCATAGCCCCTTTTAAAAATAGTATGACATGAAGCAACGAAATGTAATTTTTTAGGTGCAATGATGGTGACACTCCAGGAAAGGCCTGTGGAATTACATGTAATTCTTTGTTAGGGGATGATATCACTGAAGCTATAAATTGTGCTAGGAGGATATACAGCGAAACCGAAAGAGAACGTGGATGCGGCTTCTGTGCTTGGGTTGCCTATAATGAGTATTGCAGTTATAGAAATAATGAGCATTACATTAGTAGTTGTAATTTGTAATAGATAAAAATGCTTAGAGCTTTGTTAAAATTCTTTTAAACAATAAACTAAATTATCGTTAAATATGTTTTTGATTTATTGTTGTTATTATAAGTTGTCCACTCTTTATAAAGAGGAATTTTTACTCATATCCTGATGTTATTATACCAAGGGATATACAGGGTGTCCCAGAATTGAGTTCCCGGACGCGAACCTGTGCTTCCTGAGTTCATGTTGAACTCGCATAACCCAACATACCTTAGTCCAGAAATGCTACCCTGAGGAAGTACATTCTCTTAAAGTGAGACAGAAATATTTTTTCCAATAATTTCCGTTATATTGAAGACACAATTTTCAAGTTTTCATGGGACCTGTATCTCTATAAGTACTCTATGTAAGCTTGATAACAACTAAATATCTTTTGTTTCTCCAACGAGACAGGTTTCCTGTTCTACAAGCATCTATGGCCTATAGAGAAAAAATGATAATTCTTGATTTTTCGTCGATATTACACAACATTTTAAAAGTGTTAATTTGTGTACTGAACATGTGGAGCATTTGTTATCAATATATTTTTTAGAATAAACTATGATTTTCTGTTATTACAACATTTTTTCTAGAATTGTAAATAAATGTTAAATACAAATGGAAGAAAAAACGATAATTTCTCGTATTTTGATTAATATTACAAAAAATTTTAAGAGTACCCTTTTGCAGCCGCCTCAATGCTCTGTAAACATATTCAAGTATTCCGTAATTTTACAGGGCGATTAAAAAAATATAGCCAATCAAATATTAATTATTATGAAAAAAAATTGAGAAACAAAAGATATCTGGTTGTTGTCAAGTTTGCATAGAGCACATATAGAGATATAGCTTCAACCAAAATTTGAACATTTTATCTTCAATATAACGGAAAGTATTGGAAAAAGATTATTTTTTTCTGTCTCCTTTTAAGAGGCTGTACTTCCTCAGGGATGCATTCTTGGACTAAGGTAAGTTGAGTTATACGAGTCCAATATGAACTCAGGAATCACAGGTTCTCGTATGGAAACTCAATTCTTGGACACCCTGTATAAAGCTCTGTTGGTGCTCATAGGTACGAAAACAGAATCGTATCCCGTATTCGTAAAGATCAACAAAACATGATTATTTTAAATTTCCCTGAAATCGACGTTGAGGTTATCCAAGAGCTGCCATCGTACCGTGACGTGATTTTATATTTCTATATTGTACTCTATAAATATTAACATCACGTTTCGATATGTTTATAGCGGCGAAATTAGGGAACAGATTTTGATAAAATTTGGTAAAAAGATAAACCGTATATGAGATGAATAAGTATCGATGCACATATGATAGCATTTAATTTGAAAGTAGATGTTACTCTCTTTTCAACGCTATATCACGCTTCACTCTTATCCGTTTATTTTTCAACAAAAGAGAATTGTTCAATTCCTGCGACGCGCGACGGTAGGTCATTTAGAAACCTTGTTATACCTACCTAAAAGCTAGTTGAGGGAAAAATTTAACTACCAGTGAATAATACCTATATTACTCTTAGTTTAAAACAGAAAATCCTATTTCGTACTATATGAATTTATTAAAACAAATTATAAACACATCTAATAATAGTTAATGATTGTCAGTTAAATAATAGGTACAATAAATGTTAAGAATATCAAATAATTTTACTAACAATAGGTTAATATACTAACACGTTTTGTGAAACATTAGCCAATGAAGAGCCTTATGTATATAGTAAAATATAGAAAAAAAAAATGAAAGAAAATAAAAAAAAAACCTTGACAAATAAACAAAACAGGACCACTAAAATAAAAATTATATAATAAAACAAAAGTCTAAGAAATAAGAGAAAAAAAAAAGAAAACAAAATAAACAAAAAGAAGCAAAAACGGGTGTACCATTACACACATATACTAACAATACTAACAGTAATAATTTATATTATCTTTAGTCTTAATTATACTATAGATTAAGAGAAATATACAGATTCGGGAAACGCAGTTTAGGATATAGGAATAACGATGTAATTGACCACGCCTCGCTAGTTCCATAAATCGTGAAAGCAGAGGCACACAATGAATTGAATTTAGTACGCCATGAACTAAGGATGGGTGCGGGTGTAGGTAATAATTTCTAATACGAAACTAGAAAACATCTCTTCGTCAAAAGCGAAGAAGTTGTTTGTCACATTTTTGCCAAATAATTTCTTCTATTGAAAGCATTTCTGCAGTTTCTTTTTTAGCCGATATTAACATCGTAGAGATCACGTGAAATTGAGATTAATTTATTTTATTCCCACACGTCTAAACAACTACGCTATTAAAAACAGGATGGATGCGCTGTTCTCAACTCGACGCGGTCAAGCGATGGCGCTATTGTTTTATACCAACGCCCTGCATTGTTCTACGACAAGGCGTGGTTTATCTGCGCAGAAACAAGTTTACGTACCTTAAACTAAATTTGCTGAATCTGTATACTAATAATACTAACAGTAATTATTTATATTATCTTTAATCTTAGTTATGCTATAGATTAAGAGAAATATATATATAGGTATATGAAATATAATTATTAGAATTTTGGAACATTACGGTATATCTATAATATATAATATTATACTATAGAATTGACTGGCTAGTTGGATATATCCAGTGCCATCTAGACACACACATATACACCATTATTTCATCTACGTAAGCAACGGTGCACCCACTCGAGTATTCCACTATCGCACTTGAGCTTTGATGTTGACAATTTCATATATATTGTTAAGTAATACAAGGCAAGAGGTATTTAAAGTATCCATATAAAAAATTCATCAAATTGGGGCCATATGTTTTTCACTTTTTATATTGGGCTTAAAAATGCATCTGTTCGATTCTATTCTCTAGGAAATTAATAACAGAAGTACTGTTAAATTTAAAAGCCAAAATATAACTTTAAGGAACTGTGATATCAAACTGGTCTGTAGATACAAATAAATTATTATAAGCAAGCAATAAGTCTCCCAGTGTCTTAAAATTGCATAAAAATTAAAATGAAGAGATATTGGGTTTCGGTTCAGCATTAATCGTTTTCTTTGGCAGTTGTTACAGGGGCGGTTTTAACATGCTTGCCGCCCCGGTACTACTTTAAGATGCCGCCCCTACTCTTAAAAATATAACACGTATATACTACCCAAAAAATTTTTCCCAAAAAAAGAATACATACTAAACTTTCTCTTTTTGTATATTTTAAAAGAACAAAGGACACATTAGAGGTGACTAGTATATAAAATGACTTTTCTGTATAACTCATATTTATTAAAAATAAAGAAAAGATAAAACAATTTTTAAAAAATTATGAAAGATCAAGACGAACTTTCCCTGCTTTTTTCACAGCAAAATCATTGATTATATCGCCTGTTTGCATAGTTTTTAAAATTTCATTTTCAATTTTTAATACTGCTAGTGAATTTAGCCTTTCCTTCGTCATTGTGGACCGTAAGTAATTCTTTACCCGTCGCAAGGTCGAGAAACTCCTTTCTCCAGAACAGTTTGTAGAGAGTTTGCTTAAAAATATTCTGAAGCATGTGTCGATTTTGGGGTACACGCCTTCTAATTTGTTTGACCTCAACAGCTTGCTCAATTCTAGAATTGTTAAAGATTTCTTCTTCGTCAAATCGTTCAGTTGAATTTTGAACTGAGCGCATTCTGGCGGCAGGGCCTCTTCTAAATCTTTGCTAATGTTGCATCTGATTTGTCTATGTCCTGGTCAATAGTAGTAATTAAGTTCTCAAAAAAAGCCAAATTGTTCATTTAATTTCTTGTGAATTTCACCTCGTCTGGGCAGCTCCTCGGTTAATCTATCGATTATTACATGGTTTATGCAAGATTCAAAAGAAAAAAAATTTGCCGCCCTTGAAATTTTGCCGCCCTGGGCACTCGCCCAGTGCGCCCAGTGGTAAAACCGCCACTGAGTTGTTATAGTAGCAATACTCATTCAATTTGAACGAAATTTTAGCGATATCTAAGAAATATCTTTTGCAAGCTATAGAGTATAGTTCGGCGATGAATCTACACATATTTCTTTAATTCGCATACTTAAAGTCAGCCTATTTCCGCTACTAGGGTCACCCTAACGTACACCTCATACAATCAACATTAATATTAAAAATTAATTATGGCAAGTGTGCTGGAAAACACTGGGAAATACCTTATAAGAAGTTCTTCCACAATTCAGGATATTTAAAAAGGTCAGACCTAACCATATCTGTTTCAATTAGAGCTGTGCAAAGTATTTTGGTACAACAGAAACCTGTTTTGCTGCGAGCAGTCAAATCCATCTTTTGAAAAATAAATTCAGTTATACGTCTGTAATAAGTGCACCATTTAATTAATGTGATCATAATAATTTGTAAACGAATGTAAATCTACATCCGGTTTTTTTATAGTGTTATTGCAACTTTGGCATTGCCCTATTTAATTAAATAATTCAAATTTTGCTAGCCCTCGCTTGTCTTTTGGAATGTGGCCCAACAGAAAATAGTATTTTGATAAAAACATTTGAAAAGCCATGTAATTTATTTCATTCTATAAAAAAAGTAAATAAAGTTTCCTTAGCTTTGCTTAAAACACAAAGTGGTGCCCAAGTTTTACCTAAATATCATTCGAAACCACGAGGGGCTGTCGTCACGCACCTACTTGTACCAGGCAGGGGTCATATTTATTTCACAATTTTTAGTGACCATTTTTTTAAACTCGCAGGCAGGCAGGTGCTTCAGTTCCTTTTATTTTTGTCTACTTTTGGTTATTATCTGCACTCTATAAAGTTAAATTTAATATTCTAAAGACATACCTATTAAACGTCAAAAAAGAACAATTTAATTACTTCCACATCCACGAAGTGGATTGGAAGTATAGTAATCGCAAAAAAAATTTCAAAAATTTTTATTCGTGAAATAGGTTTAGAATGTCATGAAACGTCGAGATTTTAAATTTGAGCGAAAAAAAAATTTCTGTCTGTCTGTCTGTCTGTCTGTCTGTCTGTCTGTCTGTCGGTCTGTCTGTCTGTCTGTCTGTCTGTAACTTTTTTTGTCCGCACGTTTTCTCCGGAACGGTTTAAGATATTGACTTGAAATTTTGTACACGTATATATTATAACGAGATCTGGAACTGGATTGTTTTTTGAGGATATCCGGTGAAGGGTTGGGGGTTAAATAGGGGTAAATAGGGGAAAATAAGTAAAACGAGCTTGTAAGAGTACAGAAACTTGAAATTCGGTGTATGTACTAGAAGTTAAGGCCTCAGATTTTTTCGTAATATTTTTGAACCCCCCACCACCCCTACCCCATTATTAATGGAGTTGATAAAATAAAGTTGAGATATTCATTTGAAATTTCGTACACGTATATATTATAACGACGCGACGTCTGGAATTAGATTATATTTTGAGATGATTCCGTTGAAGGGTTGGGGGTTAATTTGGGGTAAATAGGGGAATATAAGTAAAACAATTGGTAAGAGTACAGAAACTTGAAATTCGGTGTATGTACTAGAAGACAAAGCGTCAGATTTTTGTACAATATCTTTCAACCCCCACCACCCCTACTCCAATTTGAAAAGGGTTGATAAAATAAAAATGAGATATTCATTTGAAATTTGGTACACGTATATATTATAACGACATCTGGAACTAGATTATAATTTGAGATGATTCCGTTGAAGGGTTGGGGGTTAAATAGGGGTAAATAGGGGAAAATAAGTAAAGCAAGCTGGTAAGACTACAGAAACTTGAAATTCGGTGTATGTACTAGAAGCCGAGGTCTCAGATTATTTATAATATTTTTCAACCCCCACCACCCCTACTTCATTATTAAAAGGGTTGATAAAATAAAATTGAGATATTCATTTGAAATTTGGTACACGTATGAATTATAACGACATCTGGAAATAGATTATACTTTGAGATGATTCCGTTGAAGGGTTGGGGGTTATTTAGGGGTAAATAGGGGGAAATAAGTAAAGCAAGCTGGTATGAGTAAAGAAACTTGAAATTCAGTGTATGTACTAGAAGCCAAGGCCTCAGATTTTTTAATAATATATTTCAGCCCCCCACCACCTCTACTCCATTATTCAAGAAGTTGATAAAATAAAATTGAGATATTCACATGAAATTTAGTATGCATATGTATTATAACGACATCTGGAACTAGATTATATTTTGAGATGATTCCGTTGAAGGGTTGTGGGTTAAATGCTGGTATATAGGGGAAAATTAGTAAAGCAAGCTGGTAAAAGTACAGAAATTTGGGATTTGGTGTATATGCTAGAAGCGAAGGTCTCAGGTTTTTTTATTATTATTTTCCATCTCCCCATCACCCCCACGCCCTTATTAAAAGAGTTGATAAAATTAAATTTAAATCTTCGCTTGAAATTTGGTACATTTATGTTTTATGACTATATCTGAAACTAGATTATATTTCGACATGATTGCGTTGAAGGAGTGGGGGTTAAATAGGGGTAAATAGGGGAAAATAAGTAAAGCAAGCTGGTAAGACTACAGAAACTTGAAATTCGGTGTATGTACTAGAAGCCAAGGTCTCAGATTATTTATAATATTTTTCAACCCCCACCACCCCTACTTCATTATTAAAAGGGTTGATAAAGTAAAATTGAGATATTCATTTGAAATTTGATACACGTATGTATTATAACGATATATGGAACTAGATTATATTTTGAGATGATTCCGTTGAAGGGTTGGGGGTTATTTAGGGGTAAATATGGGGAAATAAGTAAAGCAAGCTGCTATGAATACAGAAACTTGAAATTCGGTGTATGTACTAGAAGCCAAGTCCTCAGATTTTTTAATAATATTTTTCAACCCCCACCACCCCTACTTCATTATTAAAAGGGTTGATAAAATAAAATTGAGGTATTCGTTATAAATTTGGTACACGTATGAATTATAACAACATCTGGAACTGGATTATACTTTGAGATGATTCCGTTGAAGGGCTGGGGGTTATTTAGGGGTAAATAGGGGGAAATAAGTAAAGCAAGCTGGTATGAGTACAGAAGCTTGAAATTCGGTGTATGTACTAGAAGCCAAGGCCTCAGATTTTTTGATAATATGTTTCAGCCCCCCTCCACCCCTACTCCATTATTCAAGGGGCTGATAAAATAAAATTGAGGTATTCACATGAAATTTAGTACGCATATGTATTATAACGGCATCTAGAACTAAATTATATTTTGAGATGATTTCGTTGAAGGGTTGGGGGTTAAATAGGGACATATAAGGGAAAATAAGTAAAGCAAGCTGGTAAAAGTACAGAAATTTGAGATTTGGTGTATATACTAGAAGCGGAGGTCTCAGGTTTTTTATTACTATTTTCCATCCCCCCACCACCCCCACTGCCTTATTAAAAGAGTTGGTAAAATTAAATTTAAATTTTCACTTGAAATTTGGTACATTTATGTATTATAACTATATCTGAAACTAGATTATATTTTGACATGATTGCGTTGAAGGAGTGGGGGTAAGTAGAGGTAAATAGGGAAAAATAAGTAAAGCAAGCTGGTAAGAGTACTGCAACTTGAAACTCGGTGTATGTCCTAGAAGCCAAGACCTCAGATTTTTTAATAATATTTTTCAACACTTCCCCTACCCTTACTACATTATTAAAGGGGTTGATAAAATAAAATTGAGATATTCACTTGTAATTTGGTAGACGTATGTATTATAACGACATCTGGAAGTAGATTATATTTTGGAATGATTCCGTAGAAGGGTTGGGGTTAATAGGAGTAACTAGGGGAAAATAAGTAAATCAAGCTGGTAAGAGTACAGAAATTTGGGATTCGGTATATATACTAGAAACCAGGGTCTCAGATTTCTTTCTAATATTTTTCAAACTCCACCACCTCCGCTTCATTATTAATGGGATTGATAACATAAAATTGAGATATTCACTTGAAAGTTAGTACACGTATGTATTGTAGTGACATCTGATTGAGATGACTCCATTGAAGGGGTGGGAGGTAGTAGGTTGTGAATAGTGGAAAATAAGTAGGGTAAACTAGAAACTTCTTTTTTAACGTATATGTTAGAAACCAACTCCTCAAACTTTTCTATGACATCTGCCCCAAATATTATTAAAATTCTATGACCAATAATTTCCACATACTAGAGTGCAAATATAGTCAAAATGTTTCCTTTAAAGTGACTTGGATGAAAAATCTGGATGTGGAAGTAGTGATTCCTTAGGCAGCGGTTTTTTAATATAAATATGAAAATACTCTTTCCGCGAGTTTAAAATAAAGTAGTGGCATATTGTTGGATCCAACTCTTACTAATTGTTTTATAACATAAAAATATCAGGTTTTTGCTATTTTATGAAGGCATCAAGTATTCTAAGTTACGAGAATATTCTACATGGAAACTGAGGTTTATTAATGAATAAAAAAGTAGGTTTCGCCCATGTACGGCTAACACGTAATTTAATTAGTCTTTGAAAGCGTTCTTTTCAGCAGCATAAAAGAGAAAAGATAAAAGGCTGTAGGTAGTTATCAAGTTCATGACCTTTTGTGTTTTTGTTGAACGGGATTTTGACGTAAGAGTAATTATAGGCAAACTGGTCTATTGATCAGTCCAGCGTACTAAAAGTGATTTATTAAAACTAGTCCAGCAACAGTAACAACTGGCCACTACCAACCTTGAAGCATATTAATTAAACCAGACAGGAGGCTGTGCATCATCGTCAGAGGTATCGATAGAATCGCTATTCCATAAAGATGGCATTGATTGATATTTGTAACTTTTAAAATGCAAATTTAAGACAGTAGTCAGCGATGAAGAAACCTAAAGATAGGTATTATTGAAATATAGTGTCAGCACTTTAAATGACTTAGCGTTTTCAGATGTGACATAAATAAAAGAGATGAAAGTAAATGGATATCAATTTTATTCCAGATCCATTTCATTTAAGAGGTGACTTGATAGTTGACGAATGTCCTTTATCTGTTCTGTTTGATTGACGATGCAATGTATTTTTGTTTTATTTTTACTGTACAGAACAGAAAAATCATATCATATACAGTGTGGACCAAAGAGAAGTGTTCAGATGAAAATTGTGAAAGTAATATATTATGCCGACAAAAAATCATAGTACGGGAGGCCGTAACCAAGATCTTCGCCTGATCGCCTGATGAATCACGACCATATAGATTGATAGATTATGACATAACCAACAAAAAATTCCCCGGTAACGGAAATTTTTAGTGGGGCGAAAACTATTTAATTGTTTATTGAAAATGTAAAAAATACAAGCTCAAAAATGTAATTCCCTAATGTCCGTTTGCGTACTGTGTCTTTATTTACATGAAAAATATACACAGAACATGGTAACGGAAATTTGTAGTGAGGCAGAACAATACTTGAGGTCGGAACAAAAAATTTATAACAATTTTTTTTGGGGTCTAATCTGCTAATGTCCGTTAGGAAAATTATTATTTAATTGATAATATTTTAAGTAAAAAAAATACAAACGGACGTTTGAAGTGGGGCGTTTGTCTGTAATTAAATTTTGAATATGAAGAATTTCTCGGTGTAATTTTGTTACCCCCTAATGTCCGTTCTCTATCGGAAACGGTTTTTTTTGTTTAAAAAAGGCCAGAAAATTTACAACGGACATTTTCAACGAGGCTGGGGTAAAAAAAATCGATTTCCGTCGGGCTAGAAAAAAAAAATCTCAATTTTCACCCAGTCCCAAATAGAAATCGAAGGGTAGGTATAAAAAGATTTAAAAGAAGTACACAGGGGGATTTTTTCATAGTTCTTTATAAATTATAATTGTAATTCAGTAAACACTAAATGTCACGCCTTTTAATTTCTTTATGTAGTAAATGTAAACAAATAACTATTGACAATGCAATTAACACGTGGTGAGAAAACATTGAAGCTGCGTAGGGTCTTTCCAAGTATAAACGTCCAGGTGGAGTGGCATGTAATGGCGCGCACGCGCAGGGCCCTAGATAAATCTGGCAACGAACACGCGGGATGCAAGATATTGGCTGTGTAGTATCTTTCCAAGCATCAACCGCCGGGTGGAGTGGCATATGCCAGTGCGCACGCGCAGAGCACTAAATACAGATGCCGCCGCGCTGTATTACAGATCCCTGTACATTTCATTTCATGTGAATACGCCCCATGAGAAATGTCCGTTTAGCATTTTTTTCTCGTGTATTCGGTGTATCCTTCAATTTAAAACAAAAATTAGCCATTAGGGAGTAACTTTTTTACACGCATTTTCTTTACATTCTCCTTTCTCGCTTTACCGATTTCGCCCCATGCAAAATGTCCATTCTGTGTGAATTCTTATTATTTTATATATTTTTTACAAGATTCCACTGAAAACGGACATTAGGCGATGAAAAAAAAACATGATTTGTTACGCACGGAAAATTGTTTCGCAATAAATCTCCCCATTTTTGGGCTTTTTGTAAGAGAGACTTTCTGTTTGTTTTGTAAAAAACTACCCATTAAACCTCGTCATATCCATTAGGGAATAACAGGCTTTTTTGGTTACGGCCTCCCGCACTATCAGTACCATCATGGTCGAAATCACTGAGTTTTTTTGTCGGTATCTAAATTTATTTCTTATGGATTCAAGATAGCGTCATATTTCTCATATTATTGGATGATGAACTGGTACAGATACGGTGCAAATACAGTAGGGCGGTGCATCGCTATAGGTGGGTGAAAAAATAAAAAAATTTAAATTCCCACTAGCCAGAAAACTTGTGTCTTGATGAAAGAAAATTGCTGATATTTTTTCGTCAACTCGTTCCACCTCCCCGAGTCACTAAAAAATCCGCCAATAGAAAAAATCGAATTTTGATACTCCTGTATGCATAAAAGCTGAGTATTGACAAAATGTAGAAGCCAAATGTTTTTTGTCAATTCATTCCATCTCCCCGCTCAAATTTTAATATTCGTCATGTTTAAAAGTGAATTATTTTTTTCTTGCTTATAATTGTAATGAAATATATTCGTTATAGGATTTTGCAAACAACAGAAAAAAACTATCTATGAGAACTAAAAGAAAATCTATTTGTAAAATTAGTGATTTAGAATCTTTGCATTCTTTCGATAACCTGAATTCTGGTTATGCTAGCAATTAAAATCCTAAAATGAATTTGTCTTTCTTATTGAACAATTCTCATTATAACAGTGGTTTCCACATAGTTCCCAGCCATACAGAGTAAACCAGTATCTACATAACCACCTACGCTTACGAAAATTCAGTTACAAATTACTACAAAGGCCTAAAATGAATTTATTTACATACCTCGTCTTTTGGAAAATTTTTCATTCAAATCGATTATATTTTCATGAAATCTATCATTCTGTTTCTTGGAAATGCTTAGCCTTTATCAGGTTATCGAAAGAATGCAAATATTGTAAATCAGTAATTTTACAAACAGTTTTTTTTAGTTCTCATAGATAGAGGGCGAAAAACGTTTTAAAGGCTGAGCATTTTCCAGAAACAGAATGATAGGTTTTATGAAAATCTAATCTATTTGAATAACAAATTTTCCAAAAGATGAGGTATAAATAATTTCATTTTAGGCCACTGTTCTCATTTTTAACTGAATCTTTATAACCGTAGGGGGTTATGTGGATACTGGTTTACTCTGCATAGCCGTAGGGGACTATGTGGAAACCAGTGTTAGAATGAGAATTGTCCAATAAGAAAGATGAATTAATTTTAGGATTTTAATTGCTAGCATAACCAGAATTCAGGTTATCCAAAGAATGCGAAGATTGTAAATCAATAATTTTACAAATAGTTTTTCTTTTAGTTCTCATAGATAGGTTTTTCTGCTGTTTGCAAAGCCTATAAAGAATATGTTCCATTAATACTCGTCACTTTACGAAAAATTGAAAATAAAAATAATAATACATCTGAGTATGGAAAAGTTTTATTTTAGTTTGAAAATTATTCTTGGGCGATTTTTGCTTCCGTATTTTACCCTCCTATCCACAAAACCCCTCAAAATACATCATTAGAAAACCAAGTCAATAAGAAAAAAACACAAAAAAACCGCTGCCTAAGGAATCACTACTTCCACATCCAGATTTTTCATCCAAGTCATTTTAAAGGAAACGTCTGGGGTAAATTTGCATTCTAGTATGTGGAAATTATTGGTAACAGAATTTTAATAATATTTGGGGCAGACGTCATAAGAAAGTTTGAAGCGTTGGTTTCTACCATGTGCATTAAAAATGAAGTTTCTATTTTACCCTACTTATTTTCCGCTATTCACAACCTACCGCCTCCCTCCCCTTCAATGGAATCATCTCAATCAGATGTCATTACAATACATATGTGTACTTACTTTCACGTGAATATCTCAATTTTATTTTATCAACCCCTTTAATAATGGAGTAGGGGTATTGGAGGGTTGAAAATATTATTAAAAAATCTGAGGCTTTAGTTTCTAGTACACACTGCATTTCAAGTTTCTGTACTCATACCACCTTACTTTACTTATTTCCCCCTATTTAACCCCATATAACTCCCAACCCTTCAATGGAATCATCTTAAAATATAATCTACTTCCAGACGTCGTCATGATACATACGTGTACCAAATTTCAAGTGAATATCTCAATTTTGTTTTTTCAACTCCTTTAATAATGGAGTAGGGGTGGTGCGAGGTTGAAAAATATTATAAATAATCTGAGACTTTGGCTTCTAGTATAATCACCGAATTTGAAGTTTCCGTACTCTTACCAGCTTGCTTTACTTATTTTGCCCTATTTACCCCTATTTAACCCCCAACGGAATCATCTCAAAATATAATCTAGTTCCAGATGTCATTATAATACATACATGTACCAAATTTCAACTGAATAAATATCTCAATTTTATTTTCTCAACCCCTTTAATAATGAAGTAGGGGTAGGCGGTATTATAAATAATCTGACTTCTAGTACATACACCGAATTTCAAGTTTCTGTACTTTCATCAACTTGCTTTACTTATTTTCCCCATTTACTCCTTTTTAACCCTCAACCCTTCAACGGAAT
The DNA here is from genome assembly GCA_963583905.1 of Stenurella melanura. Taxonomy (NCBI): domain Eukaryota; kingdom Metazoa; phylum Arthropoda; class Insecta; order Coleoptera; family Cerambycidae; genus Stenurella; species Stenurella melanura. The sequence continues at coordinate 160,175,285 of OY757309.1, forward strand.
AATCTGAAAATATAATCTAGTTCAAGACGTCGTTATAATACATATGTGTACCAAATTTCAAATGAATATCTCAATTTGATATTATCAACCCCTTTAATAATGGAGTAGGGATGGTGGGGGGTTGAAAAATATTATAACAAAAGCGGAGGCTTTGGCTAATAGTACATACACCGACTTTTAAGTTTCTGTACTCTTACCAATTTGCTTTACTTATATTTCCCTATTCGCCCCTATTTAACCCCCAACCCTTCAATGGAATCATCTCAAAATATAATCTAGTTCCAGATGCCGTTATAATACATACGTGTACGAAATTTCAAGTGAATATCTCAATTTTATTTTATCAATCCCTGCAATAATGGAGTAGAGCTGGTGGGGGTTGAAAAATATTTTAAAAAAACCTGAGGCCTTGGCTTCTAGTTCATACACCGAATTTCAAGTTTCTGTACTCTCACCAGCTTGCTTTACTTATTTTCCCATATTTACCCCTATTCAACCCCCAACCCTTCATCAGAATAATCCCAAAATATAATTTAGTTCCTGATGTCATTATAATATATACACGTACCAAATTTCAAGTGAATATCTCAATTTTATTTTATCAACCCCTATAATAATGGAGTGGAGGGTGGTGGGGAGATGAAAAATATAAAAAGTTTGAGGCGTGGCTTGTAGTACATACATGAAATTTCAAGTTTCTGTACTCTTACCAGCTTGCTATACATATTTCCCCTTATTTACACCTATTTACCCCCAACTCTTCACCGGATATTTTCAAAAAGCAATCCAGTTCCAGATGTCGTTATAATATATATGTGTACAATTTTCAAGTCGTTGTTTTAAACCGTTCCGGAGAAAACGTGCGGACAAAAAAGGTTACAGACAGACAGAATTTTTTTCTTTCTCTCAAATTTAAAAACTCGACGTTTCATGACATTCTAAACCTATTTCAAGGAAAAAAAAATTGAATACTTCCAATCCACTACGTAGATGTGGAAGTAATTAAACAAATGAAATAGATAGACAAAAATAATTAATGTTTGAAATCCTTGTTTCAAATTTTGGCATAGTTGCTCTGGAATCTAGCGTCTACGTATCACTCCATAGCTTCTATTCTTGTCACATACTGTAATAGAAGCTTGCGTGACAAGCTTCACAACCCTTTCCACAGCTTGCGTGTGACAAGGACAATACTTTATGTAGGATAGTTTGGAGGACTTAGGCGTCTCGACAACTTCCTTCAACTGATCTTCCGATAAACCTGTAGTGATGGGTGGCTCATTTCAAATGATATCTTGCCAATCGAAAAGATCATAATCTGTAGCATCATAATAAAATTCCGGAATAATAAATCTGCGAATCTTGTTGGATGGGTTCTTCGAATCATTTTGTGTTTTCAATATTATATGATAGGCAAGCATTCGAATATGGTGGCGCTCATCCTAAAGCATGGCCAACAATAAATTCTCAGGGTGTGCGAAGCAACCATTTCTTTGAATAACATGAAGTATAGTCATCAGTTCCTCCGGTAGAGACTTGCACAACTGGATTCAAATACATGTCTTGCTCCATAAATGCAAGAGGAATTGATCTTGATGTTTGCATGCCGCAGCATCAAACGATTTTTGCCTTGTGCTGCAGAGGCTGTTAGCTTAACCTTATATGATGGGATATTCTGTCTTTCTCTGTACGGCTTCAGCAACGTTTGTCATTTAACGTGGTACTTTTTAATAAGTTCTACAATTCATTGGTGGCTCACTACTATGAGTTCGACTTGTCCAGCAATAATATCTGTTGTTTCAGACACGAGAAGGTTTCTATTAAGCGATTTTGCCTCCAAATCTTGTCCACAAAAAAGGTTTCAAGTGTACCCAAACGTAGGTAACGTAACTCTCTAGATGCTCTAAAAATAGTACAGTTCACAACATTTATCGTCTTAACCGACAATCTTATACAACACACAATAATCTGAACCAGAATTAACACAGGAACAATAAGAAATGTGCGGAGCACGTCAAATTAAAAGATGTACGAGAGAAAATTGTTGAAGTCTGACAAGTCCAGACTTTTCCCGAACTGGATGCTGCGCTGTGTTGGGGTAAAGCACGTGCGCATTCGCACCATTAGGTATTCGAAAGAAAATGGGTAGCTTTTCGTCGTCGTTTTTCATATTATATGTCATGAACAACTGAAAAAATGGAAAGAATCATTCCTCGAATTTGATTTGTAATAAAGATTGCACCCAAATAAGTTTTTTGAAAATGAAGGGCCTGACTACAAAATTTGCAATAAATAAAGCAAAACTTTTAACATGTCGTTTTCCAACCCCCCCCCCCTTTGCGGTATTGTTACCACCGTACATACTTCGGCCATGGGGAGGTGGAAAACAAAACCTGATCTTTTTTTTTTTATTAAAGTAAAATAAGTCTATTCATCAATCTCAACTTCTCCACACACATAGGCGTTAATAATTTCCAAAATGTTGCACCGTCCTAATATACAGTGTGATCTCGGAGGGGGTACCGCACTTTTGTAATGTTTTGCGCGTTCAGAAAGCTGGAGAGAGTCTGCAAGAATTTGAAGCTGCGGTGGAAAGACTGGCACATTTAGCATATCCTAATGCGCCAAGAGAATTTAAAGACCAATTGACAGTGGGGGCATTCCTAGATGGGACAAGGGACGAGATCAGGCGATTCCTGAGGCTAACCCGATATAACACTAGTAGTGAAGCTTTGGTGCGTGCGCTAGAAGCAGAAGCCATTTATAGGGATACTCCAAAGTCAAGAGTGCGGGCTATGACGCTTGAATAATCTGAACCAGAAAAGGAGAACCAAAGCCCTACGTTGACCAAGATGGAGAAAATGATTACTCAACTACTGGCTATATTGGATACTGCAAGAAGACAAGAAAAGTCAAATGGAGGTATTAAATTTTACAACTGTGGCAGAGCAGTGCATATCAAACGAGACTGTCGACAGCGGAACTCGAGGAAAGTGAATGCTGGAAACACGGAAGAGACACAAAATAAAGAAAGTAGTGGAAGGCCAAGTAGACGACGTATGAAATGTTATAGGTGTGGAGAAGTGGGACATATCCAGCTAGACTGTCCACGGAAGAGCTTGGCGAGAGTAGAGGCCGACGCTTTGAAGCTGAGGGGAAAATCAGAGGAAGCTGGTACCAGAGAGACTGTGACTGATACTCGGTATCCCGAGAGAAGTAAAGATTTCCTGGCTTCGAAGCATTCCAAGAAGTCCACTGCTACCAGGATGTGAAAATAAATCTAAACTCCAAAAAGACGCTGATATTTCATCCGGATGAAGGTGCAAGGAAGATTGCAAGTACTACCACCAGGAGAAACTGCAGGTCAACGGAGCAGTCAACACTGTCAAGGTGGAGGTACCGGATGACAGGAGAGATGAAGCGCTAAGACAAGATCAGTTGAACGAAGCGGACATTGGGCCTATATTGGGAGCCAAAGAAAGGGGAACTTGTCCAAAATGGAAGGATGTTTCAGGCAAAAGAGTGGGACTGAAGGCACTGTGGGCGCAGTGTGACTCACTGAAAGTCGTGAACGGGCTGTTGCGAAGAGCATGGGAAAGCCTGGATTGAAACAGGTGGTTATGCGTCTAGTGATACCCAGATGTCGAGTAGCGAAGGTGCTTCAGGAAGTGCGCAATCTAACATCCGATGGACTTCGGTGTTAACAAGACCCAGAAGAAAATACGAGAACGATTCTATTGGGTAAAAAGTCGTCAGGATGTAGAGGCTTGGTGTCGCGAATGCAAGATTTGTGCAGCTAGTTAGGGACCATAGACTGGAAGTAAGGGAGAAGGGTTCAATGCCGGAGCTCCTTTCAAGAGGTTGGCTAAAGATATAGCGGAGCCATCACCAGCCAGTGACCGAATGAAGCCTCGATACGACCGGAAGGGTAGTCCAAAAGGGTTCATCAAGTTGTGAGAGCTGGTTTGGCTGTACAACCCGCAGCGAAGGAAAGGAAAGTCACCGAAATCACCTTGGGATGGACCGTACACTGTTATTAGCGGAATTAATGATGTCGTCTATCGGATTCAGCAAAGCAGAAAGTCCAAGATGAAGATCGTGCATTTGGATAGACTGGCAAAATACACTGATGATTCTGAATTGCCTGACCGGGACGATCAGGCTTAAGGAGGTGGCAGTGTTATGAATTACACCCCCTTAAAACTGGAGATTGATACACCTATGCCTAATAGTGAGTGACTGGAAACTTGTAGAAAGAAATAGAGTTTTCTAGAGCGGGTGAGAGAAGATTCTTGATTGTTTCTGGATGGATCTAGAGGTAATTTCAGAGTATATAAGGTGCGATTACCGGCGCAGAAGAAGTTTTATAAAAGTGAAGAAGTTGAAAAGTGACGTTCGGTAACAAAAGTGAGGTTAAATATCAAGTGAACAAAGTGTAAAGGTTATTTTGAAGTATTGTATAGTCAGTAAATTATTAAATAAAGTGTTAGTGGTTTGCCTCTTGTTAAAATTATTTGGAACCCACAGATTCATACAGCGTGTTTCCTAAGAGGTGGACACACGCTACAGTAAACTTCCTTATTGGTTTTTCAAGAGAATATCAGAGGTCAAATTTTTGACAAAATATGCAGGATGTTCAGAAATGTAAAAAATATACAATTATTACTAAGCAAAGTGCCTCTTTCTTGGGATTTAGCCAAAATAGGACAATAATCACATTTCACAGAACACAGAGGATGCGATTTTGTAACTATTTCAGTAATTTTATGAAAACAAAAATTATAAAATGTGATTAACTCTTACGTTACATTTAATTGAAATAATTAAATATGGTTTTCTTAAAGAGAAGATACACGTTAAGAAGCAAAATAATGAAAAGTATCCAAATGTCACTGTAACTCGCAGAGCAGTTCATAAAATAATTACGAAATTCGATACCACACTGGTAACGTTAATAATACAAAGAAGGTAAAGAAGAAACATGATGACGATGCGGCTACTTTTGTAGTTATGTACTCTCAATAAGAGAATCCACGAATTTCGCTTAGGACAATATCACAAAATATAGATGTTCGCAGATCTCATATTCAGAGAATTTTATTAAGCAACAAATTCCACCCATTCAAACCAATATTTAATCATAAATTGCTTCGTGGAGATGATGGTCGTCGTTTGGATTTTTGCTTACTAATGGTTGAGAAAACAGATCTTCTCATCGAAATATTCTATTTAGTGATGAATCAATATTCTCAACTAATGATGTGGTATAATGTATTACAAAACTATTCGTTCTTACTTTTTGGAGGAGAATCTTAATCAAAATTCGTTTGTGGGAATTATAAATAATTTGTTTTTGCAGAACTAGACAATGAAAAGGGTCTAGCCGGTTTAGCATATGAAAAATGCATTAACGTCTACTGTCATGTTTTAACATCGTAATTATTGCTTCTTGCCTGAAGTATTCCTACAGTTAACTTGAGGCCTCTGCTTTCATCTATAAGGAAGACATGGGGCTAACAACCCTTAACGATAACTTCGTTTTTCTCCGGAACTATGACGGATATTCGAATGAATCCAACGCCAGAAAATAGATACCAATTAGTTCTATGTATTTTTTCATATTCGTAGGGCAATTTTCAGGGGTACAAAACACATTTTTTTTACGAGGGTGATTTTATAATAACTACTGGTGATACACCAACCAAATAAATCTCGTTTAATCATCTGAAAGTGTACCATAATATATAAAAAAGTAAAGAAATGTGAATTTGGTGGAAACTAGAAATCAAAAATAATAACTAATATATTATGTACTTATATATTATACATTTATTTTCTTCTTACCAACCATGTACGCAGGAAATATAAAATAAAAACGACTGTAACCACGTATTTAACGTATGTATCTTTACCACACATCTATTGTCTACAAGGCGCTTTTGCACCTTTTCAAGCAGAATAACTTTCCCATTTAACATTTCTCTCTATGTCTCTTCGTTTTCCAAATAATGATTGTCTAGAGCTGGGACACCTTGAATATAAATAATTTTGTATAAACCTGTTTAGATAAACAATAGATGTGTGGTAAAATTATATATGTTATATAAGTGGTTACATTCCTTTTTATTTTATATTTTCTATATATTTACATGGTTCTTAAAAAGAAAATAAATATATTATGAACGCAATACATAAGTTATTATTTTACTTCCACGTCCACGTAGTGGATTGTAAGTAAGAAAAAATTCAATTTTTTATTTTCTTTAAATAGGTTTAGAATGTCATCAGACGTCGATATTTTAAATTTGAGGAAAAAAAACAAGATTCTGTCTGTCGGTCTGTAGGTCTGAGGATCTGTCTGTCTGTAACTTTTTTGTCCGTACGTTTTCTCCGGAACGATTTAAGATATTGACTTGAAATTTTGTACACGTATATATTACACAAAACTTTCTGACATTATTAGAATCCTACAATGTACAGGTCACAAATAATGAATATACTAGAGTTAATGATTTATCAAAAACTTGCATCGATAATATATAAACAAACACTTGTTGTGATTATTATAGTGAAATAATAAATTCGCACATATCCGATCATATGGCACAAAAACTTACTCTTAAATTATCACTTACAGATAAGTTAAGATAAGAATATAATTATAAAAGATGTTTTAATGAATAAAACATAAATATTTTTTAAAATTTGTTGAAAAAAGAAAATTGGCAAGCTGTAATGAACATCGAAAAAACTAGCGTAAATCAACAGTGGGATATTTTAATGCACGCTTTTTAAAATAATTTTGATCAATCTTTTCCACTAAAAAAAGTCAAAAGAGAGATAATTACGAATACATTAATACTAACACTCCAGAAATACTCAAATGTAGAAAGCAACTAAGTACACTTTCTGTAATGATGAAATATAATAACCAGTATAAAGACTTATATAATACCAAGAAAAAGGATTTAGAAATGCTTTTAGAAAAAGTTGAAAGGTATCATTATAATAGTCAAATTGTTAACTCTGATAACAAATCTAAGACAACATAGAAAATTATTGGTAATATGTCCGGGAATTTAAAAAAATCACATTTTATGGTAAATTTTCAAACCGAATCACACAAAATATCAAATGGATTTAACAAGTATTTTATAAGAGCAGCAGCGGATGAAATAAAGCAACTCCCCAAGGTTCCCCTTAGATCGAGAATCCTAATTAATAACAATATTATCGCATTTGACAAAGTGACAGAATCAGAAATTTTAAATGTTGTAAAATCGTTAAAAACAAGAACAGCTCAGGCAATGACAACATATCAACATCATTATTAAATAAATGTTTTAATTTTATTTTAACACCTTTGTGTTACATTATAAATAACAGCAAAGAGTTTGGAATTTTTCCTGAAGCTTTAAAAGTAGCAGAAGTGATACCCATACACAAAAAACGTGATATAAACGAAATTGAAAACTTTAGACCAATAAGCCTATTGCCATCCGTTTCTAAAATTTTTGAAAAAATAGTATGTATTCGATTAATACACTTTTTTAACGAAAATCAGCTCTTTAGTAAAAATCAACATGGTTTCTTAAAAGGAAGAAACATGAATACTGCAATATTTGAATTTATAAATGGGATATTATATTTTGAGATGATTCCGTTGAAGGGGTGGGGATGTAATTATATGTAAATAGGAGAAAATTAGTAAGGCAAGCTATAAAGAGTACAAATACCTGAAGTTTGGTGCGTACCTATACTAGAAAACAAAACCTTAGATTCCTTTATAATATTTTTCAGTTGTTTTTTTTTGGACACGAAAGCGTTTGGTTCTGTTACATTGTATACTTTTTTAAAGATCAAATTTTGATTTTGTATTTGATAAATTTTGATGCCTATAATCATATTCTTGCATTCTTACGTCTCGACGCTGATCGACGCCTAGTGTCGTTTTTGTAAAAGTTGTGTATTTGATAAATTTTGATTCTTGAATTCATATTCTTGCATTTTTCCGCCTCGACGCCGACTGACGCGCAGCGCCGTTTTTGTATAACTTATGTATTTGATAAACTTTGATATCTAAATACATGTTCTTGCGTTTTTACGTGTCGACGCCGACCGACGCCTAAGGTCGTTTTTGTAAAACTTGTCTGTTTGATAAATTTTGGTATCTAGATTAATGTTGTAGCATTTTTACGAAACCCATTTTTTGTGGAATGTTAATGTTAATGTAATATTAAGCTTTTCTTTATTTCTATCCGCAACGTCGTTGTTGCAAAACTCGTGTATTTCGTAAATTTTGATATCTAGATTCCTATTCTTGCATTTTTACGTCTCGACGCTGACCGATGCCTAGCGTCGTTTTTGTTAAACTCGTGTATTTTATAAACTTTGATAAACTTTGATATCTAAATTTATGTTTTTGCATTTTTACGTCTCGACGGCCACCGTTGTAAATGTCGTGTATTTGATAAATTTTGATTCCTAGTTTCATATTCTTGCATTTGTACGTCTCGGCGCCGACCAACGCACAGCGTCGTTCTTGTATAACTTAGGTATTTGATAAACTTTGATATCTAAATATACATTCTTACATTTTTAAGCCTCGACGCCGACCGATGCCTAGCATCGTTGTTGCAAAACTCGTGTATTTGTTAAATTTTGATGCCTAGTATCTTATTCTTGTGTAAAACTTGTGTATTTGATAAATTTTGATATCTGAATCTATGTACTTGCATTTTTACATCTCGACGCCGACCGACGCCTAGCGTCGTTTTTATAAAACTTGTATATTTGATAAATTTATATTCCTGTATTCATATCTAAATATACGTTCTTGCATTTTTACGTCTCGACGCCGACCGACGCCTAACGTCGTTTTTGTAAAACTTCTGTGTTTGCTAAATTTTGATGCCTAGATTAATGTTGTAGCATTTTTACGAAACCCATTTTTTGTGGAATGTTAATGTTAATGTAATATTAAACTTTTCTTCATTTCTATCCCCTGAACATTTTGCAGATTTTGTAAATATCATGTCAGGATTGAAAGTTCATTTCATTTTCAATGTCTTAACGCAGCTTGCTAAATTGCAACTTCTGTACCTTTTTTTATGACATCTGCCCCTAATATTATTAAAATTTTCTAATTTTTTTTTCGCATGCTAAAGTGCTAATACAGTCAAGAAGTTTACCTTTAAAGAGACTTGGAAGGAAAATCGGGATGTGGAAGTAGTGATTTCTTAGGCATCGTTTTTTTTTTCTTCTATGTTTCACCAAGTTGACACTTCTGTATTTTTTGTGTATTATAGTAGACTCTTAGATCATTAAACGTGATTTATTTGGTAGGTGTATCTCCAGTAGTTATTATAAAAACCACACTTGGAAAAAAAACTGTGTGTTTTGCACCCCTAAAAATTGAATAAAAATATGTAAAAAAATATAAAGGCATAGAACTAATTGATATCTATTTTTGGCATTAGATTCATTCAAATATCTATCATAGTTCCAGAGAAAGACAAGTATGTCGTTAAGGGTTGTTACCTCCATATCTTCCTTATATATGAAAACAGAGGCCTGAAATTAATTGTAGAAATACTTCAGGCAAAAAGCAATAATTAAAAGGTTAAAGCATAACAATAGACGTCAGTGCATTTTTCATATGCTGAACCGGCTAGACCCGTTAGAGTTTGGAAGAACATCAACAAGACTCATGTCATGCAGATTAAACAATTAAAGTTAGAAATTGGCTTCATGTGTACCTTTCGAGCAAGTGGATCGGCAGCTATAGATATCTTCCAAAATAGGTCGCTATCTTACATTGTTCCTGTACTAACAGGTATTTCAAACTGAAACCACTCACCTGCGACTTCATTAAATATAGTCTCTGCCTATAAAGTCCCCATTAAACATACATGAAATTGCTCAAAGAATTACTTTGACTGGCAGAATTTTAATTAGAAGGTTTATCCAATTATGAAATATATTAACTGTGATTTAATACAAATATGCTACAAATGATAATAAAATGTGTGTATTGCTGTCATAACTTTGTAAGTAAAAGCGGTTTCCATTAAATTTTTTCACATAGACATTTGATGTGACCCCTCATACGATTTCACAATGTACAAAAGACCTCAGGCATTTCAGTAATTAAATAACAGGAATATTTACGCTATTTGAGAGTTAATAAAATATTTTCATAAAATTCAACACAGTGTTTCTTTAAACAAAAATGACAGTAAAGTTAATTAAAGAGCACGTAAACATGTGAAATATGTTTCAATTAAATTTGTAAACAACTGGACCCTTTGATTCGTCACTTACAATGAAGATCGCAATGCAGTAAAACCCACCAATTAAAAAATATGTTTTTGAATGTTTGAAATATTCAATTAATGTGTCAGAAAAATATGTAACATAATGGTCTTTGTACCTTTGTGTTCATATCGCTAAAATCGACAATAAATGTGTTCAACAAAAAAAAATTGTTCCTTCTCATTGAATGTAATAAATCTGTGATTTCTTGTAGAAGTGGTGTACAGAAACGTTAGTTAACAACTTTTTAGTCTATCGTGTCACGTTTTATTCACCTGTCACACCCTGACACTCGAGCTTTGTGCTGTCGGTGAACGGTAAGCTCAGGCGCCACCTTTACAGTTTTTTACGTGGTGTAAAGGTCCCACACTAGCCTCCTAACGCAGTAGGGCTGGGATAGCTACAGTGAAGAACCGATATGTCCAGAGGGTCTAGGGATAGTAGACTTCACACACACACACAGTAAGGCATGGTTTAGTTTAGATATAAAAAAAATATTTATTGGCCATCACCTACTATTTACAATACTATTTATACCTTAAACTATACAGACAACCAAGAGGTTAAACGGGAAGCTAGGCTACGGTGATATGAATCTAACTATTGTGACCCAGGCGGTGATTCAGGGTTAAACTGTTATTAAAAGTAATGAGGCGATGGGCGAGGGGGGGGTGCAGAAGTGCACGGGTAATAATGCAGTCGGTACGGTACGGTTACCAGGCGGGAGGAAGCAATATTCAACAGTTCATGCAATACAATTTATACAAGAATACTTTATTCGTAACCTGGCTAGTGTTCAGTGCCCCAACACTCAACGTACTAATATAACAAAATACACTGGTCGGCAGTACGGACAGAGTGTTTCGGGTGTCCAGAGGGCCGACGTGACTGACTGGTCGAATAACTAGGTCAGAGGGGAAATCACTGGACCCACCTTCTACCAAAAATCTCCCAGTAATAACGACAAGCGCTTAATAATAATAAAGAAGATAAAAAAACTGGAAATACACCGGTCGGCAGTACGGACGGTGTTTCGGGCGTCCAGAGGGCCGACGTGACTGACTGGTTGAATTACTAGGCCAGAGGGGAAATCACGGGACCCACCTTGTACCAAAATTCCCCCAGTAATAACGACTAGTGCTTAATAATAACCCCAAGAAAATAAAACTGCAAAATACGCAGGTCGGCAGTACGGACAGTATTTTGGGTGTCCAGAGGACCAGCGTGACTGACTGGTCGAATAACTAGGCCAGAGGGGAAATCACGGGACCCACCTTTTACCAAAAAACTCCCAGTACTCAGAGAATGCTTCCCTTCACAAAATACCCCTCTAGACGTCTCCAGCTACCTCCCGAGTCCTATGACTCGGTGACAACGGTCCACTTCCTTGTGGCCGGTAAATATTTGCCACATTCAACGTCCCCTCAACTAACTGAATAACTAAGAAAGTTTGGGAACGTTGCACAGCGACGGACGCCTTAGCTGAAAAGTGAAAACAAAATACAATTTATAACTACGGCACTTCACACCAGCCAAGTTCCTTACCAACATCCCAGCTACTTACTTCCTCACAGTCGGTCTGGTGGACAAGCGGTTTCCTGCCTACTTCTAGTCGTATCTACAAGGTAGACACAACTGAGCGAAGTGACTCCAGGAGGCCAATGCCGTTGGCTTGTCTCCGTGGTATCAAATCGGGTCAATAGTGCGTAACTAGCGCTACCTAGCGGATTAACTCCTACTTACTCATTTAATATTTCTAAGTAAATAATCAAATTACAACAATTATTTACGATTTGTACCTACAGTATAAAATCTTAATATTCTAAATATAAAAATAAACGGCGGTTTGTGTTGCAATTTCCATATTAAAACCGCTGCCTAAGGAATCACTACTTCCACATCCAGATTCTTCATCCAAGTCACTTTAAAGGAAATATCTTGACTATATTTGCACTCTAGTATGTGAAAATTATTGGTCATAGAATTTTAATAATATTTGGGGCAGATGTTATAGAAAAGTTTGAGGGGTTGGTTTCTACCATATTCGTTAAAAATGAAGTTTCTAGTTTACCCTACTTATTTTCCACTATTCGCAATCTACCACCTCCCACCCCTTCAATGGAGTCATCTCAATCGGATGTCACTACAATACATACGTGTACTAACTTTCAAGTGAATATCTCAATTTGATGTTATCAATCCCATTAATAATGAAGCGGAGGTGGTGGAGTTTGAAAAATATTAGAAAGAAATCTGAGGCCTTGGCTTCTAGTATATACACCGAATCCCAAATTTCTGTACTCTTACCAGCTTGATTTACTTATTTTTCCCTACTCCTATTAACCCCAACCCATCCCATCATCCCAAAATATAATCTAGTTCCAGATGTCGTTATAATACATACGTCTACCAAATTACAAGTGAATATCTCAATTTTATTTTATCAAACCCTTTAATAATGTAGTAAGGGCAGTGGAAGTGTTGAAAAATAGTATAAAAAATCTGAGGCCTTGGCATCTAGGACATACAACCTAATTTCAAGTTGCAGTACTCTTATCAGCTTGCTTTACTTATTTTTCCCTGTTTACCTCTACTTACTCCCACTCCTTCAACGCAATCATGTCAAAATATAATCTAGTTTCAGATATATCTATAATACATAAATGTACCAAATTTCAAGTGAAAATTTAAATTTAATTTTATAAACTCTTTTAATAAGGGAGTGGGGGTGGTGGGGAGATGGAAAATACTAATAAAAAACCTGAGACCTTCGCTACTAGTATATACACCAAATTCCAAATTTCTGTACTTTTACCAGCTTGCTTTACTTATTTTCCCCTATATACCCCTATTTAACCCCCAACCCATCAATGGAATCATCTCAAAATATAATCTAGTTCCAGATGTCGTTATAATTCATACGTGTACCAAATTTCAAATGAATATTTCAATTTTATTTTATCGACCCTTTTAATAATGAAGTAGGGGTGGTGGGGGCTGAAATACATTATTAAAAAATCTGGGGCCTTGGCTTCTAGTACATACACCGATTTTCAAGTTTCTGTACTCATACCAGCTTGTTTTACTTATTTCCCCCTATTTACCCCTAAGTAACCCCCAAACCCTTCAACGGAATCATCTCAAAATACAATCTAGTTCCAGATGTCGTTTTAATTCATACGTGTACCAAATTTCAAATGAATATCTCAATTTTATTTTATCAACCCTTTTAATAATGAAATAGGGGTGGTGGGGGTTGAAAAATATTATAAATAATCTGACGCTTTGGCTTCCAGTACATACCCCGAATTTCATATTTCTGTACGCTTACCAACTTGTTTTACTTATATTCCCCTATTTACCCCAAATTAACCCCCAACCCTTCAACGGAATCATCACAAAATATAATCTAGTTCCAGATGTCGTTATAATACATACGTGTACCAAATTTCAAATGAATATCTCAATTTTAATTTATCAACCCTTTTCATATTGGAGTAGGGGTGGTGGGGGTTGAATAAAATTATAAAAAAATCTGACGCTTTGGCTTCTAGTACTTACACCGAATTTCAAGTTTCTGTAGTCTTACCAGCTTGCTTTACTTATTTTCCCTCATTTACCCCTATTTAACCCCCAACCCTTCAACGGAATCATCTCAAATTATAATCTAGTTCCAGGTGTCGTTATAATACATACGTGTACCAAATTTCAAATGAATATCTCAATTTTATTTTATCAACCCTTTTCATATTGGAGTAGGGGTGGTGGGGGTTGAAAAATATTATTAAAAAATCTGACGCTTTGGCTTCCAGTACATACACCGAATTTCATATTTCTGTACGCTTACCAACTTGTTTTACTTATATTCCCCTATTTACCCCAAATTAACCCCCAACCCTTCAACGAAATCATCTCAAAATATAATCTAATTCCAGACGTCGTTATAATACATACGTGTATGAAATTTCAAATGAATATCTCAACTTTATTTTATCAACCCCATTAATGGGGTAGGGGTGGTGGGGGGTTGAAAAATATTATAAAAAATCTGAGTCCTTAATTTCTAGTACATACACCGAATTTCAAGTTTCTGTACTGTTACAAGCTTGCTTTACTTAGTTTCCCATATTTACCCCTATTTAACCCCCAACCCTTCACCGGATATCCTCAAAAAACAATCCAGTTTCAGATCTCGTTATAATATATACGTGTACAAAATTTCAAGTCAATATCTTAAACCGTTCCGGAGAAATCGTGCGGACAAAAAAAGTTACAGACAGACAGACCGACAGACCGACAGACCGACAGACAGAAATTTTTTTTTCGCTCAAATTTTAAATCTCGACTTTTCATGACATTCTAAACCTATTTCACGAATAAAAATTTTTGAAAATTTTTTTGCGATTACTATACTTCCAATCCACTACGTGGATGTGGAAGTAAAAAATGCTTCATTACAATCGGTATGATTGATGTGAAATGTTGCACAAAGGATCATTAAATTCTAACTAATTGGCAAGCATTGATAATTCTTGTTAGCAGTAAAGTTTAACAAATAGTTACTTATTCATTTTTTAGGTATCCCTCTAATTGATTTAGTGTTTAAACAGTATCATGAAAAGTAGTTCACCTGTAGTTTATTCAGTAGCAGGTTTATGATGAGAGTTTGAAAATCCCACAACATTTACATAGTTTAATATCACTGCATTTTTGTTGAGTCGTGTATTGTAATCCTCTCTAAAATGATATTGATTTTATTTCCATGATTATTAAAATTATGACTTCTTCTTTCTGAAACCACATACAATTTCACGAGCCAAGTGCTGAGTATACAACTTCGTCTGTTCCCTGTTACTCCATGAACTCAATGGTTTTTAATTACTTGCTAGATAACTGTGGCATTTACGAAAAAATTTAAATTGATCGTTGAAGAGCACACGCTCGGGAGTGATTAGTATTGCAAGTCTGTGATTATAGAAGGATCCATCCAAGTCAACAGCCTGCCGAACCAACTGCTATATATTTAGATCATGGGTTTGATATTCCAGACTCAATGTGGGAGCTAATGAACAAAAAATCAGATGGATTGGAAAAAGACTAGTCGTATTTAGAAACCAACGAGAGGAAGGAGCTGTTCCAGGAGAAGAGGTGCCCATTAACATACAAACTCATATTGCCCGATCAACACAAACATTTTAATACACCATGTTTTACTACTAGTAGCGTCATTTTGGCATTTTACTTCTAAAAATGAGGTACAAGGTCAATTGACATTTTTGTTTCAGAGTTCAGAGAGACATTTAGAAAAAACAGTACCTTTTATTTTTTGGCGGAAATGTTTGGTTTCATTTTTGTCCAATTATTGGCCAATATTAATGGCCAATTTAATTAAATTAATTGAAAATTTTGTTATCATATTAATACAATATGCCATAGAATTAGACGAAAATGGTTACTCGGGGGTTATTGGGGTCGTTGATTACGAATCTCTATTGAATTTGGGAAATTCAAAATGGCGGACCGGAAATCGGGCCATTTTCCAGAAAAAATGAGAATGGATATCATGGCCTTGAAAATCTGTACTTGGGAGGGGTTTTCGAGGTGGCTGATTACAAATCCGAGGTCTAATTTGGTAAATTCAAAATGGCGGACTGGAAGTAGAGTCAATTTCTCAACAAAAACTCGCATATTTTCGTTTTTGGGCTAAAAATGAGTACTCGAGGGTCCGCTACTTTTAGTTTCGTACTCTATTTCCGGTTCGCCATTTTGAATTTACCAAATTATACATCGGATTTGTAATGAGCGACCTCGAAAACCCCCGAGAAAAGATTTTCAAGGCCAAGATATCAATTTTCATTTATTCCAGAAAACGGCCCGATTTTTGATCCGCCATTTTGAATTTTCCAAATTGGACTTCAGATTCGTGATTAGCGATCCAAAAAACCCTCGAGTAACCATTTTCGTCTAATTCTATGGCATATGGTATGTGATAACAAATTTTTCAATTAATGTAATTAAATTGGCTAATTATTGGACAAAAAATGAAACCAAACATTTCCGCAAAAAAATAAAACGTACAGATTTTTCTAAATGCCATTGTGAACTCTTTGCAGCAAAAATGAAGTCAATTGACCTTTTACCTTTTTTTTAGAGGTTTTCACATTTTTCATGCTGAAATGACGCAACTATACTTTAAAGAAAACTTGTTGGCAAAGAAGTTCTTATAAACGTATCCTCCATCTCGCTTACTTGGAACTACAAGGCATTATTGTTCCTTTTCTAAATCGTCCCCTAGGAATTTATTGTACCGATCCTGTTCTAGTTTTCCTTAGAGCTCTTTAGCCAACTTTGCCTTTTACATTAGACTCCACAGACTCAATAAGAACTCCTTAATATAGCTATCAGCTTTTGATTTTTGAACGCCTAGTAATTGGAATCTCAGTTTAGCCAGGCCTGCACAATGCCATGGTACATGTACTGATGCTTCCTCCTCCTTTTGGCAGAATCTGCAAGTTTCATCATCATTAGACTAATATGTCTATTGAGTAGACAGTGTCCGCTTACAAGACGCACTATTAACCTAATTGCCTTTCTATTTTAATTGAAACGAGTCATTTTTATACATGCCAGTTGTTTAGTTTCATAATTAAAATGGTCCCAAACTCGGCGGCAATTACGCAACATCACGAACCGGTACGGCTGTAAGACGGGGAGAGGCGAGAAGCCGATAGATCAGTTTAGCTCAGACGATAGAGAATTATAGTCGAGTTCCAATTAGTCAGCATAAAAATTGTGCAATAAATCGAAACAAAATCTGAGTTTATTGTTAATAACATGTTCGAGTAACTGATTGCTTCGTATTAATGAAGATATATGTCCAGCTAAATTCTTTGTTAATTTTTATGTATAAACTCTAATCTTTTCTTTAAGCGTACCTATCGGAATATTTTGTTTGACTGTATTTAAGAATACTAAGCCATTTTTTAATAACTTTACGCATAACTATCAATTGTGTTTGCTCGTTTAGATTTCATATATTACATGTTTTTGTGGGTTCACCTGTCCAATGTGTTTATTTGTGAACGTTTTAACTACAAACGTAATAAATTGTAATTGTTAATTAAGTTGTTCATGTATTATTTATTTTGCCTAAATTCAGATTAATTTCTTATTCAACCTACAGTTCTTACAAAAGATTCAACAAAAATACATAGTGGCGCCCATTAGCCGTCTTTTGTCAGTGTGTCTATTAGCCTTTGTTAATGAAGTTGAGGATACAGTAAGCACTTGGTGACAGGTTTCAAGTAACTGTACATTTTTGTCTGTCAATTAGCTGTCAAATTATTCCCACTCTTTGATTATTCTCACTCTTTAAGTTGGGATCTCTAAGCCTCGGCGAATATTTTAAGCAATTAGCTTTCGTATTGAGGTAAATAAAGCGTTACATGATATTTGTTTGTGTCCTGGTTGAGTGGTGGAATAGCATTAGCTAATCTTCGCCAGGACATTAATATAAACTGCCGGCCACTCGAACTTACACATAGAGACTTTTAGGTAAAATTTAAAGTTCAATATTTTCAACAGGAATGCAAATGTTTGAACGCGGCTTGCAAATTTTAAGAGCTAGTTTTTTTCGGATTAAGCTGCATGACGTATATTTATCGTAGGACCATAAGTTTATTATATACGGGGTGATCAATGAAGTCATGCAAAAAATCAAAAAGTTTGTATGAGTGAAATTTCCGCAAAAAATTTTTTTGGTCGTTGCAATTCGGTTCCTTACTAAGGTAACATCAATATCTCTAGACGGTTTTGTCAATTTTTGGATTAAGGCCCTTAGGCCTTGTACACACTACTCAACATAAAATTTGGATACCGAAATCTTTAAAATGCTATAACTTGACATTGGATTGACGGTTCTTGATGATTTTTGCGGATTTGGAATCCTTATTTCACGTAGATTTTCTATGGCCAAAGCATTTTATTTGAGGGTTGAAATTTACACATTATACCGAGTCGATAATAAACAAAAACGTAGGATACGACGCGCGACGCGCTCTAAAGTTTGGCATTATTTAAGTTTTTGTAAAAATAAATTCTCACCTCAAGTTGTTTTTATTTAATGTTCTTCTCACTGTTCTGTCCGAAACTCACACCCCAGTTTGTTGTCTCAAAGAATCATTCAGTTTTACAGAGTTCTTTGTCCACCCCCATGCCCATAATTATGATCGGGAGTAATTTCTACGCGACGCGTCAATTTCAAAGTAGGCATTGGAAAAACAAATTTGTTGCTATGGAATTAAAAACTGTTTACATTATTTTTATAATAATCTGACATGTTTCAATGTTATAATTTTGTAAAGTTTAATTAATATGAGGCGTTTAACCACGGCAGAAAGGGAAAATTGCATTCGACTTCTCAACGAAGGAATGTCAAAACAGCAAGATGCGCACATTTACAATGTCAGCCGAAAGACAATTTATAATTTGAACCGCCGCGTCGGAACTACTGGTGATCATAATTATGGGCATGGGGGTGGACATACAAAAAAAATAAACCAAAGAACCGAAAGAAGTTTAATGAGAGAAACTATGCGGAATAGAACAAAGAACTCTAGAAAACTAAATGACTCTTTAAGACAACAAACTGGGGTGAGAGTTTCGGACAGAACAGTGAGAAGAACATTAAATAAAAACAACTTGAGGTGAGATTATTTTTTTTTTAAACATAACATAATGCCAAACATTTTAAATTATAGAGCCCGTCGCAGAGCAAAATGTGTGCGGTTATTACAACGCCATAGAGCGAATAGGCGGGCATGGGCACATCGGCATACGAATTGGGGTAATGAAGAGTGGAGCCATTGTTTATTTACTGACGAAACAAGATTTAATTTTTTTCACTCCGATGGCCGAATGTTAGTTTGGAGAAGGCCAAATCAGCGATATTTGGAGGAAAATATGGCCCCTCAAGAAGCATTTGGTGGCGGAGGTGTTACAGTGTGGGGAGGTATCATAAGAAATGGTAAAACCGAGCTATTCATTACCAACCAAACCATTAATGCTACTGTTTATCAGGAGGAAATTTTGGAACCTATTGTTGTTCCTTTTGCTCGACATTACGGCCCAGAAATTCTATTGGTGGATGACAACGCTCGACCTCACAGAGCGCGAAGGATCACAGAGTTTTTGCAGGCACAAAACATCAATAGGATGGACTAGCCTGCAAAGTCTCCGGATCTTAATGTCATCGAACACGTTTGGTCTTATTTAAAACTTAAAGTAAGATCTCTTGATGTACCCCCTGAAACCTTAGAAACGCTCAGTGAGGCCATTCGTGAAGAATGGGAGAATATTCCACAAGATTTTATAAATAATCTTGTGGATACTCTACCAAATCGATGTCGGGAAGTAATATTCCGAGCAGGAGGACCAACAAAATATTAGCTTCTCTTTTTTTAAATTAATGTACCTAATTTTAATTAGGTAATTTTAATTGACTTTTGGTCGTTGTTAAGCAATGTTGTATATTGTAGAATTTAATGTAATAAACTTGTTCTTGTCGCTACGTTTTTGTTTATTATCGACCCGGTATAATGTGTAAATTTCAACCCTCAAATAAAATGCTTAGACCATAGAAAATCTACGTGAAATAAGGATTCCAAATCCACAAAAATCATCAAGAACCGTCAATCCAATGTCAAATTATAGCATTTTAAAGATTTCGGTATCCAAATTTTATGTTGAGTAGTGTGTACAAGGCCTAAGGGCCTTAATCCAAAAACTGACAAAACCGTCTAGAAATATTGATGTTACCTTAGTAAGGAACCATATTGCAACGACCAAAAAAATTTTTTGCGGAAATTTCACTCATACAAACTTTTTGATTTTTTGCATGACTTCATTGATCACCCCGTATATAATAAACTTATGGTCCTACGATAAATATACGTCATGCAACTTAATCCGAAAAAAACTAGCTCTTAAAATTTGCAAGCCGCGTTCAAAAATTTGTATTCCTGTTGAAAATATTGAACTTTAAATTTTGCCTAAAAGTCTCTATGTGTAAGTTCGAGTGGCCAGCAGTGTAGATAAGACGATTAAATAAAAAAAAATACATAATATAATAAAAGCAGATCGTTCTTTAATAAGCTCTTTGGATTGTCTCTATCACGGGAAACTTTTACACCATTCCAAATATTTAGTTTGTACCCATTTATCGCTTAGCCACGCCATAAAAAGGCTTGAGTTCTACTTACGCCTTACATTTTATCTGACCGGCTCATCAGGCTTTTTCATTTTCCTTATATACACATTTTATCCTATACAATGTGTTCAGCCTACACGGAAACCGAACCGAATTCCTTTTAGCGCAATTTAGCTACCGATGAATAAATGACAATCGATTGATTGACAGTTGCTTGCCTTATTACTTCCTTTGCGCAGCACTGTATTGCGGTCACTTCGTTCTGAAGACTTATTTTTCTTTTGGGACATCTCTCAAAAATCCTAACTCCGACTTCCTGTTCTGTTTTGTAGCCGTTTGTACTCAGGTCTGTGTCAATATTGGGAGATTATTTTTTGCCTGCCTGGTATTGTAATTTGGAAAGAGTCTAGTGGCACCTCCACGATGAAATTGCCCCCCAATAGAAATATATATCGTGGTCTATACACAGTATAGAGTAGGTTACTAGTAACCGACGCAGATAGATATTTCCCCTCCATCAAGATGGAGGTCAAATATCTATCTGCGTGACAGTTCAAGATCTGTCATAGGGATAATGGAGGATCACCGACTTTTTTTCATGTTGATATATTTACTAATAAAGGTAGGGAAATAATACTAAATGGGGATATTAGAGTACAATCTAGAATTTATTTCAATATAGTTTCCAACGACTAAGCTTCAGTATAATTATTGTTGTTAAAATACATATACAAATTTTAGTGATAGATTTCTACTGGTTCCTGTTAAATTACCACTTAGGAAAAATTACTGAATATTCATCCACATGTCTACGTAAGTACCAAAGTTTCAATAAAATCAAAGTGCAATGTGCATATTGTGCATGTCCAAACAAAATTAAATGTAATTAGGCGTGTACTCGGCGACCGTGATGTTAAGTTATAAGTTAAATTGGGTTTTTACTTATCGAAATGAACGGATTGATGAACGCTAATGAAATGTTAAGCTCCGTTTTTTAATAACATTACTTTAAAATGAAGTTAAAAAAATATAATTAATTTTTGCAAATAAATAATTAATTACCAACAGTATTAGAAAATAATAACGATGTGCCAATTTTTGTTAATAGCATCAATTTACTCCAAAAATTAGTAAACAAAATCTACAATATTGATTTACATCTAAACAAACATAAAACATAATCTAATCTTTATATTCTTAATTGATGAAATAGAATGGTCAATTTTTCTCAAATATCAATCGAATAAGATAACCATGAGACCCTATTGCTCAGATAGCTTCATTAATTAATAAATTAGAATAATTGTAATTTAGTATGCAATAATGTGTAGCAGATTAGTACGGCAATAATGTTCATTCCAGTTTATCACCTTGCTCGATTTGCAATTAATTTTCATAATAATATGACCTTAATTGAAAATTTACAATATTTACCTAAAAGTCAAACCAGAGAGACAAATAATGGGAATAGTAAAGAAAATATATACACTGTGATTTCATCTCAGGCATTAATTATTAAGAAAGACGGTAGTGTCTCGCGCCTAGTTCACTCAAACATCCCCGCTCACAAAAGTATTAAGCGACCACCCGTGTACTTTTACAGGAAAAACACCTACCCTCACCACCATCTAAATTTTGAATTGAAATTTATCATTAAATATAAGGATTTAACTAAGAATTTGTTCAGTTACACTTATAAAACGATAATTCTCTATCGACTGAGACCAGAATCAACAATGTTAATTACATATTAACGAATACACGTGCATAGCAATGCGTAGCCACACCCCTTGTGCATAAAAACACAGGATTTTATATTTCTAACAATAAAAATACATACATGCGATTTGTCCTATTAATTTCGGCTTTCGTCGGTGATGACTGGATATAAAAGATGCACAGTAAATATTGCGGCACTTTGGATGGACCCGGAAGACTCCGTCGTGGCCCTCATAGGGCTTCGCTGGCCCCATTTCGTCTCCATAATGGAGCCTCCGTAGATCTCCGTTTCGGCCCATATAGGGCTTCGCAAGGCCCATTTCGCCCCATTTCGGCCCCATTTTGGCCCCGTATAACCCAACCCACTTTAGTCGAAAAATGCATCCATGAGGAAGTACATCCTCTTAAAGTGGGATAGGTTAGGGTGGATTAGGTTTCCAACAATTTCCGTTATATTGAAAATCTAATTAAATTAAACACATACTTGCTAATTTTTGACGTTACTAGGGAAAAAACGATAATTTTGAATTTTGGTTGATATTACACAAAATTTTAAAATTATTATTTGTGTACTAAAACAGTTGGGCATCACGTGAAGCATTTGTTATGAATGTAATTTTTGTTTAATACACTATTTTTCTGTTATTACAAAATATTATTCTGGAGTTGAAAATAAATGTTAAATACAAATAATGGAAAAAACGATACTTTCTTGTATTTTGGTTGATTTTACAAAAAATTTTAAGAGGACCTTTTTTGCAGCCCTTTCAATGCTCTGCAAAAATGTCCAAGTACTTCGTAATTTTACAGGTTGATAAAAAAATATAGCCAGTCAAATAATAATTATTATAGAAATAAATAGAGAAACAAAAGATATTTGGATGTTATCAAGTTAACATAGAGTACTTATAGAGATACAGCTCCCATCAAAATTTCAAAATTTTATCTTCATTACAACGGAAATTATTAGAAAAATATTTTGTTTTGTGACTCAGTTTAACAGGATGTACTTCCTCAGGGATGCATTTTTGGACTAACGTAAGTTGGGTTATATGGGCTTAATATCAACCCAGGGATCGCAAGCTTCCATCCGCGAACTCAATTCTGGGACACCCTGTACACATATTATTGCACATGCTTTCATTACAGATAGGAGCTAGTTGTTAGGTTTAGAACCTCCGCCAATATTCTTGACTAAAGACGACGGTCTCGGATCATTAGAGGTCGAGCCTGAGCTCTTTGCCCCAATCATCGCTCTAGACCTGGACCGGCCTCGTAAGGGGTGGGCCTGCTTTGTCGCTTACTCCACCCACACATGCGGACGGTGTAGGTGGTGTTAGCAGACCTCCCCTGGTTCTGGCTGTTGGGCCTTTAGAACCTCCACATGGTAATATAATTAGGTACAATTTGCACTCTACTAACTTGTCAGTTATTGTCGAGGATGGTATACTGTTCGGAAATAGAAAAAACGAAGAGTGCATTATATTAGATAGGGACGTCCGCCCGTCTATTCGTCCATCGCGTTTCTTGTAAACGCGGTAACTTAAGTACCAATTGTACTGAAATGTAGACAGTAATATTGACTAGTGAAAGGACCCTATTACTTTTGAACAAAAATAATGAGTAAATAAATAAGTTAATAATCTCTAAATAAAAAAATCTTTTTCAATTTTTATTGTTTGTAACTGAATATAAATCTTGTGAAGTGTTACTTTCTAGCATTATCTATTTGTATATGAAAATGTCACTCTCCGAAATTTTTTCGGATTTACACTTTTCAGACTATGTAGATTACGAAAATTAAGGTCTTTTTCAATTCCGTCAGTGTGAGTGTTTGTCTGTCTGTTGGCGCTATATCCAAAAAACTGTTTGGCGGAAAACAGTAAAATTTGGTGGGTAGTTGACGCTATTGCCAACGAAGTAATGGGATATACTTTCACTGGCAAATTTAAAGTGAAAATCTGAACAATTTTCAACAAAGTATAGAAGGTTTCCTACGACAACTTCATTCCAAATCTTATTGTCATCCACAGTTCCCTAACAATTTTTTTAAAGTCACCACCCACTACATTTTTTTCGAAAAGTATGAGAGAAATGTTGCATTGGTGGGTAATAATATTAAGGATGTAGTTGATACCATTATTAAGGAGAAAATCTGACATAATTTTAGTTAAGATGCTATAAGTGTGTAATTATGCACATTAGTCACATAAGAAAAAGTCTGATCGAGTGGCAAATTTTCTTTAGTGACTAATGTGCAATTACACACGTGTGCAATACAAAATTTTATCCAACACTTTAGAATGTATAAAAATATAGATATTTCTAAATATGGGAAACTAATTGCTTATTTAAAAAGTGATTCAAGAACTTACAAACAAAAAGGCTATTTTTACATTCTGTCCATTGACCATCAATGAATTAGTATTACTACTAATTGAAAACAGACAATTTTGCCCGATCTGTCTTCCAAATAATATAGCTCTAACAACTGCGCGATTTACAATTTATTGTATGCCTTTTTAATAAAAACACGTTGTAATATCTAATGAATATTTAATCGCGGTATATTTGATGATATACATACATATTGTTTAAATGTCAACAATTTGAATTGTTTGTCCATATAACATTTTACCCATGTCATCCGTGGTCAACTTAATTATGTCAACTTCAAATGTCCTGAGAGACCCCTGGTCAAGAAGCATGTATCCTTGTCTGATTCTTGCATTTGAATTAAATCATTGATATTGCACGTACATTTGTTATTGTTGTTATTTTGCACTGATTGCTACAACTATCGCTATGAAGTTTTCAAATATTCTCTCCTCATCTAAGCGTATACTGTGGGTGGTTGTATGTGTCTAGGTATGTGCTTGCATGCGTATAGTAGACGTAAGAGATATAGTGATGCCATCAAAGAGATGCCGATAAAGCAGTTAAAGCCGTCAAAGCGACCGACAAAGGACATTGCTGCTCTTTTTGCTTCTCCGTATCACTATATGTATTTCGTTTACTATACCTGCGCGCGTGTGTATGTGTGTGGGCACATATATCTACTCTAAACTATTTTCAGTTGTAGTACACATATGAGTGCGTCTATGTTATGTAAACCTCAAAAGGTAGGTTCGTGGCCAAAACGTAAAGCTCGTAAGGCCAAAGAACTAGATTAAAACAAAATAGAGATGTCCTGTGTAAATACATTTACCGATTTTTTAATTAAAATTTAGTTAATTTAATTATACAATGGCAATATCTCAATAACCCTTCAAAACGCTGTACTAATGTTGCTAAGGAACTTTGGAACCATGTTACCAACTAATGACCTTTGGCGAAACCGCACGCCTTTACAGGCAAACGCAATAGAAGAATGTTAGATGCAAAAGGAGACTACTATATAACTATTATATATTATAATTCATGATAATGAACCCAATGCGTCTATTAATATGACATGAATAATAAGCATAACAGGATAATAAAATAACTATACCAATTTTAGCGAATAGCATTGCGTTTATTACAGGAATTAGTTTAATAATAAATATCATCATAGTATGAAATTTATCTCATGGAGTGGCATAAGAAAACCATTTAAGGGTTTGTCTTGTAAAGTATCATGAATAATTAACTCTTGACTTTCTTGTCGCTGTTATTATCTATAGAGTTTATGAGTAATTAAGGCAAATGATAAAATGCAAATACACTCTATGCAGTCTGAGATATTTTGAATTAAATTAGTTTCTTTAGACTTTACGAGACTTTTGACCTAAAAGCATTTTCATGTTAAATCTATTTATATCTTAATAGTAAGTATAGTAAGATTTTCTAACAAATTCTTACAATGATTAATTAAATTTTTAATACAAAATTGCCTAGAAACAGAATGAGATCTGTTACTCTTATTTATGTTGGAATATTCTTATTGTATAGTACATTAAAGACGACTTGATTACAACATAGTATTATTCGCCTATATTATAAAGACGACCGTATCCAAGAAAGAGATAGAGCCAAAGGGAAAGTATTTACTATTTTTAGCCATAACGTTCTTTATAAATAAATAAAGAACTAAGACTACCTCAGTTGAGGTATAACAAGAGTAGTTTTATGAGTTTTTACTTAATAGTTTCAGTCGCTTGCAAAATCCTCTAAATAACAATTTTTCTATCGATCTAATAAAAAATCACAAGAGGCAAAACTTATTCTAATGGTTATTTATTGTATAAGTGTTTTAGACAGCGTTTTATCCATGCAAGAAAGTTTAAACTCGAGAACGAAGTTCGAGAGTTTCATTTTCTTGAGTGGATAAAACGGGACTAAAACACGAAAGCTATACAACGTTTTATCCCCAATCACGGTCATTTAGGATCAGATTTCATCAAAAAATGATTTGACATTTCACTCTGTCAGCGGCTGTAACATAAAAAATTATTGAAATTAATTAGAAAAAACTCGGAAGGTGTTGAATGGTTGCTATTTAGTTTTTATTCTTTATCGATTCTATTTGTAAAAATTTGTGAAGTTGGTGAAAAATGCAGGAAAGCGATTTTGTTCCTGAGAGAATCCTTCGGGAAGCTGAAGAAGCAAATCTCCAACCTGCGAAATCCAGGGAACATTATGAAAAAGTATTTTACGAATTCAATGAATGGAAAGAAAAACTGGGGGTAATGATAATAAATGAGGAACTTCTGCTGTCGTATTTCTTAAATTGTTGTTGTGTTGAATGGTTGCTATTTAGTTTTTATTCTTTATCGATTCTATTTGTAAAAATTTGTGAAGTTGGTGAAAAATGCAGGAAAGCGATTTTGTTCCTGAGAGAATCCTTCGGGAAGCTGAAGAAGCAAATCTCCAACCTGCGAAATCCAGGGAACATTATGAAAAAGTATTTTACGAATTTAATGAATGGAAAGAAAAACTGGGGGTAATGATAATAAATGAGGAACTTCTGCTGTCGTATTTCTTAAATTTGAAGAAGTATGCAATTTCATCCATGTGGTCGAAGTATTCTACGCTGAAGGCCGCTATAAAGGTCCATAAAAATGTAGACATTGGAAAATATAGTAAGCTCATTGCCTATCTGAAGAGTGAGTCGAGAGGGTACAAAGCGAAGAAAGCTGCGGTATTGGAAAGAGCACACGTGGAAGAACTTTTCACAAGGGCTAGCGATAAAGAATATTTGAGGAGCATCCATACAAAACCGGACATGTCCAGTAAAAGTCATTTCGAGATAATCGCAAATTTTCTTGCATTAAGAGTCTGCACGTTCAAGGCTCGAAATTTCTATTGCAATATATTCTCAGCTTGTACTGAACGCGAAAGTCATTTGAATATAATGATATTTTTTGCAAACAACCAAAATAATGCCATTTTACTTCCACATCCACGTAGTGGATTGGAAGTATAGTAATCGCAAAAAAATTTTCAAAAATTTTTATTCGTGAAATAGGTTTAGAATGTCATGAAACGTCGAGATTTTAAATTTGAGCGAAAAAAAAAAATTTCTGTCTGTCTGTCGGTATGTCGGTCTGTCGGTCTGTCTGTCGGTCTGTCTGTCTGTAACTTTTTTTTGTCCGCACGCTTTCTCCGGAACGGTTTAAGATATTGACCTGAAATTTTGTACACGTATATATTATAACGAGATCTGGAACTGGATTGTTTTTTGAGGAAATCCGGTGAAGGGTTGGGGGTTAAATAGGGGTAAATAGGGGGAAATAAGTAAAGCAAGCTTGTAAGAGTACAGAAACTTGAAATTCGGTGTATGTACTAGAAGTTAAGGCTTCAGATTTTTTTATAATATTTTTCAACCCCCCACCACCCCTACCCCATTAAAGGGGTTGATAAAATAAAGTTGAGATATTCATTTGAAATTTCGTACACGTATGTATTATAACGATGTCTAGAATTAGATTATATTTTGGGATGATTCCGTTGAAGGGTTGGGGGTTAATTTGGGGTAAATAGAGGAATATAAGTAAAACAAGTTGGTAAGAGTACAGAAACTTGAAATTCGGTGTATGTACTAGAAGCCAAAGCGTCAGATTTTTTAATAATATTTTTCAACCCCCACCACCCCTACTCCAATTTGAAAAGGGTTGATAAAATAAAATTGAGATATTCATTTGAAATTTTCTACACGTATGTATTATAACGACATCTGGAACTAGATTATATTTTGAGATAATTCCGTTGAAGGGTTGGGGGTTAAATAGGGGTAAATAGGGGAAAATAAATAAAGCAAGCTGGTAAGACTACAGAAACTTGAAATTCGGTGTATGTACTAGAAGCCAAGGTCTCAGATTATTTATAATATTTTTCAACCCCCACCACCCCTACTTCATTATTAAAAGGGTTGATAAAATAAAATCGAGATATTCATTTGAAATTTGGTACACGTATGAATTATAACGACATCTGGAACTAGATTATACTTTGAGATGATTCCGTTGAAGGGTTGGGGGTTATTTAGGGGTCAATAGGGGGAAATAAGTAAAGCAAGCTGGTATGAGTACAGAAACTTGAAATTCGGTGTATGTATAAGAAGTTAAGGCCTCAGAGTTTTTTATAATATTTTTCAACCCCCTCACCACCCCTACCCCATTAATGGGGTTGACAAAATAAAGTTGAGATATTCATTTGAAATTTCATACACATATGTATTATAACGACGTCTGGAATTAGTTTATATTTTGAGATGATTCCGTTGAAGGGTTGGGGGTTAATTTGGGGTAAATAGAGGAATATAAGTAAAACGTTGGTAAGACTACAGGAACTTGAAATTCGGTGTATGTACTAGAAGCCACAGCGCCAGATTTTCTTATAATATTTTTCAACCCAACCACCCCCACTCCAATATGAAAAGGGTTGATAAAATAAAATTGAGATATTCATTTGAAATTTGGTACACGTATGTATTATAACGACGTCTGAAACTAGATCATAATTTGAGATGATGCCGTTGAAGGGTTGGGGGTTAAATAGGGGCAAATAGGGGAAAATAAGTAAAGCAAGCTGGTAAGACTACAGAAATTTGGGATTCGGTGTATATACTAGAAACCAAGGCCTCAGATTTCTTTCTAATATTTTTCAAACTCTACCACCTCCGCTTCATTATTAATGGGATTGATAACATCAAATTGAGATATTCATTTGAAATTTTCTACACGTATGTATTATAACGACATCTGGAACTAGATTATATTTTGAGATAATTCCGTTGAAGGGTTGGGGGTTAAATAGGGGTAAATAGGGGAAAATAAATAAAGCAAGCTGGTAAGACTACAGAAACTTGAAATTCGGTGTATGTACTAGAAGCCAAGGTCTCAGATTATTTATAATATTTTTCAACCCCCACCACCCCTACTTCATTATTAAAAGGGTTGATAAAATAAAATCGAGATATTCATTTGAAATTTGGTACACGTATGAATTATAACGACATCTGGAACTAGATTATACTTTGAGATGATTCCGTTGAAGGGTTGGGGGTTATTTAGGGGTCAATAGGGGGAAATAAGTAAAGCAAGCTGGTATGAGTACAGAAACTTGAAATTCGGTGTATGTATAAGAAGTTAAGGCCTCAGAGTTTTTTATAATATTTTTCAACCCCCCCACCACCCCTACCCCATTAATGGGGTTGACAAAATAAAGTTGAGATATTCATTTGAAATTTCATACACATATGTATTATAACGACGTCTGGAATTAGTTTATATTTTGAGATGATTCCGTTGAAGGGTTGGGGGTTAATTTGGGGTAAATAGAGGAATATAAGTAAAACGTTGGTAAGACTACAGGAACTTGAAATTCGGTGTATGTACTAGAAGCCACAGCGTCAGATTTTCTTATAATATTTTTCAACCCAACCACCCCCACTCCAATATGAAAAGGGTTGATAAAATAAAATTGAGATATTCATTTGAAATTTGGTACACGTATGTATTATAACGACGTCTGAAACTAGATCATAATTTGAGATGATGCCGTTGAAGGGTTGGGGGTTAAATAGGGGCAAATAGGGGAAAATAAGTAAAGCAAGCTGGTAAGACTACAGAAATTTGGGATTCGGTGTATATACTAGAAACCAAGGCCTCAGATTTCTTTCTAATATTTTTCAAACTCTACCACCTCCGCTTCATTATTAATGGGATTGATAACATCAAATTGAGATATTCACTTGAAAGTTAGTACACGTATGTATTGTAGTGACATCTGATTGAGATGACTCCATTGAGGTGGTAGGTTGTAAATAGTGGAAAATAAGTACGGTAAACTAGAAACTTCATTTTTAACGTATATAGTAGAAACCAACTCCTCAAACTTTTCTATGACATCTACCCCAAATATTATTAAAATCCTATGACCAATAATTTCCACATACTAGAGTGCAAATTTAGTCAAGATGTTTCCTTTAAAGTGACTTGGACGAATAATCTGGATGTGGAAGTAGTGATTCCTTAGGCAGCGGTTTTTTGTTTGGACATGTCTTGTTTTGCTCGGACTGCGTGGACATGTCGTGTTTTGTTCGGACTGATCAATGGACATGTCATGTTATGCACATACTAATTAATGGACTTGTTTTTTTTTTCTAGTTTTATTTAAAACAACTGTAATATTTAAAAGTCTTTATAAAAAAAGTATCAGAAAATTCGCAAAAAGAATGAAAAAACGAACTTACAGAAGACAACTTAAAACATAGCACTTAAAATGAAAATGAAAATACATCCCTCCCTTTTTTTTCTCGAACCCACGTTCATTGATCCCACGGACACATCCATGGCTTATTTATTAATTAAAGTTGTTTTATTTACATCAATTGCACAGAACACAAAAGATCGCACACACTAAAACACTAGAATTTGAAGATTATATTGACGCTTTGAGACACGGGTAACTATTAATTTATAGTAGCACACATGTTTTTATAAACATTTAGTTACTATTATTGTCCTTTATCGAGACGATCCAGAACCATACAGAAACTGAAAAGCGACATTACAGATAAATTTCATATTTGGACAAGTCTGCTTTTGGTGGCACATATATTACTCCATACCACCATAAGAATTATCACTGGACATGTACCATTTTGAACAAACTCTTTGTTCACTTTGTAGTGTTTGGACATGTACTGTTTTGCTTGGACTTCATGTTTTTACTATGATTTTAGCATATAATATATTCGGTTTTGCACGATTCTGACTGCGGCAGTGGATTTTAATCAAGAAAATACTTAAAAATTCATCACTAACTCATTTCAACTTAATTATGGACATGTTTGGTTTTGCATGGATGTTCCTCATTTGATGATTAAGGTAATATCTCTTAACCTTTTAGACATTGTAGATAATAAACTTTGAAATATTTTAGGTTGCACTAATAATGAGACGTGTATAAAATACATGTCCTTGCGTTCGAAGAAGTTGTCGAACGACAGATTCTTTTTACGATACACTAATCAAAAATGTACTTCACAACCTGTTGAAATCAACATTTTGTCGAAAGTTCCTTCAAGAGCTGCTTCATTTTTGAATCTGGTAAACGCAGAAGCTTATAGCGGCCATTGCATGAGGAGCACTTTAACAAATTTACTGGCTAATAAAGGTGCTGACGTCACAACTATTAAACGACATGGTGGGTGGAGAAGTTTCGCTATAGCAGAAAGTTATATCGAGGCTTCTATATCCAATAAGCTTGACATCGCAAGGAAAGTCGAAGGTACTCCTGATACTAGTCGTTCCTTACAAGAGGAGACATCCATTGTTTCTACAGATATATCAAAAACTTCTGCAATCACTATGCGTTCTGAAACCGATGACAACTACAAGTTTGTTATTAATCGGAACGAAGTGAAATATAATAAAACAAATAAGGAAATGTCTATTAGTATAAATATTAATATTAAAATTAATAAATATTAAATAAAATATAACTGATTTAAGATTGTATTTTTCATTATTCCACTAGTGGCTAAAGTGGTACTTTATATGCCTCATAATTGTGGATAAAGCTCCAATTATAATGTGGTTGTGGATAAATTAAATTAATAGATCAAAATGCAACATACCATTTTTTATTCACAACTGTTACGTATGTTGAAAACTTCTAAACAATCCAAGTAATTTTCGTTTTCGAAAAATCACTTCATCTTCTTCATATACATTTTCTTCATTTTAAGTTTCAAATATTATGATGAAATTGTCACAATCTTTTCCATTATAATGACTGCACAATATTAAGCATTTAGGTTCATATTTTCTACATCCCAGCCGGATCAACATTTAGGTCATTTACAAGATATATGCAAAATATCTTCTGGGGATTGGTATCTATACACTTATACAGTGTGTCCACATTTCATGGAGCCACGCTTATATCTCGCTCATCTGATATCCGAATATTTTGAAATATTGGTCGTAAATGTACACTTACCTACAAAGTGAGTCTTAAGACGTAACCACTTTTAATTTTAGTCAGAAGCTTCCGATTCTAGGATGGAAAAAGTAGGATTAATCAGATATTCTTAAGCAACACCTTTAAAAACTCGCTTGTACACGTTTACATCGTGCTGAGTTCAAAGGTGTTTGAGATAAGGACCGCCAAAAAAATAATTTCTTCAACTATTGCAATAATTACTTCCACATCCACGTAAAAGAATTTTCAAAATTTTTCTTTCTTGAAATAGTTTTAGAATGTCACGAAATGTCGAGAATCTTAAATTTGAGCGAAATAAAAATTCTGTGTGTCTGTCGGTCGGTCTGCTGTAACTTTTTTGTCCGTACGTTTTCTCTCGAACGGTATAAGATATTGACGTGAATTTTGTACACATATGTATTATAATGAAGTCTGATACTGGAATGTTTTCTGAACATAAGTGGTGAAGGTTTGGGGGGTAAATATGGGCAAATAGGGGGAAATAAGTAAAGCAAGCTGGTAAGAGTTTAGAGACTTGAGATTTGGTATATATACTAGAAGCCAAGGCCCCAAATTATTTTATAATATTATCCATCCCCCACCACCACTCCAATATTAAAGGGGTTGATAAAATAAAATTGAGATATTCACTTGAAATTTGGTACACGTATAGATTGTAATGATATCTGGAACTAGTTTATATTTTGAGATTATTTCGTTGAAGGGTTGGGGGTTAAATAGGGGTAAATAGGGGAAAATAAGTAAAGCAAGCTGGTAAGAGTACAGGAACTTGGAATTTGGTGTACGCATTAGAAGTCAAGGTCTCAGATTTTTAATAATATTTTTCAACTCCACTCACCACTCCCACTACGTTATTAAATGGGGTGTTAAAATCAAATTAAGAGTTTTACTTTAAATTTGGTACATGTATATATATAACTATATGTGCAATTATATTATGCTTTAAGATGATTCCGTTGAAAGGATGGGTGTTAAATAAGGGTAAAGAGGGGAACATAAATAAAGCAAGCTGATAAGAGTACAAATATTTGGGATTTGGTGTATATACTAGAAGCTAAAGCCTCAGATTTGTTCATAATATTTTCCATCCCCTCCACCACCCCCACTATATTATTATAGAGGTTAATAAAATTAAACTCAGATACCCACTTAAAATTTGTTACACGTATTTATAACGACACCTGGAAGTAGATTATATTTTGTGATAATTCCGGAGATGGGTTCGGAGGTCATCATCATTATCAATCAGCCCAATTGCATCCACTGCTGAACATGCGTCAATCGTAGTCCATTCCATCGTGTGAGATCACGTGTTGCGTTCATCCAGTTTCTCACTATTCTTCTTATATCATCCGTCCATCTTGTTGGCGGGCGTCCTCTATGTCAAAAAGCGTCTTGCCGCGGTCTCCACTATAAAAAAAATTTCCGTCCATCGTCCGTCTGTCCTTCTTGCTATGTGCCCAGCCCAGTTCCATTTCCACATTGTTATGCGTTAGATTGCTTCAGTTACTCCAGACATTTGGCGAAGCCTTACATTTGAGACTCTGTCCCTAAGGGAAACAATCAACATTGATATTTCCACAACACGTATTTTGTTAACAGTGGTTCGGGGGTAAATATGGAAAATAGGGGCAAATAAATAAGGCAAGCTGGTAAGAGTATAGAAACTTGGTATTTGGTGTATATACTAGAAGCCAAAACCTCATTTTTCTTTTTACAACATTTTACTACCCTACCACCGCCCCCACTCCATTCTTAAAGGGGCTGATAAAATTAAATTGAGATACTCACTTGAAATCTGGTACACGTATGTATTGTAATGACATCTGATTGAAATGATTTCGTTGAAGAGGTAGGGGTGAGGGGGTCTGAATTGGGGAAAATATTTAGAGCATGCTAATAAGAGTCCAGAAGTTTCATTTTTGGCGTATGTGCTAGAAACCAACCCCTCACAATTTTTTATGACATCTGCCTCAAATATTAAAACTCTATTACCAATTATTTCCACATACTAGAATGCAAATATAATCAAGATGTTTTCCTTTAAAGAGACTTGGATGGAAAGTCTGGATGTGAAATTAGTGATTCCTTAGACAGTGGTTTTTGATCTGTAAAACGGATTTTCAACTCATAAAATATCATTAATTTCTTCTTCACAATAATGTATTGTACTATATTGAATTGATTTTACAACAAAATAGTTATTTATATAATAAGGCAAAAATACCAATTGGTAGATACCTTTTTTTTTCAGGGGGGGGGGGGTGGGAAGAATCCTTCCTGGACACCCAGCGCTGAGTATCAAATGCGCTGGGTAGTGTCGGACTCCTTCCGACTAAAATGCCCCCTTTTAAGTGTTTCCATGTACCCCGGAACTGCTTTCGTTTAACTTCGGGGTACTGGTCATTCCTCTAGTGGTGTTGATACTGGCCCTACGGTCTCAGATATAGTTCGTTCTCCTCCTCCTCTTTCGTCTTCATGATGTTTCTCCAAGCACTTGTGACCTACCTCCACCTCTTTTCCGATTGTCCGACTTCCCCCAGGAAATGGTCCGGTGTGACGTCCTCCATCGCCAGCCTCTCTCTCCTCCATCGATGACAATGAAATAACGTGTGCCTCGCATCATCCGTCTCCCCACAGCAGCCACATTCTTGGGTCGCCGTAGATACTCGGCGAAACTGCCGTGCCCCGCCAGCGCCTGGGTGAGGTAATAGTTTACCTCCCCATGTCTCCTCTCCACCCACTCTCTCACATCTGGGATGAGGCACCAGGACCACCTCCCCTTCGTCGTGGTACATACCTACCATTTCTCTAACAAATAATCTTTAATAAAGATCAAGGTAGGCCATGAAAACAGGGGTTAATAGTTTGATATAGGCTTCGTTTAATTTATTAAACAGGAATTTTTAATTTTATTTGATGAAATGCTTTAAATGGAAAAATTAGTGTTATGTAGTGTATAAGAGGGTTAATTTTTTCAGTAGTTTTAATAGGAAAAATTTTAAGGTGGATTATATTTTCTTTTTTTTTTTTTCGGAATATTGAAATGAAAAAAAAATAAATTTTATTATTAGTTAAGAAAATATTGTTTTAATTATAGCTTATTAGACAAATTCATTTTAGGATTTTAATTTGCTAGCATAACCAGAATTATTCAGGTTATCGAAAGAATGCAGATTTCATTATTTGTACACAAAGTTTTTCTTTTAGTTATAGATAGTTATTTTTTCTGCTGTTGCAAAATTCTATAAAGAATATGTTTCAATATAGTTTATTAGTATTGTGAAAGAAATTTACAAGATTTATATAAGAATAATAGTTTTTTTTTTATAGACAACCATATTTTCTTTCAAATTCGAGACATTTCTAACTTAAATCTTATTTAATAAACCCTGATGCACTAGATACAAAAAAATAATTATACAATTATACAATACTCAGATAGAGCATATTTTTTTTAAACAGCATTCAACACGTACAGTTGTATGCGAAGTATTGTAGGGTCACATAATGTAATGACGTTAATGTGAAAGTTTCTATCAAGGAAGGCAACAGGGAATGATCCTGAAAGGATCTTTAATAACAGTTTTGAAATCGTGGTATACAAAAATGTTCTTTAGCAGTTACATAGTTTTTCATCCTCTGCTATTGCTTCTAAGATGCCAACTACATCTTAATCTAAATTGAATTCTTGAATTTTTTATTATGCCTCTGTCCTTGATAGGCTCTTATAGTAGTTTGAATAGTGAACAAACATAAAAGAGATATTTAGCTGTGCATTTAATATTATTGTCATCATGTAAAATTTAATTTTATTGTATTCATGTAAATTGTTAATCAAATAGGTATTCGTAATTGGTCACACCCAAGTTCAACCTCTACACATTTTTATTCTACTTATTCTATTGTCGCCTGTATATGTAATATATTGCAATCTGTATATTTATTATATGTTGCGTGGTGTACTTACGTGATATTTGTTATATATTACTGAGGCAATTGATTGATACTGAGACTTACATGTATATTTCCACTGTAATTACACGATTAATTAAGTGTTGATAACTTAAAATGTAGCGTGATATAATTAACATAATTCTTTACTGAAGGACAGGAGCATTAAGAATTCCTGAGTACATTCAGAATATTAACTATAAAAAAAATTAACTGCGGCTAAAGTGGTCTGCTTAACAGGAAAAAATATATAAACATGTATGTGTAAAAAATTATTCGTTTAAATACTTGGGCCTCCTAATCGCAAATTTTTTTTAGTGGATGTGACCTAAGCATTATTCTAGCTAACCTCCTTTTACTGTACCTATTGATGATATGACAGCATCACGTTGTTTGCCGTGGTTACCTGTTAGGCGTTAGAACTTATTAAAGTTCTTTCAATTCTTTGGTGGTATTAACGACTTAAAAAACGTCTTCTTCTCCGTCTGCTATCTTGCATTAACCGTTATATTGTCCTCATTTCAGTTGATGTATCCAAAGAATTGTAGGTTTCGAAAGAATGAGACTGCTGGAGGCTTGTTTCGAGGGGATTATTTCCTCGAAAATCGAATCGTTGTGATTGGCCATCCATGAAATTCGTAAGAAACGTCAACAGACTGACATTTTAAAAACATCAATACGAAGCACAGTGTATCGAATATTAAAAACGTAAACGTAGGCAATAAAATCTACTATCGAAATGTCAGCTTTGTTTATTTAAGTGTTTGAAGTCTTTCTGGAAACAGAAGAAAGTAATGTAGGTCATCCTATAAAAACATACTCAAGGTGCTAATCGGTAACTTCTTTCTACTATACAGTGTGTTTGACAAGGCAATGCCGACCTGGAACAGGGTGGTAAAGGGGTCACTTGGTATCTTTTGTTACGATATTTTGTGTTTTTGTATGAAATTAATGTATGGGCGCCTGACAAAGGCATGTGTCAAATTTATTATACTACACAACAAAGTAACTCTTTAGCATGATGTCTAGTCTCTTAATTTGGACAGACAGACTCTCCAGGGCTCAAATCGGTTCCAAATTGCTCAGGTTAGTATTGGTGCAAACAGTCTGAAATTGTAAATGAAAAACCAGAGTTCAAAGTAACAAAGAACAAATATTTATTACAATAGAACTCCTTCCTGGAAACCTATATTGGGGGAAAAGATACACAAATACATACGATTCTTAACTTATTCACTAAAATAAAACTTACATGGCCTTTAATTTGTAAAAATTGCAATTTTTAAGAAAATATTTACCATGGATTTGTTGTCGCTGCTCGTTTAGTTCGACAGTTTACCCGCACTTGTGGCGCTGCAGGCAGTCTTGCTTCTTCCTTCCTATATTCGCAGTCCTTGGTCGAGTCGTTGACGTTTGGCGTTTTACTTTAGTGGCCTGTGATATGAATTCTCATTTCTTGTTTATTTTACTGGACGAAACACTTATTTTGCGATAACGAAAACACTTTATTTTAAAGGTAGGTACTGTTACCTTTCGTAGCACTTTTATTTTTACTTGGGATAATTAGCAAAATATGAAATACCTTCAGTTATAACTTTGTTTACCATTTCAAAACATTTAAATTTAAATTTCAAGAACTTTGTAAATTGTATATTATTAATTATAGCTTCTTGCTAAATTTACAGTTCAATTATTTGTCAACTTTTACATTAAAGCCGCTTGTAGATTTAACTTACTTGGCAATTTTGGGTTATTTGTTTTTTTAACTTTTAAGGTTACAATTTTCTAGACTAACATTTCTAGATGTTGCCTGTACGAGCTCTAATGGGTGACTGTTCTAAAAATTCAAGCTTTTTAATTGGCCTAATTTGACGTTTTTGACTTGATTAGATTGCTTGATTATTAAAATTATTTTATTGAATTTTTATATTTACACTTATTTTTCCCGTAGGAGTTCTTAAGCTGCTTTTTACTATTGAATTATTAATCTGCATTAAATTCCGAACATTTCCATATGCCACACTCTAGGTTTAATTTAGTATTTATAAAATTTCCAAAATTGCTGAAATTTATACAATATTTTTCTTAAATCCTATCCTACATGCAAAATTTGTTTTCCAGGTTATAAATGAGCTTTGTATTACTAATTATATACACAGTAAACATTGTTACAAACATTTTAAATACATAGAAATAACACTTTGTGTTCTAGGGGTAGCGGGTACTTTTCAACACCATCTCATACCTCCTAGATGAACAAATTAATGGAACATAATGCAATGTAAATGAAGTATAGTGAGTCCTGTTTCACTGCAGCTATATATTTCATTGGTAAAGTCCATTTATATAATGGTTTTCATAATAATCGTTGAGCTACGCTATGGTCATTCACAAATAGCATCGTGGACCTTACAATAGTCCTTTAAATTATGGGCACACACAATATAAGTATAGTTTACCTGAGTCTTTACACATTTTATACTATTTGGAGCTATTACGATGTTCTTTAATAGTGAAATTTTTAATAGACGAGTCTCTAATTTGACATTTAGGTATGTTTTTAAAGTTGAGTACACCTATTGTGGTTGTATTCTAATTATATAACGACTTTTTAAATGATCAAAAGTTTATGTTTACATTAGCTAGGTAGCGCTTAAGTTCATAATTCAAAATATTTTAACAAATTTTATTTTTATTATAGCCCAGTCGCTGAGCTTTTGCATGGGTCTTCAAGAAGATGAAACTAGAACATGTTTTTGGACACCATGGATGCTTCAGTACTGTTCTGGCTGTATATGGGCGTTATTACATTCACATTTCTTTATTTAAAAGTCCATTTTGATAAGGTAAAATACAATGTCTTCACAACTTACATTTATACACATATAATTCTAAATACTTGGATCCTGTTACTCTGTTCTCTTTTACAGTTCAGGCTTAGTTTTAGTTACATTCTGGAGTCTGCTCGATGCATCATGCCTCGAGTACTCGTATCCAGTATAATAAATTAGTTCGCGTATAGCATTTTGTTTAAATTTTTTAATTTAATTTATTTTCATTGACATCATTTATACAGTGTCTGTCTGTTCGTGTGGCACATATCATGTCACTATATAAAATAAACATACCTATGTGAATAATGCTACTGTTTTGTTACTTCCCTGGCATACCGATGGGAAGTATTGTATTCGAGAAAAAATCACCCACCGAGATTTTTTCAGATTTTCACGTTTCAGATCATATAAATTACGAAAATATAGGTTTTCAGTTCCGTCAGTCAGTCTGTCTGTCTGTCTGTTGGTGAATTAACTAAAAAACCACTTGACGGAGAATAGTCAAATTTGGTAGGTAGCTGACGCTGCTGTCAGCTAAGAAATGGTTAAACTTTCACTGGAAAATATACAGGGTGGACCGGGGAATAAATAATGAAAACAATTTTTTTTGCTCAAATTTAAAATATCTACGTTTCATGACATTCTAAGCCTATTCAGAAAAAAAAAATTAGAAAATTTTTTTTACCAACATTTTTGAAAATTTTTTTACCACTATAATAGAAAAAAATCTTTTAGCTCAAATTTAAAATTTCCGCATTTCATGGCATTCTAAACCTATTTCAAAAAAAAATTAGAAAATATTTTTGAAAAAGTTTGTACCACTACTAAAGAATAGATGGAAACATTTTTTTCTCTCAAATTTAAAATTTTCACGTTTCACGACATTCTAAGTCTGTTAAAAATAAAATCAAAAATTTTTTGAAAAAAGTCTAATTTTATTTTTACCACTACTATAGAATTGATGGATACATTTTTTTTCGCTCAACCTAAACATCTCTACGTTTCATTATATTCTAAGCCTATTCCAAAAGCTTTTGAAAATAGAGAAAAATACAAAATTTGCAATTTTTTGCCCACTACAAAATACAAAATAGATGACGAAAAAAATTGTTTTTGCTTAAATTTAAAATTTCCACGTTTCCTAACATTGTAAACCTATTTAAATAAAAAGAAATTTTTTTTAACCACTGCTATGCTTCCACTACACTACGTGAATGTGGAACTGACAGATGGCAATAATATTTGGCATACGCACCTACGAGTGCACCTATTATAGTTTTATTGAAAATGTACAGGGTGGTCATCCCAAGAAATAATTCAACCTTGGTGGGCATTTGTAAAGGTATTTGCACAAGCCTTCCATATTAGGCACCTGTTATTTAGTATTGAATTTTTGCTGCCGGATGACCACTTTGCATATTTTTAGTTTTAGTTATCAGGTTCTCTTTATAATAATAGTGATAACTATATTCCGATTATTATTCTCAATATCATTTTGTAATTAATTCAACTGCCATGGTGCCTTGGCACCATGTATGTATGGCTAAATTAGGACGTAAGTCATAATCATAACTTATCTTTTGTCCTAAGTAACACAAACGTATTCAAAGTTTTGTTTGTAGACTATCAAGGGGGGATATTACTTTATCTTCACTTAAAACAGCTAAGGTTTTTAAAAACTTTGTTAAAGAAATTTACAATCTACTCAATCTATTCATAGAGTAATTAGTAAATAAGATGATATGTCGTTGACTTGTGTTGGGTACCATCCATTACCGGTTCTCCATATCTACCCATTCAGAAAAATCATCGGTCCAGAGTCTTCTGTCTTGTAGAGGGAGCTAGTAGAGTAGACTCGCAGTTTGACTTTAAGTCCATAGTTTCTTTGTTTTGCTTTATTAGCATATGTAGTTATGACTTCGTTTATGAATGGAACTCTCAGCTTATTCTGGAAAGTTGCTTTGGATACATACCAGGGAGCGTTTGTAACCATGCGTAGATATTTTGACTGAAATGTCTGTAAAATGTTCATCTTGGAAGGCTTGCTGCATCCCCACAGTTCAATTCCAAACGTCCAAATGGATTTTAGGATAATTTTATAAATTAACAATTTATTTTCTGGTGACAGCTGAAACTTCCGGTTAATCATCCAATTCATCTGTTTGACTTTTAGTTGTAGTTGATTTCTCTTGGTTGTATATGGCTTCTCCAGGTTAGCTTTTGGTCCAGATGGAGTCCAAGATATTTGATTCCAGTATTGACCGGAATTGGCGAATCATTTATTTGGACTCGAGGAAAAGTAGTTCGTCTAGTAGTGCATTGACTTTTCACTATTTACTTTTATTTTCTAACGATTCATCCTATTTTGCACCTCATTCAAGTTATCTTGAAGTTCATGTGAGGCACTGTCGGGACCTCTATCCGATACCAGGATAGCGGTGTCGTCAGCAAATGTGACCATCGTGATATTATCAGCAATGGGAATGTTGGATGTAAAAAGTAGGTACAAGAAAGGTCCCAGAACGTTGCCCTGGTGGACGCCGAATTTGACAGGATGATATTCTGATAATGCGGATTTGACTTTAACTAGACAAACAAAAAACCTTTATGACTTTTCCCTTTAGGGGCACTTTGAAAAACACTGATCTAGGTTAACATATTTAAGATTATGGTAGACAGCTATTGAGAACCACTGCTTTTCTTGGTCGATGGACTTGTATTTCCCAATTATACAACTTTTAAATTGTCATAAAAAAATGCTGGTCGGCACACGCGGTGTCAAAGGATCATCCACCGCCTTTGATGTACCGCCTCAACTGAACTGAGGCAAGTATAAAGAGGTAAATAATTCGTTCTCTCTTCGTGCACAATTGCAAGCAAATAATGGCCATAGAGGTTTAAACAGAGCATTTCTTTACATGTGTGTTTTTTAATTTGGAACAAAATATTGGATTGTTTATAATTTAGAAAATTTAAATGTGGTTTATTAACGTTTGTAACATAAATGAGTGTCCTGGGTTAAAAAAAACTGGTAGCTTACTAGCTACCTAAATGACTCAAAATCTCTGCATCTGTATCAATACACAGTTCGGTACGTCGAATTAAGTACATACGCACTTCGTTCAACACTAAACACTAAACGTTGTCAATAAAGAAAAATAAAATAAAAACTTGGTACAAAGGCCAAAAAGGAATACAAAAAGAACGAACAAGTAAGTTGTGTCTGTACGCATTCAAGAATTTGACAACTTGAACGGTAAGTCAATAAAATAAATCTTAACTATAAATACGCAATGAAGCGAAATTCAAAAATAACAAAAACAGCGAACGGCGGGGGTTGGACGTGTGTACATAACGAAACACCGACATGACAGTAACTACAATATTGCACAAGGGAGAGTTAGAGCATAGTTTTCTTTAGATCAGATCTAGATCTGAACCTACCTCAATATTCCAGCAGTCAAAATAATTCATTAAAAATTTGCGAAATTTTTGTTCATTTTTTTTTCCAAAACTATGAGCTTTAGACTCCATGTTATATAAGGTTTTTTTGTTTGTCTTGTCGTTCCCTACCACCAGTTTTTTTAATGACATGAAACAAATTACACCCTGTATATGTAAATCTTA
The DNA here is from genome assembly GCA_963583905.1 of Stenurella melanura. NCBI lineage: Eukaryota > Metazoa > Arthropoda > Insecta > Coleoptera > Cerambycidae > Stenurella > Stenurella melanura. Next base: position 160,218,374 of record OY757309.1, read on the forward strand.
AGTTAGAAATTTTAGTACCACCTATAGGCATATGGCATATCACTATGGAAAATACACAATAATTTAGTTAATACCAAATGAATTATTTAATAAAAATATATAAACAACGAAAAACGTTCCAAGGGCTTATATCTGCGATTATCGTCATTGTAATGATGAAAATAAAATTGTCTGTTAGCATTTAATAGTATTCATTAAATGTATTTTATTACAAGTTCCTTAATTTGTAAACAGACCCTTTCCGAAGAGACGCTTTGAAATTAAATGAAATTTAAAGGTTGGAACATAAAGTTTAAGGGTTAATAGGAACAATTAAATGACCTAACTTGCTTTCAACAGCAGCAGGTTCAATATAAATTGAACGAATTTATCCCCGTACATTTCACCAAAATACGATTATGATGTATACTGCTTGTTTGAACGAGTCGATTGGAAAACTTACGATCTACTTCACAAAAGTTTCTTTTACGGCAGCTGTTGACACATCCGTAATTAATGATAATTTCCGCAATTTTCTGATGATTCAATACCTGATTTTCTACTGACTTACAGGATTTAACTTTTGAGTGCATTGATTAATGCCTCAATTAGGACGGTAGACAGCATTTTTAGAACGAGCATACTTTTTTATTTGCAGTTTCATTGGATGGAGATCTATTTTACTTCCACATCCGCGTAGTGAAGTTTAGTAATCCTAAAAAAAAAATTTATTTTGTTGCTGTAATAGGTTTAGAATATCATGAAATGTCAAGAATTTAAGGAATAAACAGAAATTGTTTGTCCGTCAACCGTCTGTCTGTCGATCTGTTACTTTCTTGTGCGCACGATTTCTCCGGAACCGTTTATAATATTTTTTTCTTACTTAATTAACGTCGGCCTGTTTCTGGTACTGAGCCCTTCGCCAGGAGACCGGCTACTTTCAACTTATATACTTTGCTGAACCTCTTCTTTATCGAAGAGTAGAGATTTTTTACTTGCCTAAAAATTAATAGACAAGGGACTGACTGCTTTACATTCCCTCCAAAGGATGGCATATCCGCTATATGTAACCCCCACCTAAAGTTGCATACCTTCTACGTATGAGCTGATATATAATCCTTTAGAAGATGGAGAGAGAACACTGTATTTTCCTGGACCTTCATCAACAGACGTGTACGGGCAGACATATACGCTCGCTCCTTATTTAAGATAGATATTTATTTGAAATTGGGTATACTTGCGTACTATAACGGCATCTGGAACTGGATTATATTTTGCGCTCATTGGGGGTAAAGAGGAGAAAATATGTAAATCAGGCTAGTAAGTGTAGGAATTTGAGATTTGGTCTATACACCAGTAGCCAGGTCCTCAATTTTTTTTATAACGGTTGCTTGTAACAGAAAAAGGAAGTTTCGCGAACAGACTAAAAATCTAGCATTTCATGTCAAGCTTATCAAATTCTACCGCCACTTGACTTATCAATTTTTACCGGAGTCGATACATGATACAAACATGACCTTTTTTGTCTCTTGACTTGTACAGTCCATTGTATTGTCATCAATGCTACATATGTATGAAAAATTTGAAGGCAGTGGATCAAGTAGAAGTAGTTTACAATTGACCTAATAATAATAATAATAAACAAACTTTATTTAATAAGCTCATATGAACACATATAATAATGACCAATGAAACAATTAGTACATTATAGCTTATTAAAATAGGTTGTATTGTAATCAATCTGTAACAAGTTACAGAAAAATTCCGTCTTACATACAACCTACGACCCATTAAGGGCATCTAGAAACTTAAAACCAAACTCTATCAAATATAACAAGATAATACTAACAAAATTAGAAATATTCCAACACAGGCCAAGGCACACTGTAATTTTATTATATATTATAGGATATCAAAATAAAAATATATATAAAAAAATTACACCTGATGTAATTCAACAAATTAGGCAATATAAATAATTGACATTATTTACAGCATATTTTTAGATATTAAAATTAATATTTAAGTCATCGTTGAGTAGTCTACGTTTAAGATGTTTTTTAAGTAATTGGTTTAAGATACTTAATCTCTAGACCTAATAAATGTACAACTTTGCATACGACATATGAAAAAGACTTCTGATATGAAGAAGTGTGGTGGAGTGAGATTGTTAACATATCTTTGCGACGTAATTTTACTTCCACATCCACGTAGTGGATTGGAAGTATAGTAATCGCAAAAAAATTTTCAAAAATTTTTATTCGTGAAATAGGTTTAGAATTTTTTTCCTTCTTCAATTCTTTGGGACTTTCTGCCACATGTATGTTTTCTTTCTAAGCGGTGCTAGGGGAATCTACAAAATATATCACAATTAACCAGTATTTTACTGGTAAAAAACCTCTACGCCTGTGACGTTTACGTCAAAGGATCAGTTAAAGGTTGGTTTTTATAAATAAACAACACAAATAAGTATAAAAACTTGAAATTAAATATTTCGCCGACGTTTCGGAAATCTATTCTGTTTCCTTTTTCAAGGCTTTTTTGAAAAATCTTTTTTGCTGTGTATGACAAATACACAGCTCTAAGAATGTTTGTTATATTCAATATCCATAGATACTTACTATTTACATAGAACTGTTGATCTAGTTAACAGTTTTTTAGTTTCTATACAATGTTAAGTTTGTGAAGTTCTTCTTTTAACATTGGTAGCCAAGTTGTACAGACATCTACGGAACAATTCGACACGCAATTATCCTCATTCAATAATATTATCGCGGATTCTTTAATTTTTCTTTTTTTGCTATCTGCCTCTTTTGTTAAAATTTTTGCCGAGTCCCAGTTTATTCTATGTCCATTCTCCCACGCGTGTTCGCAGATCTTGGACCTCTGAATTTCATTTTTTCTGATATAATTTTGATGCTCGCCCAATCTTACACTAAAAGGTCTGGATGACTCACCCACGTATACGTATACGTGGGTGAGTCATCCAGACCTTTTAGTGTAAGATTGGGCGAGCATCAAAATTATATCAGAAAAAATGAAATTCAGAGGTCCAAGATCTGCGAACACGCGTGGGAGAATGGACATAGAATAAACTGGGACTCGGCAAAAATTTTAACAAAAGAGGCAGATAGCAAAAAAAGAAAAATTAAAGAATCCGCGATAATATTATTGAATGAGGATAATTGCGTGTCGAATTGTTCCGTAGATGTCTGTACAACTTGGCTACCAATGTTAAAAGAAGAACTTCACAAACTTAACATTGTATAGAAACTAAAAAACTGTTAACTAGATCAACAGTTCTATGTAAATAGTAAGTATCTATGGATATTGAATATAACAAACATTCTTAGAGCTGTGTATTTGTCATACACAGCAAAAAAGATTTTTCAAAAAAGCCTTGAAAAAGGAAACAGAATAGATTTCCGAAACGTCGGCGAAATATTTAATTTCAAGTTTTTATACTTATTTGTGTTGTTTATTTATAAAAACCAACCTTTAACTGATCCTTTGACGTAAACGTCACAGGCGTAGAGGTTTTTTACCAGTAAAATACTGGTTAATTGTGATATATTTTGTAGATTCCCCTAGCACCGCTTAGAAAGAAAACATACATGTGGCAGGAAGTCCCAAAGAATTGAAGAAGGAAAAAAATTAAGATAATGCCACAAATAACATTTAGACAAGGTTTAGAATGTTATGAAACGTCGAGATTTTAAATTTGAGCGAAAAAAAATTTCTGTCTGTCGGTCTGTCGGTCTGTCTGTCTGTCTGTCTGTCTGACTGTCTGTCTGTAACTTTTTTTTTGTCCGCACGTTTTCTCCGGAACGGTTTAAGATATTGACTTGAAATTTTGTACACGTATATATTATAACGAGATCTGGAACTGGATTGTTTTTGAGGATATCCGGTGAAGGGTTGGGGGTTAAATAGGGGTAAATAGGGGAAAATAAGTAAAGCAAGCTTGTAAGAGTACAGAAACTTGAAATTCTGTGTATGTACTAGAAGTTAAGGCCTCAGATTTTTTATAATATTTTCAACCCCACACCACCACTACCCCATTAATGGGGTTGATAAAATAAAGTTGAGATTTTCATTTGAAATTTCGTACACGTATGTATTATAACGACGTCTGAAATTAGATTATATTTTGAGATGATTCCGTTGAAGGGTTGGGGGTTAATTTGGGGTAAATAGGGGAATATAAGTAAAACAAGTTGGTAAGAGTACAGAAACTTGAAATTCGGTGTATGAACTGGAAGCCAGTGCCTCAGATTTTTTTATAACATTTTTCAACCCCCTCCAATATGAAAAGGGTTGATAAAATAAAATTGAGATATTCATTTGAAATTTGGTACACGTATGTATTATAACGATAACTGGAATTAGATTATAATTTGAGACGATTCCGTTGAAGGGTTGGGGGTTAAATAGGAGTAAATAGGGTAAAATAAGTAAAGGAAGCTGGTAAGACTACAGAAACTTGAAATTCGGTGTACGTACTAGAAGCCAAAGCGTCAGATTTTTTTGTAATATTTTTCAACCTCACCACCCCTACTCCAATATGAAAAGGGTTGATAAAATAAAATTGAGATATTCATTTGAAATTTGGTACACGTATGTATTATAACGACATCTGGAACTAGATTATATTTTGAGATGATTCCGTTGAAGGGTTGGGGGTTAAATAGGGGTAAATAGGGGAAAATAAGTAAAGTAAGCTGGTAAGACTACAGAAACTTGAAATTCGGTGTATGTACTAGAAGCCAAGGTCTCAGATTGTTTATAATATTTTTCAACCCCCCACCACCCCTCCTCCATTATTCAAGGGGTTGATAAAATAAAATTGAGATATTCACATGAAATTTAGTACGCGTATGTATTATAACGACATCTGGAACTAGATTATATTTTGAGATGATTCCGTTGAAGGGTTGGGGGTTAAATAGGGGTAAATAGGGGGAAATAAGTAAAGCAAGCTGGTAAGACTACAGAAACTTGAAATTCGGTGTATGTACTAGAAGCCAAGGTCTAAGATTATTTATAATATTTTTCAACCCCTACCACCCCTACTTCATTATTAAAAGGGTCGATAAAATAAAATTAAGATATTGATTTGAAATTTGGTACACGTATGAATTATAACGACATCTGGAACTAGATTATACTTTGAGATAACTCCGTTGAAGGGTTTGGGGTTATTTAGGGGTAAATAGGGGGACATAAGTAAAACAAGCTGGTATGAGTACAGAAACTTGAAATTTGGTGTAAGTACTAGAAGCCAAGGCCTCAGAGTTTTTAATAATATATTTCATCACCCCACACCCTTATTCCATTATTCAAGGGGTTGATAAAATTAAATTGAGATATTCACATGAAATTTAGTACGCGTATGTATTATAACGACATCTTGAACTAGATTATATTTTGAGATGATTCCGTTGAAGGGTTGGGGGTTAAATAGGGGTATATATGGGGAAAATAAGTAAAGCAAGCTGGTAAAAGTACAGAAATTTGGGATTTGGTGTATATACTAGAAGCGAGGGTCTCAGGTTTTTTTATTAGTATTTTCCATCTCCCCACCACTCCATTATTAAGAGTTGATAAAATTAAATTTAAATTTTCACTTGAAATTTGGGACATTTATGTATTATAGATATATCTGAAACTAGATTATATTTTGACATGATTGCGTTGAAGGAGTGGGGGTTAAATAGGGGTAAATAGGAAAAATAAGTAAAGCGAGCTGGTAAGACTACAGAAACATGAAATTCGGTGTATGTACTAAAAGCCATGGTCTCAGATTTTATAATAATATTTTTCAACCCTTCCACTACCCTTACTACATTATTAAAGGGGTTGATAAAATAAAATTGAGATATTCACTTGTAATTTGCTAGACTTATGTATTATAACGACATCTGAAACTAGATTATATTTTGGGATCATTCCGTAGAAGGGTTGGGGTTAATAGGAGTGACTAGGGGAAAATAAGTGAATCAAGCTGATAAGAGTACAGAAATTTGGGATTCTGTGTATATACTAGAAACCAAGGCCTCAGATTTCTTTCTAATATTTTTCAAACTCCACCACCTCCGCTTCATTATTAATGGGATTGATAACATCAAATTGAGATATTCACTTGAAAATTAATACACGTATGCATTGTAGTGACATCTGATTGAGATGACTCCATTGAAGGGGTGGGAGGTGGTAAGTTGCGTATAGTAGAAAATAAGTAGGGTGAACTAGAAATTTAATTTTTAACGTATAAGTATGGTAGAAACCACCTTCTCAAACTTTTCTATGACATCTTCCCCAAATAATATTAAAATTCTATGACCAATCATTTCCACATGCTAGAGTGCAAATATAGTCAAGATGTTTCCTTTAAAGTGACTTGGATGAAGAATCTGGATGTGGAAGTAGTGATTCCTTAGGCAGCGGTTTAATGGTGGGTATCAGTTCTGAAATTTTTTGTCATACAAATATGATGGAGATTTGTTCGCGAAAATTTTTGTAAATAGAGCACTACTATGTAGAAATCTTGTTTAGTAGATATGTAACCAGTTTAAATCTGTCATTTTATGGGACACCGCCTGATACCTTCTTAGTCCAATAATAAGACGAGTACATGAATTTTTGTATTCGTTGCAAACGCTGATAATCATGATTAGTTAGACATGGGCCATATACTAAGTCACAGTAGTTTAAATGTGAAAGTACTAAGCTTTCACATAATACTGTTTTTAATTTCTTGTTAAGTATCTTACAGTTGATATAAATTAATCTAAGATTGGAATATGTAGCCTTCTGTACCAGATGAGTGTCTCTTTCACC